>OY776289.1:13274360-14474360 GCA_963675345.1 Trididemnum clinides
AGCTTTTATACACAATTATTTTGTAAGCAAACAACCGATATGCTCACTGTTGAAGAAGAATGATAATTGCTGAGTACTAACAAAGCGGTAGATTAAAAAGTTTAACAGTTTTTAGTAATGTAATGGCAAATCATGATTCTTTTGTGCAGTCATGTCGCAAGTCCGACTGATCTTAGCCTCTACACATTGATCAAATATAGCAAAGTTAAACAAATTGACGAGTTTTCTCTTTAAATCTTACAGGAATAACAATTATCCGCATCTTTACCATAAAAACCTGGTCCATGGATTGTGCTCCTAAATCATAACCTAACAGATTGTAATAACTCAACTGTAAGCGCTTGACTACGAGTTAGTTTGCACTTTCCCTAGCTGCGATTATGCGTGGACCAAGCAATATACGCACAGCCAGAGGTGTTAGGTCACACAAATAGACACACAATTACAGAAAGTCGCTGGTGGTACGCCAAATATTCAATAGCTTATTTCTGAAATTACGTGACATTCACTTTGGCGCTCCCTCCGCGACCCACTACTTTACATTTGTGCTTCCACGCAAGTGGTGAAATAAACGAATTAAAGTTTGTGAAATTATTAAGTACATGCTGGAAACGGGGCAAATACGACCTTGTTAAGATTTTCAAAACTTTTAAGAGAAATATTGAGGCTATGTACTACCAACTCTGATGTTTTCTATTCGATTCCCATTAAAATCACGCTACTTTTCATTTCGGAACAACAATTGGCTTTGTCAAAAAATATTAACTATTCGTTACTGTTCTCACATCTACCCATATTTTTAACCTCGACATTACTGATGGGAGCGCTACAATTGTAATAACTTAACTGTAAGTGGATCATTTCGGGTTAGTTTACTCTTTCTCTGGCTGCGTTTACGCCAGCATCCAGCAACATGTACTCAGCCAGAGGCTTTAGGTCACAAAAATAGGCAAACAATTACAAAACGTTCGTAACTATTGACTCTAGCGTTCAAAAGCTTGTTCTCGTTAGCACATATCAAATAGTTTGGCGCCCTCCCACAAACTTGAATTAAAGCTTCTATGCACTTCATAAAATGAAAGAATATGCGTTTGTGAAATCTTTGGCTGTTTCAATTGCCAGTAAGTTTAGCTCCTAAGTACGCCTGTTTTGGAAACAAAACAAGCAAAACGTGGCGAGCGACTCCAAAAACTTTGAGGAAAATATAGCGACTATGCGCAACCCCCTATAATGTTTTTTGCAATCGATATTATGTTGCAACAAGAATTGGCTGCGTCAAAAACACATTGACTTTTTGTGGCTGTTCTTGTCGCTATCAAGTGGGTGCCGCCGGCTTTGCCGGCTGAACCGATATTCTTAACTTCGAGATAGGTTAACTGGTGGGGGACTCCTGTAGGCAACGCTTGCAGGGCTGGCTAGTCATGAATAATATCCAGCCACCACATGCCACTGTTTGGCAACTTGAACGATGATATAAACAGATATATACCTTACAATGGCTCTTACTGTGTGCTTGGGAAAACTACTTGATAGTTTTACCTCGGGCAAATAATTTTAGCCTGTAACAAATTATATCCCATTAACCAACAATAAAGCGGAACGTGGGAAACTTAAAAAGATTCTCCAGAATGTCTGTACGTCTGGTACTAGATCTAGAGCCACTATTTTTAAGTCACAAAGATGAAAAGCCATTTCAACATTTACCTTCTTTGTAAACCTTGCAACTAATTGACAAAGCAGCATACGGGCGTAAGAGGCATTAACAATTTATTAAAATAAATATGCCAGGAAACAATAATGAGTATACCACCCAACCAATTTGGTCTCGTCTAAATTGGTTGGGTGGTATACTCATTATTGTTTCCTGGCATATTTATTTTAATAAATTGTTAATGCCTCTTACGCCCGTATGCTGCTTTGCCAATTAGTTGCAAGGTTTACAATTTCCTTCTTCGCTTATAATTTTCAAATATTTACCTTCTTCAAGTATGATCACTTTTTCAAATATTACGACTTCGCTTCTTACTACACGAACTAGCAGAGCCAAAAATATGCTTTTAAGAAACATTTTGCTTGTTGAAGCTTGCGAGCAAAATATCCAATAGATGTAGAATAAGTTGTTGATGGATAATTAATCATTAAACCGTTCAATATCCATTGCAAACCCACTGCCTCAATACCGTCTAAAAAACGTTGTTTCACAATTGCATCAAAACAAACAAATGACAAACAAAAATTTGAAAGTGCGCAAAACGTCACACTCAAGTTTTTGCAGTAAGTTTTACTTCCTTAATGACCATCTCTGGTCTCAACACAGTCTGGATTCAAAACATCTCGAGGTGAACTGGTACCATGAAACACTATCTTCATTAGCAACAGCTGCAGTCAAACATGACGAGACTACGTCACACATGAAAGAAAAGGAAATTGTGGTCGGTGCACCATGTCGTTTGACTGTTACAAAGCATGAATCACCCCATCTGGTTTATAACTACTTTGCAAAAACTCGAAATTAATGAAAGAAACCGACGTTCTTATGGACATGACGCATTAATAATAATCTCAGAGTTTGGCTCTCAATGATTAATTTTAGGCCAAAAGTTTTTATCTGCTTAGAAACTGAGTTTTCCAAATCCCCAAACTGAAATAACTAGATTAAACTTTTTAATTTTTTTGTTTGTTGTTTAGGGACACCGATGTAGCGCACGTTGGGCCTTTCCTGATATCTTCTAAACGAAAAATTAAAGTTTTTAAAATATTTTAAGCTGAATCGTTACTTAAGCCTGCTATGCAAAGTTCTGTTTACTGAATGAATCACTATCGGGATGAAACGTGACTTCACACACAAGAAAACACGCAAATAAAGACAAAAGGTGCGCTCGCTGAAGGCCAAACGCACAACTGCTGTAACAAAAAAAGATGTTTAACTGATGATAGATGCGAACAAGCCTGCTTAGATCTCCTCATGAAGCCCACGTGAATGAGGAATCCTACTGTGGCAGGGGGGTACGAAGAAAGTTTTTGAGGGAGCATGCGCGCAAATAGGCGGATTTTCGCTCTGTGAGTGCCGAAGGCACGATAGTTCTAGGGGTCCGGGGCATGTTCCCCGCAAAAATTTTGCTAAAATACACTCAAATATAGGCGCTTTTAGTGTTTTCTGAAACCACTTTTTAGGTAGTTTTTTGTTTGAAATTTGTTAGTCTTTGTCAATGCTACACCTTAGAAATTATTAAGTGCTTGCGGTTGCATACGTACAACAAATACGCTGCAGCTGCGCAACAAGCTTTTCAAAAAGCTCATCAATTGAACTTTATAACCTAAAAGGATCTTACTTGTAGTGTAATTCATGCTGTTTCACCCTGTAATATTACCACATTATCATGCGTCTCATACAACTTAGTAGGCCTAAACTAACAATTACTCAGGCAAAGTTGAGAGTACAGTATAATGACCATTAACGAGCACCGTCACATCTGATCGTCGATCGCAAATTTTTTTATCAGTAAACGCTGAGTGATTTTCGAAAAATAATTACGAATATCATAAAACAAATAATGCTTTCCAAGGCATTAGATATTAAAACTAACACTCTGTATATCTCTGCAAAACAGCTTTTTGGCTTGTTTGTGGTAATGAACTAATGAAACACTTTCTGTTTGTGGTACCTTAGCTTGGTAGCAAATAGAAAACGTTTTCAGATATTTCATGTATTTTCCACTGCTTGCAAGAAGACCACTCAGTAATATGCTCTTACATACGTGGCTAGGGTAGTTATGAATAGTGAATATAGCTTGTTCGGCCTAGCCAACTTGCTGCAGGAGACAGCTTGTCTTTATACGCTTATAGATACAGTAGTTAAAACGGCTATCGACAGAGCTGCAGAAACCAGTGTCTGAAAAGACAACGGGTTACATAAGGCCCGAGTCAGTTAAAATTTAACTACTGCAGCTTACCTCGATTCTCGTTGACGTAGGTGCCTTAAAAAGATCTCATGAAACGAAAGAAGCCAGTCGTCGTCGGTCAACGTTTACAGACGAGAGCCATACACAATCTTTTTTGAGACACATGTAGGACTCGTATCATCAGCCTCCAGACGGCGAGTCCTGGAAACTGGCATATGACCAGGCAAATGATGATGGTTTCGGGGCGCTTCCGGAGTGGTAAAAGAATAGACCCTCGGCCCTGGAAGAAAAAGCGAAAGCAAGAGATTTGGCAAGTCCACAGATGGTAGAATCGGCGATCTCTGCTTGTAATGTTGCGTGTAAACATCGATGGCCTAAGCGCAAGGAGAGTCTGCGTAGTCAGCCAATTGGCCACCAGTTATAAGGCTCTTGTCATTCTCCTGTAAGAGACGCCTGCACTAAAGCGGAATAGCTAGTGATGCGATCTTTTGCATCGGCTGGTGTGGTCTTCACCAAAAAGCATGGCCTGGCTACGTTTGTCCACGAGAACTTGAGTACTGACTGATCGATCTCCGAATTGATCAGCCATTGAGTGGTTGTGTGTGGATGTTGATGGTTGCCAGATTGTCAACGTCTGCAAACCTCCAACCTCGCGACAAACACCAACAGCCATCCCAGTGCTCCTACACCCCTGTCTCTATGCTGGTAATTTTAACTGCCACTACAGGGACTGGTATTATGTTTGTACTAGTCCAGATGGAGAATGCTTGGTTGACTGGGCAGCCAAGGGCAACCTCACCCTCTCATACAATCCTGAAGATGCCTCTTGGGCGTTGGAACACTGGAGCTTATTCAGATCTAGCTTTCGCGAGTGCTGGCTTTGGCAGCTTGCAATTGGACGGACGCATTTTAGAGAAGTTCCCTAGGTCCCAACATTGACCATCACTGATTATGGCATCAAAAAATCTGGCCCAAGTCCCAAGTGAACCATAAGAATTGGAACTTCCGAAAGGCCAACTAGGTACTGTACAGCCTTATCACAAACAAGCTTTCTCAGGAACTACCACTTTCTGACTTTAGCTGTGATAATGAGGCATACCAGGACTTTTGCAATACCATCTTTGTAGCAGCAAAAATGCCAAGCATCACGCGGTCTTAGGAATAAATATAGACCGTGCTGGGAAGAGGAGTGCGAGCACTTATACCAGATTTTCTTCAGGTAAAACAGAGTGAGGCAACTAGCACAGCAGCATTCGCATTGCTTGCTAGGCTTGACGAAAAACGAAAATAACGCTGGTCTGAGGATGTCATTTCCATCTACTTCACGCACTCCAGTCGGCTGGCATGGAATACAATTAGCAACTTGACTGGCAGGACGAGCCACCAACATTGCTCTTGCTCATTTCTTCCAATTCGATTGCTTCGCAGCTGGCGCAGAATAGGGTTTATAACAAGAAGGATCGCGAGTCAGCCGGACTTGTGATGCAGTTGGTGTCCAAACTTTGGAGAATTCAAACATCTCCTGACAAATGTAATTGAAAGTTTGCGAGTACACTACAGCTTGCAAAAGAAATTACAGTTACCATTTAGCTGCTTAAATCTGGAAAAGCTCCAGGCCTTCATTCCATATGCTCAGAGCTGATACTCCATGCTGGTGCTGCCCTGAAGTACTGGTTAAACAAGTTTTTGTATTGCGGCATGCACCAACTCAAGCTTTCTAACATCTGGAGAAGAGCATTAGTGGTTGCTATTCCGAAGCCGAATAAGCCAACAGCGGACCCAAAGAACTATAGGCCAATCTCTTTTTTGTCTATCCCCAATAAGATTTTGGAGAGACGCGTCTATACGCCCGTCGAACCAATCATAAATCCGTCGCTACCCAGAGAGCAAGCTCGGCTTCGATGCGGAAAGTCAACCGAAAACCAAGCCACCCTCCTAAAAGTCAAGAAGTTGAGGATAACTTTTCGGCTAAAAAGAAGGCCAGTGCTTTGTTTGTCGATCTCACAGCAGCTTACAGTTCTGTATGGCATCGTGGCCTCGCCTGCAAGCTTCTTCCGGTCAGACACATGATCTCAATGATCATGGAGCTTATCCGCAAACACAGTTTTGGCCAGCCTCATCACCGATTTTGGAAAGCAAAGCAGGTTGCGACGCGTTAAGTATGGCCTCCCATGAGGATTAATTCTGACTCCCCTCTCGTTTAATATCTACATACACGACCTGCCAGCAACAACCGTCAAAAAGCTCGCATATCCTGACGATCTTGCCCTACGCAAGCAACCGGCAAGGGCTAGAGGAGACTCTTACTCAAAGCATAACAACCCTACCTTCTTATCTACAGAAATGGAAGCTCAAGCTCAGTACAACCAAAACAATGTCGACAGCCTTCTACCTTTACAAGGAGGCACGGTATGAGCTTAAATTCTTTATTGATGGGCAGACTCTACCTTTTGTGCCGAACAAACCTACCTCGGTATAAAGCTGGATCGGGCACTCAGGCTTCGTCGACATTTGAAGTCACTGCACAAGAAGTTGTCAACTCGCGTAGGCTTTTGAGGAGGCTAGCGGGATCAAGATGGGGTGCGAGTGCCACAGTATTGCGCACAGCCACTCTTGCCTCGGTCCACTTTACTGCGCACCTGTTTGGTGTCGCAGTGCTCACAGTAGCATCATTGAAAAGCCAATTAATGACGCCTTGCGCACAGTGGCCGGCGTCCCATTCCAATGGACAACTTCGTTCTAGCGAGGATCCAACTGAGCTTTGCCGCCAAGTAGCCATACTCTCTCTAGCTCACTGCACCCAGGAGCCAGAACATCTGCGGCAACTCAAATTGAGAAACTCATTTGTGCTAGCCGCACTAGAACTGCTGAACGATCTCTCTCTTAGTCAGGCACCAGTGTAGCACAATGGGTGGATTACAAATGCAACATGGGATGGAGGGAAAACACTTTCAAACTCGAATCATTTATTGCACACAGTACCCTCGGTAATGTGCTTTCCCAGACTTGCATGGGCTAGACCTAATGGCCTTCAAAGTGGCGCTGGATTATTCCGCTTACAATGCACAAATGGGGTATTGCTCCTACTGCGGCTTGGGAGTAGGAGCAAACAGCTGAGCACGTGAAAACATTCAGCCCCATCCTAATGGAGCTTATGTTCAATCAGCGGTTGACAAGAGCTTGGTACCTTCGCCGACAGTCACATATTCGGCCATTTTGGTGAACTGTCGTCTGAACATCTTTCTCCGACGAAGAAGATACGGGTTTTAGCAGCTCTATTGATAGCGATACTGGCTAACTACGAGTACTCTGAGATGAACTTTGCTGGGCAGGACAAGTTACGTTTACTACTAAAAAGATTTTGCAGAAAACCACGTGATCTGTATTGTTAGTAGCAGATCACTACACTGCCACCAGATAAAAATGTTTACAGTATACAATGTTTAAGTTTGTTAGTTGCTAGTAGAATCTTTAATCAAGAGATAAGAATTTGTTTAATATAGCCTACTTAATGGCATAATGTTGCGATAAAAACATTATTTAACGGAGCAAACGGCCGTTTCTTTCACCAATAAGGAAAATTGACTGACGGAATTAAACTTGACTAAAGCAAAACTAACCCATTGTTTAGCATCAAAAATTACTACGGCAAGGAGTAATATTTGACGCTATTCTAAATAATTTTGCGTTGTTGCATTGCTCACTGGAAAATATTATGAAACTGTTATGATAAAACAACATACGTGGCATAGATTAGCAGGATTATACATGGATAAAAATTTAGTGTATCAAACGATTAGCAAAGACCTAAACGTAATCTCGTAAAGCTTTCCATTTTCGTTGGCGTCGCGTCGTATCTAATTTACAGCTCTTTTTATCCTCCCGATGCGACAACGGTATTGAGCGCAGAACAATCGTAAAGCGCTTCAAAGTTTCTGAGTTTTAACAACCTGCTTCAATTGACACTTCCACCAATTTCCCTAGCAAACATCACTGAACGCATTTAAGTGCTCCAAAGTGGCAAAACTGAACAAAATCAACAACAAGCACACCTCGTTCATTATGATGCTGCAGTTTTTTGACAAATTAACAATAATCGAGAGAATATGAAACAGCTCGGCCATATGCAACAAAAATAAAACCTTAATCGAAACACAATTTATTCCGCCATTTCACAAAATCGAGGAAATGTAAAGTAGCTATAAAGTGCTAGCGCTCGACGGCCACCAATACCGTCATTGCGGATGATGCAAACCAAGTTTAAACCTGGAACGTGAGCTCGATATCTAACACAGTTCTTCTCTACTATTCCGCATGCAACGTAATGCTCAGAATGCTAAAATGTTTACTCCATTAGTCTGCGCTACCAACGCATTCAAACTATATAGGTAACGGGAAGATACATACGCATTACAAAATATTCCAGCATAAAAACAAGCACAAAATAGTTCGCATCAACATAACTCCACTGCAGATTGCAAAGACATACAAATAATCCGGTAACAAAGAAAAGAACTGGTGTCAAAATACATGAAATATACTGTAGCAGAAATTTTCTTTTGTCGAATATATTGATATAAACAAATACAGTGGAATTCGGTTAATAAATCCACCTCGGGACAGCCGGTTTTGGATTTAATACGCGGCGGCTTTAATAAACGGCGTTTTCTAAAATGCACAAAATGTAGTATTTTTTCAGTATTTATTCGACACAGAAAAGTCTGCGTTCAAAAGTTCAATTAGTCTGCTTGATTAGGCCTACCAGTACACAAGGACATGTACGTACTTGTCATAACCGAGATCGTTAAGTTGTACAGGGATCTAGTCAAAAACTTTGACCAACCGAAAACTAAGCAACTATAGCTGGAGATCACCACTGGCCGTATCTACATCTTTAAGATAATTAAACATAGGCAATCATCCAGCTTTATGTTTTATTGACGGAAAATATATTTCGACTATTGATTAGTCATCATCAGTTCCTTATTCAAATAGAAAAGCAGATTTTGAATAAGAATAATTTTTGAATAATAATAATAATAATAATAATAATAATAATAATAATAATAATGAATAATTTTGAATAATAAAAAATTCTATTTGAATAAGGAACTGATGATGACTAATCAATAGTCGAAATATATTTTCCGTCAATAAAACATAAAGCTGGATGATTGCCTATGTTTAATTATCTCAAAAGAAGTACGTACTTGTCCATACGAAACTGATAATCCAATATTGTTTCGTCACTTTGCAATATTGTACTTATTAGTACATAATGAAGAAAAATTTGACTGCATATAGCACGTAAACTGGATGTATTAAGCGGCGCTTGGATTTATTGACCGAAGTTTTTATAACGGGAAAGGATTGGGACGATTCCGTTCCAAGCAAATTGGATGTAATAAGCGGCTGGATTTATTAACAGTGGATTTATTAACCGAATTCCACTGTATAATCGCTTTTTTGACAATTTTTTCGTAAACTTAATGTTTTGTTGCCCTTAGTAACCGGAGAGCAGCTTCCTCAGAATGCAGTAGATGTTGTAACCAGTGTAACATATCTTATTTACACTGGCTACAACATCCACTGTATTTTGAGAAAGCTTCTCGGTTATTAAGGGAAGAGAAACGTAAAGTTTACAAAAAAAATTATCAAAAAAACGATCATATCTGTTTAACCGACGTGGTGTAATGGTAACTGTTACGGGCTTCGCATTGAAAGATCTAGGTTTCAAATTCTATAAAAGCGCCATTGGTATTGGCCAGGAAGGGTATCCGGAATTTGAAGTGCTACGATGCTGCAGCAAAAGTTTGGATTCGAAAGAGAGTAACTGTGGTAAATATACATTGAATTAGCATGGCTGAACCTGTAAAAGATGGGAAAAAATGATGTCAAAATAAATTATAATACCACGTACCTACATAACAGTATGGGACATAAAACAAAAAGACAATGCTTCTTAATAAGTGCGCAAGCTATTTAAGTCAAATGGCTAAGTTTCTTTATGTTTGATAACGGCGTTGCCCACATCAGCACTTTTTAACCTTACTTACCGACATGCACCACAAAAATTCTTTTTCACTGATGGTTTTAATACCTGTGGAGATTATAAAAAATACCAAAATAGGCCACTTTGGGTAAATGTAAAAGGGGGAAGCATGGCTGCTCTGCGTAACAACCATCACTGTATATTCTTAGGATAATTAAACATTAATAATATTTGAAAATAATTGTTTAATTAATTTATCTTGCTAAATTGAGAAAAAAGTCAATCAACATTGTAGACAAATTTAGTACGCTCAGTAACACCTATTGGGCACTATAGATCAAGATTAATAATATAATGTACTACTTCCGGTAAAATAAAAAACCAACCCCTAACAATGGTTCTGTGTTGGGAATATTTTAAGATTGTTTTGTAAATGGAGATCAAAGTTAGTTTAAGCCATGACAAAATTAAGAAACAAAACCTGACCAAACCTGAAAGTCAAGCTTGATTGGTTGCAATAATCAAAATAATGATCAATTCTAGTAAACAATCAATCCTTTCGGCGGAAAGACACAAGCTAATCCCGCGGATTCACTTCAATGACGTTATAAAAAATGATGCATATGTGTAGATAAAAAAAGAATAAAAATCGAAGCTACACGTCCACCACGGCCACAACAAACGGAGCAGCTGGTAACCCGAGACTGTTATAAACAGAACAGGATTTGAAGTCGCAAGGACTCAAAGCCCACGCGTATCGCAGCAACACCACTTTACCGCCACCGTTGAGGCAAGCTTGGGTTTCAAGTGTAATACTGTTGTGCGTATGAGAGAGAACAGGTGCCCACCACCAGTAAGGAGACGGCGAAGGATCGCCAATATTGCACGTTGAAAAATCACAGCAAACCTGAAAATAAATTTCTGATGACCAGAGATCTAACAGTCGTTGCAACAAAGGTAAATGCAGTACATATTAAAAGATCGAGCTCTGAGTATGGCAAGGTTTAGGCTCCCATATTCCCGGGTCGACTTTAGTTGTGAGAGAAAGGGAAGGGTGAGGGGCCGTTACTTTCTTTCTCTAGGCCGCCTTTCCCGCGACAAATATGTCTAACGGGGTTTTTACATCTTAAGTACAAGAGGTGAGTCATGATTTAAAATTTCACAAAGCCTAGACTGAAACTTTGTTCTTATGCTAGAAACCATTGCACCATCGAGCTCAAAATGACTACAATGCACATTATTTTTACCTGCTTTATCTTTTAGTTTCCGGATAACCTTTATAGTTATAAACAGAACTTGTGAAGGCCGGTTGAACCCATTCGTAGTTTTGATACTAACCGCCAACAAAAAGCATTTCTACCACAAAAACGGCAACAAAGCAGTGAAAACAGCGTTTTCAAACAATACAACAAAGAAACCGGCTCACGTGAGTATCGAACTCCCAACTGCAAGACCAGTGCAACCTTGGCACTACGCTATTATTCAAACAATGTAAGTGCTCTTGGGTTGGGCACCCACAGCTACGCTTTTAAACCTACTGCCCCCCGCCCCCCAACGAGTTCTGTCAAAGCAAAACTGTTTCGTAATTTGATAACCCGTCAACCTTTCAATTGCAGACAGCGAACGACAGGTACGCTGCATCAAAAACGAAGTTATTCGACCAACCTCGAAGTTTCCGTTTTCCGTCACATTGAGTAGCTGGTTGGTTGGATACGTCACAACCACGTGACCATCACTGGTCCTCACCGTGCTCACGGGATACGGCCCTTGAGGGTTCACATGCTGACCATATGCAACGTTAAGTGCGCCCAGAACAAGTCTCGAACCAACATCTTGTTTGTCCCTCGGGTGGATGGCTCCAAATGGCGACTTGAAATCACCAAGATCCATTGCAACGGCCATGAATGTGTTTGGCATTTTGGGATTCGGAACGTAGCCGTAATCACCAGTTTGATGCCAGCGTATGAGCGGAAACGAACCGTCGTCTTGAACATTAACGGTGGAAAGCTGGAAAACACAACGTAGCTGTTGATGTGACCCCAACGTTGGCTACGCGTTTTACGCACTCTTTTCTCCATTGTGACAGAGTAACATTCAGTTTCATATTTCACCCTTGATATTAAATCTATGTCTGGACGCCAAACAGGAGTTAATACTGATTTTAAAGCCTTCCATGTAACTCTACCAGGGAATTAACCTAGATTCGCATACCGCGAAGCAGTGCTCCAACCACTATAACGACGCGTCGGTACCCTGCACCAATCAACCGCCGCCTCAACGTAGTGGTGTGGTATCCGATCCCCTTTGGGTTTGGTCGAAATGGCTGTTGGCCTTCTCGAACGTCCCAGTTACCCCGGGCACTCCTTTCACACAAACCGTTTTTTCGCCGTGGTGCCCTCTGAATGACCGCAGAAGAGCACCACAGAGTCTCTTTGAAATCGGTCGCCTGTTTTCTCTCTTCTTCTGCCTCTCTCTTGCCCGTCTTCTCATTCTTCTTCTCCGGATGAGCGGCAACGTTCATCCAAACTCTGGCCCTGGTCAGCGTGTGTGCAAATGTGACGTGGAGGAGTAGGTTGTTGCAATGCTGCACCTGCTCCAAATGGGTCCATCTAAAGTGCTCACTTTTCTCCTTTTCTAGATTTATAGCTCTAGACTGCCTTCCCTGCAGCGACCCTGGTTCTTCTGGAGATCCCACCTTTATCAACATTGTGACTTCTCCCCGGACTCCTCCAGCTTGTATACCTCAACTGTGCTACCTGGCCCATCTGGCCCCCTCTGCTAATGCAGCACTCCCACCTCACCCTTGCTTCAAACCTCTTATTCTCCTTCCGCCCACTTTGTATCTTCTCCTTCTGCACCCTCACCACCGCCTCATGTTTCTGGCTGTTTTTTTATATCTCCTGCTTCCTCTCCCCCTCTGACTCCCTCAGGGTTCTACAATGGAATGCTGGAGGCTCCGAATCAGGAGCACTAAATTATTAAATTTCATTTTATCTCATCCAGTTGACCTTATTTGTATCCAGGAATCTAACCTTAATTTGTCTTTCTCTTTACGAATCCCTGGATTCTCTGCTCTGCGATCTGATTGCACCCATTCCCGGTCTGACATTCTTTCTCCCGATACCACGCACGCTAGCGACGATGTCATCACTTTTGTCAGGCAGGGTCTATCCTTTTCTGAACTTTCTTCCTCTTCTCTTTCTTCGCTTGACTCCTACTCTGATTATGTAGGGATCAAAATGTCACTAAACAACTCTTTCTCGCTCTCATTCCTTAATCTTTGTGCTCCCCCTATTCGATCTTCTCCGACGGATAGCAGAACCAATTCCTTTTCTTCTTCCATTCTTCCCTCCGCCAGAAATCTCTTCATTCTGGGGGACTTCAATTGCCATCACCCCCTTTGGGTCTCAAAAGGTATTTCCGACCCCCGTGGCGAGGAAGTATTCGATTGGGTCACCTCCTTTGACTTCCTTCCCCTCAATGACCCTGATGTACCTACTCTTCTTCATCACTACTCTGGCAGTCGCTCCTCCCCTGACATCTCCTTTGCTCCTTCCTCTCTCGCTCTCTCTTGCTCCTGATAGGTGCTTTAGGACTTGGGTTCTGATCACCTACCAATTCTACTAACTGTCCCTCTTTCCCTGATCTTTCGCCCCAACGAACATTCCCCCTTCCTTCAATTTTCAGAAAGCTCGTTGGGATGACTTGGCTTTTTACTTCGACTCTCACTGTCCTTCTTCAGAGAAATACTCGTCACTTTCTCTTTCCTCTGCTCCTGCCCTCTTTACTTCTCTGATATTAAATGCGGCTAAATCTTCTATTCCTTTCGGCCACACCAAACGCCAACCTAAAGCCTGGTGGTCCGCTGAAGTGGAAGAAGCGGTTAGTGAAAGACGTAAAGCTTTCGCTGCCGCTCACAGAAGTGACAAAGGTTGTCAGGCTTAGGTATCCGCTTCCCGAGATGCCTCGTCTCTAATCGCCAAGGCCAAGGCTGAGGCATGGCAGGACTTGCTCTTCTCTCTCAGTCAAATCTAACCCTAAATTTCTGTACTCTCTCCTTCATTCTTTCACTGACTCTTCCTCCTCTCCAAACTTCCCAACTGTTCCTCTCCCAGGGAGTCGGCTTCAGTCTTTGCCGACTACCTAAAATCCCACTTTTCTGTTTCTCAGCCAAAGGCCATGAGTATCAGAGCCAGAGCCTACCTTTCCAAGCTCCGTCGAGGTACGTTCCCTGAGGAGTCTCACTCGTCCTTTTGATCCCCCTTCTCCCGCTCTGAATTTCTTGCGGTTGCCACAAACCTCTCCTCGTCCACTGCCACTGGCCCAGACGAAGTTGCACATTTCATGCCAAAGCACCTTCCTCGCTCTGGCACGGATTTTCTCCTTCACATTTTCAATCTTTTCTGGTCTTTACATTCTTTTCTTTCCATCAGAAAGACATCTTCTATTATTCCCATCCATAAGACTGGAAAGCCTCTCGACTTTCCTGCTTCCTTCCGGCCTATCTCTCTCACCTCCTAAGTATCAAAGCTTTTTAAACACACATTCCATCGCGTCTACTCTTTTTTCTGTAGTCTAATTCCATTCCATCTCCCCCGGTTTCCGCCCTGAACGGTCTACTCTCGACCGAATTCTGCTTCTTTCGCAGTCCATTTCGGATGGGTTTAACAAACCCAGGCCGGGCTCTCGGACGACTCTTGCTGCTATCGACTTCTCGAAAGCTTTCAACTCTGTCTGGCATCCCGCCTTTTTCCACAAACTGATTTCGGCTGGCCTCTCTCCTTGCTTTGCTCGTTGGACTTAATCTTTCCTTTATGATAGACGTGCCTGCTTGGTTTTTCAAAATCACAAAAGTCGCTCTTTTCGGGTCCGTCGAGGTGTTCCGTTCTTGGCCCTGTTCTTTTCTCTCTCTTCAATGATCTTCTTGCTTCTCTTCCGTCAGCTGCTCTCTTTATGTTGACAATATGGCCTTCTGGCCCTTCTCCTCTTCCTCGGTTCCTCATACGGTCGAGGCCACACAAGGAGCTTTGGTTCGACTGGAGCGCCGGTCTGAGTACTGGCTCTTTTTCTCTCAATCCGAGCAAATGTGAGACCTCTTTCTTCTCAGTGGATCCCAACCAAGCCAACCTCCAGCCCCACCTGTTCTTATTCAACTCTCGCCTCCGTTTTAATCCCATTCCTACTTTTCTCGGGATCATCTTCGACAGTACTCTTTCCTTTTCTAAACATGTATCTTCGCTTAAGATCAAGTTTTTCCCTCGTCTCAAGGCCTTGCGATGTATCTCTGCTTCCTCATAGAGCCCTTCTAAGGAGTCCCTCTCTCTTCTGTATCAAGCTTTTCTTTGGCTCCTTTTTACTTATTCTTCACCCAGATGGTTTCCTTTTCTAAGCGTTACCAAAATTACCAGATTAGAACGCCTCCACCGAGCGGCTAGTCGCACCATCTCCGACTGCCCCTCGTCCTCTCCTAACCCACTTCTTCTCTTCCTCCCCTACCAGTCATCCTGATTCATTTCGCTCTGTCATCTCATGAGCGGGCTCTTTGACTCCCAACCTCCTTTCCCATTTTAGGTTTGGCCAGACCAAGTGAAACCAAGACTCCACAGATCTTCCAGGAGAGCTTTTGCATTCACTCACCCGCTCATGCTTCCTTCTACCTCTTCTAGGGAGGCTCTTGTTGCTTGCCCTCCCTCACCTTGTTGGAACCTGCCTTCCTTCACATAGAGTTCATCCTTTCCTCTCCATGATCCCGCTCTGATCTTCTTCTCTCTCGCTAAGATGCGGCTCTTGTTTACCTTGACTCTTTCCCCACATGATCTGGTGATCTGCACAGATGGCTCTGTTCCTTTTCCTTTTGGCAACGGCGGCTCTGGCTTCTTTGCCAACTGCTCACTTTGTGGCACTGAGGCCACTCTTTCCTTTTCGGCAAGCCCAGTATGCTCAAGTTTTTCCGCTGAGGCCTGCACCATTCTACAAGCTCTTAGCTGGTCTCAGCAACACCAACAAGTCTGCCACTTCTCTTCTCCACCTATCTGACTCTAACTCTGTCCTCGCCACCCTGTATAATCCTCCATCTTTCCTTTTACCTCAAACTTTTTGGCAGATCTGGCAGAAACTATTTTCTTTCTCCTCCTGTGCTATCAGGCTACACTGGGTCCCCGGACACTCGTTCCTTCCGGGGAACGACGCGGCTGATGAGCTAGCCAGGCGGGGAGCGCTACTCGTGGGCTCTGCAATCCCTTGTAGTCTCTCTCCTCTTATCTCTCGTATCCACTCTCATCTTTTCTCGGACTGAAGGCGAACTGTCTCATCGAAATTCTTTGACACATAGGTTCCCTCGATTTCCACTGAGGAACTTGTGCTCCCTCGTCATGCTTGCTGTGTGCTCTCTCGTCTTCGCTTCTACGGACACAACTTACTGTTAAGCTTTTATCCCTTTAGAATTGAGAATTCTTCCTGCAGCACCTGCGGACACCCGCCCCAGGGCACCTCTCATCTCATTCTGCACTGTCTAGCTTCGGACTCTTTGTGTTGCTCACTCTGTGGCGACTCTTTGTCCCTCTACAACCTCTGGTCCAACGCTGGGGAGTTTCCCGGTTTCTGGGACTCCATGGTCTTCCGCCATGCCCCCATCCTTCGGAAGGAATCGGGTAACAACAACAACAATACGCGTCGGCACATTGCTGCTGTACTGTAGCTTAATTTGTCCGGCTACAGTGTTATCCCATTGATCTTATTGATCAATTGCTGCAACCAAAGTAATCAAAAACTTGACTGATTAAAACCTCGTTCGTGCTGACAAAACGAATGTTATGCAAGGTTTGACTGACTGAGACCTTCATGAAGTGAAATAATGCACTTCTAGTTTGTAGTTGGGAGCCGGTTTCCAACTTGCTAGCAAAACGTTTGACTGCCAATGTAATTCCAACACAGTATTTGACTACGCATAACATTCTAAAATACTAAATGTTCAAAATTAGTTACTTATCTAACAGCAAAATTTTATGGAATGAAAACTTATCCGTTTTGAGTATCATCTATCTCAGCTGGTTCAGCGACAAGCTTAAATCAAGTAAAGTCGCTTATACACCGCATTCTCGGTCTCGTTGAGAAGCCTACTACACACACCACCCTACTGTACCTGCACAAACCCAAACGGAAACTGGGAGTGAGTTTGCCCTCCTGTGCCTTCAAACCAAGACTGACGCCAATCTGCGATCATTTCAGGGAACGAACACGAATATTGATCGTTGTGGTATGCACCGTTCGCCTCTCCTGAATACACACTAAGTGCAAATAAAATTCGTTGCCACGGAAGACTATTACGGTCATACACACAATAACGCTGTGTTCAAGACGCTGCCGGCACAAAGCCTGGTTTACTGTGAGGCCGAGCGGTGCTTAACTGTTTGCTAAGCCCAAAATAAAGCAAGCAAAGAGTTAAGTATCGATTGGTCTGAGAGCAGACCAGACATAAAAAATGCAGCTGAACAGAAACAATTCCCGTAACGAGTCCGCTTCAACGCAAGGCCCATGCAAGAATCAAACTAACGACCTGTTGGTTGCCAGATTGGGCGCAGCATTTCTTAGCGTAGGGTATATTTACAACAAGAGGTAATTACTTTTTTTATTTATAGGGCAGATTTCTTTATTTCACTCCCTATTACATTGAAGCAATGATTTATTAGCTACGCTACCAGCAGTTTGATAAATAAGGAGCGTTTGGGAGTAAATCTAGTGTATTGAATTGGTAAAGGAGAAAAAAAGTAGAAAAAAATTTACACTCTAGAGCAGCATGGTCTCACCAGGGCCCGCGAAGTTATTTCTTGCGACCAGTAAACGAATTGCAAGAAAGGTTGAAAAAATTAGTCAGCTAAGGCAGATTTTTCAAACTGAAGAGTCTTGCATTACAATGCTCTCAAAGTTTAGAAGTACATAAGTATGAGGGAGTATATTTTCTGTGTAAAACAATGCTATTTTACTGTAAAAGTCAAACGGGAAGTAAAACATTGAGAGTTGACTCAAACTTACTACCACCAAATTCATTATTGACCAATAGGCATTAGCATCAAAGTATCCTCAAACACAAAAACCCAACAAACCAGGGTTGTTAAACTCGTATAAGTGCGTGGACCACCAGGCCATTTTACTGCTTTCTGTGGACCTCCAAAATAGGGTGGAGTGAAAAATAAAAATTTTTGAATTTCAAAAAGTGGTATTGATATATGTCCCCAAATATCAAATGATATACTTCCATCATGATTTTGGGTTCTTGCACCCTCTAGTGGCCGTGTAATTTCATCGAATGAGCTGAAAATAGCCAATTTTGCCATATCTCACTTACCGCTTATGCTAGTTTTTGGCTTAAAAGTTGCAGAAGTAACACATTCCTATCTTTATTGAAGAGAACTTTCTCTCAAAAATGTTCAGAAAAAAAGTTACAGGCAAATAACCGATTATTGACCTGCTTCGCAAAAGCATTGGTGTCCAATCTATGATCAAGCACAAAAAAATTGCTAAAAATCTGCTATTATTAGTACACTATTGTCCAGTTCCAATTTTATTATAGCTGGCTAAAATCTTGCTTGATATCATTTATTTCAGTCATTAGTATGCTATTCATAACTTTTAGTAAATGTTAGCAAGGTTTAGTCTTCATAATCATCATAATATCTGGTAAGCAAAAGCATTATGCGCTGTTGCATTGAACTCTAAATTTAGTATAAAATTAAACTCCAAGCACTATTTGTAGTCAATTTATTAAAAATATACATCAGTTTCCTAAAAAATCAATATAGACTTTGAAAGAAATCAGTTGCGAAAATACAAATTAGCCTTGGTGATAAAATAACCTAACCGAACCTATTTTATTGCAGATATTTTATATACAGTAAATTAAATCATTATTGTAACTGTAGCATTAGGCCTACTACACTACCATGTTAACAAGAAAAAGATCTAAGTCAACTGTTGCTAGCAAAAAACTGCATGGTGGAGAAGTTTTCCAAAGTTCTGATAATTTTCCATCTGGAATACTGCCAACAAAGCGGCAAGTCATTGAGCGTATGCTAAGCTTCAATCACTTCAGGAAATTAGATACAGCTCGAGTTGTTGCAAAAGAACTTCACGATAGATGGGTGTGGTGCAATGTTTATTCTCTGCATAAGTTGACTATTGCACAAAGAGTCCAACAACTGATGGTAGAATTTAGTGATTTAACAAGATATCCAAAAAAATCCAAAAAATCGGACCGATACAAAGAGCTTGAAAGTGTTTTCTTAATAGATGCTGATAAACTTTTTGACATTTTCTGCCACGATGATCAACAAAGACGACAATATGAAGCTCAATATGGCTTAAGAATGTCTTCTGATGATTATGGATTTTTAGAAGATCAAAAAAGAGAACGCAGGGCTAAATGTTTGGGTGAAGTTCTACCATTATCTTCCGCTGATGAAAGATTCAGACGACAGTCGAAAATTGTGCAAGATGATGATACTAACACAACAGCTGAGCAGATTGGCTTTCACTCAACTGATGCAGTGTCGGTGGAGTCAGTATCGTCTGGTCATCATTCAACTTTCATGGAAGATGCTCAATCAGCAAATCAAAATCGTGTGAAATGGACCAACTTGGCAAGAGCATGCGAAAGGTATAACTTGTCGGACCGTGCAGGAGCTGCTGTTGCAACCTGCGCATTACAAGACATTGGAATGATTGATCAAGAAAATAATACATTTGTAATTGACCGTAGCAAGTTACGAAGAGAAAGAGAACGGTGCAGAAAAGAAATACAAGAAAAAGAAATGGAAAACTTCAAACTAATAAATGGGCTCTACTTTGATGGACGAAAGGATGCAACCCTAATGATGGCTAAAGCACCAACAGGCAAATCCTTCATAACAACAGAGCTGGAGGAACATTATGTATTAGTGGGAGAACCTGGAGGATACTACCTCACACACTTGTCACCCCCAAATGGAAAAGGTCGTGTTTTGGCTAAAGAAATATTTGACTCTATTTCTGACACTGAACTCTGCAGAAACTTTATGATATTGGAATCAGATGGCACTGCGTCAATGACAGGACGATTTAATGGCTGCATTCGTGCAATGGAAGAGCTCGTACAAAGATCACTCCAATGGGCCATCTGCTTACTTCATACCAATGAGCTTCCTTTACGACATCTTTTTACCAAACTAGATGGAACTACAAAGAGTCCGGACAGCTTTAGCGGCCCGATTGGCTCAAAATTAGATGACTCTGTTTCTGAATGGCCTGTTGTTCAATTCAAAAGAATCATAAACCCTCATTTTCCAGAATTGCCTCAGTGTATCGTGGACGACTTAAGCACAGACCAAAAATATGCTTATCAAATGTGCACAGCTATTATGATTGGTTCAGTTGAACCAGACCTTCAGTATTTAGAGGTAGGGCCAATTGTTCATTCAAGATGGTTGACATTGGCATGCCGCATATTGAGGTTTTATGTGTCACAGAGTAAGCCATCAACAAATCTGAAGCATCTTGTGCAGTTCTGTATGGAAGTCTATTTTCCATCATGGTTCGAAATCAAGAGGAAACATACAATTGTGGATGGTGCAAAGAATTTCTTTAATATTGTAAATCGTGTAACAAAGCTGCCCAATGCGCAAATTCGCACTGTTGCACTCAATGTGCTTCAGAGAAATGCATATTTTGCGCATCCCAAAAATGTTTTACTGGGAATGCTAGGTGACAACGATGAAAATCTTCGAAGATTAGCAGTCAACAAAATTGCAGCTTTGCGAAACTCTGTTTTTCAATGTCACATTCCAATTGATGATTTTGAAGGTGGTTACATGAATGAACCTCATTCTCATAATATCCAAATTGATATGAACATCAGATTGTTTCAAATTCCAGTGATCAACGTCAAGGCAACATCTTTTCACCAGATTGTTAACTTAAACCTCCATGATATTCAGCAACCTCCAGCAATCAAATGTTTGACAGATCTTGAATTGGACAACCTTAGAAACTCTCCTCTGAAATTAGACCACCCTTGCCACAATCAGGCAGAGGAAAGACATGTGAAAGCTGTAACTGAGGCATCAGCTCGTGTAACTGGCTTTGAGCGCAGAGATGGTCTAATCAGACAAAAACTAAAATCCCGAGCACTGATGCAATTCTTCAATACAAAACAAGACTTTGCAGTTTGTGAAGAATAATAATGAAATTGACATAAAAAGATTGATTAACTGTACTGGCACTGTTATACTGGACCAGTGTCACAGCCAATAGCGACGAGACACTTATAGCTTTGATTTTTTAGATGTTATCAGTTTTTAAAAAGTAATTTGTTCTACATACCATAAAGCGTTAAACACCACTGTGATTAGATTTTATGTGACATACAGTGGCTGCTACTTAGTTCAATATGTATTCACCATGTTTTCAAATTGTTGAAATTAAGAAGAGGACTAGATTCAATAAATTTCAACCACTTAAAATTAGGTGTAACAAGTGAGCGTGGGAAATAGCTAGACAAGACATCAGTCGTTCTTATACAAGGACACCCACTGCATTAGTATTTCATTCTATGTTCAAAAATCCGTTATTTGCCTGTAACTTTTTTTCTGAACATTTTTGAGAGAAAGTTCTCTTCAATAAAGATAGGAATGTGTTACTTCTGCAACTTTTAAGCCAAAAACTAGCTTCCTAGCATAAGCAGTTAGTGAGATATGGCAAAATTGGCTATTTTCAGCTCGTTTGATGAAATTGCACAGCCACTAGAGGGTGCAAGAACCCAAAATCATGATAGAGGTATATCATTTGATATTTGGGGACATATATCAATACCACTTTTTGAAATTCAAAAATTTTTATTTTTCACTCCACCCTACTCTAAAAGGCCAAAATTATTTCAAAAATGCACAAAATATTTACACAAGCATTAAATACAAAGTTCTACAGCATTAGTTTTTGATAGGTTTGCTTCCAGACTTTTGGATACGCTCATCACTGACAAGCTTTTCGATGTTAGGAATGGTATTAAATAAGGAACAACGTAGACAACTTTCTACTGTTATAAGACGATTTCTCTGTTTGGAATTAGTGTTTGACAGAAACGAAAATTCACTCTTACATAAATAAGTTGACGCAAATGGCAAAAGCCATCTCACTGCGTACAATGATATGTCCGGGTAACTAGCTATCACACCACTCCAAAATTTTTTTACTTTTGCTATGATCGCTGAGAAATGATTTGACAGCTCAGTGGATTTTTTTGTTTTTTTTGTTTTTTGTTTTATTTGCCATTTTTATCCTCCATTCACGAGAAAGCGAATTGTATCGCTATACTTTGGACAGGAAGTCCGCACTCGCTTGGGAGTTGCCTTTTTTGAGGTTTATGGGCCACCTGTCTTCCACATAAAGGCGGGGGCGTCCCGTTAAGTGCCTTGCCCAAGGACACAACAAGCGAACTTGCCGGCTTGTTCTCCACAACCTCCCATAAATGCCGAGCGCCAAGCAGGGAAGCTATAGATACCATTTTTTAAAGACTTTTGGTATGACTCGACATGGGGAATGAACCCCTAGTCTACCGACTGCGAAGCGAACGCTCTAACCACTACGCCATCGCGTCGGTTAAGATTGTTTACACAAACCTTGAGCTGTCAAATCATTTCTTTTTTTTAAGACTTTCTCTTGAAAGTCCACTCAAACAGTATGAATATCAGCCGTAAATGGATCCATGACAAAAGATAGACCATCTCTTGCCACATTCATCTCCGGTAAGTATCGCAGAAATTCATGCTCCAAGTTTAGTGTTCAAGTACATGTACTCAAATGCTTGCTTATCTCCCCAGTATTCACACGTGGGAATTGCACCAAATTGTTATTTTCCACTCTTTCCGTCCATTGTTGTTGTTTTTCAACAAAAGCCTTAATAATACCCTCGTGAGAAAACAGATCTGTGTCTTTTCCTTGCAGCTGGACATTAAGTGTATTCAAAATCGAAAAAATATCGCCAGAGTATGCAAGTTCCAATTCCGATTCGGCGAGCATATTTTTCAAATCTTCTTTTCCTTTGAGCTGGAGAAATTATTTTAATTCTTCTATGAGAGAAAACATTTTTTGTGGGCACGTTACTAGCTGACAACCACCGCAGTGGAGCGTAAAACAGCAACACCTCAATATCGGAGTCTATGTCCTGACAATTTTTTCGAAACTGCCTGGTGTTTACTGCCGCTGATTTTATGTATTTATTTTCATCAAACTATTCAAAATAGTGCTCAAATGATTTGGAAGAGTTTTTTGATGCCATTGCTTCTTTGTGAATGAAACAATGGACTGCAATTGCCAATGGAGCACGCTGTTTTACTAACGCTTGGAAGCCTGATCGTGACCCTAACATAGCAGGTGCACCATCAGTGGTGAACCCCACTAAATTACCCCAGTCAAAACAATTAACTTCAAAGAAATTGTTAATGGCTTCAAACACATTCATAACTCTAGTATTGATTTCAAGAGGCTTACAAAATAAAAATTCTTCCTTGAAATTTCTCTCAAATACATATCGCGCAAACACCAATAGGTGAGAATACTGCGAAACATAGTTTGATTCATCCAATTGTGCAGCAAAAAGACTTTTTTTATTTCATCCACAAATATTCCGTTAATGTTCTGTGAGATCTTGATACGTCTCGATACAGAGTCATTAGATACTGAGAAGTCATCAAGCCTTCGAGCTGCATCTTCGCCAACAAGTTTTACCATTTCTTTTGCACAAGGTAGTACAAGTTGTTCAATAATAGTGTAAGGTTTTTTTGGCTTGAGCAACTTTATATGCGACAATGTACGAAGCACGGACTGCGTTGGTGGTTCTCTCATGGTATGTACCAAACGAGTCGAGAGGTTGCCGTTTAAACGATGATAACTGCCATCGAAAATAACTTTTATCCTTTTGCAACAGAGTAAAGTGACACTTTCTGAGATAAAGCTTGAGCTTAGCTGGTTCAAGAGAGTCATTTCCCAAAACCTTGTAGCAAATAACGCATTGTGGCTAACCAACACTATGCGTTTTTTGAAAAGTAAAACTGAATTGAATGCAAGATTCCAATCTGTATAAATTTTATATAATCTTACCTATATTAACTATATCAACTTTTATATAGAAATAAGAAAAACCAATATTTTCTTAACAGTTTTCATAATTTTCTGCCAACAGTTTTCTTAAACTTGCCAAGCAGCTGCCAGCCAACAGCCTGGCAATTACTTGTGTGATTACATCACTACTTTGCTACAAATTCAACCACTCTTTTATTACAGCAAATGCTACTAACTTGCTACACAGTAAGCATGGTATCTAGCAATTTCTATTTTTTTCACTAAAAATTGCTTCAAGAAACTTTCATTCAGTTCAGGCATTATTGCTGTGGCCACCACATCACTTTCCACTTCATCCCTCCTCTCAGAAACTGTCTCAGGCTGGGGAGGGGAGTTCTCAGCGGCGGCGCAAAGTGGAGTTGAAATAACTCAATATAAGTTTTCTACGTCTATATCACATACGTTATTCTATTTGAAAGAATGAGGAAAAGCGTTTGTTATGTTGATATTGTTATATAACGATGGGTGGATATAAAAGCGGCGATTTTTGTCGACTGAGCATTTTGTTTGGCGTATCTACGGTATAGTTGTAACAAAGATTTTTAATGATTGACCTTGTAAATGTTCGTAAGAATATGTAATCTGACTGTTAAATAAATGAATAGGAACTGCCTACGAGCTTTTATAATATAATATTCACATTTGCAACCTTAGAGCTGGAATATTGCGAGGGGCAGGAGAAACTGAGCAAACACACGGTCACCAATTGAATCAAACCCCAAAAGTAGACACGCGATTAACTTCGTGGGTTCCACAATTATCATTTAACAGAGTAATATCGGTTCTTAAAAAAATGAGCTTTGTCGCTGGTCCACCAATCGCCAGCGAATTATTAATTTATGGGAAAATCTTGTGGACCCCTCGATAAGCCACCATGGATCCTTAGAGGTCCATGGACCCCCAGTTGAAAACCCTCCCACTAAATCTTTGTCCCAACTTCAATTATTTGTTCGAATGTCTTTGCTACTGTTTTATTTTTAAATGTTTGCGTCAATTGCTTTGTTTTTCACTTTGGGCGAATCTGCCCGCGAGTCACTCAGTTACAGTACTACTCATAGACTGGTGACACGTTTTTTACCAAAATTTTCTTCAAAAAAATAGGGGTGCAACCTGTCTACCTGATATACCTCTAAAACTGGCATAAGTGATGATGAGCTGAATGACTATTATGACATGGCCACTGAAGACAATAAAATATCTGATGAACAACTGAAAAGAATGTTTGACAGTGATGATGATGTTATAACTGTCTAGTTTTGAGTTGCAGCAAAAATGTTTCAACATTTGTATGCAAACACAATTTTTGAAATAAAGGTAAATATTTTAGAATATTTGATTTTATCGATGGCAGTTTGATTGCCTAGATTTTAGCGCAGCCTATCTGAAAGTCGAACCCGAACACCAACTTTATTTGCTTCACGCTACTGGTGCGACCTATCTACTGGTGCGACCAATCTACGAGTATCTACGGTAGTTACAAAATGACCCACTGACCAAACTAGTTGGACAACCCTGACCTTGAGCAAAGCATTCACTGACAGAAAAAGCATTTAGTTAAACATTTTCAGAATCATCGTATCTGTTTAAATAAACGAGTCACTAATTAGGAGTGTCAGCTAGGCTTTCTAACAAGAGATTGGATGTCAACTTCCACTAGCCAAAAGGAACAAGGCTACAAATCGACGACAGGTTACCGTAACCGATAGTAAATGTACTAGCACGCGGTTGGCTAACAAGTAACAATGAGTTACGATGGGCGCGTGTTCATAGTGAGCGGTAAATTTTCAATTATTACTGTTATGCACAAACATTAAGTAAATCATTACCTTGGTACCAGATAGCTCCTTTTATTGTCATGTTAAGAATCGGATGAATCATAGCATTCCACAATACACTGTTTGCAGTCGGAGTTTCGCCCGGTATTCCATTACTCTCAAGAGGATAAGTAAATCTATCAAAACAACACATCCTATTCTACATCCTATCAAGTATGGAAATAAGGTGATCGCGTAAAAGCAAGTAATTTCGGTCATGAGTATTAACTGATAACCTCACAGCACAAGCGAATAACCATTAAGTAATAGTAGGTAGTAAATGATCTCCATGATTAAAAAGTCTATGTTAAATATACCGTCATAAATTTGGCTAAAAAACTAATATAAAAAAATCGATATTCCTAATTAAAGAATCATCAGTTTATTGTTCAAGTAGAATTAATGATATAGATTCTATTTGAATAGGAAACTGATTATAAAATCAAATATATTCGATAAAAATATAATAGAATCTATGATCTAGATTCTACGTGAACAAGAAACTGATGATGTTTTAATTAGCGAAATTTTGAAATAATAGCGCTTTCTAAGTTGACCACATGACAGTGTATTGAATGCAGACTTTTCTTTATCAATAGAGTTAAGTCACTTAGAAAAACCGTCCTATTTGGGATTGGCAACTGCTTTTCAATTCCAAATTTCGTTTGCTCTAAATGCTGGGCGACCAGCTTTACATTTTAAATTAAAATCATGCTGCATTATTGGAGCGCATGTTTAGTTTAAGCGCGTTGAAAGCAGAATCTGATCTACCCAAGAACATCATGCTAGAGAATAGCTTGTTTTATCCATTTATACAACTGGTTAACGAACCACTTTGGGAGATACCTCACCAGTTTGTCTTAGAAGAGAGCAACCTCGACACTTCCTATATAAACGCGGTTACATAAGCTGAACTTAACCGGTTCGATGTTTAGTTTTCATCATGCCAAGTTGTAAGCATTAAAAGTCTTTAGCGTACGAGTATTTTACAAGATCACAACGACACCTAACCAATCAAGGCATTGCTCTCTTGATTGCTTCACCAATCTCGTTGATCCACCACTACTGTTATCAACGCCAAGTTATTCTTACGTTTCATTGAGGCCACATTTCGCCAATGCTTTCGGCGAAGACCACGATTCGATTGGAGTGCCGCCCCAGTTTGGCGATACCAACCCAATGGGAACTTGTAATTTGTCGTATAAATCTCGACCGAAAAACCAACATACGGCAGAGAAATACGTCCAAGGTTGCGAACCGCCGAGACTGTCTGAAAACAGCATTTTGAGTTTTTGTATAACATTGAAAACTAAATCAGATAACATAAAAATGCTAAATCCTACTATTCCACTTTTTCGTGGTATTGACGTGCTGGAAGGCTGAGCTTTACAGCACTTTGCTCAGGATGTTCTTTCTGACGATTACCAGAAGAGTTTCAATTAGATTGAAAACTTCGGACTTGTTACTGCGAAGCCTAAATTGATTTTCGCTAGACCACGAAAAGTGATACCCAGAGTATACAACCTATAGCAGCACAATGTACAAAACTAACAAAAGTGTTTCTGTACTTTCGAGTGTACTTTGGCGAATAAAATCAACCCTAAACGCCCGTTAATGATGACACTTCGCATTCAAAAAGTCTTTCTACTAAACAAAGTTTGATACAGAGCAGAATTAGACGACTCCAGGCTGGTCTTAGAGATGCACTTCATCATCAATATATAGCGTTACTCAAGAATAACAGAAATATCAGGATTACTTGCTGATGGCAATGACCATGGTTGTTCTATGGTCTGGAAATCGTCGAGAGGAACATCTGATTCGACTTCTGCAGGTGTCATAAGACGAATGTTTGGATATTTCGAGCCGGCATTCAGTTCTTCAGTAGCGTTAAAACCCTGAAATTAATGAATTGACAATAAAAAGTTTTGGAACTGCTCTTTGATGGAAGTGTTTTGTGAAATACCCATTACTTCTTAAAGTGGTGGTAAGTAAGCATGGCATGCTTACACGAATTCTCGAGATAAAACGCTCACACTAGCTATTTAATGTCTTGCGATACCACGACTGAGGAAAGTGCCACAAAATGCTATTGGCCAAATAGCTACCTTTAAAGCTCTTGTAAAACAATTTTTACTATAACACAAAAAACAAGCAGATTTACAAAGTCTTAAATGATTATTACAGAAGACCTGCAACGACTTTGAAAACCAACACATCTGATACTTATCATGCACAGCACACATTACAACTTCAAAATATCCTAATGCCAACATCCAACGCGCATTGAAACAGTTTAAACGTTGCACACTTACCATTGATACTGTGAACTCCATGTTGCTTTGTCCACCACAAACCCACACGTCTCCGAACAGGACATTTTGCAAAGACAGTTTGGATGTCACTTTCGCAGCAACTTGAGTGGCGATGATCGTGTGGGGACCGCCGGGCGCCTGGGGCTTAAAAGTGACTTTCCAGATTCCTTTTTTGTTGGAATTCTCGACCACTTTGGCCGGGTATACATCGTTTCCAAGAGTAACGTTCACCGTAGCGCCTACAACGCCGAATCCCCATAGAACAGCAGAGTATGGCTGCATTTGAAATACCATGTTATCTTGAAAGAACGAGGCGAAAGAAAAGTTGGTTGCTGGAGCTGGGGCATCTGTAACAACCATGTCATTATTATATCAATGTTCCCGCAAACCTAAATTGTGCAAGGTTAGCATTACAGCTGTTTCAACAGCGAAGCGGTTAGAGCAGGGGTTCCCAAACTGGGGTACATGTACCCCCAGGGGTGCATTTCGACTTTTTAAGGGGTACATTAGATTAAGTATAAGGATATTCTTTCCTTAACTTCTAATCTGCCTTAAAATATTTTTGATCTCCTGATGTTAATAATTTGACGACCTGAGTTTAAGAACTCCTTAGAAAGTCACATTTTCACCCCAGTAGAAGCTTCAATTAGAAGTACAGTAGCTACCAAGTCCACTTTCGCGGTTCACAAGACCATTTTTGTCCAATCACAGCACGCAAGACAAAACAGCTGAGTGATTGCTAGGAGAACCGTTGTTACAAAGGCTAGAAAGCAAATACAGTTTTACCTCGTTAACTCGGACAGCTCGGGGGGAAGGGTGTCCGTGTTAGCCGATTGTCCGACTTAACCGACGGCCTATAGGCCATGGCTTATAAACATGCCTAGGGTAACCAAGTTTAGTTAAAAATGCCGTTATTATATAGGCTATTTCGTTTTACTACATTTACCTTCATAACATGTAAAAAAGCAGAATTATTTATTTATATATGTATTTATTTTTGTTTATTCAAGTAAATCACCTGACGAAGACTACGTTGGGCTAGTCTAGCATAGCAAACAAACCTGTACCGATATCGACTGTTATTATCGGCTATTACCAAGGTTATTTTCTTTTACCTTACCTTCATAACATGTAAATCATTAATGTACAGTACACCTGTACACGGTGAATGAGATTTATTTGTTTTGTTTTTATTTTTATGAAAATAAAATCATGGTCCGAATTAACCGATATCCTGCTTAACAGGGTCCGTATTAACGAGGTGAAACTGTACGGTGGTACCCACTTATTAAACGATATTCACGGCTCTTCGTCGTTTCGAAAATAAAATCTACAGAGCACCAGTTGTCTTGCCAATCGATTACAGCACAAATCAATGATCTGTGATGAAACAATTGAATTAAGAACTAGGTCAGCAGCGTAACGAAGTGTGAAACCGTCCAATGCAAGACAAAAGATGTGAGTTGTTAAGCGGGGTTTTGGGTTTATAGAGCGGGTTTTTTATTACCGGAATAACTGTAGTAATTCTGGACCGGAAAATTTTGGGCTCATTAAGTGGGTGGGCTTAATAAGTGGGGCTACTGCACTGATAATAATTGCAAAAAAATGAAAAGAAAGTCTAAGGAGCGAACTGGAAAGAAAACTAAAGACTGCATGAATTTCAGGTGTAGTCTAAGCCTACCTTAGGAAAGAGTGAAAAAATTTAACTTGAGATTGAAATAAGTTTGCAATGTTTTTCAAAATTTCAATTTTCTTTTTTTCAAAAACTTTATTTTGTGATTTATGTAGTTCTTTAATTGAGATCTTCATTTGCTTTTAGGTTTAGTGTGCAATATAAATTTGCTTAACGATTAGCCAATCGGGCTGCTGAGTTCAAAAACTTTTATTGTTTTACTTAAAATCTTTGTCTATTTTCGGACTTTCTAAAAAGCTAAACAATGAGTGTAAAAAAATGATAATATTTATAAACCTACTTCAAGTTCGAGTTTATATTCACGATAAACAATGGTTTGCATATGACACTATGTGTACTTTGTCAAAAATCATTGGAAAATGATTCGAAGAAACCAAGCCTTCTTGCTCGGCGTTTGGAGAGAGCTCATCCGGAATTCAAAGACAAAGAACTTGACTTTTTCAAGTATAGGCAATTAGTGTTTAAGAAAAAACACTTGGATAAAGGTGGCATGTTTTTGCAACAAATCAATGCTTTGCTAAATCATCACTATGAAGTTTCGCTCATAATTGCCAAACAAAAAAAGCACATACCCCTGGGGAAAACCTGGTCCTACCTGCTGCAAAAGTAATGGTATGTTGTGTCTTTGAAAATGAAACAGTGAAAAAACTTAACTCCATCTCCCTGTCTATCGATACAGTCCAACGAAGAAATGAGGAAATGTCAGTGGATATTTTGCTGCAAGTATTTAGTGATATTTGTAGATCGGAGAGTGGATTCGCAATTCAACTTGACGAGTCTACAGATGTAACAAACTGTGCTCTGTTCAGATTTAACTGCACAGATGTAACAAATGGTGAATTTTTTTTCAAGGAGCATGGTTTAAAATGGGAAAATCTAAAGGGCTGCAGAACGGATGGGGCCCCAGCTATGTTAGGACGAAAGTCTGGTTTTAGAGCTCGTGTCATGAAAGTAGCTCATAATGTGATATTTTTGCACTGCATGATTCCCCGGTTTGCACTGTCATGCAAAGTCCTTCCTGCTAAACCCTTCGACGTTTTACACTGGTGATTAAGATGGTCAGCAATGTAAAAGGGAGTGCACTCAACAGCCGGTTGTTTAAAATTTTCTGTGAAGATTTACACGCCGATCACAGTGTACTTCTACTTTACAGTAATGTGCGTTGGCTTTCGAGAGGAAATGTTACTAAACGTGTATATGAGCTTCGTAAAGAATTGCTGGGATTTTTTTCAACAATCCATCAAATGTGAAAATTTTGTCACTTTCTTGAGGATGATTTTTTATTTTGTTCCTTGCCTACCCTGTTGATATTTTTGATGATCAGAATACGCTAAACAAGAGTCTCCAAGGCAAAGACTTAACAGTGTGTGAGTTCATGGCTAAAGTCAAAGCTTTTCTGGAGAAACTTTGATTGTGGAGGGGAAATAGTTGCTATGGCACCTTTTCCATGTTCAGTACTGCAACAGAAATTCTGTGTCGAAATCCCCAATTTGAGACCACAAGGTTCTCGGAATTCGTCACTGAACATCTTATGAAGTTCGAAAAGGAAACTGACGGCTATTTTTGAAGTCTTCGTGAAGGCAAAGTTGCATATCTTAGGAATGTTTTCACCGCGAACGCTCAGACACTGCAGGCTGGGACAGGTATGCAAGAGGAACTGATTAACTCCAACATGATGGCTTTGCAGGCGATGTGTACTCTGAGAGACATTTAAGTGATTTTTGGTTGCGATGTGCAAGTCACACAAAAGGATTGCGGAAGCTGCTATTCAAGCATTGTTGTTGTTTCCGTCAACATGGTTGTGTGAGTCGACATTTTCAGTGCAGCATGGAATCAAATCAAATTACAGATCACAGCTCAAAGCGCCCGAACATGATCTTCGTTGTGCTGTTGCTAATGCTTCATCTCGTATTAATGAGCTTAAAAGTAGGCTTATCTATAACATTAACTAGGATTGCTGGGCTTATTTAGCCGATATATTGTTAGTTTGATTGTAGTGTTTGTTTAAGTTTGGATTGCATTGCTATGAATAACTTTGCGTGCTTTGATTAGTACTAATCACGCAGCTTTTTCATATTAAACTAAAATAATCAATTTTAAAGTTTTTGGCAAATTTAGAGGGAATATAATAAATTGCCTAGCTATAGAAAATAAGTTGTGCATCAGAGCAAGTGAAGCTTAGCAGCCAAAAATACGCGAAAATTTTGGGGGTACACGAGCAAATCTATGAATTGTCCAAAGAGTACCGATAAACAGAAAGTTTGGTAAACCCTGGGTTAGAGCAATCATTTCAAATGGAGTAGGGTGCTGGTTGAAACCTCAACCGCATAATATCTACTACATCTTAAAAAAAGAAATTCACAGCGTCCCTGCTTGGCGCTGAGCACGAAAGAAAAACTGTGAAGAAAAAGCCAACCAGTTCGGTTGATGAGGCCTTGAAAAAGGTATTTAGTGAGATTCCTTAATCATTAAGTGTTAGATAGGTGGTGAGGGGAGTACGGTCGGAGTAAAATCCAACGAGCAAAGCATGAGCTCATATACCTGCATATAGCGATACTAACGTAGTGAATGTCTATCACTCCTCACTTCTTACCTCCTTAAGAATAATATCCAGCCACAACACGCCACAGCTTGGCAACTTCAACGATGATTTAGAGATCTAAGTCTCATGGCTATTGTTGTGTGTTTGAGTAAACCACAAACCAATTTGTCCTCGACTAAATAATTTTAGCTAGCAACAAATTATATCCGATTAACAAACAATAAAGCGGAACGTGCAAAACTTAAAAAGATTCCCCATAATGTCTGTACATCTGGTGCTAGATGTGGAGCCACTGTATTGAAGTCACAAAATGAAAAGCCATTTCAACATACCTTCCTCAAGTATGATCACTTTTTCAAATATTAAGACCTCGCTTCTTACTACGCAAATTAGCACAACCAAAAATATGCTTTTAAGAAACATTTTGCTCATTGAAGCTAGCAAGTAAAATATCCAATAGATGTAGAACAAGCTACTGAAGGATAATTAATCATTAAACCGTTCAATATCCATCACAAACCCACTGCCTCAATGCAGTCTAAAAAATATTGTTTGACGAATCAGCAAAGTAAACAAATGATGAACACATATTGAAATGAAATTACTTGAAAACGTCACAGACAATTTTACATAAAGCAATATAGGTATGCTACTTCGTTACTGACCATTTCTAGAGTCACGATTCAACACATGCAAGTGATACCATGAATCACTATCTTCAATATTAACAACTGCAGTCAAATATGACGAAACAACGTCACACATGGAAAACAGGAAGCTTTTATGGTGCACTATGTGATAGACTAGCTATTGCAAAGTATCGTAAGCCTACCGTGTTTATAACTACTTAGTAGAAACTCAAAATAACAGGTAATAAAAAAAAACTAACTTTCTAACAGATATGATGTACCAACAATACTCTCAGAATTTGACTCTTAATAATAGTTATAGGCTACAAGTTTTAATCTGCTCAAAAATTGAGTTCTCCAAATCCCAAAACTAACATATCAAGGTGTTTAATTTTTTTCTATGTTGTTTGAGATCACCAATGTAGCGTACTTTGGGCCTCTCCAGATATCTTTTGAACAAAAATTGAAGTTTTTAAAATCTTTTAAGCTGAACCGTTACTTAAGCCTGCTATGCTAAGTTCTGTTTACTGAATGAATCACTATTGGGACAAAACGTGACTTTACACGCAAGAAAACACGCAAATAAAGACAAAAAAGTGCGCTCGCTTGAAGCGGAACGAACTAGTGCTCAACAAAAGAAAAAATATATTGTATGGGACGACTGATATTATGTGCTGTAAGTAGTAGATCTGTACTGATATAATGCTTAGTATTGCAGTGCATATATCTAGTCCCGGCTGTCAATTTTATTCCGGTAGATGTCACCTGGTGTTGCAGTGAGGAACAGCTATACTGGCCGTTTCACCGCCGCTTCTAATTGGAAGATCCTCTCTCCCACTGTCTTGCTCACCAGAGATCTTCGACGCATGAGCACACACCAACTTTCCGAACATGAAAACTGTATTAAAGGGAAAACTATTGAAAAATCTCCGTAAATACAATCCATGCAAACAAAGATATCAAACGAATGCGAAACAAGCGTATATTATCGAATCAAGGCTAGCATTAGCTGACAATACAAGTTGTTTATTGCTTCCCGGTTGATCTAAGACACAGACAAGCGCTGTTAGAAATACCTGAACAACTTGCCACTCGCATTGGTTGGTGATAAAACATTAGGTTTTCTATTCGCTACCACCCCATGCTAATAACACGGCCAAAGTAGAGTGAACTCATAAACGGTCAACCAGCCTATTTAAAACCACAAAGCAATATGAAATTAATCAGCAAAATCGTCACATAACCACGAACAAGAAACGAGAATAACATGCAAATCGATCAAAGTAAAGGCGTAAAGTAAAGAGAAAACAATATGCAGCATTAGTTTATAAATGATTCACTGTACCAAACTTCTGGTTTCTTTCCATTAAAGGGTTGAACGTAACAGAAAACAATTTGTGACATATGAAAACGACTAGCCGGATTTGCCGGCGTCGCCCGGCAGAGGCCCTCCATTAGTAATGTCTGGGTTTAGTATTTCGGTTCAACCGGCCAAGCCGGCTTCACCCATCCGGCTCTTGTGTGAGCAATAGCGAAAAGTTAATGAGTTTTATGCACTTTCACAATTTTCTTCTACACAAAATTGTGATTATCATATTCTCTTAATCATGACTGGCAATGTTCACATAGAATCTTGCCACAAATTATAGTTATTAATTATGAGGGGGCAGGGGTTAATTAAAACTGATTGTAGCGGCAAAATGGTGGTTGCTTGCACAATCAAAGAAAAAACCTATTTAATGGTAAGCCTCTTTTGCCAATCGGTGCTGCCACTTTCCTATTTATATATGTGGTATTAAGTTCCTAATTTGGCTGCGCTATTGGTCTTGTGTCCGGGATAGCGACAAAAGCAGCTGTTGTTTTCTCTATATTCAGTTTTACAAAATGTTCTGGTTATGGTTTTATGTTGATTTTTTCTTAAACTTGGGATTTTATTACAATGATGTAGAGCATAGACATAAATGACATAAATACCATAACAGACAGCATATATGACGGCATCACCCGAAAAGACCCCGTCGTAAAGTCGGGATTGAGAGTGTCGGTTCAGCCTGCCAAGCCGGCCAAGCCGGCTTTACCTATCAGGCTCTTGTATGAACAGTTACCAAACGTTTATGTTTTTTCTGCAAATAAGACGTTCAGAACTTTTTGTGCTACTTTTCATGATAGAATATCTCATTTCAAGATCCTAGCTATACCTTAGGTCTATGTGCTCTGTTCATTGCTGACACAAACCTAAGGGAGCCTTGCGTTTTCCGTAGTTTGGAAGTAGGGATTACATTTCTGATATGAAGCTATTCTAAAGTAAAAGGACAAAAATGTCTTTCGTGAGGTGCGATTTGACGTAGTGACGCTGCTTTCTTTTGATTTTCCCTTAAACTTTCTCAAGTCCTCGCTGGCTACGCGTTATGTAGCATGTTCTTTTTTCCCTGCTTGACGTGCCCTGGGGGTTTGAAGTGTCCTTGCTTTTTCCCAAATATTTGTTTTGACCCCGGTAGCTCTATAAAGCTAGTATAAAGGAAAATAGCCTACCAATAATATGTTCCATGTGGCGCGGTTTAATACAGTGACGTTAATTTTGATTTCGACTTAAACTTTCTTAAATCCCTGCTGGCTGCGCATTATGATTCATATTTGTTTTCCTTGCTTAGGTATACACATAGAAGTTAAATAAGTTCTTGCTTTACCCAAATTTTCAGGTTTGATTCCGGTAGCTCTATAAAGCTATTATGAAGCAAAATAGAAAAAAATGTTTCTCGTAAGTATGGTGCGATTTCACCCCGGCAGGCCATACTATCACCCGTGCCGATTTAAAACGAATCAATTAATGCCGCTGCGCCAGCTTAACCGTACAAACATTTTTTAGAGCCACAACGAAATGTTTTACCAAATATAAGCCATAGCTCCTGTACATGTAATGATGATCGAAAGTGTGGTAAAAAGCAATTGTCCTCTGTCGAGTAATGCAATTAAAAAAAATATTTTGGGTTACGACGTCATCATGGTGTCACAAATACCTTTATGACACTCACCACGGGGTTGTGATCAGTCGTGCCAAGTTTGATGCTTGTGCCAATAGGAGTTTCAGATAAGTTAAAACTGACACACAGACAGACAGAATTGCGCTTTATATATTTGATTTTTTCGGTCATCACATATTACAAAACATCTCTATTCCTCACTTATTACAAATGACAATCTATTAAATGAGGCGGCAAGCACAACAGCGTAAAAGGCGAAAGCTTTCGAACTATTATGATAACAAGACCATTAACAGTTACTTTACTAAAAGAACAAAACAACTAAATTATTGACTGGGCACATAAATCACGTTATCACCTGGCATGAGACCGCAATCAATGCAAAGCGGTCTGTTACACTTCCGTGGCTGGTAAATATTTTTTCAGGTCGTAATTCCGGTAATTTGTAGGTAGTTATTGACATCAAGAATAAATTTCGTTTTTGAGTGACGCTGGCTCGTCATTTCAACCGTACCAGCAAGTCCAAGCGAACAAAATGGCACCCTCACGCCTGTGAGGTCTCCCGATTTCATCGGGAGTTTCCCGATTTGGAGACTCTCTCGCGATCTCCCGATTTGAACTAAAAATCTCCCTATATAGCTCAAAAGTTATTGAGTTTTAAAGCTATTTTATGTCATTCTTGTTAGTCTTTTTTTGTATATCTTTTGGATTTTAACACCATGCGGTCAGAAATACTAATTTCATTTTTCACCAAATGAGCATATATTGTTAAGTATTAAAAGACGACAATAGTTTTTAGTTTCGGCGCCAACTTCGCCACTGGGTTGAATGCATTGCAGTATTTTATAATGGCTTCTCTCAGAGGAAAGCGCGTTGGAGTTGATCCGCTGAATGAACCATTAATCAATTAGTTAGCCTATCGGTAGCTAAAAAGAAAACGTACATTAGCAAATTTCAACGGTAGTGGCTGCAAGATTACCCATTTATTTCTAGAAGTCGTAAAAGTTACAACTTCGTTAATGCTCTTCCTGTGGGATAGATATTACTGTAGCTCGAGGTGACAAAACGCCCAACCAAACATGCTATATTAGAGAATCATAAGAAGAATTACACAGCTGCCTGTGAGACTAAGAGAATGGGTTACTAGTTTTTACTGGCCAAGAAAAATGGAGCTGGAAAGTCTAAAACTGAACGAATTATATATGGTAACGGGAATTAGTTTTTGGTTCTGAAGAAACCAAATGCGCACAGCATGTGTTTGAAGAAATATTTTTATGATGATTATTTATAATTTTGCTTTTGTTTCTGTCTTTATACTCCTGTCACCAGAAAGTGACCGAGGCGCTGAGCGTATGACGAATCCATAAGACTCACTCGCATAAAAGTTGTCGTTTTTTTCCGATTGACTTTTCTGGCCACCGGTTCAATGTGCTGTTTGAAATCTACCAAGCAGATACAGTTATCGTAAAATATGTTATCCAAGGATACATGATCGCAACTTAGATGCGTTGGAAGGATTTGAACCAAGGTAGTGTGATCTGGGTAGCATTGCAAGAGCACGGATCATGCGTAACAGCATCGATTCAGAGGATGCGAAAAGCCGCTAAGCAAAAACGGGGGTCTAAAGCCCCTCAAAGTTTGATTTTACTCGCACAAAATATTTCTCGATCCAACAATTTTCGTTGTTGACAGGTATGGGCATCTTCCACAGATGTTTTGCATTCCGCCATCAAAAATAAGATTCGCACTTACGGCGGTCAAACCCTCAGAGTCAGTTTTAATACCCTTTATGACTAGATAAGTAGGACTTTTTAAAAACTAAATTAAGTTGTTCCAATTATTGACCTTGGTTTTCTTAATAGGCACAAAGATAATTGTTGACGCGTTCAAACGCTGTTTAATTGATTCCAAATACAACCTGACCATTCTAAATCTGACGCTTAAGTTTTCCTGCGTCATGTTGGCAGAAAGTGAACTTCACGCTATTTCGGCTGAATATCCTAATGTAATTCAGCCGTCGCAAAGATTTAATCGACGAAAACCTGGAATCAAACATGCGATCCCTACTAGCGGCGAAATTGTCAAAAGTAGGTTACGGCGAACTTCCACAAAGACTCAAAACGTGATATACGATCAAATACGTGAATGGTTGAAAGAAGGAATTATTTCTACCAGTGAATCACTGCTATCAAGCAGTTTGCATGTAGTTCTCAATAATCTTCAAATAATTCTTAGAATGAAATTTAAAGTTCTACTTTCGGACATCTTGGAACAACTTACTAATTATACAGTAGCTATTATTCTTTGCGCTGTGAGCCTGTGAGGTGAATACAATGTCGTTGTCATTGTTGTGAACTGAAGATTTTACACTAATTTTATCAATCTTGCATTACGTAAAACAGTTTGCTCACTTCCTTAACTGCGTTTTGACCACACTTGCTATGGCGTCTCAACTCAGTGCATTAGACAAAGCAAAAAGATTATAAGGAAAGGAGCAGCAGAACAAGGAAAGCTTTTTACGAAATTTCCACAATAGAGTTTATATCCCGAAGTATGAGCATCAAACTTTGAAGAGCGTGCCAGAGGATACCCAAGCGAGTCCTTCCAATATCAATGCACAAAGATCTTCCTGCCTACGCATCCGCTCAATGGCAAAAAATCCTATAGACCAGAGGTGGGCAAACTTTTTAGCCGGAGGGCCGCATCGACCATTCAAGAGTTGGCTGAGGGCCAGTGCTTAAAATTTTGCAATAGCTGTATACAATGCAAAAGCTTGCAGTAGCTTAAAATCTTGCAATGTCGTATCGCAAGACTCTGAAAATGATGGTTTCCAAAAAAAGGTCATTACCCTCTATTTGAACGGAAAATGCGTCAATTCACACCAAGAATTGCGTTGTGGCTCTGTCAATGAAGGCTTCTTTCGTTTTTAGCTCTTTAGTACGGCGAGTGTGGCCGCCCCTTTTATATTACATTAGAATTATACAGGTTTCTACAAGTGTTGGCGGGCTGCATGAATTGTTTTGGCAGGCCGTAGTTTGCTCATCCCTGCAATAGACAATGATTGTACTACTTCTATTTGGCAGGGAAGAAGTTCTGTTTTGCATGCAAGTTGTTGGGCAGCGGTGCTGCTCGAGCGACCAAGTTCGTTTCAGCGGTTTTGATCACTGGAAAACAGGAAAGTTCAGAATAAAAATGCGTTAAAGCAGCGATGGTCATCGCAAGGCTATGTTGTTTTCTGCAACCCTAACGAGGGAGGTTGGTCATGTTGAATATCGAGCCAATAAACAGGTCGAGGAAAAACACTGCCACTGGCACCACATTGTAAAGCGGCTCAACGACTTTTTGATGTCCTTTGCCAAGCGTCGTTTTGCTATAAAGTAGGGGTTCTCAACCGGGGGTAAATTTACCCATTGGGAGTGAATTTTGTTGGCAAAAACTCACACTTTTACCTACTACAATGGGCATTTGTAGAAGTGAAAATACAAAAAAAATTTTAGGGGGTACATATCACTTTTGAAATTTGCCAAGGGGTATACGAGAGAATAAAGGTTGAGAAACCCTGCTATAAAGGGTGCGAATGAAATCATAGATTTTGCTCATAGTAGTAATTGCTTTGGCATGGTTGAGCTGCTGACGAAGTATGATACTCTGTTTACTAGCCATATTAGAAACTATGCAAATCGCGGGAAGAATCACGTTACCTATTTGTCATCCACAATTTGTGAGGAACTGCTGAAGCTCTTGGGGTAAATGTGTAGGACACCATCCCTAAAAAAGCTAAAGAGGTGAGGTATTTCTCTGTCTCGACTGACTTGACATGTCATCTGTCACATCTTGATCATCTATCGATTGCTATCCGGTATGTTCTGCCCTTGGGTCCACTTGAACGGTTCCTGACATTCATGCCTACAATAGACACCCGGAGGAGCAGATAGCTAGCATACTATGAACGTTTTGAAGGAAAAGGTCAGCCGTATGACAATGCTTTGAAGATGTCAAGACTGTGCTATGGTGTTCAGGCAGTTGTGAAGGGAGAATGTAATACGCTGCTTTTACATCATACTGCAACCACAATCTAAACCAAGTGAGAGATCAGGTTGTTAAAATTTGCGGCTGCTGTTTTACACTTTGTTGTTTTGTCAATGCACTAGATGATATTTTCCTGTCTGAATTCACAAATTGCTGGCAGCAACTAAAACATTTCTGCTCGTTTACGCTCAAAGGTTTGTCTGGAACCCGGTAGAGTGAATGTGCAAATACTTTCAAAGCACTGATAAAAATGGTAAAAGAGCATTCAGGAAGTCCTGGATGAACTTGCGGCAGATAAGGAGCAGAAGGCAGATAGGAGAAACCAGGTCGAAGAATTTTTGCACCGCACCGAAAAACTAGAGACAGCAATTATAGCAACTGCCTCGAACAATATCCTTGGCCGTCTCAACAGTACGGGCATTAGCCTCCAAGATCATACAGACAGCCTGAATAGAACTGGCTTGATGGCATCACTGACCAGCACAGTTCCACTTGCACTGGACAAATTTGAGCTGTATAAGCAGATGGCGATTGAAAAAGTTCAACGCGGCAAATACAAGAGTGAAAAGCGTCGAGACCGTAAGCGAAAGCTTGATTAAGGAGCTGCGAATGAAGAAGACCTGACCCCAAGGAAGGGATTCAAAACTCATATGTTTCTGGTTTTGATCGAAGTCTGTAAGTGAACTTGGAAAGCGGATAAAGGCGTACGACAACATTTGTTAACATTTGGATTTCTCTCGATCGGAGCTATTATCCTATCGACGATCGACGACAAAGTTCAAAATCTCCTTTTCTCGTATTCAGATGACTTAGAAAAACACTTGTGGCTGAGCTGATACAGTTTGTTGCATTGATGCCCACTTAGAAACCGACGAAGGTGATCGAATCAAGAGAGCTTGCCTCGTGCAGGTTTTTGTCATTGTTAAATCTTTTTCAGACATTTCCAAACGTCGAGGTTGAGTTGCGCATCTACCTGTGAATGATGGCGTCCAAACCTCGAGCGAAAATGGAAAATAGTCAAGGAGAGCTTGTGTTCCAAGTGGGGCATGAAAAGCTAAGCAAGCTGGCGCTTATGAGCATTGAATATAAGGTGTTGTGCAGTCTTCACCACACTTACACAACCGAAGGATTCGCCCGAGCTAAGGCTTAAAAACCAGAAATATAAGGCATTGTCTAGTCATAACACAATCTTATAAAAAATGGTATTCACGTCTTCCCTGCTGGGTGCTCAGCAAGAAAGGGATTGTGTGAAAAAAGTTGACAAGTTTTCTTGTTGTGTCCTTGAGATAGATAGAAAACGATATGCCTCCATCTTAATGTGGCATGCAGGTGGCGGGGCCAGGCGGTCTACCCATCGCAGTGGCCCAGTATGATAAAAGGGTGTAAATACAGCATCGGCTCACACACAAGATAAGGAATAAATTTATATTATTGTACTTGTTTTACGGGTTAAAATCTGAGTCAGCCGCTTTCACATGTCTCGTTCACGAATCGCTCTACTCTCAAACACTCGAGAAGCTGGAAAATACTGAAGTGACGACATTAAAGTTTTAGAATCCAACCAACAGGATTTTGAAAAAGTGAGCCTTTACTTGCACAAATTCAACCTCCAGCTAAGCTTGTCTAAATTCGTTTTGCTCAGTCTAAACTTAATTGTCATGGGTTCGAAACCACTGAAGACAGATACTCGACCAAAGATGACAAAATGAAAGCGATTGCAGAATTATTTTTGCTAAAAACGCTTAGAAGTTTATTGCATTTTTGCTTTTTTTCAATCTTTACCACAAAGCTGTTTTCCATTGCAGTGAACTTTTTGGAGCTCCTGTATGACATTTTAAAATCGTATAACAACAAAATCAAAAGTAATGTAATTGATAGGTCAAGCGACCAAAAGCAAAGCTTTCAACCTATATAGGAAGTATTAGACAGAAAAACTGTTTGGTCATTTCCTATTCCACATGCTGACACGCGTTTATAGCAACAGACGCTTGCGATTCTTTCATTGCTGCTACACTTCATTAAAAATATCCAAACATGAGAGCTGGGGTTCCTTTGGCATTCCTTTCCAAACGACTTCAACAGGTCCAATAAAACTATTCTTTTTTGACAAAGAAGTTCTTGCCATTTATGAAGGAATCAAGCACTTTGAACTTATGCTCTAGGGCCCTTTGTTTTACGATTTTTATGTCACAATCAAGTGGGTTGTACTGAGTTTAACGAAAAAGACATCTGACAATATTTCTGCTCGCGTTTTACGCCAGTTGCAATCGGCTATCTTTCAGAGCTTACTATCGACGGCCAACATATTCCGAGTGGTCTGAATTTGATTGCTGATGGACTAACACAATCAAATACGACACTTTTTTGAAATTTGCCCATTCCTCTGGGTTTTCATTCAATTGCGTGTGAATAAGAGTCTGACAATGATTTACGGTCAGTCCGTGTAAAAAAAAATTTCACTAAAAATTTAACTACTACTTATTCGGAATTGAAAAATACCTTCCTCTGTGGTGTTTCCCAAGGAAAGCCACGCTGATATGAAATCGTCCCGATGCATAAATAAACAGCAACATTACTGGCAGGTTTGTTAAACATTTGTTTTTGTCACCTCATTTTCCATTACGACCTTTCCGTAGTCTCACTCAACCCCACCCCTCATTCATTTTCAAATATTTACTGCCACTTTTTGGATTGCTCTTCTGGCTTCATGATTCCTATCGTGGTTGATATTCTTAGCCCATGTTGGCCAAGATACCCATGTTGGTACATGTTGTTAAGACATGAAAAATTTAGGTGTGTTGTGTCCTTTTTTTGCTATATTTCTGCTATTTGAATTTGTGTTGCTTCCATTTGCTTATTTTTTCTTTTTCCGCCGCCCCGAAGAGAGAATGTAGTGGTATGTTGCCTAGTATCCCAGAGCACACAATGCTATACAGCTAAATGTTACTTGTGTTGCGAAAATGTTTAATTCAATAACCCGCGGCACTCATGATTGCAAAATATGATTTCTCATTAGATGCATTGCATTTTGCTCGTTGCGACATCAAATTTTAACCACTAGAACAAAATCCAATAACATTTTCAGCTATTGTCACACATTCAGTTTGACTCTTTGTGTAACACATTTCAACAAAATTCGTTTCATGTCTTCCCGTATTCTCGAATACGCCCCTTTTTTCAACGGATATTTATATCGATATATCTACTACACGTAGTCACTCTTTGCCTTTCACTAGTTTGTTTAGTTCAGATGTCCCTAATCTTTTTGAACCGCGGGTTACTTCTAGATAGTGATTATGGCGGAAGGCTATCAGTTTGGTACCATGAGGATTTCTGTACCCAATCGGCAGTATAGGTCTTTTTTTGAAGAATAAGTGACAAATAAACAATTAAAGGAAACATTTTAGAGATATTTTTAGAACAGGCTGGCGGGCGACTCATATTGCTTTCTCGTGCGACCTGGTGTCCGCGGACATGCGGTTGGTGACCCCTGGATTATTTAATTTTGCTAGTGGACTTTGACAATGAAAAATGCTTATGAACAGTCCCGTAGCACTCCAACTTCGGGCCCCCCCCCCCAAAGTAAGCGCAAGAGCCCCTGCGCACAGGTCATATCACTTTAAAGGTGTAAAATTGAAAAGCTGCATTAAGAAAATACACCACAATTTGTACATAAGTAAACAGGCTAATGTCAGAATAAAGCATGCCGATACCGAAGGTGCAAGTCATAAAAAGTGTCAATGCTTCCGTCGATCAATTAGCACTGTCAACAACAACTAAGTTAAGGGTATGGTTTGCACAGGGCACGTAAACAGCTTTGGGATTGATGTCTAGCATTCTTGCTTGGACCCCAGAATGTTTTCCTTTCATGTTAGCACCATTATCATATGACTGACCTCGACAATCAGACAATTCGAGTTGCAGTTCGGTCGCTTTTTCTAAGAAAGCGTCCAACAAGCCTTTCCCAGTACTGTCACTTATTCTCCAATAGCCAAAAAATGTTTCTTTAACAACAGCAGCTTCTTCATTACATAGTACATAACGGAGAATGACAGACATTTGTTCATGATGTGACATATCTGGAGTGCAGTCCAAAATTATAGAAAAATATTTTGCCAATTTCAATTGCTGTAAATTTTCTTTTTCAACTTCTGTCGCTAGCAATTCAATTAGTTCATTTTGTATGGTAGGACTCAAATAGTGATCTTTAATGTTTTTATTCTTGATTCTGTCTTGAAGCTCTTTTAGGATCGGATCTCTTCTTGCCAAAAGCTCAAATATACCCAGAAAATTTCCATTGTGAGGAGATCCTAAGACTTCTTCAGATCCTCTAAAAGCAAGATTCCTTTCCGATAGAAACAAGGCAATGTCGATAAGTCTCTCTAAAACATTTCTCCAAAAACGTCTTTCATTGAAAAAAATATTCATCTCGCGTTTGTCGATAGTGGATGAATTTCTTATCCCTTCAGCTAGCAACATCCATTGACTGCAGCATTCTTGGTGGGAAATGCCGTTTTCATGGTCTTTCAGTTTTTTCGAAAAACCCTCCCATGTATTTATACCACTACAAAAGGGGCTTAGTGTTTTTCCAAATAGCTTACAACAAAAGCAAAAAACTTGATCTGATTCCCCAGAATAAACTAGCCACGACCGTGAAACACTTTCACCATTAGGTAACACACGTTTATAATGGTTGGAGGAAAAACGTCGCCTTGGAGTTGTATTATTATATGGAAAATTCATTATTAGTTGATGTGGTCCACGCTTTACTATATCACATCGTTGAGCATCAGAAATACTTTCAGGCCATTTACATGGGTAATCAGGGATAGGGGTAAATTGAGATTCAGTTATTTTTGATATTGAAGGTTGCGTATTGGCAGGTAAATCACAACTTACATTTTCTGGAAATTCACAATCACTTTGATGCTGATCGTCATAGTCTTCTTTTTCTTGTACACTATAGTTTTCTTCATCCCTCTCGGTACTAGTGCCAGGTCTACTCTGCTCAGTAATCTTGAAAAAATCTGTCATCTTGGGCAATTTCGCTACAGCATCTCGAGCAGTGGCTGCTTCTTTTCTCTTTTGAGCACCACTTTTTGAACGTTTCATTCTATACAATGTCAATAAAATACTTTATCTGCACTCTGCAGTGTATATATATTGTCCCGGTATTTATAGCCAAACAGAATTCCAGACCATTCTATGATTGTTGCGTAACAACGGCATTGTTACGTCAATCGAATATTCAAGATTCTACCAGAAAATCAATCGAAATATTCTAGATTCTGCGAGATAAAATGACGTTGCATTCACTTATGATGTCACAAGCCAATTTCTTCCTACAGTTTAAATCGGTTGTAAACAAGTCTGCTGAACTGAAAATAGTCACGTAGCCAAAAAGCAATTTCAGACTAACTTGGGCCCCCAAAGTTAGCCTGGGCCCCCCCCAATTGGGGGGATTGGGGGGCGGCTGCTACGTCTCTGCTTATGAAACAAGTTCATTTCATGTCGTAGGTCAAATATCGTCCACTGCCATGCTACCATCAGATGAGGCTAATCACAAAATGCCAGTTTTGCATTTGCTATTGATGCTGTGGTGAAAGGGTTTAACCCCGCGGTGGCCAACCCGCGGCCCGCGGGCCGCATGCGGCCCTTTTAAGGTTACTGTGAGGCCCAGTTAAGACCATTTAATTATGCTAAACTACTTGTAATTTTTAGTGATCGTGTGTAACCAAACAACCGTACTATAGCGTATTTCATTCTATTACTTGTTACAGCCGTGATTCATTATGGCTATGCGAATCTATGTTATTTTGAGTTTTTGACGAAATATGTGTTGTTTCGCTTCATTTGTAATTTAGATATTTATTGTTACGCCGTCAATTTTTTGTTACGTAATCGTAAGCTGTAATGCAGAATGAATAAAACTTGTGTTAGTTCAAGTTTTTGCATTGCCAGATGCAGTGTTACGTAAGTTGGTTAGAAGCTACCAGTATATACATTAATTATTAGAAAGAAGAGTAAGTTAACCTGCTTATGGCTTCACAAAGAAAAAGAAAAATTGAAGATGAAAATCGTACGTTTCAAGTTGAATGGGAAAAATTGTATTTTTTTAATCAGGTGAAAGACAAAGCTGTGCGTTTGATATGTCGTCAATCATTTAACACGCTTAAGTTGTACAATTTGAAAAGACAACATGAGCAAAAGCATGATGTGATTGCTAAACTTAATGATTCCGCTCGAAACACCAAGCTGCAGTTGCTTAAATCAAATCTACAAGCCCAGCAAAATGTCTTTCAAAAAGCAGCTTCTGAAGATAAGGCAATTCTAAATGCAAGTCTGCGAATATCCCAAATTATAGCGAAAAAAATGAAGCCATTTTCGGATGGTGAATTTGTAAAAGATTGCCTGCTGGCTGCTGTAGAAGAACTTGCCCCAACTAAAGTAAAAGATTTTCGAAAGATAAGTCTTTTCCGTCAAACTGTAACCGGAAGAATTGATCTCATATCCAATCAAATTTCCAATACCCTCAAAACTGCATCAAACTGATTCACCTATTTTACATTGGCGTGTGATGAGACGACAGATATTTTGGATACATCACAGCTCTCGATCTTTGTCAGAGGAGTAAATGATGAAATGAAGGTAAATGAAGATTTTTTGGATGTTATTGGTCTGAAAGAAAGAACTACTGGCAGTAACGTAAAGGATGCCGTTGTGAAATGTGCTGAAGATCACGGACTTGATTTGAAAAATCTTATTGGCATTGCAATTGATGGCGCCCCTTTGATGGTGGTAAGAAATGCAGGAGCTGTTACTTTGATTCTGTCACACATTGACAGTTTGAAGGAAGGTTCAAGTGCTACAGATGAAATGTTTATTTGCCATTGCTTCCTGCATTTAGAAAACCTTTGAGCCCAAGTGCTTGATATGTCCCACGTAATGAAGGTTGTTGTGACAACTGTTAATGTGATAAAACATAATGCTCTGAAGCACCGCCAGTTCCAGCAATATTTGATAGAATTGGAATCCGAATATGGTGATTTATTATATTATGCAAAAGTTCCTTGGTAAAGTAGGGGAAGGTGTTTAGAAAGATTTTGGAATTTGAAAAAAGAAGTCGGAAACTTTATGACTGAAAACGGTAGTCCTGTTCCGCAACTAGAAGAAGGGAAATGGCTCCTGGATTTTTGCTTTTTGGTCGACATAACAACGAAGTTAAACGAGCTTAATAAAAACCTTAAAGGAAAGGACAAACTAATTACAGATTGCTATGAAGATGTACAAGCATTCATTACCAAATTAAAGTTGTATAACAGAGAACTTGCGTCAAAAAATGCATATCATTTCCCATTTCTGAACACCTTTAATTGCGAAGATAAAGATGTTACAAAATACTCCGCTGAAACTGAAAAATTATTGCGAGCATTTAGCGAAAGGTTTGAATATCTGAAAAAATATGAAAAGTCATTTCGTATATTTGCTTGTCCTTTTAATTTTGTGCCCGAAATCGCACCTGAGTATTTGCAACTAGAGTTGATTGATCTTCAAGTCAATACAGAACGAAAATTGCTATTTTATACTATGGATAAACTGCAGTTTTATAGAGACCATGTTCCGGAAAGTGAATTTCCGAATCTAAAACGACTGGCATTGCGAATTGCGGCGGCAATGGGCACAACGTATGCATGCGAATCATTTTTCTCAAGATTGAAAATTGTAAAGTCGAAAAGCCGAAGTAGACTGACGGATACTAACATGATGAATGAATTACGATGCGCAGTTACCAACTTGCCAGTCGACATTAACAAACTTAGCTCTGAAATTCAATAGCAAACGTCACACTGAGAAATATACAAAATAAACAATTTTTGTGTTTTTTTTGTATTTCAACATTAAACAAACGATTCAAGAGAAGAAGTTTATAAGACATGTCGAAAGCAAGTTTTACTAGTTGAGATAACGCACGATCGTAACCCATTTCGTCCTTAGACAACCTGCGGCCCTTGAACATATGCCAGACTTTATCTGTGGCCCTGAATGTCAAAGTGGTTGGACATGGCAGGTTATTGTTTTTGGTAACTTTTGTCAGGGGACAAAAATTCTGTCTAATCGATAGCAACAGATAACGATTACATTATTTCAAGGAGCTATATTGTATATTAAAATATGATTTCAAGATGCTAACTGCAATTTCTTCAATCAATGAAGCAAATCGATTAATGGAATTGTTCTACTAACCAAAATAATATTCAGCAACAGCTTAAAACTAGAAACTACCTAAGCACGTCGTAATAATTGATGCATTTCTCACTCATTTTTGCGTTATTGTATTCCTAACCGGTAAATACTTTGAAACCGTTGTCAAAATAACATACTTGGCCTAGACTTGTGGGATTATTGACCGTTTACAATAGAGCATTTCTACCAACTAACAAAGTTCTAAACCCAGAAGCATCAAATCCAAACATGATCTCGTAAAACTTTCTGTCGTCGTTGGCGGCGCATCTAATTTACAGCTTTTTTATTCTGCAGATGCGACAGCGGCAATAAGCGCAACACAATCCAGACCTGCTTCGGAGTTTTTGAGCTGTTTCAATTGACACTTTTACAGACTCTCAAAAACACATATTATTAAATATATTCAATAACTTGGAAATGACGAAATCAACAAAATTAATAAGATGCGTCACTTGCTAATTTAATGACATCGCAGCAGTTTTCGAGAAATTTACAGCAGTCGGCAGAAAATGAATCAGTTCCACAAATTGCAACCAAAATAAAAGTAAGTCAATTATTGATAAAAACATATTAAATGCAGCAAATTCACTATTCGGCAAGATTAAGCAAATGTAGTGACTAACGAGAGCTAGAATTTAGCTGCCACCACACTATTATTGTTACCCGACCCCTTCCGAGGGACGGGACATGGCAAAACCGCATCTTTCTTTGCAAAAAAAATTTATTAAATTGTCTGTGATTGATAAAATGCTAGAGACTGGTGATGCCGAATTAAGGCCAGCGTTTGAATTCATCATTGCTTACATTGCGTTATAAATCAGCTCTAGATCAAGTTCTTGTACCAGTATTTGGAAAAACGGTTTGAAAGCATCCACAAAGAGGCCGTGTCCATGCTGTTTTCCTTTTTCGACAAAAAATAGTGGCAATTTTGCCAACAACAAAAAACAGCACAAGTAAACTGCACGTTGTTCTCTTTCTTGAAATCACGTAAATTTAAACAAAATGCTGGAAAATACAGAGGCCCCATTAAGTGAAAACCGTTCTTGAATCATCACAACTTGTAGTAAATTAAAAGCTTTTTCCCAAATATGTTCTTTAAGTTTCGATTTTAATGATGTTTTACAGTACAGTAGCCTCATTTTTAAAAATATATTTTTTGTACAGTGCAACATTGGGCCTTATTTGTTACCTATGAAGGTAAGACCCAAAAAAATTTTTTTATTTTTCAATTTGTTTAAAATCGTTTTTACTAAAGTAGCTGAAATTAAGATGGATTATAGCTATGACTGTAGTCTCACGAACAGAGTTTAAACGTAGTATTAAGATATGCAAATTAAAAGTTATGAGGTCCTTATTAGTTGCAGGTACCTTATCAAACGGAGCGTGGAAAGTAATGAAGCAAGCCTACTACCTGATGTTCAATTATTGTATTTGACCAAACCATAACCACTTTCCCGTTAACCTCTTATATCAATATTGTGCTCACTTATTCGTTTAAAGGAACAAAGTAAGGATCACGATGAAAAAATATAGTGGCTATGCGTGTCCCAGATTTTTGAGTTAATTCTGTTTTGGAGTACGGGACTCTGTGGTTTTGGAATTACCTATGTTAAACAAACATTGATCTATACTGTTCTCACAACTTCCCATTGGGTAAAGTCGGTTGAACCAACACCCTAAACAACGACGTTACTGATTGGGGATCCTGCAGGCGACGCCACCAACTATATTCATATATTAGTACAGAAAGCAATGGTGCAGTTGTTTAGAGCGTTCGCTTTGCAGTCGGTGGACATGGGCTTTATTTCCAAAATCTAGTCATTCCAAAAGACTTAGAAAAATGCATTCACAGTTTCCATGCTTCACACTCAGCACATAAAGAATAGCAAGGAGAAAAACCGGCAAGCTTGATTGTTGTGCCTTGTGCAAGACACTTAACGGGACGCCTCCATCTTTATGTGGCAGATAGGTGGCGGGGCCAAGCAGTCTAGCCGTCGTTTTGGCTCAGTCTAACGAAAGACTAGCAAAAAAGGTTAATGATAAGCTTCCCCAAAATCAAAAAAAGATCTTGGCCATACAAAAAACCACACAAAAAGTATCAAGTTATTTCAGTATTGGGCCCGTAGTTAGACTCAATAAAAGTTTCAGGTTTTTGTCGTAGACTTAGTGGCCAAAAAAAATCACAAATGTAAATTTACCAAAGCCAGTCATTTTGATACAAGTAACACTGGCTGCAACCCTAAAACCATTTTACTTCACAAGCCTATACAGAATGCAAAAGCTTCCCAAATAGTCGCCACGGCCATTTATGATTAAACTATTAGGTATACCAAATCAAAGTTCACTCGACCACTAAACTTAACTAAAACCACAACTAAAACAATTGCCTCCATAAGTTTATTCATATTCAAGTAAACATCTACCGATTATGTGCATAATCATAGCCACACTTTCATCCTTGTCAACATCAAGCGATATTAGTTTTTTGATTTGTAGCGCTTTTTCTAAATACTCTTTTGCTTGCGAAAGCTTATTCATATCAAGTAAACATCTACCGATTATATGCATAGTAATAGCCACACTCTCATTCTTTTCAACAACAAGCGATATTAGTTTTTCAATTTGTAGCGCTTTTTCTAAATACTCTTTTGCTTCGGTAAGTTTATTCATTTCAAGTAAACATCTACCGATTTCATGCATAGTAATAGCCACATTTTGATCTTTGTCAACATCAAGCGATATTAGTTTTTTGATTTGTAGCGCTTTTTCTAAATACTCTTTTGCTTCAGTAAGTTTATTCATTTCAAGTAAACATCTACCGATTTCATGCATAGTAATAGCCACACTTTCATCCTTGTCAACATCAAGCGATATTAGTTTTTCAACTTGTAGCGCTTTTTCTAAATACTCTGTTGCTTCGGTAAGTTTATTCATTTCAAGTAAACACCTACCGATTACATGCATAGTAATAGCCACATTTTGATCCTTGTCAACATCAAGCGACATCAGTTTTTCAACTTGTAGCGCTTTTTCTAAATACTCTTTTGCTTCAGTAAGTTTATTCATTTCAAGTAAACAGCTATCGATTTCATGCATAGTAATAGCCACACTTTTGTCCTTGTCAACATCAAGCGATATTAGTTTTTTGATTTGTAGCGCTTTTTCTAAATACTCTTTTGCTTCGGTAAGTTTATTCATTTCAAGTAAACATCTACCGATTGCATGCATAGTAATAGCCACACTTTTGATCTTTGTCAACATCAAGCGATATTAGTTTTTTGATTTGTAGCGGTTTTTCTAAATACTCCATTGCCTCCGTAAGTTTATTCATTTCAAGTAAACAGCTACCGATTGCATGCATAGTAATAGCCACACTTTTGTCTTTGTCAACATCAAGCGATATTAGTTTTTTGATTTGTAGCGCTTTTTCTAAATACTCCATTGCCTCCGTAAGTTTATTCATATTAAGTAAACAGCTACCGATTGCATGCATAGTAATAGCCACACTTTTGTCCTTGTCAACATCAAGCGATATTAGTTTTTTGATTTGTAGCGCTTTTTCTAAATACTCTTTTGCTTCGGTAAGTTTATTCATTTCAAGTAAACATCTACCGATTTCATGCATAGTAATAGCCACACTTTTGATCTTTGTCAACATCAAGCGATATTAGTTTTCTGATTTGTAGCGCTTTTTCTAAATACTCCATTGCCTCCGTAAGTTTATTCATTTCAAGTAAACATCTACCGATTTCATGCATAGTAATAGCCACATTTTTGTCCTTGTCAACATCAAGCGATATTAGTTTTTCAATTTGTAGCGCTTTTTCTAAATACTCTTTTGCTTCGGTAAGTTTATTCATTTCAAGTAAACAGCTACCGATTTCATGCATAGTAATAGCCACACTTTTGTCCTTGTCAACATCAAGCGATATTAGTTTTTCAATTTGTAGCGCTTTTTCTAAATACTCCATTGCCTCAGTATGTTTATTCATTTCAAGTAAACATCTACCGATTACATGCATAGTAATAGCCACATTTTTGTCCTTGTCAACATCAAGCGATATTAGTTTTTCAATTTGTAGCGCTTTTTCTAAATACTCTTTTGCTTCGGTAAGTTTATTCATTTCAAGTAAACATCTACCGATTACATGCATAGTAATAGCCACACTTATGTCCTTGTCAACATCAAGCGATATTAGTTTTTCAATTTGTAGCGCTTTTTCTAAATACTCTTTTGCTTCGGTAAGTTTATTCATTTCAAGTAAACAGCTACCGATTTCATGCATAGTAATAGCCACACTTTTGTCCTTGTCAACATCAAGCGATATTAGTTTTTCAATTTGTAGCGCTTTTTCTAAATACTCCATTGCCTCAGTATGTTTATTCATTTCAAGTAAACATCTACCGATTACATGCATAGTAATAGCCACATTTTTGTCCTTGTCAACATCAAGCGATATTAGTTTTTCAATTTGTAGCGCTTTTTCTAAATACTCTTTTGCTTCGGTAAGTTTATTCATTTCAAGTAAACATCTACCGATTACATGCATAGTAATAGCCACACTTATGTCCTTGTCAACATCAAGCGATATTAGTTTTTCAATTTGTAGCGCTTTTTCTAAATACTCTTTTACTTCGGTAAGTTTATTCATTTCAAGTAAACATCTACCGATTTCATGCATAGTAATAGCCACATTTTTGTCTTTGTCAACATCAAGCGATATTAGTTTTTCAATTTGTAGCGCTTTTTCTAAATACTCTTTTGCTTCGGTAAGTTTATTCATTTCAAGTAAACATCTACCGATTACATGCATAGTAATAGCCACATTTTTGTCCTTGTCAACATCAAGCGATATTAGTTTTTTGATTTGTAGCGCTTTTTCTAAATACTCTTTTGCTTCGGTAAGTTTATTCATTTCAAGTAAACATCTACCGATTTCATGCATAGTAATAGCCACATTTTGATCCTTGTCAACATCAAGCGATATTAGTTTTCTGATTTGTAGCGCTTTTTCTAAATACTCTTTTGCTTCGGTAAGTTTATTCATTTCAAGTAAACATCTACCGATTTCATGCATAGTAATAGCCACACTTTTGTCCTTGTCAACATCAAGCGATATTAGTTTTTTGATTTGTAGCGCTTTTTCTAAATACTCTTTTGCTTCGGTATGTTTATTCATTTCAAGTAAACATCTACCGATTTCATGCATAGTAATAGCCACATTTTGATCCTTGTCAACATCAAGCGATATTAGTTTTTTGATTTGTAGCGCTTTTTCTAAATACTCTATTGCCTCCGTAAATTTATTCATTTCAAGTAAACAGCTACCGATTGCATGCATGGTAATAGCCACACTTTCATCCTTGTCAACATCAAGCGATATTAGTTTTTTGATTTGTAGCGCTTTTTCTAAATACTCCATTGCCTCCGTAAATTTATTCATTTCAAGTAAACATCTACCGATTTCATGCATAGTAATAGCCACACTTTTGTCCTTGTCAACATCAAGCGATATTAGTTTTTCAATTTGTAGCGCTTTTTCTAAATACTCTTTTGCTTCGGTAAGTTTATTCATTTCAAGTAAACATGAACCAATTACATGCATAGTAATAGCCACATTTTTGTCCTTGTCAGCATCAAGCAATATTAGTTTTTCAATTTGTAGCGCTTTTTCTAAATACTCTTTTGCTTCAGTAAGTTTATTCATATTAAGTAAACATCTACCGATTTCATGCATAGTAATAGCCACATTTTCATCCTTGTCAACATCAAGCGATATTAGTTTTTGTATTTGCAACGATTTTATTAAGCAGTCTTTGGAATCGCTATATTTTTTTGTGTCATATAATATTTTAGCAGCTTTACGCAATTTTTTATTCAAAGATTTTTTATGTTTGATATCAATTGTTTTTATGGTTAGTAATTTTTTGTTGAATGACTTTGATGTTTTTTCTTGTAACTTGCTTAGAGCAATATCAAAATCGAGCAAGCGTTCTTGCGCATTAGGGTTGGCAAGAAACGACTCAACATAGCTCTCTGTATGTTCTGTGGTTTGGAAAATTGCATGAATGCTGATGTTTAGTAAATCTGGATGAGAATAAAAATGTCCCTTTTTTAAATGGAATTTTTTAGAAATGTCACACTGTAACGCATATGCAATTTGAAAATAATCGATTACGCTAGTTTTTCCAACAATTTCTAAAAGCGTTTTAGCAGCATTTGGGTCGATTATTTGATCACTTTGGCGATTTTTTGTCATATACCATTTTAATCTGATTTCGCATGCCAATGCAATCGCGTATGACAACTTGTTTCTTGCATTTTTGCTAATGGCTTGTTTTATTTCAAGTTCGTGAATTACCTCAAAACACGAACGCTTTGAAATTTTGTTCAGTCTTCCTAATGCAGCTATAAATAATGTTGAAACGCGATATACATCTTTTTTCACGTTGCATTTGCCGTCGTCGCTAATTTTCGATAGCACCGATCGTATTGAAAAAGTTTCAAGATCGTCTTTGATTTGACTTAAAACTTCGGTTTTTATGTTTTCATTTTGTTTGTTCAGAATAACATTTGCTCCAGATTCAAATTCGTCATACAAGCTTCGATCGCCATATACATAACAGGTTTTCGTTAGAATATCACCCAAGTGATAGCCGTTTTTAATAACCTCATCCTCGTTTAAATATTTCAACATATCTGGAACAGTTTTGATTAGTTCTGTTGTCCACGGTTTGTTTCTCGTTTTCGATCTCCCTAAAGGAAGCTTGGAAGCCCATGGCAACATGGCATCAAAACAAATACCACGTGTAGTGACGTCATCATAAAACCATTCTCCAAGCTTTGAGTTTGTTTCATTTAATACACTGGGTATAATGGTTTCACCCAAGTTTATTATGATAACTTGAAAAATGACCGAAAACCATCTGAAATAATTTAAGTTGTTTTCGTTTTGATAGTTACCGTTTGTACCTAACACTATAATATGTTCGAAATCGGAATATGGTGTAATTTCTTTTCTTGCCAATGATCCCATGCCTACAACAGCAAAATTGCAAGGAGCTGTACCCATAATTTCTTCGCAGTCTTTAGCTATGTTTGCCATAATACCAGTGTAGTCAGCAGTGATTTTGTGTTGAAGTTCTTCGATTGCCTCCACTTTTTCTTGTTCTTGTCGATTGATTGCGTTATTTGATTTGCTTTCTGTAATTATCGGTATTTCAGATAGCCTTCCATTAACATTATTTCTCATGCTTTCAACCAAGCGTTTAACTTTTTCAGATTTTGCTAACAAATCAACATTTGTACATTCTGCCCCAGCTGCTCGAAGCAAGTGTTGAAAAAGTTGGTTCAAGTCTTGTTTGATGAGTTTTGCATTATCGCTATCAGTGTTGGTTCTAATCAGAGCTGCATTCAGCAGAACAGCGCTTTTGATCAAACAAACCATGCTTTCAATGGAACATGCGTTTGCACTGCGTCGAAGATGAAGCAAACCCAGTTCGTGTAAAATGCGAGCAGAAATATTGAGGTCGATCTCTTTGCCATCATTGTCTTGACAGTTTGATTTCAGTTCTTCAACTAGGCTTTGTTCTTGTTTTGTATAACCATCATATTTAAATAATTCCATTTTATTTTATGCTACTTGCAACAAACACGTTATATTACTAAATCAAACTTTAAATCAACAAACTAAGTTTGTGGAATACATTTCATTTAACGTAATTTGTTTAAAAAATCCATTTATTGCTCAAGCTTTGTGAAACATATAATAAATGTCAGCTGTAGTCTTGCAGTTTTTGTTAATGCAAAACGATTTCGAGTTCAAGCGTAATACACATATTGAAAATATAAAACATGACTTACATTAAGATGGTTTTCGTATTATTATGAATTACATCTTTGATGTCTTCATTACATATATCTACTATTTACCAGAGCCTACAGTTTTTAATATTCGCCCATGTTATTTCCGCAGCATTTCCATTGCAAGTTAAATAGTTTTAAATAGACTGTGTGCACAACAAACGTTTTATTTTTACTTGAAAAAACTAATATCATCAAAAATCACAGCTTGCTAACCACATTCAGATTCTCTCCATTAATTAAAAGTAAATGTTGTTGTTTAAAGTCTGTTTGGTGAGCGCTCTCGGCGTTACGTTCATGGCAGACCATGTACTGTAGTATGTTATTGTATTGTATTGCTTAATCATTTGTCACCGATAAAACATCAGGCTCTCAACTTTTGAAAAATGATGTCCACCAAAGATTAGTTTTCGACGAACTTTTTTTAAATGTTTGCATTCATGTCTATTTTCGAACAATAGCTATACTGTAGTGCATCCACATTGATTACTTTGCTAAGAGCCAAGTAGAGATATCCGCCAAAGCTTAGTTTTTTGATCAACTTATTTTAAAATGTCTGCATTCATGTCTGTTTCCGAACAATGGCTCTACTGCAGTGCATCTACATTGATTACTTGGCCAAAGAGCACTCGAAATAATGGTCTATATGAGGAGTGGGCAAACTTTTTAGCTGGAGGGTGCATTGACCATTCAAGAGTTGGCCGAGGGCCAGTGCTTAAAATCTTGCAATAGCTGTATACAATGATGGTGGCCAATGGAAAGGAGCAAATGCTTAATTTTGAACTTCAAAAATGATGATCCCCACAAAAAAACGTCGTCACCGTATATTTTGAGGAAAATGCCTTCAATTCAAACTAAGAATCGCCTAGCAATTATTTTCAATGATGGCTTCTATCATTTTTGTCGCTTTAGTACGGCAAGTATGGCCACTCCTGTCGTATCAAATTGGATGTATGAAAGTTTTTACAAGTGTTGGTGGGCCGCACAAAATGCTCTAGAGGGCCACATGAGGCCCGCGGCCCGTAGTTTGCCCACCTTTGGTCTACGTTGAAAAAAACTAAAAAGAAGGCGTGGCAATCACGTTAACATACCACTGAAGCTGAAGACTACCAGAAGGATTTAGTGATTAATACAGTGGTCCACAACCTTTTTAATGCATTCTAGCCTTGCACATTTTTGAAATTTTTCTTTTCAAATTATAAAGCACAAGATGTTTTGTTCTTCACATTATGCTACTTTGTACTTTTCCTATTCGATATACCTTTATCCAACATACTTTCGGTATCAACTGAATTGCTGCCCATATTTTAAGCAATATGTTGTTAACACCAAAGCAAAGGTTAGTACAATGAATAACATCTGGAGAAAACTTACATTGATGAAGCGGTACGCCTGACTATTTCTACTCAGATCTACATCCCTTGCTTAGTGGCGCAACCAGAAGCAAATTTTGGAGTAGGGCAAATTGGATGACTTGATTTTATTGGGGACCAACTCGTTAAAGGCGGCTTTTCTCCCATCTTTGGCCAAAAATAAAGGCGAAAACTTTTGTTTTTTTCATCAAATTTTTGAACGACATTATTTTCTTATTTTTGACCCAAAATGCTTTTACTTTATCATTGGATTGAAAAATTTTAAGGAGCCATGGCTCCTTTAACCCATTTCCATGCAACGCCCATGCCCTCACTTGGCGCTACCCATCAGCGAATATGTCAGTCCAAAGTGGGAAGGATCTTGTCATGCAAAAATATTCCACCACTCCTAAACAACACCTGTCATCGCATAACTTGATGTCTCAAGCCTATTAATGCTAAAAATCATCATATGATAGCCAGCATTGCCCAAACCAACATTAAAAGAAGAGTTGTCACTCAAGTGGAATGTCGGAGGCAAACTATCAACCAAAAGCGTCTTCTGAATGAACGACCTGCATTAAGACAACAAATGAAATTGCCGACAAGTTTTCTCTGTCACACCACTGTGTTGAATAAATTACCCCCAAAGAAAGACTGAGACTATGATGAGAGACGCTTGAGCAAGATCCAGTGTGTATGCAGGGATGTTGAAACGGATGTGGGCAGAAGTGCTCTTTTCAAAGTAATACATTTTTGAAGTTATTTCCTTTAAATTATGTGAATTATAAAAATTTTTTAAATTCTCTGAGGTAACATTTTGTGGGGTTGCTTTGGTATCTTTATTAGGGCGAGGATCTTTTTTCGTTTGGTGATTATCTAGTGTCGAAGAATCGTACTTTTTTCCCTTGTTTTAAGATGATGATGTACTTTTCTGTGGCTTACTTCTAATGTTCGCTCTTCAATAACCTCAAAAAATTGGCTATAGGCTATGTTGAAGCAACAATGCCTGTCATAAAATCAAAAGTGCAACAAATCTCGCCCACAGCATCGGGATTTTCAACATTCTGTGTGTGAGAATACATTCATGGTATCACATTGCTAAATAGCTAAGTTAAGAATATGCATGAAATAATCTTGAAACACAAATATTTTATTAGATGCGACAAAATCAAAGTCTTACAAACCCTAAAATGTGGAAATTCCTTTCCTAAAGATATAAACTCTTTCTGGGTAAGATTCATCACAGATTGAGAAACACTGAATTTAATAGGCTACACTCTATTAACAGCCTTCCACTTGACTAGCAAGAGAGCAGTGTATGAGCTCAACATCAAAGTTGGTGAATAAAAATTAAATAAATTGTGTTTCTCACAAAATTTCAGTTAATAATTCTAGCTATGTTGTAGGAATTTTCCTTCCCAAGTACAGACCCGTGTTAAGCAAATTATATCTTTACCCAAAAGTTGCTTTAGGTCGGTGCTCATTAGCGCTCTTTAGCTCGAGTGTGTGGGTTGACAAACGTAATGGGGTGTAAAGCAGTTTTTCAATAGAACGCTTTTTTCAAAAGAATAAGTTAAAAAAAAACAGTGTTCATTAAGTCGAGCGTTGTAAGTAACCATTCCCCACGACAAATGCCACCAACACCAAAATTGAATTCCAAATAAGCAAAACTGAGCGCTTGAAAATAGCGGCCTCCGAAATATTGTGCGCTTGGCATAACTAACTTAGCTCAAAGTTTCGCATGTTAAAATACAATAAACAAATGCGCTTTGCAAAAATCGTATCTTCGGTGCTCTAACAGAATTAAGAATTATAAACGATCGAATGAAAAAAACAGACATTTAGCTATGCTGACTCTCCACACTCCATCACATACACCAATTACTACATATTTACCCGCCACAACAATTCAAAGTTGATTTTATAGAATGACCCACGAGACAGCAAACCGATATGATAAAAACATAGGCTATTTCTACACTAAACAAACATTGTAGTAAAGCGCAATTAAATACAGTAATCATAGGGTACCAGTTATATACGGAGCAAAACCATTTTCTTAACACTTATTCTAGCATTTTGTTTCGTATAGGCAAGATCTTACAATTCTGGAGAAGCTTCACAGATTATGAGCTTCTCATTAGCCCCTTTTGCTAGTCGTCAGTTTGACTGGTCCGCCAGAACGGGTAGACTGCTTGGCCCCGCCACCTGTCTGCCACATAAAGATGGAGGGGTTTAGTGAAGGGTTTTTCCCAAGACAAAACAAGCAATCTTGCCGGGTTGTTTTCCACACTCTCTCTTTTCTGCTGAGCGCCAAGTAGGATAGCTTTGCATACAATTTTTTTGAAGTCTATTGGTATGATTTGGCTTGGGAAATAAGCCCCAGATCTACTGACTGCAAATTGGACGCGCTAACTGCTACGTCATTTCGCCGGATAATCTAGCGTTGAGTATGTGCGACCATTTGGCTTCATACAAGTGTAAATATTTAACACTAGAACGGCCGTTACGGTCATTTTGACCGTTTTGGAATTTCAAGATGGGATATTTTTTTTACGAAAATCGCATTGGTGTGAAATTTCTTGACTTTTCCTAATTAATAGGCGGGAACTCTGATACTGAGTATCAAGCCGAAAGCTGCTTTTACAAATATTTTAGAAGGTGGTTTACCTCCAATGGCCACTAACGGTCATTATGACCGCTATACTAAAACCATTATTTCTGAACCTCCTGCTGTGCTTTATTAGACCGTATCGTCTATATGACACGTATGACTCATTTTCAAACATTGTCTTTCTATATTTTGATAAATTGAATTTTACTTGTGACATCATAGAGTCACCAGAAAGAAATGCACAGCTCAGAAAGCATACATAATAAATTTTTTCAGTTATCAGTTAGCACTGGAAGTAAACTTACGTCAGGTTATGAGAGAGTTTATGGAACAGAAATAGATTATTCTATATTGTTGAGAACTGCGAGCTTTCATCGGCATTCAGGCCACGGTGCTAGTTGGGTATCCTCCCCAAACAGCACCCAGCCTACTTCCTCAGCAGCGGAGCACACAGGCAATTAGCCTTTAGCATGAGTTAGTAAGTTGATCACAACCTTTTGTTATAAAAGCATTGTGCGCATCCCCAATTAGTGCTAACCTATTCTGGTTCCACAGGAAAAGTAAGCTGCTCGACTAAAAAATATAACATAGTCAAATCTATTACATCATGTCTAAAACGTCAAGACGTTTTACTGAACTACAAGTTGTTGCTAGGCTCAGGTCCATAGACGAAGATGATTCTGGAGGGGAAAGTGAAACTGAACAAGGCGAAGTGTTAGATTGGGAACTTTGCTCTTCAGATGAGATGAGCGACGATGAAGAAACTGAGCAATTTGATGATACACAACCCATTGTTCATTTAGGTGATTTACAAACTGCTGATACTAACGTTGAAACACATTCTGCTACATGTTTTGATGATGCTTCTGGTTCGGGTGCTGCTGAAAGTTCGAGCACACACGAGACAGCAAGAGATGGCACAAAATGGGAATTTGTGGAATTCGGCGTAGAAGCACGAGGAAGGCGCGCAGCTCAGAATGTCCTAACTGAGCAATCAGGTTTATCACGCTTTACCCTTAGAATGGCAGACTCCCCTGTTGGTGCTTTTCAAGTTTTATTTGATAACCATATGCTCAAACACATTCAACAATGTACCAATGTAGAAGCTCGAAGAGTCTTAGGCAATGAAGAATGGGAGGTTTCGCTTTGTGAGCTCAAAGCATTTATTCCACTGCTATATGTACGAGGAGCGTATGGTGGCAAAAACTTTCCCCTTTACAATTTTTGGAATAAAGAATGGGGTGTATCATTTTTTCAACTAACTATGTCGAGGAATCGTTGTCATGAGATTATGCGTTTTCTATGCTTTGACTTGCGCAGCACAAGGTCAGCACGCCTGCAAACTGACAAATTTGCTCTTATCTCGGATATTTGGAATAGGTTTGTAGACTACAGCATCAGTTGTTACAAACCTGGAGAAAATATTACGATTGATGAGCAGCTGTTTCCGACAAAATCTTGTTGTAGGTTTACCCAGTGCATGCCAAACAAACCAGATAAGTTTGGCATTAAGTTCTGGTTAGCGGTTGACGTGGAATCCAAGTATATCCTAAATGCCATTCCGTATCTGGGCAAAGACGAGTCGCGTCCATCCACCCAAAGTCTTAGCGACAATGTTGTCATGACTCTCATGGAACCATTCGTGGGTAAAGGCAGAAACGTTACAACCGATAACTTTTTCACGTCGTTCTTACTTGCAAAAGAGCTGAAAAAAAAGAAAACCAGCCTTGTTGAAACTATGAACAAGGTTAGACGTGAGCTGCCTGCATCTGCAAAATGCTTGCAACAACGTTATTCTAGTAAGCTGATGAAGGCAGGCGACATGGCAACTCTAACTGTGTATCAGTGTAAGCCCAAGAAAAACGTTTGCGTTCTTAACTCTCTGCATATGTTTGTTGAACTTGGCGAATCGGAAAAAAAGAAACCAGAGACTGTAGAATTTTATAACAAAACCAAATGTGGTGTTGACGTGGCTGATCAAATGGCCAGGCAGTATTCAGTTAAAGCAGGTACCCGTCGGTGGCCCGTTGCTGTTTTCTATAACATTCTGGATTTAGCAGGCATTAATGCCTTTGTGCTCTATAAAAAACGAACAGGTGACAAGGTTTCAAGGCGAGATTTCCTGTTCAAGCTTGCTACAGAACTACGTGAAGACTGCGTCGTTGAAAGATTGACCGGAAACGCTTCTATTGCTAGACCTCATTCACTATCGACAGCTCTCAAAAAAAACGAAGCCGAGAAGCGTAAACAGTGTCAAATAAGAGCAAACTGTTCTCAAAACAAAACTAGCAAACTTTGCTTCAAGTGCAATAAAACTGTATGTGGCAAGTGTACTGCCAAGGAGTTTTCCGAATGCGTTACATGTGCGACAACACAAATATGAAACATTTTTCAATTTTGTGTCCTGTGCTTGCCCTTTTTTTCAAATAAAATTATTTTTTGTAAATAGATTAATTGAGTTACGTGACCTGAGTATTTGTTCAACACTTATGTTGCATCCACATCACACATACACTAGTAAAAACGCGTTTTCATAGAAGCGGTCAAAATCACCGCTGCTGGCCGTTGAGAGCTTGTCGCAACTCCGGCCGTTCTAATGTTAAATTCCGGTTTTACAATACTGATAACAATAATACACTGAGCTATATCCGGCTTGCAAGTAAAAATTGCTTTAAGATGTTTGTCATGATGTCTCAGTTAAGCCGAATTATTGTTATTTCCAGTGTAACAAAATTTGTTCCATAGCGCTCTATGTTTAGTCCAACGTTGCATTGTTTGGATGTCATTGTTTGCTCAACATAATAATTATCACAGTTTTTGCAAGGTGCGTGTAAGTACCGCAGTGACATGAAGTCCAATTTCTGTTTCAACCGATGTTCTCCATTAGGTGTACGGATATGTTTGATCAGTGAAACCATACAATTATTTGAAGCATGATTGCCCCACAGTGCGCACTTTCCACAGGGCCAAGACATGTCCCCATCTATACCCTCATGAACATCAAATGAAAGCTTTCTATAGCATCTGATCAGATTGCCCAATATTCTTGGGCGCTTGTATACAAGCTTTACATTGGATTGTAGACGTTTTTTCATCTCGTTTGATTTCACTAGTTTGGGGAATTGGGTAACGCACACCGGTTTATTCTGCTTACGTTTCTTTGATTTGCTTTTTTTGACAGGATCAAATCTGTCCACCCAAGACTTGGCCTGCCCAATAATGTCTAATGCAATGGTTCCAGAAAATTTGGGTTTAAAGCATTTATTTTTTAGGTGTTTTAAACTAGGGTAATAATCAATGTATTTATATATGCGCCGCATGCGCATTGCTTCGGACATCACGACAGATTGAAATATCCATACTGGTGGTATGATGTTCCATTAATAAAAGTCCTGTCAAGAGTAGTTTGTATCACATAACTACACGTGATGAATTTGAATGGTGATTCCGAAAAGTGTTTGTGGAAAACATCCAAAAATTCAACTTGCTAGCAAATATAGCCATGCATTTTGCTACAACTCCAGCGCTCCCTATTCTAAAAAATCCGGCTATGTATAAAAGATTAATTGATGACGTCATTTTCATTGCAATCGGGGAAAACTCAACGCAAACTAAGCTTATAATTAAAGCACTAGAAAATAGCCTTGGAAACGTTGGAATTAAAATTACCACCAAATCGTTCAATACCAAATTCACAAATCAACAAGTTGAATTTTTGGATGTTTTCCACAAACACTTTTCGGAATCACCATTCAAATTCATCACGTGTAATTATGTGATACAAACTACTCTTGACAGGACTTTTATTAATGGAACATCATACCACCAGTATGGATATTTCAATCTGTCGTGATGTCCGAAGCAATGCGCATGCGGCGCATATATAAATACATTGATTATTACCCTAGTTTAAAACACCTAAAAAATAAATGCTTTAAACCCAAATTTTCTGGAACCATTGCATTAGACATTATTGGGCAGGCCAAGTCTTGGGTGGACAGATTTGATCCTGTCAAAAAAAGCAAATCAAAGAAACGTAAGCAGAATAAACCGGTGTGCGTTACCCAATTCCCCAAACTAGTGAAATCAAACGAGATGAAAAAACGTCTACAATCCAATGTAAAGCTTGTATACAAGCGCCCAAGAATATTGGGCAATCTGATCAGATGCTATAGAAAGCTTTCATTCGATGTTCATAAGGGTATAGATGGGGACATGTCTTGGCCCTGTGGAAAGTGCGCACTGTGGGGCAATCATGCTTCAAATAATTGTATGGTTTCACTGATCAAACATATCCGTACACCTAATGGTGAACATCGGTTGAAACAGAAATTGGACTTCATGTCACTGCGGTACTTACACGCACCTTGCAAAAACTGTGATAATTATTATGTTGAGCAAACAATGACATCCAAACAATGCAACGTTGGACTAAATTGTGCTGGGGCAATGGCGTAGTGGTTAGAGCGCCCGCTCTGCAGTTGGTGGACCTGGGATTCACTTCTTAAGTAGAGTCATACCAAAAGACTTTAAAAAACGGTATTTACAGCTTCCCTGCTAGGCGCTCAGCATAAAAAAGGTATAGCGTAGAGAACAAACCGGAAAGCTTGCTTGTTGTGTCTTTAGGCAACGCAGTTAACGGGATGCCCCCATCTTTATGTGGCAGACAGGTGGCCTACCCGTACTGTACCGGGTCACAATTCTGTGGCCCCATGCATGAACCTGATAAGCCACATTTTCTACAAAAATGAGTTAGCACCCTGACACCATTATCTTTATTCTATATTTGAATCACCAATTTTTTAAGCGATTGAAATTGAGCGAGTAAAATGTTATAATAATTTTTCCAAATATTCCTGCTATTCCATTTCACATTTTCAGTGCATGAATCTGACAACCCACAAATCAAGATAGAGGCTCTGTAGAAACGAATCGACATAAGAGAGTATCAATACATACCAGCCGACAGTATGCACTCAATGTGATTAGGATAAGAAGGAAATGAGTGCCATTTTTTAATAGACTGCTCCGTTGGTCAGGTTGATTAAGAGTATTATCGTTTTGTGATTTTAAGGGAAGTTGCGACACATCTAAATTTAGATTCTTGATAATGGGTGGTAATTATTTGAATATTGTGAGTCACATTTTCACTTATTTAAAAGCATTATCTTTTAAACGCTGTAATGTTCATATAAAAATTTAGTTAATTATTACTCACAAGCTGGTTCAATTCCGATCCTGGCTTTGGGTAAATATCATCTAGCCGCTCTTATTATAACTAGTCAGAGGATGTTGATATGCCTTTTTTAAGGGGAGTCATGCATCAGCTTGCTCATTCGACAGCTTTTTAAGGTAACTGTTTAGAGTTTGATGATTTTTCCTCTTTTTTTTCTTCGTATTGATGCATGTACGAATATTATAACTCATACTTATATCTCTGATTTAAACCGTGGTTGGCACAAGCGGGGCTAAAAAGAGCGGCCGCTATTAGCGCCGCTAGTGTTGGGTTAGCATTTGCTTTAGCGCCGCTATTGTCGTTGTGAACTAGCGACAATATTAGCGGGCGTTACTTTTTGTGCATAATAGCGTTGGCGAAAGTTGCGCTGATATTTTCAAAAGCAGTTGCCGCTAGCACTAAGCCCGCCCCTTGTCAATATACAAATATCGTCTCAAAAGTGCAAAACGTTCAAAAATTACAGGCTGCCGCAGAGCATCTTCGGAAGACGAATTTTTACAAAGAGCGTTTGCGGAGAAGTCACGAAAAGACAGCAGCAGTGAGAAGCATTAGACAACTTTTTCTGGGAGAGACACGAGTCTCGAAGCAAATTAATTGCTATGTTGCTCTCTAATGCGACATTAAGCGAGTTATTTGTGAAATACAGCACCGTCATACTTTCCAGTGCAACAATGGAACGCCTGTTTTCATTAGGGAAAGATGTGCTGAAGCAAAAGCGATCTTCACTCAGCGATCAATGGTTGTCACAAATAAGTAAATTTGCGCTGAAAGAATAGTTGTTGTAATCTGTTGTTTTGTTTTGCAGTGATCATTTTGTTTGTAAATCTGAATTGTCTAAAGCCCTAAACTTGCTGAGCTGTTTTGAAAAAATACCTTTTCTTCTTTCGCATTTATAAATAGACTTGTAACCCACACGCCTTTCTGACGTCACAATGGTTGACTACGTGACAGATTCCAGTGTATTCCAGTAATTCTTGTTTCTTCTCGAAAATTTTTCTTTTTTTTTATTATTACCAGTTACGTAATTTATGAACGGTGTTTTTCCTGTGTCACGTGATGTTTTAGCATGTGATGTTCTAGATTATTTTCCAGTCGTATACCTATACAGTATATAAGGCGGTGAGATTTTTTTTATTCATTCAGAGTGTAATTCAGAGAGAGTGTAGTAAAAAGACGTTGTTCTGTGGTCGTTGTTGTGACAGGAATCAAGCGATTATTTTGGTGGTTTTAGTTTTGGTTAGTCTGATATTTATATGTTAAAGTGCTTTAGTTTGTGTATTTGAAAAAGCGAAGGAATTCGAAGTTTTAAAGTGGTTTGTGAATATATTTGTTCTATTTGTGATCGAGAAGTGCGTGGGTTAAAGTATCTTAGTGGAAGTCAATCTTTTCCTAGCTATTAAGTTGATACCAGACTCAATTATTCGAGCAATACTATACGTTGCCTCCATTTTTAAAAGACAAATTAAGATTGAGATAGAACGAAAATTCTATCGAAACGCAACAATGGTAGATATATAGGTTGAGGCAAGTGAAGCACTAGCATTGGGTCTCCCCTTTTTGAGAGGCCTTCTTCATGGCTTTACAAATTGTCACAAAACTTTATTCGACTTTGGAAAAGAATATACCTTAACGTTCTAACTGTCTTTTTTATCATCCTGAAACTTCTAAGCTTGAAATTAAAGGCACTAAACCATGGGTGCAAAAATATTTTTGAAATTTAGCAGCGCGTAGAAATTGTTGGTAGCACACACCATTATAAACTTTGCTATCCATAATTCGTCGCTGAAAATTCCATTCGCGCGCGTAAACGTTTTGGTTTTTGGGTCGCGTGGTCGCCCCGCGCGACCGTATTTTTGCACCCCTGCACTAAACACACGACATATTTATAAAAATGTGTCTGCAGAAATCATATAAATCATATAAAGTCGTCATATAAAAGTGTCTGCAGAAATCACCCAATATTAGCCAATGGAGTAGTTGGTTTGTAAATGACGCTGAAGGGGGCATGATAAAATCTTGCCCAAGAGCCCTAAATCCATCACATGTCAGCGATAAAGATTTTGAGATGCTCGTTTTTTTGAAATAACTGTGTTTTAATAGACCTAAATATTTGTTTTTGTGTTTTTTGAGACAACTAGTACGTTTGCTAGTGTTATCTTCTGGTATGCTAGTATTTCCTCAGCTGGACAGAGAAAAAATGACTGTTTTCTTTTTACACAGTAACATTTTGAGTGAGATTTGAATTTGCGACCACTGCATTTTGCGCATTAGCGATTAACGGCTGCTGGTTTTTGGAAAGAACTAGCGTTAGCATTTATCGCGTTAAAGTTAAGGGTGTTTATCGGATAACGGTAGCGGCCTATTCCATCAGTTTTGGACACAATCCCCAACATAGCTGCACAAGGTTTGTGAATTCAGAAATCAGGTACACTTATTTGCAAGGTCACCACACCTTCAACTGCTAGTCTCTGGATTTAGGCACTAAGCCTTCTTTATGTAGAGTGCATACGATCACATTCACATGCAACTGGATGTACATCTACATTTATGGTTAGGTCTTGGCATTTTGTTGAAGCTCCGTCTGTCTCATAAATACTTCTATAAAATTTCGTCCTATGATATACCAGAGGCGCAGTAGACATGTCAGTTTTGTGCTCCTGATGAAACCAGGGTTTTCCAGTTACGGCCCGATAGATCCTTATGTTCGAGAAAGTACTTTTTATTTGTTCACCATGCTATGTTGGTAGAAATATGTTACGTATTGTTTTTTATTACATTACTGTAAAGTTAGAAGTATTTCCATATGCAAATACACCCTGTTTGTTAAAAAGTAAAGGAAAAAGAGTTTGAGAGGAGGAAGATTGGCAATAAAAAGGATAGATCTAGTAGGTTTCAGTAAACTATTTAGTGATGCAACTCATAAAATCTATCATTGCAAATGTGGCTTGCAAATGATGACCAAAAATCACTTATACGCATAAAAAGAGCATGATTCAATTTTTAATCATCTTCCACTCTTTTATGCACACCTGATATATGCGTTTTCTAACCCGATTAGATACTAAAGCATAATTAAGAACTGAAGTTGACCTTAACTTTGAAAAAAACTCACTTAGAAATGGCCCTATGGCATTCACATTGAGGACAGCAGACTCTCAGATAACTGCTAGTCCAGTATTATATGATAATGCGACTCATTATAGTAGGTCGAGTTGGTTGAATGTACATAATGTTTAACTAATACATTTTATTTTTAGTCTTTGCTTTGGTTTCTTTTTTACTTTTTTCATATAGACTATGGCCTAAAAATCTCTTCCAATGATAATTGAATCTTTGTTACAAATTGAGCTTAGCTAAAATAATAAAACTAAAATAATTTGTCAAATAATTTTTTTCAATGTACAAACTTGATATGGGGGTTATCAGGTTCATGCACGGAAAATAAAAAAAAATTATATCAGTTCTTTTTGATTTGCTTCATAATTTTGTTTGTGTTGGCGTTTATCTGCTGAAATAATTCACGAATAATTTTGTAAATATCCTTGACATAATAAAAAAATTAAATGTCATTCTACAACTGCACTTGCGTTTTACAGCTCTTTAAAGTTAACTGCATTTTTCTCAGTTTGATTGTCGTGTGGGTTATCAGGTTCATGCACGGGGCCACAGAATTGCGAAGCTACTTACCCAGCATGTCGCAAGAAGTGACTCTTGGGTACTCAACAATGGCAGTCCGCCTTGTTGGTGGTGAGGCTACCAGTCATTCATAACTTGTTCGAAATGGGTTGCCATCTTTTCCCTAGCCTAATTCAATTAGGTTGACGTTGTGAACCTGGATTGCGATTCGTTCCGTACATCCATCCTGAGGAAGGGTAATCACAACAGCAACAACAACTTGGACTAAATTTAGAGCGCTATGGAACAAATTTTGTTACACTGGAAGTAACAATAATTCTGCCTAACTAAGACACCATGACAAACATCATAAAGCAATTTTTACTGGCCGGCCTAATATAGCTTAGTGCATTTTTGTTGTCTGTATTGTAAAACCGGAATTTGAATACTTACACTTGTATGAAAACAAATGGTCGCGCATACCCAATGCTAGAATAAATATTAAAAAACTGATTTTACCGTCTGTATAACCTGGTTCGCTATGCTTTATTTAATTGCGTTTTACTACAATGTTTGTTTAGTTTAGAAACAACCCATGTTTTCATCATGTCGGTTTGCTTTCTTGTGGATCATTCTATAAAATCAACTTTGAATTGTTGTGGCGGGTAAATATGTAGTAATTGGTGTATGTGATGGAGTGTAGAAAGTCAGCGTAGCTAAATGTCTCTTTCCTTTCATTCGATCGTTCATAATTTTTAATTCTGTTAGAGCACCGAAGATACGATTTTTGCAAAGCGCATTTGTTTATTGTATTTTAACATACGAAACTTTGAGCTAAGTTAGTTATGCCAATCGTACTTTATTGAGTTCAAGGAAACAGCTTAGGAATCTCTGAGGCATGTCAGAGTTGAATGGGTTCCATATCGCTAATCAAACTTACGAGTAATTAAACTATCCACAATAAAAAGGTCTTGCTTTTCAATTCATTGGCAAACAGGTCCACCGCTGGCCAATATTTTTTTGAATTTCATGAATACATGTTTGCATGTTTTCTTCAAATCTAATTTAAGTGTTTTCATCAGTGGTTCTCAAACTGTGCGTCGCGACGCACTGGAGGTCGGTTTAATTTTCCAAGGACATCGCGCTATAATTTGGTTTTACGCCAATATGTATTACTTTCATTCCGTCAAAACAGCTGTAAGCGTAGATTTCCTACTTATTTCTTCTAAAGCGCACAATCAATTGCGTTTTCACCATAGTGTTGTCAATACACTGAAGTAATTAGTTTCTTGACTAGTTACTTGAGAATTAATTTGTACAATTTTAACTTAAATTAGTGCAAAATAAATAAAGACGGTGATCGTCAGTTGTAAAATGGGCAAAAACAGGAAAGATGAGTTACAACCTAAAAGCAGCGCAAATGTACGATTGATGATGACAGACCTAAACCTCAAGAGTGTAACAACAGTTGTTTAGATTTTGGATCATATTTATCTTGCAGGAAGGCAAACAAAGATCTTAGAATACTATTTGTTGCGTCGCAAAGCTAGCAAGTTTTTTCAACTGTGTCGCATCGAAAAATTTTGAGAACCACTGGTGTACATCACAAAAAAGTTGAAAACCACTGATTTAGGTTAATCTTGTTTTCTTTTAAAAACCTTTGTAGCATCATAGATTATGACAGATCTAAACAACATACTGCCCACAAGAGCCCTAGTTGCGACCCGTCAGACTCTCAGCTCAAGTTGACCTCTACAAAAACAAATAAAAGTAAATGTCATCAAGTCGGATACAAGAACAAAAAGCTCTTTGAAAGACTTAATTTCCGAAAAAAAATCTTGACTCTTCATGTTTGTTTCGAGACCAAACTGAGCAGAATAACACATTTACAAAAAATCATCTTCATCTTTGTTTTGAGACCAAATGGGCAAAATGAATAGCCTTTTTGACAAAAACTGATATTCAAAATGGTTTTCATGTTCGTTTTAAGACCAAAAGTTAGCGATCTTCGGCACACGGCCAGCGACAATAATATTTGTTGGATGTTGTCCTTTACCTGATTTGAGTTGCGCAGGCGTAGGCAATATGTAATAAACAGCGTAGTAAAATATAGCCGCTTTATTAAATCACAAAGTTGCTACAATTAATGTGATTAGTAAAAATAAAACACCATTTTACGCTACAGTTTATTTTGACCGGAAAAACACTTCGTGCGGATTGTTTCTCGTCATTATTATCGGAATTGCATTTAGACCCGCTTCTCCGGATTTAATTTGGTTAGACGGAGCAGCAATTGCAACTTCCATGCGTATTATGTAAGCCTATTTTGTTTGTGTGTTCATTTTAACAAACGTGCCATGGCCTACTATAGATACTGCCTGATATGTCGCATTTTGTCTCCTGTTTGAAAAAGGCCTATGTCGTATAAGCACTTTGTAGTCAATTTTGTGCGACACAACACTCAAAGTCATCTATTTCCTAAGAAAGTAACTATGCTAACCAAAATGCTTCCAGTTTTCATAACAACAAATTTTGCAAAATTTGAAAAGCATCCTACAAAATTTCGTGAATTAATCATATACACCAAAAAGTAATGGAACGCAGTTTTTTAGTAGGCCGCGTTTGCATTTTGCAATACAAATCGTTCTAATTCACAGATACTACTACAATTTTAGATGTTGCAATGCTACAGTAAGTACTGCAGACAATTGTTACAGTCTAGAACAATATCACACTTCCAAATAAATAACATTATTAAACAATGTTCATCACGGCGTTTGATGACAGATAAACCCAATGTCACACGCACAAACACTCGATACGATAAGATGTCAAATAATGTAAGATAAATTTTGGTAAGTCTACCACCAGCAACATTTCATGGGGTCAAGAAACGTTTTTGTGAAGTTATAATAAAGAATGATATGGACCGTTAATGAAATGATACCAGAAGCAATTACTGGTTAGCTCTTTACTTCTTTTAAAATTTGTGCAAATGTTGCTGCAAACTGTGAGCAGCAGTCAGAGACGTAGCAGCCGCCCCCCAAACCCCCCAATTGGGGGGGGCCCAGGCCAACTTTGGGGGCCCAAGTTAGTCTGAAATTGCTTTTTGGCTACGTGACTATTTTCAGTTCAGCAGACTTGTTTACAACCGATTTAAACTGTAGGAAGAAATTGGCTTGTGACATCATAAGTGAATGCAACGTCATTTTATCTCGCAGAATCTAGAATATTTCGATTGATTTTCTGGTAGAATCTTGAATATTCGATTGACCTAACAATGCCGTTGTTACGCAACAATCATAGAATGGTCTGGAATTCTGTTTAGCTAGAAATACCGGGACAATATATATACACTGCAGAGTGCAGATAAAGTATTTTATTGACATTGTATAGAATGAAACGTTCAAAAAGTGGTGCTCAAAAGAGAAAAGAAGCAGCCACTGCTCGAGATGCTGTAGCGAAATTGCCCAAGATGACAGATTTTTTCAAGATTACTGAGCAGAGTAGACCTGGCACTAGTACCGAGAGGGATGAAGAAAACTATAGTGTACAAGAAAAAGAAGACTATGACGATCAGCATCAAAGTGATTGTGAATTTCCAGAAAATGTAAGTTGTGATTTACCTGCCAATACGCAACCTTCAATATCAAAAACAACTGAATCTCAATTTACCCCTATCCCTGATGACCCATGTAAATGGCCTGAAAGTATTTCTGATGCTCAACGATGTGATATAGTAAAGCGTGGACCACATCAACTAATAATGAATTTTCCATATAATAACACAACTCCAAGGCGACGTTTTTCCTCCAACCATTATAAACGTGTGTCACCTAATGGTGAAAGTGTTTCACGGTCGTGGCTAGTTTATTCTGGGGAATCAGATCAAGTTTTTTGCTTTTGTTGTAAGCTATTTGGAAAAACACTAAGCCCCTTTTGTAGTGGTATAAATACATGGGAGGGTTTTTCGAAAAAACTGAAAGACCATGAAAACGGCATTTCCCACCAAGAATGCTGCAGTCAATGGATGTTGCTAGCTGAAGGAATAAGAAATTCATCCACTATCGACAAACGCGAGATGAATATTTTTTTCAATGAAAGACGTTTTTGGAGAAATGTTTTAGAGAGACTTATCGACATTGCCTTGTTTCTATCGGAAAGGAATCTTGCTTTTAGAGGATCTGAAGAAGTCTTAGGATCTCCTCACAATGGAAATTTTCTGGCTATATTTGAGCTTTTGGCAAGAAGAGATCCGATCCTAAAAGAGCTTCAAGACAGAATCAAGAATAAAAACACTAAAGATCACTATTTGAGTCCTACCATACAAAATGAACTAATTGAATTGCTAGCGACAGAAGTTGAAAAAGAAAATTTACAGCAATTGAAATTGGCAAAATATTTTTCTATAATTTTGGACTGCACTCCAGATATGTCACATCATGAACAAATGTCTGTCATTCTCCGTTATGTACTATGTAATGAAGAAGCTGCTGCTGTTAAAGAAACATTTTTTGGCTACTTGAGAATAAGTGACAGTACTGGGAAAGGCTTGTTGGACGCTTTCTTAGAAAAAGCGACCGAACTGCAACTCGAATTGTCTGACTGTCGAGGTCAGTCATATGATAATGGTGCTAACATGAAAGGAAAACATTCTGGGGTCCAAGCAAGAATCCTAGACATCAATCCCAAAGCTGTTTACGTGCCCTGTGCAAACCATACCCTTAACTTAGTTGTTGTTGACAGTGCTAATTGATCGACGGAAGCATTGACATTTTTTGGAGTACTTACAAGGTTGTATGTGCTGTTTTCTTCCTCTGCTCAGCGTTGGGAAATTTTGAAGAAACATGTGGAGCTGTCCATAAAGTCACAATCTGATACTCGTTGGGAAAGCAGAATTAAATGCATCAAACCTCTTCGATACAATTTAAAAGAGGTGTTGCTGGCACTGAAAGACTTGGAAGCCATTTCCATAGAAAGAAAAGATGGAAAAGCTGCCTCAGAAACAAAATCGTTGATAGCTCATTTATCAAAATGGAGTTTTCTTTTGTCGGTGTTTATTTGGTATGATATCCTATTCCAAGTCAATAAAGCAAGCAAGATTCTTCAATCGTATGGAGTCTCCCTTCATACAATGGAAACGGAAATCCAGGCAACTGAAAAGTTTTTGCAAAACTATCGCACAACGGGTTATGACAGTGCCGCAACATCTGCTGTTGAAATAGCACAGGAATTGGATATTGATCCTTCTTTTCCTCCGTCAAGAAGTGGAAAGAAAAGAAGATTGTTTGATTACCAAGGTGAAGAGGAACAACGAGCTACTCCTGAACTGAAATTTAAAAGCAACTTTTTCTATCCATTAGTAGACCAGGCTATTATGTCAATAAAGGAGCGCTTTAATTTGTTACGTGAGGTTTCTTCCGCCTTTTCGTTTTTCTACACACGAGACAAACTTTTGCTTGTGCAACAAGAAAATGCTCTTCTTACTTGCTGTAAAGAGTTCCAAAAAAAGTTCGGTGACATTGATTCTGATGAAATGAGCGCTGAGCTACAGCGGTTTGTTTTAATTTTACAAAAAAAACGCAATCTCAATACGGCTCAAGACTTTCTGAACTATCTTCTAAAGACTCATTTATTTGAATTGTATCCGAATGTGTACATCGCATTTCGAATCTTACTAACTTGCCCCGTGACTGTTGCCAGCGCTGAAAGAAGCTTCAGCAAATTGAAACTGATCAAAACTTTTAATAGAACGTCTATGACAGACAGTAGACTATCTTCATTAGCCATGTTGTCAATCGAAAATGACTGCGCCCGATCTCTTGATTATGACAATGTCATAACAGCATTTGCGAACAAAAAGGTTTGCTCCAGACTATTTAAATGATACTGTGTTTTTATAACTTTTTGATGTTTTTCAGTGTCATTGCTTTCGTTTCGCAGTGTCTGCATAAATGTCCTACTGAACTCTGGCATCGGTGCCGAATTTTTTATGACTTGCACCTTCGGTATCGGCATGCTTTATTCTGACATTAGCCTGTTTACTTATGTACAAATTGTGGTGTATTTTCTTAATGCAGCTTTTCAATTTTACACCTCTAAAGTGATATGACCTGTGCGCAGGGGCTCTTGCGCTTACTTTGGGGGGGGGCCCGAAGTTGGAGTGCTACGGCACTGGCAGCAGTCATACGACCGTATCGATGAGTTTCTTGCTTGTCATTGTGCTCATAGTCAAGCAGCGCCGATGTTTTGCCCTCAACTTCTATTGTTTGAGCCATGGACTTCTAAATAGTAACACCTGGACTGGAAACGTCGCTAAAACTGCTAGCGCGAGCGACCAAGATGAGGCCTGTATCACGCGGCGTGACTGCTGCCTTGGTTAGTTGGAAAAAGAAAGTTTTGAATGAGTGTTGTTGATTTGAATAAAAAATTGCATCACAATGCACAGCGACCGGTAGACAAAGCGTAGTTCGTGAATGTTATTAATGTATTGATGCTGGGTAATGTTTTCGTGCAGGCACTCAAGTAAAACAGATGATTAGTGATTAAAGAATAGCATGACAGTGCATTGACACCAGTAGATAAAGCAAAGTACTTACATGTTAAAACTGTGTTGATGCAGGGAATGTGTTTGTGCTGGAACTAAAGTGAAACAGATTACTATGATTTGTACTATATTTTCTATTGTCTACTGACAGGTTATAGCAGCCTCAGTGGCCCTACTGTACTGCAGTACGCTACGGTACACAACCATACATACTTGCTGGTAAATAAGGTTGATTTATACCGGGCAAGTTAAATTAGTGACTGCTGTCATACAGTTACTATTCTCCGAAGGCATAGGTCTATTTGGGAAATAGACCAATAGATTGAAGGTTAAAGATTTGTGTGATTATGCTGTAGAGTTTATTACTTTATTTGCTTGTGAGCCCCATTAGGTGTAAATGCACTGCAGGTTTAAAGATTCTGAATTGTACTCTTAAAAGATTGGGTGCAATTGCAGTCGCACTAAGATGCTGCTAGCAAAGCAAAGCTCCCAAAGACTCTGATATTACTTTTTATTTGTTTCGCCTACATGACAAACAGCTGCTTCAAGGTTGGCTTAAACGTATTGCAAGAAAAGACTTTACGCCAACCTAGTATTAAAGGTTGTGTTTACTTCACTTCAAACCTGAAGATTTTGTAACAAAATCAAATGATCAACAAATTAGGCGAAGAAAAAATCGATGAAGTGCCTTGCTAGTGAAGAAACGTCTTAAAGGCAATGTTTTACCTTCAATTTTTAAGGATGTTCCTTCATACTATGCATGTAGAGATGCACCGTGTAGATCTGTTCTGTCTTTGGCATCATCACGACATGAAAATGATGCATCAAAATCGGAAATGCAGTGTGAGCAATTTTTGAAAGATGATGAAGTTGAAAATTTAGCTGGGCGAATTGCAAAAATAGCTGATGACATGCAGTCGCATGGCTTTGTCTTGCGTCAGTCAAAGTCAGAAGCCAATTTGATTCTCTTTTCTGAAGAACACCCGCTATCTGTTCAGTCAACAATATCTATCAGCACAGATCTTGAAATTAGGATTTGTCATAATGGACAATTAGTGCCAGCATCTATATACAAACACATAACAAAGTCACGTTGCTGTCTCAAGTGACAAATTTAATGGCCTTTGCTAAAAATGGTATCAGGACAAGTGCCCGACGGCGACATGCCCGAATAAATAGGGTCAGGGTTAGGATTAGGATTAGGGTTAGGATTAGGGTTAGGGTTAGTGTCAGGGTTAGGGTTTAGGGTTAGGGTTAGGGTTAGGGTTAGGTTTAGGTTTAGGTGTCCATTGGGAAAATGTCCGTCGGGCATGTCGCCGTCGGGCACATGTCAGTCGGGCACTTGTCCTAGATCCGCTAAAAATATACACATGAATAAATCAGCAATGAAGGATAAGTTCATATTTAATTTTTCTCGATTGACTGATCAGTATTTGGAGATTTGTGATAATGATCATAAAGTTTGTTTATTAAAGTTCGAGTTAGAGGAGGTGGAATTGGTTCTACGCAGCAATCACGTAAGAAAATATTCAGTTGAATTGCTGATGATGTCGTACATTTTACCTGCAAAAAGTCCTCGTGCTTGTAAACGGTCGTTAGAAGAACTATTGGTTCTGCCATCTGTGAAAACTAAGAAAAATTACAATGCGACTGGATCGCAAAAGTGGACTGGACGACATTCAGTATTTGAGAATGCGATATTTTCAATTAAATGCTTTCGACAAAAATGTTTTCCTGGTGATTGACGAAATTTATGTATCAAAGCGAGTTGAAGCTGCTGGAGGTCAGATTTTTGGCTTAACTGAAGATTGTGAAGTTGCATCCACTGCTTTATGATTAAATCACTTAGCAGTAAGTATCAGGATATAGTCTTTATTCACCCCGTGAGAGATTTGAAGGCAAACACTCAAAAACAATGCTTTGACAAAGTAATGCATTTAGTGCATGAGGTGGGTTTCAACGTTATTGGAATTTCGGTGGATAATGCTTTGCAAATCGAAAATTTTACAAAGATTTCCATTGCGACGGTGCATGGAAAGAAGCAATAACGAATAATTTCACTGGTGGAAAATTTTTTTAATTTTTGATTCAACTCATGTGATAAAAAGCATTTACAACAATTTTTTGGCAAAACGAGTTTTCAAATTTTCTTGCATGCACTGTTTTGTACTATCCCCCGTAACTTCCAGTTTTGCCAATGTGGAAACAGTATACGATAATGAGTGCAAAAACCATTGCAAATTGCTCAGAAGTTATCAGAGACAGTGCTATGACCTAAGTCCATTGAAAAAGTAAACGTAAACCTTGCGTTTTCATTACTGCATGAATCGACAATTAATGCTTTCAAGCATTACGGATTTTACCCAACTGCTGCTGTTTTAAAATGTTTGCAAAGTTATGGTCAATTTTAAATGTCTCTTCACCAACCATTGGAAAGCGCAAGCAAGACATTTTACGAGATCCTGTGAAATCACCACATGATTGGAAAGTGGAATTTCTTTTAGACTTTGGAAAGTAAGCTACTTTTTATAGAGATTCCTCGGTAAGTGACAAGTAACAATTTTAGAAACCTTATGATGGTTATCATTTTTTTTCATTTGCATCAGGAAGTGCGCATAACTCAACAGTGGGTTTTTACCACCCCTGCACAGATGCCCACGGTTTCAACAAAGCGCTTTTCTGGAAACCGTAAAAGTTTTTGAAGCAGTTTTTGATGTGTGCATTGTTGCGTTAGCCTGTATTTAAGATGGTTATTTATACTACTGGTCTATTATTGCTGTAGTGTGCCAAATTGCTTTGGTATTTCATAGCAACTTCAATGCGTTTCTTTCTAGCCCAGACATTTAAAAATGAGACAGCGCCCTGCGTGGCCAGAAAGTCGAAGCAGATCTGCCTGTTGTTGGTGCATGTGAAATAATGTGCAAACATCTTTTTGTTATTTTATTCTTTGCTTGACATGATAAGCTGTGTGTTCGTTGAACCATAGACATTCATTTAGAAGTCCATGGTTAAACACTAATTGCAAGTCAGTTGCTGGCTTACTTGCACAATGTATTTTCTCCATTATTGCTGTTTGTGCACGACACAACGTTTGCTACAATACGTTCACGTTATTGAGTTTAATATAAATGAAAAGCATTTTATTTTTTGTGCGCAGTTTCCGGGTTTGACAAAAGAGACATCTCTTGCTCTTTCCAGACATGTCAATCTATCACTGGATTTTCAAAGTACTTGATGAATGAGTGTGGATTCAAGTATGTATTGCTTGGACATATTGAGTCGGATGCCATTGAGGGACGATTTGGCCACATCGTCAGTTAAGCGGGGCCAATTGTTTTATATTGATGAGACAGCTATATGAAAGAGATCGACAACTTCGAACTCTTCTTGTTGAAGTATTTACAAATTTCTCTCAAAGAAATTGAAGATGCAGCAAAAGCAAGAGAAGAAAGGTCTGCCATTCAAGAAGTCATTTTCAGAGCAGAATCTCTTTTTGCTGACATGTCCTTCAATATCTTACCAACTGAAAATTATGTCTCTGTGACTTTCTACGTGTCAGGTTATTGCTGTAGATCACTAGCAAAAAGCAATAGATGCGACTCTTGAGTACTTGGCACCTGAAGCAGAGCCAAACGTTCCAATAAATGCCATAAACTTTTTTAACGATATCAATCGTCGTAGACTTTCCAAACCAACAAAATGTTTGATGTTGGCATGCTTTGCTGGGGGGCGTTTGCCGAACTCTCTGTCGAAAAGCTTAAAAAACGGTTTTTGAGCAGCGCTGACCAGCAAAGTGTATTTAAAGAAATTGTAAATATTGCGTTTTTTGAAAGCGGTACAGTATCTCCTTGGTCTGTTCCAACAATGTTCAGCAAAGGACATAACTTGTTAGAGGGCGTATCCGCACGTTTTTTTAACTGCATGGCTAAAACTCTTATGCGTAGTATGCGTGCTGAGAAGTCAAGCAGAGTTTTTCGAAAAATTAATAAGATAACTTGAAAAAATTAAGGAGCTACGTTTTGCACTTTAAGCAAGTCAGATGTAGTTGTACAATTTCGATAGTTTTGAAATGTGTTTATTTTAAACACTTAAGCTGGGTTTATGTCAAAGTTAATTCAAGGGTGTTTTTGTAGCTTCATTTTGCTTAGTGGTTCATAATTTATTTGCTGCTATATTTGCGATTTTTTGTGTTGCATCAATTTGTTATTGTCAAAGCATTACAAATTTTTCTGCTTACCTGCTTGCATAAAGAAAATAGACAAATCTATCGCTAGCCTATATGAATAGACAAGTGTGGGATTTGAACATGGTTTCTGCATAGAATTAAGCTTCAAGAAATAAAACTGCCCGATGTTCCAAAAACAAGTTTTTTGAAATTTACGCTTTATGTAAAGGAGCAAGTAAATTTTACATTGGCCTCATGTTGGTCACGTCAAATTAGTTGTTTCCAGTCCAGATTCTACTATTTATAAGTCCATGTTTGAGCTTATAGTAATTTCAAACTTGGTTGAGATAGTGTTTGGAAATAAACGACGACTGTTAAATCTTCAGTAAAAATAGTCTCGCATTCATTGCAAGAGCATCTTTTATGGATTTTTTCGCCACATACCCTGCTACGATCACCTCTACTTTTTCACTTTCTTCAGATTGAAACATTCCTCCAACATTAATATCCTGAACCAAGTTGTTTTAAAGATTCCACTTAATTTGATGAAATGTTGTCTTTTCTAAGCGTCATCGCAAATATTCACTTTTTTTGAGGTAATCGTCAGATAAAGAAATTTTCTCGCGTTTAGTATCTCTCGTTAGCTCAGAAAGAAGTTTTCTTGGCTCATTTGACGGCACTGTGAGAAAGGCGTTTCCAATGAATCGCTTTGGAACTTAGTTGGTACGACCAGTGCCGTGTTAAGATCTCTGAGGGCTGGGGGGCCTGAATCATTTTGGTACGATGCCCCCTATCAGCCCCATCGTAGCAAGTAAGCTTACGATAATGTAGCTTATATTTGCACTGCATTGACACAGATAGTAGGCCATGTATGTGCTTTTATATTGATGCTTAGAATTATATAATGCTTATGTCAAATCTAAAATTACTTAGAATGGCAATGGTCTACATCCTACATTCTTAATATGCTTTTGCATTGGTCAAACGTGGTCAATCTAACAGCTCAGCTTAGTTAATCAAACGGCCGAATCCAGAACCAACTTTAAATGAAGTGGATAAGTAATAAACTTTCCAATGCTTCGTTTTGTTTTTCAATCACAGGTTTGAACTGGAAAGCTCGAGCAACAATCTTCCTCAGCATGACTCAGGCTCTAATGCGCACCGTTGACTAATGTCTGTCAGTGTAGGGTCCCGGCTCAGTAGCATGCTGAAGATTTGTAAAAGTTGGGGAATGCAACGTCTGATTTGTAGCTTGGTGAGAGGTTGATCACAATTTTTCATATGGCGTTCAACTGGTGACGGCAATTCTTTCGCACCCATTTTGGACTCGATGACCTTTTTTTTGGAGATCAACTTGAGTTGGGAGTCCTTTCCCCCTTAGAAAATTTAGATTACGACGTTTATTTAAAGATTAAGGTCTGATAGGACCTCGTATGTTAACCCTATTTGGCCCGGGGGGGGGTCGATTCGACCCACAGCAAATTAAAACTGTTGTAACTTAGCGACCGCTTGAGATAAATGTTTGAAATTTTTTGACTATTCCTAAAATTTATCTGGCTTTTGGTTGGTTATAAACTGACAAAGATATTTTTTGTAGTTTTGACTTAAACATAGCAATTTCGAAACCCACTCGGGCAAATTTCTTCATCGATTGCTTTTGTATAATAAAGAAAAAAAGGAGAAAGAGCGCACACGCAAAACCGTGGCGAGCTACGTAAACCACAGAGCTTGTTTGAAGTGAAGCACTGACTGTAAAACTGTACCGTTTCTTAGAAATCTTTCTTCTCAAAACCTTTTCGCTGTGAATAGCAACTCTTAATTTGACAAGCCAAAAACATCAAAGTGTTTTCAGATACACGGCTATTTTGTAACTTTTAGTTAAATAAATAATACCTTCTTGACCCTAGACCATAACCTACCGATAAAGTAATGCAAGCAAATATTTCGTAATTTTGATACTTGACAAATGCAACAAAGCAAAAAGAATTGTTTTCAAGCGCAAAGCCAGAAAATAAATTTGGCGGCGTGATAACATAGTTTGCGCTTTTCATAATGATTTGTAATGTTGTTACCAATTAAAATTGGGGATTCGTTGGTGGGAGAGCAACGAGCGCACTTGCAATTTTTATTGGATGGAAAATATGCAGTGGTAGACTAAGGGACGCAGGGCGACAGTTAGCAAAATTTAATTTAGGAGTTTTATAAAACTTGATTTCCGTTGCTTTACGAGTAAGCTGTTAGTAATTAATTGAATACCGAATTTTTATCAGCAAATACAAATCCAAAACGCAAGAAGCCAATCGTGAATCACAAAATTTAATTTTTTTTAAGGGGAGAAGGAGCTGTGAAATATCTCCTGAGTTTGTGACCAACACCAAAATATTTTTCTGTTGACCGCGTGACAAAAGCAATGTGTTTGTATTCTACATCTACACACTTCCAAAAGCAAATGAAGATTTTTTTCCGTGTTCTTTTATCCACTTTTATAAAGACGCCTCTGGTAAAAGCATTACGTTTCCTGCTGCATGGCCGAGCAGAACGGCATTTGCATTGAAGTTGACGTTTAAAGTTCAAACTACAGCTTGCGTCAACTGTCACAACATTATAAGATTGAATGCTGACTCAAATATCGTCTTGTCATTTCCATTCTTCTAAACCAGAGATGGGCAAACTTTTTAGTCTGAGGGTAGCATTGACCATTCAAGAGTTAGCCGAGGGCCGCATCGACCATTCAAGAATTCGCCGAGAGCCAATGCGTAAAATCTTGTAATAGCTGTATGCAATGCAAGAGCTTGCAATAGCTTAAAATCTTGCAATAACTTCTTGCAAAGACGTATTGCAGGGCTTTGATAATGATGGCGTCCAAAAACAAAAATCATCACTCTTTATTTGGACGGAAAATGCGTCAGTTCAAACTAAGAATTGCGTAGCGGCTCTTGCAATGATGGCTTCTATCGTTTTTGGCTCTTCAATACGGCAAGTGCGGCCAACCCTTTCTTACTGAATTGAATTCATGGAAGTTTGTATAAGTTTGGAGGGCCGCACAAAATGCTCTGGCGGGTTATTATGGGGGAGTATTGGTGTTATTATGGGGGAGAGGATAAAAAATAGGCTACGTAGGTCTATTGTTGTAGCACAAACTTGATAATAAAACAAATTAAAGTTTACAATCGTTTGATATAACAGGCTTTTTGTAGCAAATCCAAAACTGAAGTTTGCTTGAGGACTTTTTTCATATGACTCGTCACATTCACTCGCAGACTTGGACAACAAAATATGCGTGATTCTAGTTGGCTGATTCGGTGAATTGCAGCCAAAAGTCGCTAATTCTAATTTAATTTGAAAAATTCCTAATTGCAATTCTAATCTCATTTCGAAAAAGTTCCTGACCGAAGAGTCGGGTGTGAAAAATAAAAAGATCTTTTATGTTAGGGATCAGAACCACCTTCGAAAGTATTGGCACTAATTGGAATGATTTACATGCGAGGCTTACTAGGATAAGCACATCAAAGCACTAATGCGATGTTCCGTGAAATATTTGGCAATCCAGTTTTTAGTGCAGCTAAGTCAAGGAATAGATTTAAATTTTTGATTGCCCACATATTACTTGATGATCATACAACGCGTCCTACTCCTTAGCAATACGATAGATTTGCAGCTTTTCGCAAAATTTTTGAAGAATTTAACAAAAACTGTGGGAAATTTCTAGTTCCTAATGATTATTTGTCGCTGGATGATACTTTTTATCCTACAAGAACACAAATCAGTTTCAAACAATTTAATCCGAGCAAACCAGCCAAGTATGGAATGCTGTATAAATCAATCAATTCTTTTCGCTATTCATTTGCCTTTTCAACTGTTGTGTATTCTGATAAGCCAAAAGCAGAGCCGACATCTTACTACACTCCTGGGATGTCACGAACAATAAAATATCTAATTCAAAATTTGGAATGCCACACAAATTTAGTGGCAAGAAGCATATTATATGACAGATTGTATACTTCAATACCAATGGCGCTGTGGCTGCTTGACCGCGGAAAAACTTCTGTAGGAACTTTACAATCAAATAGAAAAACAATTCCAGCCGAAATTAGAGAAATCAAAGACCGAGAAACAAACTCATACGAGATTTATTGGGAAAAGAATAACGTCATATTAAATCTACACTCGTATGTGGTAAAAGCAAAAAGTGAACAGTGCCACCGCTACTTGCAACTACAAAAGATGACAACAAAAGCAAGCCCGCTATTTACAAACTATAAGACTTTTCAAAAGGCAAAACAGACATCATTGACCAAAAAAATGGGGTACTACAGTTGTACATCGAAATCAAAGCGCTGAACTATGAATGCATTTTGATACGTTTTGAACACATGTCGAGTGAACGCCAGCACGATATACCGGTATGCAATGAACAACGATCTGCAGCCTCGAAACATAAAATCTGTAGATTTCGGATTTAATCTAGCTATGTCTTTGATTCACCCACATATAGCATAACCAACTTTAATTGGTATAAAGTCTTCTGTGGTTCGCAAAATTGAGATAATGCTGGGGAAAAAAATATCCTCCAAAATGTAAAAACGTTAAGTGGCTTTTTTCCTCATCAAAGTCAAAAACGAAGGCGATACGATGCATGTATCAGTAAGACTAAAGGAAAACGATCAAAAGAAAAGAAAAACAAAATTTATAAGCAACTGAGCCAGGGCCAAAAATGCGCAAAGCCTTTGTGCAATAAGCGTCTTATTCGCATTTACGATTTCTCCTTGCAAGATTAAAATGTTGTTAGGCTTACACTTACGGATAAAATTGCACTGCCGTAGTTGTTTTTGAAGCATACAAGCGTATTGCTGCTTTTGACGATGATATATGTATTGTTGATATTACCCGTAAATTTAATGTAGTGTTCCCGTATTTTCGTATTAGACGATAAATTATAAGCAGAAACAGCATGACTGCGTCTAGCTAATCCAGAAATAGCCTATTTTGTTTCACATTTCTAATGTATTCTGTTAATTGCAAGAGATTTTTTAATTAATAGCTCTAAATTCAGTAACGCCTCAAAGCACAAGTTACGATGATAAAGCTCAAATTGGTGACATTATAATTGATCCCAGTGGGATATAAAATTGTGAGGACCGTATAAATATCATATAACGCCTCCAGAGGGAAACAACACTGCCGTATTGGTGTTATCATAGTGAGAGGGATAAAAGATAGGCTACATAGACATATCGTTGTAGGACAAACTTGCTATTAAAAAGAATCAAAGTTTACAATCATTCGATGTCACAGGTTTTTGTAGCAAATCCAAAACTTAAGTTTGCTTGAGCACTTTTTTATGCAACTCGTTACATACGCAGATTTGGACAACTGATTAATTCTAGCTGGCTAATTCGGTAAATTACAGCAAAAAGTCGCTAATTCTGATTTAAAAAAACTAAAAGTCTCTTATTGTAGTGTAATATAAAAAATCCCTAATTTTAATTTTAATCTAATTTTAGAAAAGTTCCTGACCGTAGAGTCGAATCTGAAAAATGACAAGAACCTTTTTTATTATTTGCGAAAAGTTTGGCCGAAAATCAAAATCGAAATTAGGTGATCTCCAAAAAGAAAAAAGGTCTTCACAATGATTTGATGGCAAAAATGAAAAAGTTTTAGAATTGTCGCAAATACAAAGTGGTTTTGCGAAGATGTTTAAATGGCATCAAAATTCGCTTGGTAATTAAAATTTCAAACTAATTCCAGAAAAACTGGAAAGCTCTAATTCTAATTCCGATTCCACTAAATTTGTGATAATCAGAAAAGCTCTCATTTTATTCTACCCTAATTTGAGAAAAACATGAATGCTCTATATCTAAGTTTAATTTAATTTGAAAATGCTAAAAAAAATTTAATCGTCTAAGTCTGCATACAAGGATGGGAGGGGCTTACAAAAACGTCGTATTGCGTCGCATAAGGGAGAGGAAAGAATAAAAGAGCCATATGATTCGTGAGCATTCCTTAATTTGAATGAGATTTATGTCTTGATCGATAAAAATATTTATGCTTGATGAGCAAGCATAGCTTGCATCTTTTGTCTAAATGAAAAAAGTAATAATTTCATAAAGCTAAGAAATTTTTGTCGTTGAAATGCTATTTGACACCCTGTTTCACATTTACAAACAGTCAATTCAAATTACAAAAATCTAGCTGGAGATATGGCGTATGGCGAGTAGTCCAACATAAGAAATGTTATACAAACATCACGGCTGGTAATTTTCCCGTAAAAAGCAAAATGGAAAATTGATGACAAGTTGTTGAACTTTTTACTGGTAGCTGACATTGATAAATTTCGCTTAGGCGCTCGCACAACCACAACGTCGAAGAGTAAACACTACGAAAAAAGAAAATTCGCTGGCCGTTTCTTTATTTTAAATTCAGTCGAAAATCGAAAATTTAATGCTGTGCATTTAATTTGCAATAACTTGTACGCTATTAATCTGATCATAACCAAAACTATATAATTAGATTGAAAAATAAATTCTGCATCTATCTGAGCGAAAACGGAATTGCTATTGTGAGCGGTTCAAAAGTTATTAGCTGCCAAAGTGTTGGGTCGAATCGACCCCCCCCCCCCCGGACATAGAAAGCAAAAAAAAGCCCGGCCTTAATAGGGTTAAGATCATTTTTTTGCTTATTGTCGTAGTGCAATTCCTTATCCTATACATTCGTGGATGTCCCACTTCCCGTGCCCTTGCTATCAACAAAAAGTTGATGTATATCGTGACAGGATTCTTCAAACAAGCGCTTAAATCAATTTTGCAGCTAATCAATGTTTACCAGTAAGCTAACAGTGTCCCCGTGATTGTCACTCATGCGATCAACGACAAGTTGCTATGCATCGTGACAAAACGCTTGAAACAAACGCCTTTATCTATTGCGCAGATTAATAATGCTTACCAGTAAGCTCGCAGTGCCCCAGTAATGACATTCATGTAATCGACAACGAGCTGTTCTGCATCGTGACAAGATACTTGAAATAAGGCCAATTGAATAGCTTCAAATTTAATTAAACATTCGCATTGAACTTGATTGCAAAGCTGTTTAATACTCTATGGTGCTCGAAGAAAATTTTATTTTACTTTTTTATAAAATTTTACGTTTTATTTGTGAACGTTCTTTCCTCCCAATATCTCTCTGTTACATTAACAGCAAAGTTAACTGCAACCTTTTGAATCAATAGCTTTCTCTCTAAATGTTTTCTTTTACTTTTTTATATTTCTGATCGAAGCTTTACAGTATAAGTTCAAACGCCGATTTACTTCCGCCTTATGATGTTGTTTTCAGTTCAACATATTGTAGGCTGGCCATTTTTTCGAAATGCAAAACCGGGACGCATATTGCAAACTGCCAACAAAACGCCACTAACGTTCTATATTATATATCTAGTATAACTGAATCACATTATGTAATGTGCCATAGTCTACATATTCTTGGCAAATAATCAGTTGCTGCAGCCTAATGGTACTAAATACAACAAAAAGAACCGAATTAAGTTTATCAACAAATCCATGATATTTATTTGTGCCTAGCATCTTTTTCAATAGTAGAACGTTTGATTTTATGTTCCCATAAAATTCAGTACATGTTAAATCAATATTACGTTTGCACATGAGGAAATTTTTTTTGTTCGTGCATATTGCATATTGCTTCGTGCATATTTTTTGTGCATATTGCTTCCGTCATCAGACCACATATTTTTCATAATTGGAAAAATTCTTTCGACCGGTGCTGATGCTTCAAGTAAATAAAATACAAACTCGCCAAGTTTTTGAAAGTTTGGAATGGAATATTTTTATCCACGAAAGCTTGAAACAATTGGGTCCTCTTCTGCTCATAAGATATCGGTGTATTTTGCCATCTTTCTTTTCTGTCGCTTGCAGAGTCGTAGTTCTTTACCAGAATGCGCTCATCGAAAAGGCGGTCGATATTAATTATTTGCTTCGCAAACATGCAGTTGATCTTTTCCGCCGATGCACATACAGGTGGCCAGGATAGGTCATCGCTTGAGTTCAGCCAAAGATGAGGTGTCACACCTTTGTGGGAATCTTGATAAACATTTAGGTATGATTCACATTTCTCGTAAAACATATAGTTCCATTAAAAAAAACCTTGCATCCACTTCTCCATCTTTCTCAAGCTTTTCCAATATACGCTTTGCTTGTTGAGGAACTAAGTTACAAATTCTTTTTTCGTGTAGGTTCAACTTCAATTCTGTAAGAACAATTACCACATCCACAGCACTCGTCTTTTGTCTCTCCAACTTCAACGTTGTTTCGTTAAAGTACTTCAGCTGTCCATGAACCAAAGAGATTAAGTTCTTGAGTTGGATTCTCAAAACATTGGCAAATGATAGTTGGGCAATGTTCTTGCAAATCAAAGCAGCTCTTTAACGCTTCAAACCTCTCAAGAACCCGCTCCAAAGCATGTGGCAACGACAAAAATCGGGTATTACCGTGCCCCAAAAGTTGTTGGTACTCAACATCAGCAAAATCACAAAACTCTTTAAGTTTGGAAACCTGAACAGTGTAAATGTGAAAGAATTTATAAATCTTTATGGCAAGGCTTTCTACGCATACTGGCAAAGTATCCACAGCATCTTGAAAACAGTTGCGTACGATGTGAATCGTACATCTGATGCCTACAATTGTTTAATATTATCCTAAATGTTGTTCAAGGATAATCTTAAACAAGACCTTCTTGTTTAGGATTATCCTTATAGAATACATTATTTTGTCCTCCTCTTTTAATATCGCCAAAGTTAGTTTTGCAATTGTCCGCACAAAATCCAATAAATTTATCCTTACGTTTTGTTTGGTCTAGAACTGAAACCAGGTATTTGCTTAATATTTCAGCTGTTTCTCTGGGAAATGATATAAATTGCAAAAGCTTTACCTCAACGCCACTTTCTGGTAAAAAGTAGCGAATCACAATCGGAACAAGTTTCACTTCTTTCATGTACGAAGCATCAATTGTCACATTGACAAAGTTGATTCGATCTAACTCTCGGTGAAGTTTATCAGTACACATCGGGGAAATGACGTTAACAACTATAACTTCACATTTAGTTTTCCTTAACAAGAGTTTGGGTTCAAACAGTTTTGAGATCAACTTGGAAGTACAATCAGAACATCTGAAACTTTGCCCGTGAGTAGCAGTGTGATAAGCAAAAGTTGCTTCTTTAGCAGCTAAAGCTAGAACAGTATCGGAGCCAATATTTTTGAAAAAAAAAAGTCACTTTAGATGAGGATGCAGCTGCTTCAACAGAGACTTCGTGCTTTTTACTTCCTAAATGGTTATCAACGTCTGCACGTCCACCATCGGCTATTGAAAATACAGAACCACATCGATTGCACATCACGTTACCATTTCCAGCGTCTTTCAGATAAGGAAATTCTCGCTTTAGCTCATCTGTGAACTTACGTTTTCTTTTGGGCATTATTATTTATGTCTAATGGTAATCCTAAAAATTGAAAATTATTCTAGTTACTGTTTCTCTGACACTAACTGAAATTTCTCTTCAAAACATAGGTCACGCGGTTACATCAACCTCTGTCAAGTTAAATATCGTGAATTCTAACGAACAGTAAATGAAAAAAGCAAAACCCAAAAATTAAACTAGAAAATGGAAATATCGACATTTTGTTAGCCACTTAGCATCTGACACTATCTCATAAAAGAAAGTTGACAGGATATATAACAACTTACTATTTATCGGAAGCTGGTTCGGCTAGGGTGATTGCAAGGTGGTACCTTCTCGTTAAGTCTATGCTGTTTTTCTCAGTTTCTGCCAAACCTTACATTCCAACCATCGTGCAACTCCGGCGAAGAAATTCTAACCTCTCTGCAGATACTCAATCTGTGATGTCACAAAGCTAGGAATTTGTGCCTTCCAAGTTAATATAACAAATAACTCGTTTGTTTAGTCGACATATTTACAAAAGCATACTTTGAAAAGAAAATTCCGGGACAAAGTGGTAAACTGGGCGGGACACCGGGACCAAGGCCTAAAAACGGGACTGTCCCGGCGAAAATGGGACGTATGGCCACCCTAACATACTGCTACTGCAGCTGATTTGTTGTCCTATGCTCGTTTCTTGTCAAGTAAACACCTGAAACATTTCCGCTCACCGTTTCATGAATAGCTTTCAACATGTCAGCTTTTTTAGCGTTTCCCAATAAATTATTCAAATCAATCTTTGGACTAAAGTATTCTGTATTGAATGCTGTCAAGATATGGACCGCGGAAAAACATTTTTGGAAAGTAGCTTGACATTGCCGTCAAGGAACGTTATCTTTATCTTAAATCTCCTGGTTCGGATCGTAAATTTATTTTCCAGGTTAATTCATTGTTTGTTGTTACTGTAGCTGTCTTTTTATATGCTCGAAAAGGCTTTTGGTCTCAACCAATAAATATCTCCTTTCTTTGTTTTTGTACTTTTTTTTACAACAGTTCTGATGGTGTAGCTGGCAGAAGGTTCTTTTACAACCTCCTGTGGCTGCAAAACCATTTTGTTGTCGTTACCAATTAGAAATCCAACCTTGCATTTACCTTAAGGGATGTAGACGTCTTAAATTTGGAGAACTGATCAACATCGGCTTGTGTTGGAATATCCTGACGGTTCACTGGTAGCTGCTTGCAAGAATACAGGGAACTCAGCTGGATAGGAGCGATCTCGTCCATGTCAGATATCTCTAAGTTTTTCACAATCTTTGTCATCTCGTGCCCTCGATTCTCGTTGAGCGTAATTGTACGTATACAGACTTCTTTGCAATCTTCTATTTTTAGTGCCTTGCGGAGATCTTCAGTTATGAAAGAGTGAGTGCTTCCGGTGTCTAGTAGAGCTTGAGTCACCACATACCACACAAATCCGCTGACTCGGATCTTCACGGGCACAACCGGCAGTAAACTTCGTTTTTTTTGTGGAAGGTTGATGAAGCCGTTTGTCACCTCTTGTTAGATCTCATTTTCCATGATAGGTTGTGTAGCTGCGTCCAGTTTATCTTTTACCGGCGGGTGTAGCAGGGTTGTATGAAATTGCTTACAACCTTCTTTCTTGCAAGCTTCTTGTTTCCTGTTACAGGACCTTGCGAAGTGGCCTCCGTTTAGGCATGCTCTGCAAAGCTTCTGCTGGTTGACGAATTCCAGTCTGTCGTGTTAGCTGAGCGCTCTAAATTCTTTGCATTAATTCAGATAGTGCTCGTGCGTGCACATCGGGCATTTGGTTGCAGAAGAAGTCTTGTTGTTTTTCATTTGCGTAGAAAACGTTGTTGCCTTCCGACTTGCGTCCTTCTCTCGGCTGTTAGATAGCCTTGAGAACGTGGGAATCTGTGAGAGATTGGTGGTTTCTCTTGTTTTGCGGCGCACGAAATCTCCAAGATCTTTGATGCTGACGTCTCGGTGCATAACATTCATTATTTGGTCCACCTCGTACTGCCAGCCAGGGATCCAAGACGGAGGCAGGCGGTGCATGATCTTTATCACCTTATCCATATTGTCCATTTGATCCAAGCACTCCATTCCTTCCAGTGTGATCAAACAAGATGCAAATTCTGCTGAAAACTTAACTAGACCTCTATGATCATGCTCGTTTATCACAGGGCCTTTAATAATAGGTTTCATACAGGCTTCAATGATTTAATGTTTCTCACCAAAATGTGACTGCAGCAACCTTCTAGCTTCTTGGTAACCTCTCTCTGGCGGCATATGCTGGCACCCCTTAATTAATTAATTTCCTTAGTGTAGTGGAGCAAAAAGAAAAGATTTCTGCAAGGATAGGCCAGTGGTTGGTCAATTAAAACATCAAAGGCCTTAATAAAGCTAAAATAGTCAGCCGAATTTCCAATAAAAAAAGGGGGTTTTACCTTAAAGGTAGGTAGCTTCGTAAAACTTGAGCTTGAAAGGCCTGGCTGTGAAACCGCATTAACAATATTATTAACCTCGTGATTGCCAGATAAAGCAGGTTGTTGCATAGCGCTTCGAGTGGAGCCCACCTACCCTGGGCTTGAACCGGCAGCAGGTGGGAACGATACCTTCCCATCCCTTAAGCTACTTGGGTCAGACACAAAAGTATTATAAGCACAAAGGATTTTACTTTCAAACGGCTTAGAGTAAGGGTTCAAACTTGAAGTTGTATTATAGCAACTTTTATTACTATCAATTACAGCCTTATTAGCGACACAAGAAACTGGCACAGAAATAGACTGTGATACCTTAACATTCGGTCGCACGTTAAGCGATTCATTTTTATTAATCTGAGCTCCAGGGTAGTTATCAGTTAAAACATTGTGCTTGGGTTTAAACTTAAAAGCAGGGATGTGGAAGCGGTTATCAACTGCTTCCACACCTATTGCTTTCGCTTCCGCTTCCACCAACAAAAAAACAGAAAACGACCGTTGAGAATTTTTTAATTTTTGTGGGTCTGTAACCTGCCTTCTCCTATTTTTTATCATTTTGAGGAGACGAAAACCTGACCATATGTTGCTATTACTTTAGGTACTTCGTTTAAGCTTATTGTTCCGAACTACTCTGTGCTTCCTTTTTTCAGATATTAGAACCCGTGTTGAATGTAGAACAGTGCTCTTCAACCTTTTTGTCATCGCGGAAGTGATGTACTTTTGCGTTTGTCACGAAACATCCATTAACAAAAATTTAGAAATCACGAATTGCTTGTAAGAAAATCAAATATTTCGTTACTACACCTCTAAAAATAATCAAACAGTTTATTGAATAAACAGTCATTACAAGTTCCTTCACTACTTACAAACACTTTTACAACAGTTAGCCTAATGCTTCTCACATCTAAACCAACCGGCGCGATGGTGTAGTGATTAGAGCGTCCGCTTCGCAGTCGGTAGATTTGGAGTTCATTTCCCAAGTCGATTCATACCAAAAGACTTTAAAAAATGGATATTCACAGCTTTTTTATTTGACGCTCGGCAAAATAGGAATAGTGTGGAGAACAAGCCGGTAAGCTTGCTTGTTCTGTCCTTGGGCAAGACACTTAACGGGATGCTTCCGTCTTTATATGGCAGACAGATTGTGGGGCCAAGCAGTCTACTGGTCGTGGTGGCCCCAGTCTAACCGAAGACTTGCAAACCGAGTGTGAGCGCTAACGCAGTGTGGCCTATATATACATCTTCCTTCATAAAGCTCACATCAAATTGCTCAAACGACGAAGAAGATCTAAACCGTTTGACCACATATTAGAGCTCTCGACAATAACCTGCGGTCACAATAAGAAATTACAACCATATTGCGCGGATTGTCCCTTTCTATTTTCAACTAACTGTAACTTTGAGTTAACCTTAACTCTAGTCATCAATACGGACTTTCTGTCCGTCTCCAAGGTTCCCTCGATTTCCACTGAGGAACTTGTGCTCCTTCGTCACGCTCGCTGTGTTCTCTCTTGTCTTCGCTGCAATGGACACAGCCTACTGTTAAGCTCTTATTAATGTATAATTGGCAAAGTCGAGAATCCTTACTGCAGCGCCTGCGGACACTCGTCCCAGGACACCTCTCATCTCACTCTGCACTGTCCACCTACGGACTCTTTGCGCCACTCGCTCTTTGGCGACTCTCTGACTCTATACGACCTCTGGTCCAGACCTTTGGGAGTTAACCGGATTCTGGGGCTCGATGGTCTTCCACCATGCCCCCATCCCTCAGTAGGGATTAAGTAACAACAAAAGCAAAATTGAAATTATGGACGCTCTATTGTGTAACAAAAGGAGTTGGCAAATTCAGACGTTCTTAAAGTTGTAAACAGAATTACGTCACAGTTTGCAACTTACTATCACAAGATTCCATTACGAACTATTTGTATACACGGAACACCATTACAAATAAGAATTCAATATACTGAAATAAGAAATAAATACTAATAATAAACAAAGAACCTTCGTGGACCCCTTAAAACTCACGAAACACAACTGCATGTACTCCGAAACCCTTGTTGAAGAGCACTGATGCAGAATGATCAAATTGTTTTGGTCTTGGGTAATTTCCTTTTTAACGCTTTCAACCCTCTAATTTAGGCTAGTTAAGTTTAAACAAATCATCATTTTATTGTCCAAACTACCTTGTTCGTACCCGTAATCGATATCAAATGTGATGCTAGTTATACTTTTTCTTGTTCTGTCGCGCTACTGATATCACACGTTCATTCAGAATTATATTGCAACTTTACCGTTTAATCTACATCGGGAAATGGACAAAACTTTTTAGCCAAGTTACTCTTCAAGTCAAATAACCTATGTTGAAGCGGAAGCGGTAGATTTTTCGCGCTTCCGCTTCCACCGAAAAAGAACCGCTTCCACCGCTTTCGCTTCCACATCCTTGGTTTGAAGTGCGACACTTCTGGTTTTACCTTCACAGATTCGTTAGCATTAGGAAAAGCATTACCGGCAGAATGATCATTAATAGATTTATCGTTGACACCATTTTTACACAAGATGTTATTGTTAATTCAGTTTGATTTGTAAATTCAATATTAGAAAATTCGGTACTTAGCTCAGCTTCGGCTTCGTTTAACTCCGCTTGAAGATGGGCAAGTTCAAGTTGTTGCTGAAAGTGTAGCTCCTGTTTCTCTCTCACTCACATGAGACGGAACTCTTCTTCCTCAGAATCACGTTTCTTGCGTAGCTGTGCTGGTGCATTTGTTGCTGTTTGATCGCGTCAATGTCCTTCTGAGACTTTATTCTAGCCTTAATAATTGCTTTACGAGCTTTGGCACTGCTGATGGAAGAACTTGACCGATCACTTGTTCTCATGCGACCTGAAGATGTTCGCCAGAGACTGCTACAATGCGATGGAGTGACTGACGGGGATCTTGCTGAACTGGCCATTTCCCTTGTTTTGGACCGAGTGATGATTGAGCTCTTGGACAGCGGTAAGCCGAAGTTCTTGGGCGCTTTATTCGATTTTCGTCATAAACTGGACTTTCTCTGTTCTTGGGTTCAGGAAATGCGTCTGCCTTAAACACTGGATCCATGTTACTTCATCCAACGTGATTGATTGGGATTAAACATCTTGGACAAGATCTTCCTTTAGTTTGGCAGAGGCCATGATTCGGAATTGGGGATTTTTAAGGACACGTAAGGATTGTTCAGCAAGCCAAAGCCACAGTCAAAAACTTTCGTGTGACTGCTGCTATCCCAGTCACACGGTTTGGTGGGAGGTCTTAGCGCACAGCGCAAACTCAATAGCGGTATCAAAAAGCACTTTTGACAATTGAATCAAATGTAACTCAGAGGCGATAAATCCGATCTATCATTTACGAATGGCGTTGATACTGCGACAGGTTTTCTAGAATAATTAAACAATTATAAGCAAATAACAAAACCTCACACTTAATTTGGGCACAAAACATAGAATAGAAAGATCAAATAGCAAATAGCGAATAGCGAAGACATTAACTGTACGACGATAAATAATAATAATTAGAAGGGAATTATGAGAAGCACTCGTTGTCAATACTACGATAAATTACAATAGCTTGTAATGCATACACTTACTGACTGTATGCGACTTTCCGAAACAATTCAACTTTATAGCAGAGATTACACTTCATCCGTATTTTGATTTTGAGAAAAATGTCAAATGACTAGGGTGCCGCGGTTTTATAGTGCTGCAAATTTACGAAATTCTCACGCGAGCACGTGGGAATAGACAAACATAACTTCATAGAAAATGGATGTCCTAGATCTTTTTTCTTAGTATTGTTTACAGCACAAAAGACTAATTATAACAGTAGGTCTCCAGCAGCAATAAGTAGTTGATACAGAAAGAAGCCCTACAGTTTTATCAGGGTTAGAAGCAGTTTTAATTAAAAATTTATCAAACGATTTTGTCAGTAAAAGAAACACTGGGCCTAAAATTTATGCTTTTCCAATAGGAATTGAAGGTCAACATCCTTTCTTTTTTGGAAATCTATTGTTGACTTTTAAAAGATTTCAGATATTTTTAGAACAGGCTGGCGGGCGACCTGGTGTCCGCGGATATGCGGTTGGTGACCCCTGGATTATTTAATTTTGGTAGTGGACTTTGACAATAAAAAATGGTTACGAAACAAGTTTATTTCATGTCCTAGGTTAAATATCGCCTAGTGCTATGCTACCATCAGATGAAACTGTTCAAAAAATGCCAGTTTTGCATTTGCTAGTTACGCGGTGGTGAGAGCTTAACCTATTGTTATTAGTAACTTTTGTCAAGGGACCAAAAATTCTGCCTAATACGTAGCAACAGATAACGATTACATTATTTCAAGGAGCTATATTATACATTAAAATATGATTTCAAGATGCTAACAGCAATTTTTTATATCAATGAAGCAAATTGATTAATGGACTCAAACTATTAACCAAAATAATATTCAGCAACAGCTTAGAACTAGAAGCTACCTGGGCAAGTTATAATAGTTGATGCATTTCTAACTTATTTTTGCATTAATGTATTCCTAACCCGTAAGTTCTATAAAGCCATAGTTTAAAAAACATACTTGGCCTAGATTTGTAGGATTATAATTAGAGTGTTTTTTCCAACTAACAAAGTTCTAAACCCAGAAGCATCAAATCCAAACATGATCTCGTAAAACTTTCTGTCGTCGTTGGCGGCGCATCTAATTTACAGCTTTTTTATCTTGCAGATGCGACAGCGGCAATAAGCGCAACACAATCCAGATCTGCTTCGGAGTTTTTGATCTGTTTCAATTGACACTTTTACAGACTCTCAAAAACACATATAATTAAATATATTCAATAACTTCGAAATGATGAAATCAACAAAATTAATAAGATGCGTCACTTGCTAATTTAATGACATCGCAGCAGTTTTCGAGAAATTTACAGCAATCGGCAGAATATGAATCAGTTCCACAAATTGCAACCAAAATAAAAGTAAGTCAATTATTGATAAAAACATATTAAATGCAGCAAATTCACTATTCGGCAAGATTAAGCAAATGTAGTGACTAACGAGAGCTAGAATTTAGCAGCCACCAACACTATTATTGTTACCCGATCCCTTCCGAGGGACGGGACATGGCAAAAGACCATAAGCCTCAGAAGCAATTCTCCAAGGGGTAGACAAGAGGTTGTAAAGGAAAAAAAAAGGGAGTCGCGAAAAAGCGAGCGGTGCAGAGTCCGTAGCAGGACAGTGCCGAATAAGGTGAGAAGTGTCCTGGGCGCATTTTAGGAATAAAACTATAATACAGGCTGCGTTTGTTTCAGCGAAAACGGGAAAGGACACATTAAGTGTGACTTAGAAGCACAAGTTCTTCAGTGTACACCAAGGCCTATGTGTCGAAGAATTTAGACGAGACAGTCTGCCTTCAGTCCGAGAGAGGATGAGTGGATAGGAGAGGTGAGAACCGACTACATGGAATTGTAGATAGCTGGAACAGCGCACCTCGTCTGGCAAACTCACTGGGCGTGTCATTTCCCGGAAGAAATGAGTAATCGGGAACATATTCCAGCCTGATAAAGACGCAAGAACTTCCTTCGCCAAAAAGAAATGGGAAAGAGCCATTAGTCCAAATCACCAGATTATGTAAAGGGAGAGTTCGAGAAGGCGAGAGTCGCACCTTGGCAGAAAAGTGTAAGGGCAAAGCGAGAGCACAGCAAAGAGTTCCACACTGAAAAAAGGGTTCCAAGGAGGAAAGGGAGAGCACGCAAAAAAAGAGCTTCGGTAGGGAAAGGAAAAAGCATAAGCGGATGAATGGACACAAAACCTATCCAGGATGACCTGATAAACATGAATTTCACTCTAAGTCTGACCAAACTTGAAATGGGAATGGAGGTTGGAAGGAAGGACCTCATACGATGATCCACCCATACCGTTGTTACGAACGAAGAAAGCCTTAGCAAAAACCTGGAACGTGAGCTTCATGTCGCACAGTTCTCCGCTAATGCGCATAAAACGTAATGCTCAGAGTGCCGTAACGATCATTCCATCACTCCACGATGCTAATAACTTGCAATCACAGGAAACTACAAGATGCACAGGCATTGCAAAATACTCCAGCATAAAAACAAGCACAAATAAGCTTTTAATGTGTATTAGCCTTTAATCAAAGTAGTTCCACAGCAGATTGGAAAGAAATGCAACTAATCCGGCAACTAAGAAAACAATTCATGTCAAAATACGGCATAAAACTACAGTGTGAGGTATTGAACCAAAAATCGATGCTCCTAAATAAGAAGTGCCTAAACATCTGTCCACTGGCCGTATTTCTTTGCTTTTGAAAAAGGCGACCCCCATATGTTTACATTAGTACTTTCTAACTTTACTTGCCAATATGCACAGCAAGAGCTGATTTTTACTGATGATTCTAACGCCACTGTGGTTTAAATAAAAATGTTGAAGAGAAGCCTTTTTGGGTAACTGTAAAAGAGGGGGAAGGATGGCTGCTCCATGTAACAACCACCACTGTATTGCAGAGGTGGTCAAAGCAACCTGGACATTTATTTGAGTAAAAGTATTATTCATACCAAAAAAATATTCATGTAAAGTAGAAATGATCGGTATTTTTACTCAAGTAAACGTAAAAAATTGCAAATTTAACGACATAAGTAGTAAAAGTAGAAAGTAATTTCATTTTTGTCATGCATCATTCTTAACCAGTAGCTTCTCTGCTGGGGTGCTCGTACCACACAAGATGGGAAAATGGATTTTTGAAAATACAAACTTCTCTGCCTATTTGCAGCTTAATTTACATTATCGACCATCTTATGTTATACGGCTATCGAAAAAGGCTAACTTAAACAAAGTGATAACTTTTTTTTCTTTTGAAAAAACTGAAGTGAAGTTAGGTTAATTATTCTCGTAGTTACTGCTTTCTCTTGTGCTACTACTTAATATATTTTTTCACTGTTGTCTTATGCTTTTGATACAACGTTCGTTAACAGTTAAGTCATTGAAGCGTGTGCGACTCGATGAGATCAATGGTTTTTCACTTATAAACCAATGGTTCTCAAACTGTGGTACGCGTACAATCAGTGGTTATTTTATTTACGCGTATGAGCTCATGCTCTGTTTGCATGTCTTTCGTCAGACTGGGCCACCACGACGGGTAGACTGCTTGGCCCCACCATCTGTCTGCCACATAAAGACGGAGGCATCCCGTTAAGTGTCTTGCCCACGGACACAACAAGCAAGCTTGCCGGCTTGTTCTCCACACTATCCCTTATGTGCTGAGCGCCAAGCAGGGAAGCTGTGAATGCCATTTTTTAAAGTCTTTTGGTATGACTCGACAAGGGAAATGAACCCCAGGTCTACCGACTGCGAAGCGGACGCTCTAACCACTACACCATCGCGCCGGTTACAATCAGTGGTGCGTCAACATTTTCCAGATGGCACGCAAGCAGTTAACGGGTCCAGGCAGAGTATTGTGTCCAATAAATTTATATTGTCTATTGTTGTAACTATCGTTGTATCATGCCCATTTTGATTGTTGACAACAAAGCGAAAATCAATTTACTTATCTTTATGCTACCCCCTTCCTTTTGAAAATCGTCTGGACTTTAGTGCGAACAATAAATCTAGTATTAATTTTCACAAAGTGATTGATTTTTGAGCGAACATGAATGGTGAGTTTCTTATTGCACTTAACCTTTTAGCTATATTCTTATAGCCTTTTAGCCATGTTTTTAGAGCTATACGCTCAACAACTGCCCGTAGAAAACCGAGTAGACTTATTGCGTATTAACTGGTAGTTAGCATTATTGAAATTTTTTTACTTGAGGTCATTAAATTTATGCATTAGAAATTCGAAGTGCAGGGTACTGCATTCAATTTGAGTAAAAAATTCATTATGCAAAATATAATTTTGTGATAAACCCACTTAGTGCTTTCATTTTAATAAATTTAACATTATAAAATAAACCAGTTTATTTATCACATTTATGTATGCTTTACAGTGACAGGGAACTATAAATACAACTTAACAAACGAAATTAGCAATAGGCTCATGATAAAAAATGGGTCGAAATTGAAGTTGGGAGTTTGGAGTTATACTTCATGATTTCAAATTGTACATTGACATACGTACACTTTATCCGAGCACTACAATTAGTCCTCAGCAGCTTTCATTCCAGACTCTAACGAAATACACATTTTCAATAGACCAGCCTACTACAAATAACGACGCTTTCTCTTGCTGCTATATTCTGGCAACAATTTCTGATAAAAGTCCAACAAAATCACACAAACTTTTAGTATTTGCTGTAAGAGTGCAATGAATTTGTCCTGTAAAAGTTTATTCAAAGCTTTTTAAAATTTTGTACCACCAACCAACTGTTTAAAAATTAAACAATGGAGAATATTTGAAATTGCTTCTGGCCCCAAAAACTTTTTAAAATCATAAGGTATAAAACAACAACCCATTCATAGTAATTCAACGCGCGTTGCCTGGTTAGCATCAGTCAGAAGTTGGTCTACGGTTGTTTTTCAAAGTACTACTTCAATTGAGATGATGCACAAATGCGCAAAACAAAACCCTGTTTCAAAGCAGTTTTTTATGCTAGCTTACTGCAATTCAATTGAACAAACATCAAATTTATTACATCTTTTCAAGTAAGAGTTGCAACCACCCAAGTGGCGTTACTTCCTACTCAATCTACTCAAGTAAGTAGCTCATTATTAAAAAACCTACTTAAGAATTTTACTTAAGCAGAACTACTTGGTTACTAACCACTTTTGCTGCTTAGTGTAGGATGAGTAAACAATAAAAAAGTAAGAAATTCGAAGTGCAGGGTAGTACATCAATTTGAGTAAAAAAAATCATTATCATGAAAAATATAATTTTGTGATAAACCCACTTAGTGCTTTCATTTTGGTAAAATTAAAGAGTATAAATAAAAGGTTTATTTGTCTCATGTATGTACGCTCAACGCAGGTTGCAATAACAGGGAAACATAAATATAACATGACAAACTAAATTAGTAATAGGCTCATGACAAAAAAAGGATCGAAATCGAAGTTGGGAGTTTGGAGTTATACTTCGTGATTTTAAAGTGTACGTTAACAAACTTACACTTTATCCAAGCACTACAATTAGTCCTCAGCAGCTTTCATTTTAGACGCTATCGAAAGGCACATTTGCAATAGCCCAGCCTACAATAAATAATCACACTTTCCCTTGTTGCTATACTCTGGCAACAATTTCTGATAAAAGTCCAACAAAAACGTGCCATTGCCATAAAAGAAAGCGATGAACCCGTCCCGTACAGGTTTTTTCAAAGCTTTTTGAAATTTTGTACCACTAACCAACTGTTCAAAAATTAAACAATGGAGAATATTTGAAATTACTGCTGGCCCCAAAAAATTTTTAAAATCATAAGGTATAAAACAACAACCCATTCATAGTAATTAAGCGCGCGTTGCCTGGTTAGCATTAAGCAGAAATTGATTTACGGTTGCTTTTCAAAGTTTGATCCATGAATGGCCTACCTTAATTGAGGGTTTGCACAAATGCGCAAAACAAAAACCTGAATTCAAAGCAGTTTTTAATGCTAGCTTACTTCAATTCACTTGAACAGACATCAAATTTTTAGCATCTTCTTAAGAGTTGCAACCACTCAAGTGGCGTTACTTCTAACTCAATCTACTCAAGTAAGAGTAAAAGTAGTAAAAACGGAAGCATCTCAAGTAGCTCATTACTGAAAAACCTACTTAAGTAGAAAGAAGAACTTAAGCCAAATTTAAGTTAAGCCAGAACTAATTGGTTACTAACCACCTCTGCTGCTTAGTTTGGGATGAGTAAACAATAAAAAAGTTAAAAATAATGAATTGATTTATTTTGCTTAACTCAGAAAAAAATCACTCAAAATTTGTAAACAAATTTAGTAAGGCCAGTCTTCTTCATTTGGGCAGCCTTGTTCTAGATTATTACACCAATTCATGCTACAGAGAGAACCAATCTCTACCACGCAAAGTAATGTGTCGAGAATATTTTAGGACTGTTTAATAAACTAACAACTAAACTTGGTTTGAACCGTGACAAAATTAACAAACAAAACCTGGCCAAACCTGAAAGTCAAGCTTGATTGGTTGTAATAATCAAAATAATGAACAATTTTAGCAAACAATCAATTGTCTCGGCGGGAAGACACAAGCTATTCCGGCGGATTCATTTCAATAACGTGATAAAAGATGATGCATATGTGTAGATAAAAAAAAGAATAAAAATCGAAGTTACACGTCCACCACTGCCACAACAAACGGAGCAGCTGGTAACCCGAGATTGTTATAAACAGAACAGGATTTGAAGTCGCAAGGACTCAAAGCCCACGCGTATCGTAGCAACACCACTTTACCGCTACCGAAGATGCAACTTTGGGCTTTAAGTGTAATACTGTTGTGCGTATGAGAGAGAACAGGTGCCCACCACCAGTAAGGAGACGGCGAAGGATCGTCAATATTGCACGTTGAAAAATCACAGCAAACCTGAAAATAAAGTACTGATGAACTCTGCTCCAACAGTCGTAGTAACATAGCATAAGCGTAGTACATATTTAATTTCGAGCTCTGCGGATGAAAATATTAAGGCTCCCATATTCCTGAGCACACGGCACTGATGTAAGGGGGTTGGAGAGGGGCATTTCGCTTCTCTAGATCGTATTTCTTTCAACCAAACGTCCAGGTATAGATATGGTAACCGAGGTACAAGACGCGAGCTGTTTTTGAAATACCGCCACTGCCGGGATTCGAATTCAAGTCTCACGCTTGCAAGGCGAGTGCATAACCACTACACTATCAAGCTGTTATCTGACCCTTTACGAGGGATGGGGGCATGGCGGATGACCATGGAGCCCCAGAAGCCGGGCAACTCCCCAGGGTCTGGACCAGAGGTCGTAGAGAGACAGAGAGTCACCAAAGAGTGAGCGGCGAAAAGAGTCCGTAGCTGGACAGTGCAGAATGAGATGAGAAGTGTCCTGGAACGAGTGTCTGCAGGCGCTGCAGGAAGCATTCTCGATTCTGCCAATCCTAGAGAGATAAGAACTTAAAAGAAGGCTATATCTGTTGCAGCGTAGACGAGAGAGAACACAGCGAGCATGACTAGGGAGCACTAGTTCCTCGATGGAAATCGAGGGAACCTACGTGTTGAAGAATTTAGATGAGATAGTACACCTCCAGTACGAGATAAGACGAGAAAGGATACGAGAGATAAGAGGAGAGACTACAAGGGATTGCTGAGGGCACGAAGAGCGCTCCCCGTCTGGCTAGCTCATCAGCCGCGTGGTTCCGCAGGAGAAACGAGTGTCCGGGGACCCATTGCAGCCTGATAGAACAGAAGAGAGAAGACAGTTCCTGCCAGATCTGCCACGGAGTTTCAGGTAAAAGACGGAGGAGAGGACAGAGTGGCGAGGACAGAACAAGAGTCAGATAGGAGAAGAAAAAAGAAGCGGCAGGCTTGTTGGTGCCGCCGAGACCAGCAAAGAGCATGCAGAATGGGGCAGGCTTTAGCGGAGAAACTTGAACATACTGGGCCTGCTGAAAAGGAAAGAGTGACCTCAGTGCCACAGAGAGAGCAGTTGGCAAGTACGCCAGAGCCACCTTTGCCAAAAGGAAAAGGAACAGAGTCGTCTGTCCAGAGTACCAGATCATGAGGGAGGAGAGAGGGGGATCGGAGCGAGAGCATGGAGTGGAAATGGTGGACTCCACAGTAAAGGAAGGTAGATTCCAGGGAGAAAAGCGAAAGCAAGCAAGAAAAGCCTCCTCAGAACAAGTAGAAGGAAATGTGAGCGGGTGAGTGGACGCAAAAGCTCTCCAGGACGATCTGCAGAGTCTTGGTTTCACTCCAAGTCTGGCCAAACCTAAAATAGGAACGGAGGTTGGCAGATGAAGAGCCCACTCATAAGATGAACGAGTGAAATGAGTCAGGGTGACTTGTAGGGGAGGTAGAGAAACCTCAGAGAGAAGAAGTGGGATAGGGGAGGACGAGAGGCAGCCGGTGATGGCGCGACTAGCCGCTCGGTGGAGGTGTTCCAATTTGGCGATATTGGCAACGCTTAGAAAAGGAAACCATCCGGGTGAAGCGTAAGTGAGAAGGGGCCGAAGAAAAGACTTATACAGAACAGAGACGGACTCCTTTGAGGGCCCCATGAGGAAGCAGAGATACAGCGTAAGGTCTTGAGACGTGAAAAAAATTGACCTTCAGCAAAGATACATATTTAGAAAAGGAAAGAGGGCGGTCGACGGTGACCCCAAGAAAAGTTGGAGTGGGATTGAAACGGAGGCGGGAGCCGAGTAGGAGGAGGTTGGGGTGGAGATTAGCTTGGCGGGGATCTACTGAGAAGGAGGCCTCACATTTGCTCAGATTGAGAGGAAGACACCAGTACTCAGACCAGCGCTCCAATCGAAACAGAGCTCCTTGTGAGGCCTCCACCGCAGTAGGGACCGAGGGGGAGGAGGACCAAATGGCCAGATCGTCAGCGTAAAGAGAGCAGCTGACGGAAGAAGGCAGAGGGGCCAGAAGATCATTGATGAGGAGAGAGAAAGGTACAGGGCCAAGAACGGATTCTTGCGCAACACCTCGACGAACTCGAAAGGAGCGGCTTTTGTGATTTTGATAAACCACAAAAGCGCGCCTGTCAGAAAGAAAAGATTGAGTCCAACGAGCAAAGCAAGCAGAGAGGCTAAACGAAATGAGTTTACGGAAAAGGACGGGATGCCAGACAGAGTCGAAAGCTTTGGAGAAATCGATAGTAGACAGGATCGTCCGAGAGCCCGGCCTGGGTTTGTTAAACCCATCCAAAATGGACTGAGAAAGGTACAGAATTTGATCGAGTGTAGACCGTCCAGGGCGGGGAGAGAAAACGGAATTAGATTCCAGAAAGAAGAGTGGACGGGATAGAATGATGCGTTCAAACAGCTTTGATACGCAGGAGGTGAGAGAGATAGGCCGGAAGGAAGCAGAAGAGTCGAGAGGATTTCCCATCTTGTGGATGGGAATAATGGAAGATGTCTTGCAGATGGAAGGAAAGGAATGCAAAGTCCAGGAGAGATTAAAGATGTGAAGAAGAAAATCCATGCCAGAGCGAGAAAGATGCTTTAGCATGGGATAGGCAACTTTGTCTGGGCCAGTGGTGGAGGACGAGGAGAGGTTGGAGGCAGCCACAAGAAGTTCAGTGGGAGAGAAAGAGAGCAGAAGGACGAGTGAGACTCCTCCGGGCACGTGGCTCGGCGGAGCTCAGAGAGGTAGCCTCTGGCTCTGCTACACAGGGTCTTTGGCTAAGAAACGAAAAAGTGAGATCTCAGGTAAGCGGCGTAGACCGAAGCCGACTCCCTGGGAGAGGAACAGTTTGGAAAATTAGGGGAGGAGGAAGGCGAGGAAGGAGAGCCAGCGATAGAGCGAACGAGTATACAGTTTTTGGGTTTGATTTGGTTGAAAAAGAGCAAGTCGTCTGCCATGCCTCCGCCTTGGCCTTGGCGATGACTAATGAGGCGCGTCGAGAAGCAAAAATGTAAGCCTGGCGATCTTCATCACTTCTGTGAGTGGCAGCAAAAGCCTTGCGTCTTTCACTAACCGCACCTTCCACCAAGCAGACCATCAGGCTTTAGAATGGCGTTTGATGAGGCCGAAAGGAATCGAAGATTTGGCCGCATTCAGTGCCAGAAAGGTAAAGAGAGCAGCAGCAGTGGAAAGAGAAAGAGACGAGTATTCCTCTGCAGAAGGACAGTGAGAGTCAAAATAAGAGGCAAAGTCATCCCAGCGAGCTTTCTGAAAGTTGAAGAAAGGCGGACGCTCGTTGGGGTGAAAGACCGGAGAGGGGGATAGACAGAAGAACTGGTAGGTGGTTAGAACCCTGGTCCTCAAGCACCTCCCAAGAGTAAGAAAGGGCAAGAGAGGAGGGAGCAAAGGAGGTGTCAGGGGAGGAGCGACTGCCAGAGGAGCGATGTAGAAGGGTGGGTGTGTCAGGGTGATTGAGGAGGAGGTCAGAGGAAATAACCCAGTCGAATACTTCCTCCCCGCGGGGGTAGGAAGTACCTCTTGAGTCCCAGAGGGGGTGATGGCAATTGAAGTCCCCCAAAATGAAGAGATTTCTGGAGGGAAGAATGTAAGGAGAAAAGAAGTCAGTTCTACCATCCGTCGGAGAGGAGCGAATAGGGGGGGTACACATTAAGAAATGACAGCGAGGAGGAGTTGTTAAGAGAGATGTTGAGACCATCAAATTCGGAGCAGTTATTATGGACAATCTTCGCGGGCGCTTATAAACAGAACTGGTGTATCAAACCGCTTCGGAGTTCTCACTACTACTAGCCTTCACAATTCATTTCTACCACAAGAATCGCAACAGCGCAATGAAAAGCGTACTTTTCAAAAATACACCGCACAAACCTGAACATGTGAGTGCCAAACCACCATCTGTACAACCAGTGCACACATGCGCTATCACTTCCAACAGAGCAGGTGCTCTGGTCTTGAGCGCGCACTGTTACGGCTTTAAACCTACTGCCTCTCCAACGAGTTCTGTCGAGGCAAAACAGCTTTGCAATTTGCTAACCCGTGAACGTTTAAACTGCAGACAACGAAAGACACATAAAATGCATTTAAAAGCAGTTATTCCACCAACCTGAAAGCTTCCGTTTTCCGTCACATTGAGTAGCTGGTTGGCTGGATACGTCACAACCACTTGACCATAATCAGTCCTCACCGCGCTCACGGGATACGGCCCTTGAGGGTTCACATGCTGACCATACGCGACGTTGAGCGCGCCCAGAACAAGTCTCGAACCCACATCTTGTTTGTCCCTCGGGTGGATGGAGCCAAACGGCGACTTGAAATCACCAAGATCCATTGCAACGGCCATGAATGTGTTTGGCATTTTGGGATTCGGAACGTAGCCGTAATTACCAGTTTGATGCCAGCGTATGAGCGGAAACGAACCGTCGTCTTGAACATTAACGGTGGAAAGCTGGAAAACACAACATTGCGATTGGTGTAGTGCCAACGTTGACCACGCGTTTCAGGCACTCTTTTCTCTGTTGTGACAGAGTAACATTCAGTTTCATACTTCATTCGTCCGGAGAATTGTTGCTAGAAAGCTAAAAAGCATTACAGTGTTGTTGTTGTTGCGGCCTTAACAGTGGCTACATGCTTCTGGTCACCGAGACGGTTGCACTCTATTCGATCACAAACAAGGACATTCACAATGATATTTCACCCTCCGCATCACTTCTATCGCTGAACGCGATGCAGGACTGGGAGTGCCATCGATACCGTTGCCAAAGCCTTTGGTATGACTAGACGTGGGAAATGGACCCAGGTTCACCGGCGGCCAAACAGTGCTCCAACGACAGAATCGTGTCGGTTTATTGCTCTTGTACTGTAGCTTAATTTGTCCGACTACAGTATTATCCTATTGATCAATTGTTGCAACCAAAATATTCGGAAACAAAAATCTCGTTTGTTATGACAAAATAAGTTTTATCGCAGGCTTCACTGACTTCGACTTTTACGAAGCGAAATAATGCGCTTCAAGTTTGTCGTTGGAGATAATCTTCCAATATGCTGGGAAAAGTTTTGACTGCCCATAGGATTCCAGTACAGCCTTTCATTCTAAATTGCTAAACGTTCAAAATTAACTACTCATTAAACAGCAAAATTTCTCGGAAAACAACTTTTTTTTGTTTTGAGTATCATCTATCTTAGCTGGTTCAGCGACAAGCTTAAATCAAGCAAAGTCGCCTATATGCCGCATCTGTCTTGGTCTCGTTGAGTAGCCACTACACACACCACCCTACTGTACCTGCACAAACCCAAACGGAAACTGGGAGTGAGTTTGCCCTCCTGTGCCTTCAAACCAAGACTGACGCCAATCTGCGATCATTTCAGGGAACGAACACGAATATTGATCGTTGTGGTATGCTGCATTTGCCTCTCCTAAACACGAACTTGTGCAAATAAAATGTGTTGCCACGGAAAACTATTAAGGTCATACACACAATAACGCTGTGTTCAAGACGCTGCCGGCACAAAGCCTGGTTTACACTGAGGCCGAGCGGTGCTTAACTGTTTGCTGAAGCGCAAAGAAAGCAAGCAAAGAGTTAAATGTCGATTAGCCTCAGAGCAGACTAGGGATAAAAACTGCATAAGCAATTACCGTAACGAGTCCATGTCAAGGCAAACCCCATCCAAGAATCAAATTAAGAACCTGTTGGAGGCCGGATTGAGCGCAGCATTTCCTAACGTGGGGTAAATTTACCATCAGAGGTAATTATTTCTTTAAAGGACGCATTTCTTCATGCTATTCCCTTAAACTACATTGTTAATGATTTTTATTTTCTGCTTGCCAACTCCATAGGAGTCGCTTGCACGCCCACCATCAGTAACATCGAAGTTAAGAATATCGGCTCAGCCGGCTTCGTCGACTTCACGCAATGGGTACTGGTTTTTTGGCAGACCCAATTCTCGTTCCAACCTCAATAGTACCCTTAATTAAAGAAAATACTGTAGAGTAGAAAAACATTACGGAGGGTTGCGCGTAGCCGCTACATTTCCCTTAACTTTTTGAAGTCTCCGGCAACGTTTTGTTTGACCCGTTCCCGACATAGATGTACCCAGGAACTGGACTTGCTCCTAATTCGAACAGCCAATAATTTTACAAACATTTATCGTTATTTCATCAATTTCAAGGAAGCATAAATTCGAAGTTCTTGGAGGGCGTCAACATGATTCTTGTTTATATTTAAATTTTAAGCTATTCAATTTTGGCATACTATTTACAACTTTTCGTAATTCTAGGCCAAGTTGTATGACCTAAACGCCTGGCTAAGCGCATGTTGCATGATCCCGGCGTAGTCAAACCTAGGGGAAGAGCAAACTAGCCCAAATTCAAGTACTTACAGTTTAATTATTGCAATAAGTTAGGTTATAGTTTAAGAGTATAATCCATCGACCAGGTTTTGGCTCTAACATGCAAATAATTTTTTTGACTTATGCAAGATATCACGCAAAAAATTGCTAGCTTGTTCAATTTTGTTACACTGAATTAATAGATCTCAGAGGTAAAGACAAATCAGCCTTGCGACACGACTGCACAAATGTATTATAACTTGCCAATGCATTACGAAACGTCATCTTTTAAGGCCTACCGATATCTCAATATTATAATGTAGCATCGTTCTTCTACAGACAGGATATAGGTTCTTTATCTTTGAAATGACAGTGTAAGACAACTTTAAGCGCAGCTGCTGTTTTTTTAGCCAAAGACTTAGAGAAAGTTTGAGTATGAAATCGCACCGTACACAGAAAACAATTTCGCTTAAAAATAGCTAAATAAGCCGATCGAGGTCAGGGCTCAACGCTATAAGACAAAACATGGCTCCTTAAGCGCCCCTGGCTACGGTCAAGCAGGAAACAGAGCAAAAAAAGGAGTAGCAGTTACTTCACAAAGTTTGGCAGAAATCAAAAGAAAACAATGGTCCTGTTAAAATCGCACCGTAAGCGCGAGGAAACAATTCTGCTATCTAGCTGGAAAATGCCTCAAAAGAGCTACTGAGTTCAGAGGTAAACATTTGGGATGAGGTAAAACTTCTATTAGGGCTCTTGGCTACGTCCATGCGAAGAACTGACACGTAGGCCTAAGGCGTAGTCAGAGATTTGAGATCACTAATATAAATATTAAATAGAGCGTACAAAATAGTAAAACATGTCTACCTCTTAATATCCAATTTACCATAATTACTTGGCCGCTACCCTCTTATTTCAATTTGGTGCCCCAGCACTCGTATAAAGGAGCAATAGAAGAAACACGATGTGGGAAAAATCGGCTATGAGCACCCCCATGTTTTTTGCTTCGATTCTCTTTTAAACCACGAAAATTATTGGTTTCAAACAAGAATTGCCAAAGTCCAACGAACAGTTACTTTAAATATCTGTTCTTACAACTAAACACCGACGTTACCGATGGTGAACAAACCGGCTTCTTTTTATTAAAAATAAACCAGCATTGGGTAAATCATTACCTTGGTACCAAATAGCTCCTTTTATTGTCATGTTAAGAATCGGATGAATCATAGCATTCCACAACACACTGTTTGCAGTCGGAACTTCGCTTGGCATTCCATTACTTTTAAGAGGAAAAGCAGATCTACAAAATTTTAAATTATCTTTTACGTTCCCGCAAGCACAGAAATGATTTGATTAGGTCAAAGGAAGTAACAGGCCCTTTAAAACCGGTCATACATATAAACTGCTAATCTCATAGCTCATGCGAATAACCATTAAGTAATAGTAGGTAGTCATCGATGTGCACGATAAAAAAAAAAGTTCCTTATTTAAATAAAATTAATATAGATTCTATTCGAATGAGGAATTGATGATGCTTATATCAGCAAATTTTAGTAATAATACTGAATAACTTTTCTAAGCTGGCCTTATGACAATATATTTAATGCAGACTATTTTAAGAGGAATTAGGTCGCTTCAAAACCCACCTTACTTTGGTTTGAATACTGTCTTTTAATTTCAAATTTTGTTTGCTCTGAATGCTAGGCAAGTGACTTCGACATTTTTATTCAAAATCATGCTTCGTTATTTGGAGCACATGTTTAGCTATAAGTGCGTCGAAAACAGAAGTTGATCTACTCAAAGGAAATCATTTTTTTAAATAATTTGAGTTATCTAACTATGCAACAACTGGTTAACGAACCACTTAGGACAGGGGTTCTCAATCGGGGGTAAATTTCACCTACCGAGGGGGTAAATTTACTAAATCATACAAAGCAAACTATATTTTTTACTATTAAAAGTGATAGTGTTGCACTGGATTATGATCAAATATATAGTTTAAGTAAGTTCTCGTCTTATTATTTTATATCTACGCAAGTGTACTACCATACTGTGCTACATTTTTACTGTTCACAACCTAATTTGGACTTTGACCACAAAGTAGGTTACAACTTTGCTAAGATTGAAACTTTCTTTATCTCGCAATAAATTGCATTGTTTTCACAATGGGTAGACCGTGGTGTAGCTCCATTTGTCTCCTACTTCTTCAGAGCAAATTAGACAGGAGACAAAGAACAGACTGCACTGCAGAGATCTTTTGCAAATAAATTATTTTGCAATCACTAAATACAGGTTTTAAGTTAAACAACCTGCAGTTATTATGTCCAAGAAGCGAACATATTTAGAATCATATGTTGACTTTGGGTTCGACTTCATTGCGACAGATGATGTTCAAAAACCTCAGTGTATCTTTTGCTCCAAAGTGCTTGGTAATGGTTCCATGAAGCCGTCAATTTTAAAAGCTCATTTTACTTCATGCCATTCTACACATGTACATGACGACCATAAGTCTTTGCTGGCCAAACGTGCTCGATTTCGTGCTGCAGGAACACTACCTAAATTAGGATTCTGTTCCGCAGACAAAGCAGGATTGGAAGCATCATATCGTGTTGCTTACAGAATAGCAAAAGAAAAGAAGCCACATACGATTGGTGAACGACTTATCGAACCGTGCGCAATGGAGATGGTTGAACTTGTTTGTGGAGTAGAACAAAAAGGAAAACTTGAGAAAATTGCTTTGTCAAACGATACAATACGATGTCGAATAAGTGACATGTCACAGGATATTTTAAATCAGGTAGCAGACGAAATTCGAGCTAGTAAAGCAAGAGTTAGTCTTCAGCTAGATGAGTCAACTGACGTGACGAACTGTGCATATTTGTTGGTTTACTGTCGATATGAGCATGCTGGCGAGTTGAAAGAGGAATTCTTGATGTGCAAAAGTTTGGAGACGACAAGCAAAGGGGTTGATGTTCTGGAAAAAATGGATAACTTTTTTCAACAAAATAATATATCCTGGAATCATGTGGGTTCTCTTTGCACAGACGGTGCCCCTTCTATGCTCGGTGCCAAGTCAGGCTTTACAACTCTGGTGAAAAAACGCGCACCGCACATTATATCTACTCATTGTGCCCTTCATAGACATGCACTGGCAAGTAAAACCCTTCCAGAACACTTGAAAGCAGTATTGAAGCATGTGATTGAATGCGTGAATTTTATCAGGGCACGTGCTCTTAATCATCGTCTTTTCAAAGTGCTTTGTGATCAGGTGGGATCAGAACACACTGTTCTCCTATACCACACAGAAGTTCGGTGGCTCTCTAGAGGTCTTGTTTTGTCTCGAGTTTTCGAACTGTGTGGTGAAATCGAGACTTTTCTTGAAGAACGCAAATCCCCATTGAGTAAGTATTTTGACGACAACAAATTTATTGGTGCATTGGCTTATTTGGCAGACATTTTTTCAAGTTTGAACCAGCTCAATGTGCAGATGCAAGGAAAAAATGTTACCATTATAGATGTACGTGATGAAATTCAAGGCTTTCAGACAAAATTAGATCTGTGGAGTAGAAGAGTTCAAAAAGAATTTACGCAAATTTTCCGACATTTGATGATTGGAAAGTCAATAGAAGTAGCAAGGAGATTTTTGACCTCGAAGTCGAGATATGCCAGCACCTTGCCACCTTAAAAAACAACTTTGACGGTTACTTTGAAGGTACAATTACCAACAGTACTGCTCCTTGGATAACTCATCCCTTCGAAACCAAGTTAGAAAGTATTGCTGACGATGATCTTTGCAAAGATGAGTTGATTGATCTTCAATGTTCAACGACGCTTCACTCCAAGTTTATGTTGTGCAATGGTGACTTTTCCAAGTTTTGGTGTGGATTAGTCGAAGAGTTTCCTATGCTGACTAAGCGTGCATTTGAAGTTATTATACCTTTCGCAGCGACTTATCTGTGTGAAGCAGGATTCTCTTCACTGTTGACTATTAAAACGAAACTTCGATCTCGCTTAGTTCCCAAAGACGACATGCGAGTAACTCTTTCAACGACTGCTCCGAGAATCTCAGAAATTGTTCGTGGAAAACAAGCACAAAAGTCTCACTGATTAACTGTTGAAACTGTGTGTCTTAACTGTTAAAATAAACGAAAATTCTTTAACATTCTTGTGTGCTTTATCATAGCTATCTAGGACATTTGAGCATGGCTATATTTTTTATTATTTTCACAAGACCCTGTCAAAAACAATCGCGTCTTCGTTTACTAAAAACACTTTTTTTGATATTTGCTGTGGTAAACAAGACAAAAAAGGATGCTTTAGATTTATCACAAGGGGCCACCAAGAGGGTGGGGTAAATTTTACTTTTTTCATTCGGCAAGGGGTAAACGAGACAAAAAAGGTTAAGAACCTCTGACTTAGGAAGATACCTAACCAGTTTGTCTTAGAAGATAGCAACCTCGACACTTACTGCATATAAATGCGGTTACATAAGCTGAACTTAACCGGTTTGATGTTTAGTTTCCATTATGCCAAGTAGTAAGCATTGAGCGTCTTTAGCGCATTTAACAAGATCACAACGACACATAACTAATCAAGGCATTGCTCTCTTGATAGCTTCACCAATTCGCTGATCCACCACTGCTGTTATCAACGCCGAGTTATTCTTACGTTTCATTGAGGCCACATTTCGCCAATGCTTTCGGCGACGACCACGATTCGATTGGAGTGCCGCCCCAGTTTGGCGATACCAACCCAATGGGAACTTGTAATTTGGCGTACAAATCTCGACCGAAAAACCAACATACGGCAGAGAAATACGTCCAAGGTTGCGAACCGCCGAGACTGTCTGAAAATAACAATAAGACAATGCATAATGATGAAAACTAAAACAGTTAAAAGAAATATGCTAAATTGTACGCCTACTATTCTGCTTTAGCGTGGTATAGACGTGCTGGAAAGCCTAGCATCACATCATTTTATTTAAAATGTTCTTCCTTTTTATTGAAAAAAGACAAATACCAATAGGGTTCCAATTCAGTTTTACAGTTAGAGTGCTTTGCTGCGAAGTCTGAAACGATTTTCGCTACACCGCGGCAGGTGCCAACCCAAATTATTAGACTTATAACGGCAAAACGTACAAAAGTATCAAAAGTGTTCCAGTACTAACGAGCATAGCGTGGCGAATAAAGCCTACCTTAAACGCCGCTAATGATGACAATTCGCATTTAAAAAGTCTTTCTACTAAACACGATTTTACACAATGCAAAATCAGGTGGCTAATGGCTAGTGATACGTAACATAATTATTGTACAGCGTTACACAAAAATAATAAGAACAAAACAAAGCTACCTGCAGATGGCAATGACCACGGCTGTTCTATGGTCTGGAAATCGTCGAGAGGAACATCTGATTCGACTTCTGCAGGTGTCATGAGACGAATGTTCGGATATTTCGAGCCGGCATTCAGTTCTTCAGTAGCGTTAAAACCCTGATAAGTGAATTAGTGTGTTGATATTAAAAAGTTTTAAAACTTCTCTTTGATGAAAGAGTTTTGTGAAACATTTATCACTTTACTAAGTGGGGGAAAGCAAGCATTGCTTAAACTCGCAAAATTCTCGAGATAAAACAACGTTCACCCTAGCTCTTCAATGTGATGCGAGACCGTGACTGGTGTCAGAGCCACGGAACGCCTTTGCCCAAATAGCTATTTTTGAAACTACAAGAAGCCACAAGTCAGCTTTGTGGGAGTCGCCCGCAGGGTCCCCCATCAGTAATGTCGAGGTTGAGAATATCGGTTCAGCCGGCTTCACTCAATAGATAATGCTTTTCTGACATAGAAAATTCTCATTCCCAAACCAAAAGAAGTATTGTTTCTAGAAGAAGAATCATTTAATATCACACTATGGGAGTTGCGCATAGCCAGCATATTTTTCGCAAAGATTTTGGAGTCCGTGGAAAGTGGAAACGACATATTTGCCCTGTTTCGTATAAGCCTACACTGGAACCGAACTTTCTTACAGTTGAAACAGCCAACGATCACACACACTTTCATCCGTTCGTTTTATGAAGTACATGGAAACATAAATGCAAAGTTGTGGGAGAACAAGAAAATGATCAAGATGTATTTTCAGGAATAAGCCAGGAAAAATGAGGCCCAGTACTTTCGATTTTTCTTAATGGTAAGTATATTTGTATCACTAAAGGCTGTTGCACGTCTGTAGCTTGGTCCTGGCATAAGGATGCCTGGGAAAGAGAAAACTAACCCAAAAACAAGCGCTTAAAATTAGATCATTGCAATAGGAGGGCTCCCAACATTAATGTCGAATTTACAAATATAAATAAGTCGACTGGGCCGGCTTCAAGCTATGGGTAACTGTGAAAACAGTAACGAGAAGTTACTTCTTTTGACGTATCCAATTTTGTTCCAACCTCCAAAGTATTGTTTTGTTTTAATGGAAATTGAACAGAAAGACATTATGGGGATTGAGAACAGCTGCTATATTTTACCCAAAATCTGTAAAGTTTCTAGAAAAGTCTTGTATGCTCTGCTTGCAGCATAAGTGCACTTAAGAACTCAACTTGCTCACAATTGAAAAAGCCAATAGCTTCACACATTTTTATCTGTTTATTTTACCAATTGTGTGAAAGCATAAATTCAGAGTTGCAGGAGAGCGCCAAAATGTTTCTAGTACACTTTCAAAACTAAGCTAATAAATATTAGGCAAATCAATTACAGTTTTTTGTAATTGTAAGCTTATTGTAACCTACGGCTGTGTGTTAGTTGCTTGGTCCAGGCATAAGCGCTGCTGGGGGAAGAGCAAACTAATCCAAAGTCGAGCAACTACGGTTAAATTAATGCAATCAGCTAGATTATAGTTTAAGAGCATAATGCATCGTCAAGGTTTTTGCTCTAAAGATACGAATAACTTTTGTGATTCCTACAAGGTTTCGCATGAAAAATTCCAAAATTGTCTCACTTTGCTACACTGGATTATTATGCATTCGAGGTTACGATAAGTCAGGCCCACCACACGACCGTACAAATGTACGCTAACTTGGCAAATTATTACAAGAAAAACAGGTTTTCAGCCTACCGGTATGACAATACTGTAATGTATCGTTCTCGTTTAACAGACAGCATATCAGTTCTTTGCTTTTTAAATGACAGTATATGACAACTTTAAGCGCAACTGCTGCCTCTAATGTTTTCACTTTAATGGTACCAGACAGCACTATGACATCACAGAACTAGTTTGAAGCGTTCACGAAAATAAAAAGAAATATACTTGGAATATTCAAAATTATCAATTTTTTGTTAAATGATTACTCCAGCTTAAATCGCTAAAGAATCTTTTTATTGAAAGCACCTGCGGCTATTATCACCAGAAAAAAGTTTTCACCTGGGTTTCTATGGCCAGTACTTCTTGAGAAAACAAATTTTACAACTATTTATTTGCGACGTCATCTAACGTCCGCTTGGCAATCGGTAGACCTGGGGTTCATTCCCTAAGTCGAGTCATACCAAAAGACTTTAATAAATGGTATGCATAGCTTCCCTGCTTGGCGCTCAGCATAAAAAAGGGATAGTGTGGAGAACAAGCCGGCAAGCTTGCTTGCTGTGTCCTTGGGCAAGGCACTTAACGGGACGCCTCCATCTTTATGTGGCAGACAGATGGCGTTCCCGTAGTTCACCGGGTTACAATTGTGAAGCTGCTAACCCAGAATGTCGTAAGAGGCGACTTTTGGGTACTCACCGATGGCAGTCCGCCTTGTTGGTGGTGGGGCGACCAGTCATTCAAGACTGGTTCAAAATGGGCTGCCATCTTTCCCCTAGCATAATTTCAATTAGGTTGACGGCATGAACCTGAATTGCCGTTCGTGCCGCACCTCCATCCGGAGGAAGAAAAGGGGTAATCACAACAACAACAACAATAACAACAACAGCAACAACGACAACAACGTCATCTCACTTCCTAAAAAGGTGAAATTTCTTGAAGTTGGTAAGACGGGTGTTGGCTTTTGTTAACACAACAAACCGCTATCTTCTGTCGAAAAATGCGATTTTTGAAAAAATTATCTTTGATAGTGATATCATCATGATCTCACGACACCCTAATGACACTTACTCCACGATGACGATCAATCGTGCAAAATTTGATATTTGTACGTCCAGCTGTATTGGAGAAGTCAAAACACACACATACACACACAGAATTGCGCATTACAGTATAGCTATTTACTACCACACAAAAAAAGCAAATACACACAATTTTTAGTAATGGATACAGTATACATACGACGACTTTGAAAACTAACATATCCGATTCTTATCATGCACAGCATACACTATAAATTCAAAATATCCTAATACAAACATCCAACGCACATTGAAACAGTTTAAATGAACACTTACCATTGACACTGTGAACTCCATGTTGCTCTGTCCGCCACAAACCCACACGTCTCCGAACAGGACATTTTGCAAAGACAGTTTGGATGTCACTTTCGCAGCAACGTGAGTGGCAATGATCGTGTGAGGACCGCCGGGCGCCTGGGGCTTAAAAGTGACTTTCCAGATTCCTTTTTTGTTGGAATTCTCTACTACTTTGGCGGTGTATACATCGTTTCCAAGAGTAACGTTCACCGTAGCGCCTACAACGCCGAATCCCCATATAATAGAGGAATAGGGCTGCATTTGAAATACCATGTTATCTTGGAAGAACGAGGCGAAAGAAAAGTTGGTTGCGGGAGCTGGGGCATCTGTAACAACCATATCATTATTATATCAATGTTCCTGCAAACCTACATTGCGCAAGGTTAGCATTACAATTGTTTCAATGGCGTAGTGTTGGAACGATCATCTTCAATGCAATGGGGTGCTGGTTAAAACCTCAACCGTATAATACCTCTGACATCTTAAAAAAAGGAATCCACAGTTTCCCTGATTGACGCACAGCACGAAAGAGAAAGTATGTACAAAAAGTCAGCCAATTCAATTGATGAGCTCTGGGAGAAGGCATCTAGCGGGGTTACTCTGTCTTTACGTTTGAGACAGTTGGTGAAGACAAGCTGTTACAACTAGCAATGGTTTAATGCGAGTGAAAACTAGCAAGCAGAGCATGACCTCATGCACCTGCATATAGTGTTACCAACCCAGTGACTATCACTCAATACTTTCTCTTGTATCATAAAAAATTATATCTAGCCACTATACACCAGCGTTTGGCAACGTGAACGACGATCTGATGAAATGCGTATCTTACAATGGCTCTTTTGTGTGCTTAAAAAAACTACTTGATGGTATTACCTCGGCGAAATTATTTTAGCCTGCAACAAATTTTATCCCAGTAACGAGCAATAAAGCGTAACGTGGGAAACTTAACAAACTTTCAAAAGCATGTGAACATCTAGATCTAGTGCCACTGTCGCAGTCATTTGAGCCGGAAAGATTAAAAACAACTTCAACATTTACCTTCTTCACGTATGATCACTTTTTCAAATATTAAGACTTCGCTTCTTACTACACAAATTAGCAGAGCCAAAAATATGTTTTTAAGAAACATTTGGCTTATTGAAGCTTGCGAGCAAAATATCCAATAGATGTAGAACGAGTAATTGAAGAATAATCAATTATTAAACCGTTCAATATCCATTACAAACTCACTGCCTTAATGCAGTCTAAAAACATTTTGCTAATTAAGAGCTGGAAGACAAACATCAAATAAATGTAGATCAAAGTTATTGATGCATAATCTTTAAACAGTTTAATATAAATTACAAACATGTTGTCTCAATGCAGTCTGATAAACGCTGCTTTGCAATTGCAGCAAAGTAAACAAATGACAAACAGATATCAAAATGAAAGTGCTTAAAAACGTCACAGGTAAGCTTTTAAACTTACTGTTATGCAATTTATGTACACAAAAACATTTGCTAGAGCTGGTATTTTCAGTACTACTAACACAGTTCATTTCTACAAAAAGCGATAAAAGCAAGAACAAACTTGCTTTGAAATGTCTCCGATATTGCAAATCAGCGTCATATAAAACTACGTTATAATTTTTGGGATCAAAACTGGCTTTAAACAGTGCGATAAAGCATCTCGAACAAGGACGCAAACAATTGCTTCTGTCCCAGCAGCGATGGACACGCGGTGTAATAAGTACACAAAACACAGTCAACTTAAAGCAGTATTGAATGATTGCTGCCTAGTGGACAAACAGGAAACCATTTCTTTCGATAAGTGATCAACCAAACTGTGGTAAAACAAAAGCACTTTAAGCCAAAAAATAATTACTGTATATTATGCATGATCTAACAATTTTTGCCGAAAGCACATTACGCATGATACAAATGCCTAGTGTTGGGAGACTTCAAACGTCATGTAGGCAGAGACAGTGATCGACATAAAGGTGTGCAATCAGGGTTAGAAAATGGTCACACTTATGCTAATGAAAATAGCCAACACATTGTTCAAAAAAGACGTGGAAAATGTGATAACACAAGATTATGGTGGATATGGGGCAGTAATTAATCACGTTTTGGTCAGAAAGAAAAAAATATGAAATCAATTTTAGGCGAATAAGAGATAAAAACGCAACATCACTTAATAGTAATGAACATTCCGTTTGAAAGACTGTCGTGAGCAAAAAGTAAAGACAAATAGACCAAGGTGAGATTGAAAAAAAGAAACACTAAACAAGCCTTGAAAGATTACAAAAGAAATGTACTTACTGAAGATTTAAAACTGGCTCCGATCAACGGCAGAGTGGCAGAAGTCATACCAAGAAAATGTGTGGAGTGTCCGATAGTTCTGACAGAAAAGAAAATTAATTGGAATGCCTACGAGTTCCAGAAAGAGTGTGCTGATACCACCGAGCAAGGGAAAAGATGATGCAATGGAACGCACCAGCTACAGCAGCCTAAAAATGCTTAAGATGCAGTAAAAGTTGTGGAAAGTTTTTGAGAGGAGTATCTGAAAGACAGTAGATATTGAGATTCACACGTGTTTTATGGCAGGAAAAGGGACGATGGACACTATGTCTGCTGTGATACGAGAAACAAAGGAATATGGAAAAGTAGAAAAGAAATGTATTTGTCGTTGTGGATTTAGAAAAAGCCTTAGATAGTGTTCCCAGAGAAGGGATTTGGAGGGCACTACGAAAGTTGTGAAGAAATCAGAAGTGAGAGTGGTGATGTAGATGCACAAGGAAGCGGAGACATAAGGGAAACTTGAAAATGAAATGTCAGAATGGCTTCAAGTGAAAGTCGAAATGCATCAAGGTGAGGTGCTTCGTCCACATTTTTTTTGAAGTTTTTATGGATGCTTCCACTGGTAATTTAGTAAGATCAACGAAATTTTGTGTGATGACGATTTAGTTTTCATTAAACATAACTGAAAAAAAGTGGAAGAGATGTACGGTAAATGGAAAAAGGCATCAAAAAGTAAGGGGTGGAAACTAAATGCTAATAAAACAAAAACTATAAAAATAGGAGCAAAATTACCCAAAAAGGTATTCAATGATGCTCTTGATTAATGTGGAATGTGTGGGAACAAAGCGATGAGGACTCTATCCAATCTCAAAATTAAAATATTGGATGCATTAAAGATGTTTCAATATCTTAGAAAGGTTGATAAATGGAAAGAATTACTAGTGCGGTAGATGTACAGATGACATCAATGACAAAAATCAAAACTACGCCAAATTGAGACGTGACAGGATTGAGATTGGTAAAGAGTTTAGTTATTCGAGTGACACGCTTGAAAATATGTCTGTACTAGCATGGTTGTAACATCAAGAATGTGTGCTGAACGAAAACAGTTTAACCAGGTGTCGGGTATAATTTGTGGTAGAATGCTCGCGTAAACTAAAAGATAAACTATATTAAGCATGTGTGAAAAGCTTGATCAGCAATGTGGGGGTGAATGTTGGGCAATGAAGACAACTATCAGGTGAAAGCAGACGACAGAAATGATGATAACTTGGATGTGTGACAAGTCACTTCTAAACAAAATTACCAAGAGTGCCTTAAGAAAATGGATATGTGCTCAGGACTACTAAGAGCGCATCGACTGAGGTAATAGGGGTATTATGAGTGAATAAATGCAGAGAGTTGAATAAAGATGAGTGCGAGACAAAGTGGGAAACGCGAAAAGACCAAGGAAAACGTGGAAGGAGACGGTGAAAAATGACATGAAAAAAAGAAATTTGACACTTGAAGATGTTCGGGTTAGAATTTAGAGAAGGCGTCGCTGCAGGAAACCGGTCGACTCTACTGATTCTGCATGATGACCAGGCCTTACAAGGCAAATGGAAATGAATGAATACAATGGTTTTAGCTGATGCTGATCGGTTTATCAAATGTTCGGTGGCAATGAACATCGCTGATTCGGTGTATGTCTACCACTAATCACTTGCTTTGCATCAGGTTTTTAGTGGAAGTAATTTTCTTAAATGAATAACTTGACAATGATGTTGAAATAACATTTTCAGAACATAACAGCTCAAAAATCATGCAATTGAAAACTGTAACATAAATACCATCTAATCAATCCGAACCATTACCTTCAAAAATTAATAATTACCAAAAATAACTAGAAAATATTAGTACCATATGTAGATATAAAATAGTAAAACCAATTTAAAATATTTATCTTCGAACCACGGGCTTCGTAATGCATGATACTTGCTTACAAACTTCACCAATGTATAGACAGCAAAACAGATTACTTCCTTTAAATTTCTAGCCAATGGTATAAAGATTCTTTTTGCTGATAAGTCTTACACATAGCCAACAACAAACTCTTTCCGTAATCAATGTTTCTAAAATAATGACACTTTTTTCAAAACATCAACGAAATACTAAATACAGCAAAAAACGGGGTAACTATAACGATTTTATGACAGAAAATTGCATATAATGATGTAATCAATAAAAGTATTGAAGAATTTCTGTAACGACTTGACGTCTTAAAAGAAAATTGGCCCCCAGAACTTTCAAATAATTCAAAAAACTTTTCGAGTGCTTATTGCCAGTAGCGGAAACGCATGAAATGGGAAAAGCTAAAGCGAATAATTAGTATACCTTGAGATATGAAATGAAGATATACTTCCCAATTGGCGCAATGGTACTGCGGTTGAAAAGGTTTTGTGAAAACTATTTTAAAGCTCCAGCCGCTGTCAAAAATCATGGATCTATATTTCAACCCAAAAAGGAGCCGCCGGCAAGCCTTGTCGGTTGTATACTTGGCACTGTTTAAAGGCGCACGGTGTCACTGCCCAGGCGTATCTGACAGCACTAACACCATGCACGCATGCGGATACATCGAGAAAAATATGATGATCAGTCCAATTTTTTACGGTGCTGTTTGTCCACGACGGTTTTACGAACGGTTCAAATTGGTCGCAATGGTTGGGAATGCAGCACACCTAAGTGAAAAAGGCAGTTTACTAAAGAACGTAAAAGTAAAAGCTTTTAAGCTATCCCTGAATACACTTTTCAAGAACTTGGCTTAAGCCAAGACAGTCATTTTACAACATAGTCTTTTAAAAAACGCTCCAAACTGTTTTGCTACTACCGATGTAACAGGTCTGATACAGCTTTACAACTAAAACCAATGGTCTTTTTCATTAGGCAGTGAAGGAAAAGCGTATCAAGGTGACGTAGAATTAAATTCATTGGACAAAAATTACGGTCACCTTACAGGATAAACACGATGAACAGCACATGTCAACAATTTCAGTAAACGTAGCTATAAAAATAATTGTTTTGCAATAAGCCTTAGTTCTTCCATTGACGTGGCACCGCCACTGCCTCATGAGCCACAAAAAAAAAACTCGGCAAAACAGCCTGCTTTAAATCTATACTAAGTTCTGTGCCATCAACAAACTACTTAGGTATCAACGCTATTGTACATTGTAAAGCAAAAAACACTACCACCTGGAAGCTCTGTGTAGCTTGTACGACCAAATGTTGTTTTGTCGAATATTCAACCGCTAGCTCATTGACAGATACGAGAAAAACTGAAGTAGGATACGGACCATCCGATATCAGTGACTTATCATTGTAAACGTAATGCATCGCTCCCAACATTAATCGATTCGAGACATCTTGTTTGTCTCGGTAATGTGGACTAAAAAGTTAAAAGTTTTACATTAACACCATTTTGCAAATGTACGCTCCCACATCTTTCTCAAAATTTTCCCAAATATTGCTAAATGCACTTTTGCACAAGACGGGAAATAGCCCTAATGGGAGTACTCAGCTCCTCTGAAATTACATAAGTCAACACGTGGCCTAAAACTATTATACTACGAGTAGTACGTGATGAGTACCGGTATGCCACAATTCAACTGTGTAATATTCAACTTCTTGAGTCAACATATGTAGGCGGGGCTCATGAGGTTCACAGCGACTCAGGTGTTCCCGCTTTAGTAGGCTTACAGGCTTATGCGTAAGATAAATCTTCCATGTGCTTTTTCGTGTTGACACAATATTTCATAAAAGTAATAGAAATACAATTTAAGCGTTTACCTTCCAGTTGGAATTTTCGTGTCGAGAAGATCAATTGTCACTGCCATAAAAGTATTTGGCATCTTGATGTTAGGTGCATAGCCCATATCTGCTGTTTGATGCCAACGAATTTCAGGATAGGCGCCATCATCTAACCAGTTTGGTTCATTTAGGACTGACAGCTGTACAAATCCAAACGGAAACTCTTTTTCAGTATTTCCAAACGTTCCTTCATACCAATTTTGCCTCCAGCTACGTATCATGGCAGGAAATGAACAATTGTAATCGCTTTTGTGGTAAATAGTGTTTTGCTCTCCTAAGCAACAAATATAGCATCAACAGTAAAGCATTACATCTATCAAAGTTTGGTAGTAGTGATTTTACGGCTGCTAACTGGCCTACGTTATGTTTATCCTTCATGATAATGAGAAATATTATCGTAAACGTGATGCATTTCAACCAAAAAGGTACAAGCCAAAGCAAAGCCGAAAAAAATTTGTAAAGTGCTGCTTTCTAGTGAGACTACAATGCAAATCCTACGCAAGCGTTACACTTACTAATCATGCTCAGCTACCAGTGCCAATTCAATAGAGTGATACAATTTTTTCTTCCGGTCACGGGAGTACTTCTGGTAGGCCACACTTAAACATCGCTGTGTTCAAACATGTTTCGAAGTTACTAGCACTGCTGGTGCAGTGCATTTCTAATATAAGCAGCAAAACCATGAAGGAAATTTGCTGCAAGTGCCTTTTCCGAGGGCACAACAACGTAGCAATGGGTAGATTGGAACGCATGACCACTGTCGCCTCTACCAGCGCTCCGACCTCTCAATTGCAGAGCTGGCAACCTGTCAGCTCAAGGTTAATGCATCAAACATCTTTTAAATCGCAATGAGGATGCAGGTTAGATTAAGTTCAATTGGGCGATTTAAGGCAAACGAAATGCAACAGCGCTGCATGATTTACCTTGGTACCAAATCACTCCTTTAATAGTCAAGTTTAGCAGGGGATGGATCATGGAGTTCCACAGTAATGAATTGTTTTGAGGCACAGGACTGGGCAATGGTGGGACTTTTGATCTGTTAATACAAACAAGCTCTTGCTCTGAATTTTGAATGTAGTTGTTCACATTGAAGCAATAAACTTATGTTAAGTATGATTTAACTTGATAGCGTTTACCGATCTCTTTAGCGCTGTCAAAATCAGAGACGGGATAAACCTAAAATATTTACTCCAAATTAATTTTTGAGCTTACTTATCCAAGCCGCAACTTTTAAGAGCTTGCAATGAGGACCACGTTTCAACAGGAGTCCCTCCCCAGGCAGAATGAACAAGTCCAATTGGCACCTTCAATTTGTCATACAAGTACTTTCCATATAGCCAACACACAGCAGAAAAACTCTTCATATTATCTGCATTTGGTACAGTTTAAATCTAAATGAAGTGCAATAGATCTTCGTGTAAAAGCAGTTAACTACAAAACTAAAAGATTCATACAATAATAATTTATGTTACATAGGCTGAAACTTCTTTGAAAAAATACAACAGTTAGACAAAAAAATGAACTCAAAATAAGACTGTAGTAGAAAACTATGCAATCTAGGTGAAATTGTACATAGCATTAGAAAACCAATCATAAAGTCTATTATACGCAAACAGACAACCACAAACATAGTAAAAGTGCTTTGAAATGAATGCTAAAGCTATGGCAAGCAAATTGTCTACAAAAGCTATTAGTTCTACACGGACAACAACTAATGGAATTTCTATCAAGCTACATTAATACCATACTCAAGCAAACTAAAAATTGAACAATACTTCAATGCATTAAAGCAAGCCCAAAAGCTAATGTAACCTAACCTGGAGATGGTATTGTCCATGGCATTGTTATCCCGTTCAAGTCTATTTGCTCTGTTTCATTGATCAAGTCTTGAACATAAAACACGCGAACATGAGGATAAAAAACAGTTTGATTCAATTCAAAACTGGAGTTAATGATCTAAAAAATAAAAATTTCAACAAGAGCACAGCCCTTAACACTAGTCAGTTAGCTTTAAGTACATTTATCCTTTTGTGACAGTGAAGCCATATAACTGTAAACCTTGTTACACCTTTGTTCAGATCTAATCGTCAAAATAATGTAATGATTAAAGCATAAATTCCTTAGTCCATACGCCTAGGTTTCAATTTCATGTAAGGTCATACTAAAAACATTATATGGAGAAGGAAATACAAAACCGAGTTATTCCGCCTTGATCAAAATATGTTCTGAAGCTAGAAAAATTGCAGTAAGAAAATGCAAAAAGCAGCAGTTTTATTTTAGATTACAGTTTCTAGCGCTGCTGACATGTTAAAATTCTACCACACATAAATACTAAGCAGGAAAAACTGCCATCAAGTCCTTTTTCCAAGTAAACAACACAGAAGTGACAAGCATCATTTATACAAAACTACCAACTTCCTGACATCAAAGTTCTTACCTAGATTAAACACTAGTAAGATGCAAGTAAATACATTGCAACGCACAATCAGCATTATGACCAAAAATAACTTTATATAGACCACAGTGGGACATTATACAGAAATATAAACCAAGCCAATTAAAAAGTAGTATAGTTGACAAACTGCAACAAAAATCAAATAAGCAAACCACAAATTACCACAGTTAAACTCATTTGCATGTTGCTCTGTCCACTACAAAGCCACACTTCACCAAAATACACATCGCTTAAAGTTATCATATCCGTAATATTTTCTTGGTAAGACTGCACTGCAGTAATATCATATGGACCTCCTTCAACATGTGACATCAAAATTATTTTCCAAATTCCAACATTACCAGGCCCTATATAAAAACAGTTGGTTTTATTCACTTTTATCCCATGGTTTTAAAAAAATGTTTTTGGTGACACTTTGTCACGTTTAAACAACTTGAGTTTAGCCACTCTTTTATAGTTGCCAATTCTGTTGACATACCCATTTCTACCACAAACAGGCAATAAAAGTTGTCATAACATGCTCTTATCCAAGACACAACAATTCAGAATTTACGTGATTGGGATTAGAATGTTTCTATACATTCTTGATAAGCTGTTATGCAGCAATAACACCTCAACAATCTTGGCATTGAGATTAGAATCTCCTGATAATGGGCATTTAAAATATATACAGGTATTTTGAAAACTTTATGAAAATCTTCCTTATCACATTTCTTCAAAACCTTCATTTTGGTCAAACTAATGTTCTACAACCCGTTTAGCTACCTGCAATTACCCCAGCTTCATAAACTGTATCTTCAAATTTTATGGTGACAGCAGAACTAACGTTTCCATAGCCCCATATAACAGCACGATTTGGATGTCTTTGTAAAACCATGTGATCTTGGTAATATGAAGCAAATCTGAAACCTATAAAATGTAATACTCGGTTATGAGAAAATAACATTTGCGGCCATCAAATCTCAAAAAAAACTTTTTCTACTTATTGAATTCAGAAAAAAGAAAGAGATGGAAAGACTGTGAAGTCAACTTGCAATTTTGATATCAACAGTCACTCATTTACATCATTGAATTGAATTAAACCAAACTGTAAATCATAGTTTGATTTTTAAAAAAAATTATATTTTTGCATTAACAAAACATTAACCAAACAGAACGAACAAAAAACTCATCAACTACATTTCAAAGGCTAGATAGAAAGATCAAGCAACCAATAAGATTTACTACTTTACTGGACAAGATGGCCCAGAATGTTTCCATATAATAGAAATAAAGTAATGCATATATGAAGACAAAAAAAATTAAAAAATAACACCAAACAGCCCTATTTACATCTATACAATCAACCAGCAACATTTTATGTAGAAAACCAATATGATAAACAAAGATGTTTATGAAAGATTGATCAAATAAGAGTGCACAAGTAATTTTTTAACTAAGTTATTAATTTCCGCCCAGTGCTTGGTTTTTATATGAATGTTAATTAGTTATCTGATAGCTTTGTTTTGTAAATTGTAACTTTCATTAGCTCTGACACATTTATTCCAACACAAAGCTTGTAAATAAGCAAAACCTGCTGCAAAATCTCTCTCTCAAAGCAAGTGGTAACTTGCTTAGTTATCATTTGAGAAACAATTTTGCTTCATATCACAATTGCCTGTAGTAGTCAATTTTGCTACACATAAGATACTTGCCAAAACGCATGAGGCGTACAAATTTCATATTGTCATAATGGTCATTAATAAGCTTTACGTAATCAAGTTGACACACAAACTTCCAAGCAAAAAATGGAAAAAAAGGGAAAGGAATTCAATAAAAACCATTAGCAAACAAAGTTTTGTCAGCAGCAAGAAACAATGCATTGAGCATCAGTCTTGTAATTAAAAAACTGCAGGTAGATTGTTCAGAGCATTATATTGCATCTTGCACTATACTCACGTTTCAGGATCACACCACTGAACTATAACCTGCACTAATGACACGAATATGTATGAGTGATTGCTGACTTGAAGACCATAAAATTATTTTGTAGTCTCCCAAATTCTCTGTTCATATTATGCTTTGCAAATTGAACAAGCTCTTATTTATCACTGTAAATGCAGAACTGACAGATACAGAAAAAAGCAAATGGTTATAATGGACAATGGCTATTTTGCTGTTGATGGCATTATATCCTTGGAATCTATTTTGCCATAGAATGTTTCTAAATGGGCAAATTGCCTAGGCTTTAAAAAATGTGACTTGTAGACATTTGTAATTGGTCAATTTCTAACTGATGTGAATAAAAATTAATTCTCAGCATGCAACCCACCAGCATACAGTTGTAATTTGAGAAAAAAACAAAAAAATTTACTGCTGTGCATTCTCCAGAAAATTTTAACCAAATTAAAAATAAATGATGCAAAGAGCAAATCTCTGAAGCCTTTCAATGCAGCAGCACTGACTATTATGCCACTGAAATGCTGATTGCACAATAGCAATGTGCTTATTTAAAGACACATTAATCATGTACAACAAAATAGCCTGTGGCTGTAATTTGCCATTAATGTAGAGTTTTTAAGGCGTTTTAGGGACTCGATTCAAGTCCCTAAAAATAAAAATTTGGTCCCTAGAATCAGAGAAAATTGTGTCTATGTAATAGAACAGTGGTGTTAAACTCAGGGATGAAGTTGGAGATCAACTCAACTTTGGATACATTATACAATCTCTGGAGATTGATGCCCAAAGAAGTGGTGATGGCATGGAGATGAAGACCCTTTTTTCTTTTTTGAAGATCAACTTCACATCGAGCCACAATACCAGGAGAAGAGTGTAAAACACAGCTAATCATCTTAAATTACTCAAACTATTTTTGGGTCCCAACAAGTCCATATGAGGCCCCTAACATTTTCTTTAAAAAAACCCTGCATTAATGGTAAATAGCCAATATGTATTTTATGTCCACATCCAATAGTCTACCTGTTGATATAGCCAATCATTCCTGATAAACTGTTTAACTATATCAGTAAAATCTGCTGTAACAGGGGCAACTAGCTGCCAACACACTACAACGAGTAGAACCTTTTGACACCAAATTAACGACAAATGAAGAAAAGTATTAAGTTTTAGAGATTCAGAATACTGCTTAAAACAATGCAAAAATTTTGTTTATAATTGCATTGCTCATACGACTTACCTTTGTTTGACTGAAAGATGTGCACTTTATCAGAATGAAAATCAAGAACTTCTTTTTCGTGAAATTTAAAACCAGTATATGGGTAATCCACTGATTGAACAGATGCAAACCAAAACAGGTGAAAACACAGAATTAGGTTAAAATGACACATTTTTATCATCTTCAGTGTGCAAGTCCAAGAGCAACGGTAACTACAAGCAACTTTCTGAAATTAATCCATTAACTCAGTAACAGCACTTTTACATCACAGTAAGCTCCAGTGAATTGGAGCATTAGAAAATCATCAAGTACAAGGTGTAGACCAATCAACAGAAAAAAATATATAAACTGGCACATACAGCATCAGCCACCCTTCAAGAAAACTTCATAATCTTTTTCACAACAAAATTCATCTTTTGGGCAAACTATAAAACTGAACTTGGGAGCTATTGGACTTTCTATTGACTGGTACTTTCAGGTAATGGGTTTGGATTCATAGTTTACAGTTGTCAGCAATTTTTTGTTTGTTACTTTAGGCTGCCATCCTTGATGTATCAGCAAGAATTGCACCCTCAGTGTACACTCCACTGCACAATTACATGCTGGGCCTCCCCCTCCAGTGTACACTACCTCTGTCCAAGTACCCTGCCAGTGAAGATTTAAACCCATAGCCATAGCATTTTAACATGTCTAAATTGCATTCAATTTGAGATGGTAGCCTGGGGTAACGAACAAAAAAGTGGCCAGCTATCTACAGTGATGGAATTTGACCAGTTTGCAAGAACCTGTTCTTAAAATTTTTTAGGCAGTGGCTATCATGCTGGCACTGATACTTTACTTTCAGACACTAAAATGCCAGTAAATAAATCTGACTGGTTGCATTTAACACGTGATACAAGCGTCAGTATATCAACTACAGCATCATTAGGTTGCATGTAATAATACCCAGGCCCTTCCAATAATGTTCATTGCAATCATGAAATTACAAAAAAATTACAGCAAAGATTCTTCCAAACAATTTAATCCTAACTCCACTAAAAATAGAGCAGCCCAACCAAGAACTGAACCCCTACCATGTCTTTCAAAGTTTGCAACACTAACCACTACACCATAGTGCCATCAATGAAAAATTGTGTCCAATGTGCTTTATTTTATTGTTTTTTATTTGCCATATTTATCTTCCATTCATGAGAAAGTGAATTGTATTGCTATATTTTGGATGGGATGTCCACACTCACTTGGGAGTTGCCATTTACAAGGTGTCTGGGCCACCTGTCTTCTGCCAGTCCACATAAGGAGGGGGCCTCCCATTAAGTGTTTGGCCCAAGGACACAACTAGTGAACTTGCTGGCTTGTTCTCCACAACGTCTCTTAAAAGCCAAGTGCTAAGCAGGTAAGCTATAGATATCATTTTTTCAAGTCTTTTGGTATGACTCGACAAGGGTATTGAACCCCAGGTCTACCAACTAAGAAGTTTATGCATTAACCACTACGCTATTGCATTGGTATCCTGCTTAGTTAGGAAGTGCAGTCCACTGGCATTTTAGTGTTCAAAGCTAAAAAGCCAGTGCCAGCACTCTAGCCACTACCAATTTTTTAATTCAAAGAACCAGTTGTTGGCCTAAGTCAAAGGTTCTCAATTTTATCCCACGAACATCATTTACTTATACCATATTTTGGCAACCTTTCATAGACCTGTTACTAGTTTTTAACAGAAAAAATAAGACCAAATTCAGGTTCGACTAAAATCTTGTTCATATGAAAGTGCAGTTACAAAGCATTTTCCTTATTATTTTTTTAACCTAGAGCATTTTCCTCATTCTGTTATTATTACAATATAAAAGTCATTAAGCACATGCTGTCTGCTTAGTACCAATTATGCTTTAGCCATTATCTGGACTTTTTATACAGTTGGGAAAATAACTAAAATCAATAATTTTTCTTGCTAGTCTGCAGCAGTTGACAAAACAAAGATCAACCTTTGCACTTATATCACAGTATCAGGTCAACCAGCAAGGTTTGCCTCTGGAGACTGTGATAATAAGAGAACCTATTGTTAGTGAGTCCTGGATTAAGAAATCCTGCCCTTAAAAAATTTAAATCCCTCCACTAGTTGTCCATGCTTTTGAATTTTAAGCTAGATATAAACTCATACTAGACTTTTAAACTAGCCTATTAAAAGCTTATATTTGCGTATGAAAATACTCAATAAAGTTATGACCTTCTTCAGCCTCTTGCACCAAAATTTTGTCCACGAGCACCAAATCCCTTTACTCCAGGTTTTAGCATCTTTTAGTCCTAAGTGAAACCTATCGCTTCCGCTTCCGATTCCACAAACAAAAAACCAAAAAACATCCGTTGACAATTTTTTTTTAACTTTTATGGGTCTGTACCCTGCCTTCTTCTACACTTTATCATTTTGAGAAGACAAAAACCTTCATTTATAACTATTACTTGACCTACTTCGCTTGAGCTTATTGTTCCGAACTACTATGTGTTTCTTTTTCTTAGATATTAGAACTGTGTTGAATGTAGAACAGTGCTTTTCAATCTTTTTGTCATCGCGGAGCCCCTAATGTGCTTTCGCGTTTGTCACGTAACCCCCTCTATCAAAAATTTAGAAATCACGAATTGCTTGCAAGAAAATCAAATATTTCGTTACTACAATTCAAAAAATAATTAAACACTTCAACAAATAGACAGTTATTAACCATGCTCCTGGCTGTTTCTCTTTACCTCCTGCTTCCTCTTTCCCTCCCTAACTCCCTCAGGGTTCTTCAATGAAATGCTGGGGGTCTCCAAGCCAGGAACACTAAACTGCTACACTTTACTTCATCTCATCCCGTGGACCTCATTTGTATCCAGGAATCTAACCTTAATTTATCTTCCTCTTTTCGGATCCCTGGATTCTCTGCTCTGCGATCCGATGGCACTCACTGCCGATCTGGTATTTTTTTCTACTAATGTCACAGATGCTAGTGGCGGCGTCATCATTTTCGTCAGGTAGGGCTTATCCTTCTCTGAGCTTTCTATCTTCTATCTTTCTTCTGTTGGCCCCTACTCTGATTATGTAGAGGTCAACATCTCTCTAAACAACTCCTTTTTGCTTTCATTTCTTAATGTGTACGCTCCATCTATTCGCTCTTCTCAGAAGGATAGCAAAGCCAATTTCTTTTCTCCCTCGATTCTTCCCTCCTATGAGGAAGCGGTGGAATTTTCGCGCTTCCGCTTCCACAGAAAAAGGGCCGCTTCGACCGCTTCCGCTTCCACATCCCTGCACTTATTGAAGTCTCAATCGAAAATAAATGTTTCTAAATTTGCATTTCTTGACGATGGAAAGCGGATTTTTGTCTCAAACAAAAGCGAGTTTCCAGCTCAATATCTGGTAAAAATTTTACGCCTTTACAAATTAAGATCACGCTACAACTACCACTTGATTGCAGATTTTTTTATAACTTAACAAACGTAGAAACGCGGTAAAAACTTTTACAAAAGATAATTAACTAGCTACTTTTGTTAAAATAAAATTTGGAAACAAGTTGAGCTTTTTTTGACAACACAAGAAGCAATTCTGTTTCAAGGTTTTTCTAATTTTAGACATTTTTCCCAATGTTTGTTTAATGATGCTTTTTTCTATTGTTTCCTGAACTTTAGCCTACTCTTATTGTTTCTCAGAAAAACTAAAAGCGCTCATTGGCAACCACTTAATACAAATACAAGGTGCGGCATAAATATTAAAACCAACTTTAACGTTAATAATTTGATTAGCATAGCTCAAAATTTTATAATTATCTTATTGTAAGTGTCTGTATACTCTAAAAAATGACCCATATGCGATTCACTCAAAATGACGCTCTCCTGCTTCAATCAGATGTTCTAATCGATTTCTCACAGATTCACCAGTGACAGAAAAGTAGCTTTGAGGCATTTTCGCCCATGCCTTTGTCAAAGTTTTTTTTAACGCTTCCAGAGGTTTGTGATTTTTGTTGCAAGCTTATTTTTCGAGCCATGACCAGACTGAAAAATCGAGCAGATTTAAATCTGGGGAGCATGGGGCCACATATTTTTGCCCCAAAATTTTTTTTGATTGAGTCTCAACCAGTTTTGAGTCTTTTTTGACGTGTGGTAGTTCGCTCCATCTTGCTGAAAAGTGAATAATCGATTTTTAAAACGTTTTTCAAGATCGATTTTTATCGATTGAAGAATTTGACAATCAAAGTTGTTCTTGGTGAGCGAGGTCGTCCGGGTCTTGGCCTATCAATAATCTCTCCAGTCTCTTAAAAGCGTTTAATCGTGTAACATACGAGAGAACTGGAGCATTTCAGCAATTTAGCTATCTCCGTGTTTTTTGAACCTTTTCGGTGAAGGTGCATGATAGCTTCTTGGAAGTCAGATTTCATAAGCAAAAAAAATTGAAAATTTAGATAGAATATTTTGTATAAAATTACCTAAAGAATAAAAATGCCAACTTTTAAGTGTTAATTTCATTACCTGTAAAGTCTCATTACTTTAAATGTTCGTTTTAATATTTAGGCCAGGGCTACTCAACTGGCGGACCGCGGTCTGAATCCGGACCTTTGAAGTGTTAAAGCTGGACCTCGAGCTTCAGGATGAGTAACAGTAAGAGCAATGAGCAACAGTTGATCAAAAACGGGACGCTCAAATTCAGTTCGAGATCTTTTTCCTAATTATGGGCGACGGTGGGGGTAATCTCCAAAAAAAAAAGGTCATCACCTGTTTGGCTGCCGAAAATCCAACTATTTTTCTGTATGTACTGGTAATGATAGTTTCATTTTTATCATTGCAAATCAACACTTCTACTGGACTGGACCTCAGGGAATACTAAACTTCTCCGACTGGACCTTCATCAAAATTAGTTGAGTAGCCCTGATTTAGGCTATGTCGCACCCTGAAAATCACATATAGCTTAGTTTTTTGCTACGACTAACTTAAGACAGACGAGGCCTTCCGCAAGGATGCGTTGTGTGTTATCTCAGCTCTTTACAGCAAAATAATGTTTTTATAAAAACAAAATTATGTATACCGTATTCAAAAACCTGGTCTTGCACTTAACAAACAAACGGCTAAAAACTTGAGAAGTTATCACTTGCTTGTGAGCTAGCGCACTCGCAATTAAACAGTTGGGAGATTAGAAATTCAAAGTTTGAGGGGCAATAAAAAATGCATACCACTTTTTATTTAAATCGCACATATACAGGAAAACTTCTTGCTTGAATAATTGGTGGAAAGGTCTTTTAAAACAGGAACTATAACCTAAAAGATGGAGGCAAATGGCTCATTCAGCTTCTTTTGCAGGAAGCAAGGCTCGGCATAGCTACAGATTCAAGGAAGCCTTAGGGCAGTGGTTCTCAAACATTTTTTGCAATGGAACTGTTGCAAATTCTTTCTTTAATGCGTCTCGAAGTGATTTCCTCTCAATAACCCCAGACTTTGACTCGAACAAATGATACTTAGATAACAAAGTTAAAAAGATAAATGAGTCAAAATAATAACAATACGTGAACTCCAATAGCGAAAGTTGGGGCGGGGACGGTTCAAGCACGCGGTGTTACGAGACAGTAGCCTACAAGACTGTTTCAGAAACAACATTGCGCCAGACTTCATTCAAACAATTGTAGCAACACATTTTATCATAACCAACTTTGTCTTATTCAAATAGAATTGTTAAGTTTCCGAATTCAGCATATCAAACACCTAATCTAGTCTACGTATAACTGCCAGCTCTTTGGGCTTACTGCAGAAATTACAAAACAACGAATTTTGCGCTGTACTTGAACGGTCACGTGATCGTGTTATCAACAAAAGGCAACAACTTCAACGTAAAGACGGCTTACAGAAAATGTGGCGGTAACGACTGAATAAGTATCTAACAGGAACCCTTCGACATTATAGGTTATGTAACGGAACCCTTATTTAAATTAATGCTTAATGCAGCAACAAAAGAAATGTTTTATTTGACAAAGTTAATTAATGTCATGAAAACTTTTTTCTTTTGGTGATCGACCGCCTTTGGACATACAATCTTGGGATATATTCGCAAGATTGGAAGCTGTATTCGGAATTCAATACGAATGTAGCTTTACGGAACCCCTGACCTTGCTTCGTAGAACACAAGGGTACCGCGGAGTCCGCTTTGAGAATAACTGCTCTAGCGAATGTCAAAAACAACCACCAATATCAAATCGCATCGCAGCCTATACGGGAAAAGAAGGTTGCTTGCAAATGGTTATTTACAGTCGCGCCCAAAAGTTTAAAACTGCCTACGCAAAATTTGAATTTTCTATGAAAATGACAAAACTCTTGCAAATGTAAGGCTATGTTTTTGTTTTATTTGCCATATTTATCCTCCATTCACGAGAAAGCGAATTGTATCGCTATACTTTGGACGGTCAGTCCGCACTCGCTTGGGAGTTGCCTTTTTCGAGGTTTATGGGCCACTTGTCTTCCACATAAAGGTGGGCCGTCCCGTTAAGTGCCTTGCCCAAGGACACAACAAGCGAACTTGAATGAACCCCAGGTCTACCGACTGCGAAGCGGACGCTCTAACCACTACGCCATCGCGTCGCGTCGGTATGTCACATTAGCTTTAATGTTCTAAGAATATTGTTACGTCGCAAATGCTGGTGAAGCCTTTGTTGTTGAGATTTTGTGTAAAATTCTTTTTTTTGAACATAAAGTTTACATAAAGCAAAACCTAAAGCAAAAACATAAAGTTTTTCTCAAATTTTAATGCTTGAAATATGAGCAAAAAGAGAGGATTATCAGTAGAAAAAAAGGCAAAAATTGTAGCTTTCAATGAAGAGTAGCACTCAGAAAGGCAAATATCAAAAAACTAAAGTTTAGCAAAACAGCAATCCATCAGGCAATCGTCAGATTTCGAAATTTTGGGAGTTTTCAAGATTTGTACAGGTCTGAAATAACTAGGGTTACCTCCCAAAGAGATGATTACCTGATGAAGAGAAAGGTAGTGCGCTCACCTACAAGTTCAAGCAAAAAAATCAAATTGGTTTTGTTGCTCAAAGGTACAATTGTCAGTAAAACAACTATATAGCGTTGTTTGACTGATCAATTTGGGCTAAAAACTTACAAACTCGCCAAAAAATTTAGGTTTACCCCTGTAGCGCAACGGCAGGCATCCGACTGTAATCCAAGATAAAATGAGTGCACTCCATGTGGCAACTAGTCACTTCTGTATCATGATTGCGCCTGCACGAACATGGCGATTGATATATAAAGCCAAGTGTTGTTTTTGATTTTATGTTTGTGGTTTGTAGTTGAAGTTGCTACACAATTCCCCTCCTTAAGCACGCGCAGCTAGCGGAGATGTGCGTAAGAAGGAAGTTGCTGAGGTCGCAACACCCCTTTCTTGAAGCAAAAATTATGTTTTGCCAAGGCCCACTTGGATTGGACCACTGAAAACTGGAGGAAAGTTTTATTTTTTGATGAGTCAACTGCGCAGCAGTTTAGCCTACATCTCGCAAGCAACTATTGTGAAGACCAGTTGGGGCCAGATATGAAGATTGCTACCCTATCCAAACCATGAAACATCTCTGAGCAACATGGTTTGAAAAGCAATATCTGTGCATAATACAGCTGGTCTGTGTTTCCTCCAGCCAGGTATCACCATGGCTTACCGGTATCCTTTTGCGCCAATACCAAGATCTGCTCAAGGATATGTTAAAAATCCACATTATGGTGCATGATTGCAATGTTTTCATGCATGATGGCACTCCATGCCATAGAGCAATGTCAGTGAAAAACTTTCCACAGGAGAATGTTGATATTATGGGCTGGCAGGAAACAGTCCAGATCTAAACCCAATCGAAAATTTATGTCGTGTCCAAGGGCGTAGCCAGAAAAAAATTGAAAGGGGGCCAAATTTTGCAACTTTTAATGTGACGTCATTTACTTATAACGGCATTTTGCCTTTCGTGAACTACGCTCGTCGCTACTACAAAAATTGCTGCACAAAACTGAGAAAGTGCGAATGCAATTTCACTGATCTAATGTAGTTTTATCGAGAACGGCTTTAATAGTTCATCTTCAATTTTGACATATAACGCACTATTTAAGGAATTTCAAGAACACCACTCTCACTGGTAGGTTGAACGTTCTGATAAAAAAAAGCGACGTCTTTGTAGTAGTCCACATGGCAACAAAACAATAAAGCGCTCAGCGAGACGCTGATTTCTTGCAATTACCATAACTTGAATTATCAATTCATCACTCGACTGCGACATAAAAGAAAAACTTCGGCTATATTTACTATGTAAAACGTGCACATCTTGTTTGATAACATTTGAAAGTTTAAAAACTTAAAATGTTACGCCCGACCCCCCCCCCCCCCCTTGCTAAAAGTCAACAATAAACTCTGATGCACTAGCAGAAGTGCAAAAAAATTTATGCTTTTATATTTTTGATACTGTTTTGTAATTTGACTTAAAATTCAGGGAGGGGCCATGGCCCCTTTGGCCCCCCCCCCCTGGCTATGCCTATGGTCGTGTCATGAAGAATCAAGTAGCAGATCACCATTCTACATGTATGGAATTATTAACGATACAGATAAAAACTGGATGGACTCAAAAAATGACATCAGAATACTGCTGTAATCTCATAGATAGCCTGCCCTGCAGAATGGCTGCCCGGGTGAAAAATAGTGGAGGCCTTACAAAACATTAAAATAATAAATCAAATAATGTTTTCTTACATTTGTGGTGTATCATTTGTTTGATAGCTTGAGTCTCAACAGATAGACAAAGAATCAAGCGCATACGACTATAATAAAACGAGTTAGGAAGAAGCAAAGTACAAACTTAGTGAAAAGTCATGGGTGGTCTTAAACGTTTGGGCGCGAGTGTACCCATCGGAGTTAGGGCTCTATTTCGGACAAAGCATGGCCCCTAGACGCCCCTCGCTATCCTCAGGCTGGAAACAGGTAAATAAGGCATAGCAGTCAGTTCAGAAAGTTTGTAAATCAAAAGAAAATAACAGTCGTTTTAAAATCGCAACTTAAGCGGGGAAACAATTCTGCTATCCAGCTTGAGAAAACCTTTGTACAGCGGTTTCCAGACTATGAGTCGCGACCCACTAGTAAGTCGAGGACAAAATTTTAGTGTGTCGCACCAAAGAATACTTCACATTGATGTGAATGTCAATAATATTCTGAACAATGACAAGAACAAGCACATCCTTCACACACACACACCGCATTATTAATTGAGTCCTCAGAAATTTTTTATATTCCAAAGTGATGAAATTGTAATTTGGATTAAAATAGTGAATTTAATATACTTTTCACTGCACTTTTGACCCAATGCTTCAAAGTAGCATAATGTAAAATTATGTAGGTCTCGAAAATTTATGCTTTGAAAAGTGAGTCGCAATCAGAAAAAGTTGGGGAACCTCAATCTTTGTAAGCCTATCGAGTTCAGAAATAGACATTCCGGATGAAGCATGACATTCATTAGCATTCTTTGCTACGCCCGCACCTGAAACAAACACGTAAGAAGTAACTAGGGATTTGTAGGCGCTAATAAAAATAAAATACATGCAGTAAATAATGCCCAGATGCCAGATCTCCTTGATGGATAAGTTAAAATCCCAATCCGTTAGCTATTAGCACCTGTGTCATAATCAAAATGTCGATACAATTTCGTAAATTTATCACCCCAATTAATGAAGATGAAAGCGGGTGAAGTTTACGCCTCTTGCAAATTGAGCTTTTTACTATATGTTTTATTAACCATAAATTGTAGGTTATCATTATTGTTTGCTAACACTTTTAATATTGTGAGAAAGTGAAAGGATTGCAATATTAAACCACATCTTTCTTTTAAAAAAAATTTCATCACATCGTCTGTGATTGATGAAATGCTAGAGACTGGTGATGCTGATATTAAGGCCGGCGTTTGAATGCATTGCTTACATTGCGCTATAAATCAGCTCTTGATCAAGTTCTTGTATCAGTACTTGGAAAAACGATCTAAAAGCATCCACAGAGAGGCAGTGTGCATGCTGTTTTGACAAAAAATGTGTCATTTTGTCAACAACGAAAAACAGCAGGTTGTTTTCTTTCTTGAAATCATGTAAATTTAAGCAAAATGCTGGAAAATACAGAGGCTCCATTACGTGAAAACCGTTCTTGGATCATCACAACTTGTAGGAAATTAAAAGATTTTTCCCAATAATGTCTATTTAGTTTCGATTTTAGTGACGTTTTACAATAGCTTTATCTTTAAAGATGTAACCATGTTGTTGCTTTTATTGTGAAATGCTACATTGGGCCTTATTTGTTGCAAATGAATGTAATAAAACTCGAAATTTTTTTTTATTTTCCAATTCTTTAAAAACGTTTTTACTTGAGTGGCTGAAATTAAGTTGGATTGCAGCTATGACCGTAGTCCATCAAACAGAGTTTGAATATAGTAATAAGCAAATTAAAAAATTAGAGGGCCTTGTTAGCAGCTAGGTACCTTACCAAATGGAGCGTACGAAGTTGTGAAACAAACCCTACCACTTGATATTCAATTATTATATTTGACAAAACCATAACTACTTTCCTGGCAACCTCTTTTTTCAATTTCGTGTCCAGTTGTTTATTCAAAGAAGCAAAGTAGGAATCACGATGAAAAAATATAGTGGCTATGCGTGCCCGAGATTTTTGACTTGATTCTTTTTTAAAATACGATACTTTTTTGGTTTTAATACAAGAATTGCCTGTGTTGAACAAACATTTGCTTTTCAATACTGTTCTCACAACTACCCATTGGATGAAGCTGGTTGAACCGATATTCTAACACCGACATTACTGATGGGGGCCTGCGGGAGACGCCGTCGATTATATGCTTATTGTTAGTGCAAAAAACCGGCGCGATGGCGTAGTGGTTAGAGCGTTCGCTTCGCAGTCGGTGGACCTGGGATTTATTTTCCAAGTCGAGTCTAATCAAAAGACTTTAAAAAATGGCATTCAGAGCCTCCCTGTTTTGCGCTCAACACATAAAGAATGGTATGGAAACAAGCCAGCAAGCTTGACTGTTGTGCCCGGGCAAAAACCTTTGCGGGACGCCTCCATCTTATTGTTGCAGATAGGTGGCGGGGCAAAGCGGTCTAGCAATCGTGGTGGCCCAGTGAAACTAAAGATTAGCAAAAAGGGCTGATGATAAGCTTCTCCAAAATGAAAGATCGCAGGAAGAAGCACAAAAAATATTAAGTTAATTTAAGAGTGGGCTTGCAGGTGGGGCCAATAAAAGTTTCAGGTTTTTGTCGTAGACTTAGTGGCCAGAAAGAATCACAAATAGAAATTTACCAAAAGTCGGTCAACTCGAAAGGAATAACACTGGCTGCAACTCTAGTACAATTTTACTTCACGGGCCTATATACAGAATGCAATAGATTTCCAAATAAACGCAAGTAGCTCTCCCTGATAAGACATTACGGCTATTTATGATTTAACCATTAGGTATCCCTAATCAAAGTTCACTCTTACACTAAACTTAACTAAAACCAAAAACAAAATAGCAAAAAATCTTTTTAATAACATAAAATAAAAACTTATCACCCCCGAAACATTAATTCAGTACGCTCGAGCAGTGCCAGATATCCATAATATTGAAGGATACCATTATTCTACCGTTCTCGCGTTTAAAATTTGCCTTTCGTAAAACTAAAAATCAAAAACACTTTCAAAGCAAATTTTCCAAGATTCTCTTGCGCTCCTGGAGCGACTTAAACTCCAGGATGCGATAGCTACTGCCAATGGCGGATCCAGGTGAGCAATAATCTCTCCACCCTCCTATATCAAGTCGCCAAATATTTTTTGTACAATTTACGAAACAACCCGTCGAAACCAATGCTGAATAAATCCTAAACCAATTGTCTTTGGCCACGTTGGAATTGTTGCGATTCGGGCTCCTTCTGTCGTTCTCTGCTTTGTCACAGGAGAATTGACACGCTGACATAATCTCTCTTGATGGAAGAAGGCTGTTAGGTTATTATTGCAATACCAGCATCCTTCAGCGCACGGAGAAGTTTTGCAAAGGAGCATAAAGACAACTTTAACTAATTATTTTGCTTTGTTGTCAATGTCAAAGAAGGGAAAGAAGGCATGGCGCAATGCCATTTTAAATGCGCTGGGGCAGGTAGCTTACACAAGCCTACAGCAGGTTATTTGCACATTGATAGCTTGTCAGTAGCACAAAACGGCAGATGACGAAAAAGTTAAGATTTTTTTTTGTAAAAAAAGTGGCAGGTTGTGTATCAAAAGCGTAGCCTGGTTTCTTTTGAGGGTAATTTCATTTTTTTTACTGCGCTACCACTGCATTAGTGTCGTTTTTCTCGGACAGAGCGACTCTGTACAGAAAGTATTAAAGCAAACTATGTCGCATGATTTTTGGCTTTCTACAATTAATCGTCATGTTATAATTTAACATACGAATTTCGGTCTACTGCAAGTCAAAATTAAGAACTTAGGCCACTGGCAAATATTTACGAAATTGCATGTCTAACATTACTACCTGGATCCGTCCCTGGCTACAGCCCCGAAGAACTAAAATAATTCATGTGCGTCCGCTAGCTAGCCTACGCAAAAATCTTAAATGAATAATTGCAACAATAACGCAAAAACAAGCAGAAAAGCAAGCAAGGGCAGTGGTTCATCCGGCTCAATGTTTAAAGTGCAATTCTCATCTTGAAATTAGATGATTTTCTAAAAAATGAGACCCGCTCTTCATGCGATTAAAATACCACAATGCGTGCACTACAAACTACTTAAAGTTAATTAGTTTCTGCGAGTCTGCGACTCTATCTACGGAACCAAGAAACGCATATAAATTGTAACAATGATGCAAAAACAAGAAAAAAGCAAGCAAAGGCAGTGGCTCACGATGTAAAACGGGCTTGATTGTCGATTCTAAGCGTTTTGAGCATCCGTTACTTTGATATATTGTTGTCCGTTTTGAGCAGCATCTGTTAAAAAGCTGGGTAAAGGAAGCAGACACAAATCGTTCAAGGCTGCTTTACGTATCCCTTCAAGAACGTTGTTTCCTATTATCTTCGTCCGGCAGTTGATAACAGTTGAAGATGGGATATCAGTTGACGATCCACGAAATCGCGTACTAGTCTGAATAGTAAATAAATTGCTACAGATGCTAGCTGGGTGGCTCAACAAAAGCTAGATTTTACGCCCACTTTTGCCAGCTCAGACGTGCTGGCTCAATCCGCTCGCATTCGAACCACACTTTCGATGAAGCAACACTGCACTGTAAATTCCGGATGCTTTTCCTGATGAATACCGTTGGTGTTTCGAGCTTTAATTTAAATTTAAATTGATCGAATGCACAACCTAGACTTTTGAAAAACGTTTGCCATCTCCTTAAAATCTTATCATTAAAGCAAATTCAAGATGACGGGCAAAAACTTCTACCGAATTTCGCTTTGTAATTACCAAACGAAGAGAATATTAGCGGCAACTTAAGGAAAACCAACTAGTTTTTTTTAATGGCGTTCGTAACCGCGTGGTGTGGAGGTAATTGTTCCCGGCTTCGGAACGAAAGATACTCAGCTCGAAACTTCATTAAAACGCCAATGATGTTCGTCAAAAAAGCATCCGGAATTTAAAATGTTGCGTAATAGCTCCAGTAAAAATCTGGTACAAAAGCGAGTGGATTGAGCCAGAAACACACACTGAGCAAGCAAAAGCAGTAAAAGTAGACGTCAAATCTATCTTAGCAGCGTGCTACGTCACTAATAAGCAAGGATTTAAAATCCTTTCAACAGATGCATTGCGCACCCTGGATTTTCTAAGGGAAAAATAACCAAACGAGCATAGCTTTATCTGCAGCAAAGATTGCTGTTGGAATTTCCAAACTAACCAAAATAACATGGCTGAACGATAGAAAACTTACTGTAAAGACAGGTTTTCCCTTGCCTTCTTCACGAGCGTTGACTTTTCTCTTAAATTTCTTTGCTAGAAAGCTGTGCACTATTTATTTTTTTTTGGGAAAAAAACGTAACAAATGATACTCTGTTACAGCGCAATTGCGGAATGTGGACAACTTCGATCTATAAGTTCTCATCAGCGCAGTCGCGGACCTGCTCGTCGGCAGTTAAACTCCGAAGTAAATCACTGGCCTCTTGTATAAATTCAAAAAACACTTCGAATTGCACTTGTAGTGTGTGTAAGTGAAAATAAACCTGCATCGCTAACTTACCGTTATAGTCAAAGACGGCAATTGTGGTTGCGCCATCGGACCATACTGCTTGTTTACAATCGTCTTCTGCTTGTTCAACTGTTCAAGATGTTGTATGCGCACTCGATCATCGCAGAAACTTCGCAATGCTTCTTCGTCTGCAATCAGTGAACGAAAAGTTTGAGCTGCGGTAAGCTATCAAACCGATGCGGCCTAAATGGTCATGGTCTATACTGCCGCGATGTGGCAAAACTTAACAACTGCACTAATCATGTTTTTGAAAATATTAACTTTGTGGTTGTTTATTATTGCTCAACAAGGGAATAACTGAACCAATTTTTTCATTTTTGCCTTGAAGCTGTTAACTGTACAAACATTATTTATTTCTTCGCGTTTGCTGATCAGCAGCTTCAATAAACGAAACGAAATCCAAGGTTGTTTATGATATTTGAAACGCGGTGGTTAGGTTTTGCCGTATCACAGAAGTATAGCATGAGTGGCCAACTTGCTACATAAAAAAACCATCAACGATAGAAGGCGAAATTAAAAGCGACGCAACACGATTCTCGGATACAACCCATCGACATTTTCCAGGCAACGACCTTTTTTACTTTTTTAAACTAATTATCTCAAAGAAAAGTTTGTCAAAAATTGGCCAGCAGTTCCAGGGAGCTCTTAAATTAGCAGGGGTGCAAAGAATCTCCGGATTACAGAAACTTGAGATAAGATTTGGAAGTTATAAAAAGTTTGTGTGGAAGTGTGTAAGCAGTTAAGAGAAACGCGGATGTGATGGAAGTAAGATGGAATGGCCAAGGAGCTTGATTTAGTGATATCAATGGTAGGAAATATAGACTGTGGCGGTCTGGAAGTACTGCAATGAAAGAATAGGTGTTAAAATTTTAGTGAAAAAAGGTATGCTAGAAGATTGTAGAAGTTCGAAGAAAAAGAAACAGAGTGATGACAATGCAGTTGGTTTTAGAGGAGAAAGTAATGAGATTTATACGTGCGTATGGGCCCCAAGAGGAAAGATCAGACTGCAAGGAAGTTCAATTTTATAGTAAAATGCCAAGTGAGAGGGATTTACAAAACCTAGGGGAAATAATTCTTGGTCTGGGTGACTTTAATGGAAATGTTAGAAGGATTGATAGTTTTGAGGGTGTGCATGATAAATGTGAAATTGGCGAAAGAAATGTTGAAAGAAGAAGACTGCTTGAGTTTTGCGATAAAAAGAGTTGTGCGTGGCAAATTAAGGGTTTTAAAGTGAGCAGAAGAAAATAACATACAGTATGCGCGGAAATAAAACTGAGATAGATTTTGTGTTGGTGGGCAAAAACAACAGAAAGCATTTGAAAGATGACAAAGCGATATCCTGGGAATCGCAACATCGGCTGATGGTAACAGATATAGACAAAAGAAAGTGGAATGAACTGTTAGAAGAGTTTGAAAGTTGAAGGACAACAATGTGAAAGCAAGATTCAAAAAAAAGTTAAGGACCTGGTTAATGGTGATGCATCCAATATATATACATATTGAATACTTCAAAAAAATGAAATTTTGAAAAGCTTGCGATAAAAAATGTGGAAAGAAAGTAGAAGGAATTGTGGAGATGGAATGAGGAGGTGGAGAAAGCAATACGACAAAAGAAAGTAGCATATACCGCATTTACTCGCTTATAAGACGGGGATTTTTCCTCGAGATTTCGGGTTCAAATTGGGGGGCATGTCTTAAAAGCGAGGTCTACATAGATAGAAAATAGTTCATTCAGAACTGTGCAGATACAAGGTGAAGATGGGACCCGTCTTATAAGCGAATCGTCTTATAATCGAATAAATACGTTAAAAATATAGGCGTAAATCAGTCGAAGGAAAAGAAAGCTAGCTATAAAAATATGAAAAACGAAGAAAGTCACTGCTAGAGTCACTACGAGAAAACAACATGAAGGATAAAATTACGCTAAAAACCAAATAGCATTCTTAAACTGATGAATTTCATCAAAAAAAATATTGAAAGGAGAGGCACAAAAGTACAAGACGTAAAACTAGGTTTCAGTGAAAAGCTATAAAAAGAATACGAAAAAATCACATTGAGGAGACCGTGAATAAAGACAATTGTTGGGATGACATCACGGAAGCTAATATGGTGTAAGGGCCGGTTGAAAAAGCTACCTTGGGAGAAATGCTGAAAGCAATGAAATTAGGAAAGGTAGCTGGATCCTATGAACTGTGTGCAGAAACGAAATCTGAAGATGGATAAGCAAGAATTAGTCTAATGATGGTACTTTGCCATCGTGAGTAGGATGGAAAAGAAAAGCCAGATAAATGGCAAATAAGTGTGGGTGGCAATTTTCAAGGGAAAGAGAGAGGTAAGAAATTGTAATGCATACAGGGGAGTAAAGCTGTTAGACCATGCTATGAAAATTGTTGAAAGAGTGATAGAAAGAAGAATTGGAAAATTAATGAATTCACGCTGATGCGATTTGGTTTTATGTCAGACAGAGAAACGATAAATGCATTGTTTGTGGCAAGAATAATATAAAGATAATAAGTTGTATATGTCTTTTCTAGGTATTGAAAAAACATTTGTTAGTGTTCCAAGAAAGGTGACAGAGTGAAAGACGAGCAAGAAAGGTCCACTAAAGTAATTGTAAATGCGGTAATGAGTATCTATTTCAGAGTAAAGATGACAATTAGAGTGGATCTGATGTATGTGAAGAATTTTAGAGCAATTTGGTGTAATCAACAATCTGTGTTGTCGTCGCTGCTTTTTGCAATTGCGGCGTATGTATTAATGAAAAAAGCAAGAGAAGGCTTGATAAATGAAATTTCGCATAAAGATGACTATTTTAATAAAAGTACAGAAAATTTGAGAGAAAAGTTTTTGAAATGGAAAGAGATGTTTGAGAGCAATGAGCTGAAGGTTACCGTCAGTAAAACGAAAGTGATGGTGAATGGCTTAAAAGGTGAAATACTCAAGAACAAAGTTTATCCATATGCCAAGTGCGGCAAGAGGGTAATGGCAAATTCAGTGATGTGCACAAAATGAGGCAAATCAATGCATTGTAGACGTGGGAAAATGAAGAAAGTGTCTTGAAATTCGTCAATAGATTTTGTTTGTACAGGATGTGTTGAGGCAAGGAATTGTGGAACCAGACGAAGAATTAACATTTTAGGACCAGTTGAGGTTTGTAAAGAATTTTTGTTGCTCGGGAGACAGGTTGAATGCCAGCGATGAAAGCAAGAACAAGAATCGGATTAATAAAACTGAGAAAATGTGGGAGCTGCTTCATGGAAAGCTTTCGTTGAAAATGAAAAGGATTTATCAGAGTTGTGTAAAGTCAGCAATGCTGTACGAAAGCGAGACACGATGTCAGAGGGAAAATGAGATGACAATATTGAGAATTGAAAAAGTATTGATAAGAGCAATGTCTGGAGCGAAATTGATTAAGAAAAGGAGTAATCAAGAACTTAAGAATTTGCTAGGTTTGGAAAAGAACTTGAACAGACTGGCTGGGGCAAGTGGAGTGCAATGGTATGGGCATGTTTTGAAAATGGATAGTGATGATGAGTTGAGAAGGGCATTGGATTTTGAAGTGGTTGGAAGAAGAGGGGGTGGGCAACCAAATATGATGTGGTGAAGATAGGTGAAGGAGATCAAAAAAAAGAAAAATGCCACTGACAAAATAAAATGGTGCAATGCAGTGTATAAACTTTCCAGGAGCATGTGGTTAATCATGCCATCTCCATCAACAAAGACGAAACCGGATTGAAAACATTGGATCTCTCTCTCTTTCTTTGGAGATCAGTATTTTTAAAGCCTAAATTGAAGCAAACTCCATCCAAATAGAGGATGGGGACCTTTTTTGGTTTGAAGACCATTATTTTCAAGAGCAAATCAAAATCCACCCATGGCAACAAATCTTCTACTCTCTTTCACTGGCCGCAAAATTTGGTGTAATGGACCACATGCTGCACTCCTCAAGGGTACATCATTGCACATATAAACAACAGGATCCCGAAGAGCCGTATACTGCTTGCATGCCGTAGTTGGTCAGCACTGCTCTATAGCAACCATTGTTCGTGTGGTTGGCGTAGTAGAGACATCGAATCCTACTGCTTGCATTAACCTTAACTTGCTGAAAATTGTAACACCTAGAAGCAGTACCAACCTCTTCTGAAATAGTAATATAGAGTGCAGATATAACGCTACACAGGCTGATTCATTATCTGGGGCAAAAGCACATTGCACTAAAGAGGGGACAGCTGTAGTTTACAAGAAGTTATTGTTGATTGTCTCTCCTATTCCTCGTAGAGTAGCCACATCGCAAAACGAACATCCAAATTAATACAAAATTTTCCAAATATGATAACGCTAAAGGAAAGTGGTATGCCATTTTAAGCCGGTGATAAAAACAAAGTCCCCAGCAACAACGCAAAGTGTCAATTGGTGGGTGCTCAAAAGTCACGTCTTCCGATGTGCTGGGAGAGCAGTGACACTATTTCAACTTGGTGAAGAAATGCTGAGGGCTGTGGTGGAGCGTTCAATTTTCAACAAAAATAGAAAATCTCACTATACTTTATAAAGCGGTTTATGACAGTGAAGCTTTTTAGCAATTACCCAGAATGCCGTGAGAAAAGACTTTTTGATCCCTACCAACGGTAGTCTGCCTTGGTGGTGGTATGGCAACCAATTTGTAAAAGTCATTGGTTTGAAACCGATTAACGCTTTCTTATAATCTCTTCTTATTTGTGCTTCAACCAAATCAAACAGTTGAAGCCGTCTACCCAGTGAGGCGTAAAAGGCAACAAATGGGTAACCATGTGTAGGGAGAAGGTCCATCAGTAACACAGTGAGCCAGTAATTGCAAAGTCATGCGTTTTCCACCTGAAAAGAGTGCTTGAGATTTGCATCTTTTGTGCTTCATGTCGACCAATGGTGTGGGACTCAGAATAGTTGTGTTGTTGTTGTGGTTACCCCACCTCTTTTTGGGAACAAAGATACGGCACAAACGGTAATCCAGGTTCACACCTTTAGCCTAATTGAACTGAGCTAGAAGAAAGGTGGCAGCCCATTTTAACCCAGTCATGAATAACCGGTACAACAAGGCAGACTGCTATTGGTGGGTGCCAAAGAGTCGCCTCCTAAGATATGCTGGGTGAGCAACTTTACAACTGTAACCTGGTGAGGTATGGGTATGCCACCTGTCTGCCATATAAAGATGGAGGCATCCCATTAAGTGCCTTGCCCAATGACACAACAAGCAAGCTTGCCGGATTGTTCTCCACAATATCCCTTTTTAATGCTAAGCGCCAAGCAGGGAAGCTGTGAATATCATTTCTAAAGTCTTTGAACTTTGAACAGAATTCATTGTCATCATCAATACGACGTTGTACTCCACTTGACGACATTACTATTTTCAATAAAATTACAGGGTTGCACAGCACAAAGAAAAGCAAATGCAATTACAAAAAAGTCATTGAAATTGTTTTAACCTTACTCTGGTTTTGATGAAAAAACAAGACAACAGATAGTAATGGTGTATATTAATCATTACACTTCAGAGGTTACATCTAGTTGTGCAAGTAAATAAAATAGTTAAAACTAAAACAAATATTACAGACCAAATCTCTTGTTGGGTTTAAAAAACCCTTCATCGTGAATATACTCGACTTCAGGAGTCAAATTGTGAAGTAATATTTGAGCTAACGAGTCTGGTGAATGTGATTCCAAAGTCATTGCTTCAACCTCTTTGTATCCAAGTGTTGATTTTAAAACCTAGTTGAAATACAACTTGATTTATACATATGTCACACGTGACTGCTGAATGTCATTTGTAGTCCGCAAGAAAATCTGTTTAGTTATTTTGCTTAAATTGCAAGGGCAATTTTAGCGATAAAGATTAATGTTTCTTAACATGAGCAATGGTAATATTTTAGGAAAAAAATGAGAAATCATAGTAGGTATCAAAATTCTGCCCATTTGTATTTGATCTCAAAAAGCAAGCACTGGATTAGATATTGTTACATTCTTATTCCTTAGTGGCAGAAAAACCTCTGTAGTTGTATACAGATCAACTTGTGCTTACATGAATTTCAGAATTGCCAGTATCAGTACTGCTAAAACCAAAACAGTATTCTTCTGACATAAATTCTGCTATCACACATGCAAACTTGCCACAAATGGCTTTCTAAGGATGACCACAAAATGAAAACAAAAAAACATAAACTTCCACCACTTCTTCAGCATGACAGGTTCTTATCACTTAAAGATGTTGATATACTACTACATGGCAATGTCTACCATTACCAGCTAATTTTGTATCAGACTTACATTACAACAAACAAGTCGTCAACTTATGAATTTCTTTTCTCACAAACACAGGAAGTTCAAAAGTGCATTCACGTCCATTAATAAATGCACATACGTGGCGATAATTAAGAGTCTTTGCCATTTTGGCTTTATTTGGATCTAAAATAACTCGAAAATTATGAAGACACACTTACCTGGGTTACAATCTTTGTCAACGTGATGGTGGCCTTAGTTAATAGAAAAAATGGGGAATGAGGAAAGTAAATGAAATACAAAACACGATTGGAATTTTTATGAAAAACTCTACCCCACAAGGCATAATTGTGTTTCCGAACTTGAACACTCTGAAAAAAATTTATGAACAGATGTTACAAAAAGATTCCCTATTAATTTCAAACTTGAGTCAGAATTACATGCGTCTTTGTGCTGCTTCAACATTGAAGTATTGACAAATCAAATACTTAACGGAATAAAATCTCTGTAAGATAACAAAGCATAGTTGTATCTGAATATCTACTGTTTTTTTTTGAAACTGTATTTAGTGCTACCATACGGCGCAGCCACCACAACAGTCTCTTTCCACATTTCCAATTGAACACAAGTAAAATCCTTATGGCATGTTTTTGTGGACATTATTATGACACAAAGCAATGCATGATTGAAGATGAATAAGGGAAGAAATCCCTACTGTCCTTTAGCCCGGCAAATGAATAGAATACATGGCAAGTGAAAGGTAAATACAAACATTTTCTGCTTAATTCTTTTGGGCAGTACTCTACATTTTTTTTAAGACTATTTTCATGTCTATAGAGGTGACTTTCAACGTGCTGGAACCAGGAATGTGGAAGTGGAAGCGGTTTTTTTCTGTGGAAGCAAATGCGAAAGTGTGAAAAATCTACCTCTTCCGCTTCCACATAGGTTATTTGACTAAAAGAGTAACTAGGAGAAAAAGTTTTGTTTGTTTCCTCATGTGGATTAAACAGTAAAGTTGCACTATAAGTCTGACTGAACGTGCGATATCAGTAGCGGTAGATAACAAGAAAAACTAGCATCATATTTTATATCAATTATGGGTAAAAAAAGGTAGTTTGGACAATGAAACGTAGCCAATAAAATGATGATTTGATTAAAGTTAACTGACCTTGGTTAGGGGATTGAAAACGTTGAAAAGCAAATTAATCATGACGAAAACATTTTTATCATTCTACATCAGTGCTCTTCAATAGGGTCTCCACAAAACGTGTAGTTGTGCTGTGAGTTTAAACGGTTTCGTGAGGGGACCGTGAAGGTTCTTTGTTTATTGATAGCAGTTATTTCTTATTTCAGTATATTGATTTCTTATATGTAGTGATGTTCCGTGTATGTAAATAGTTAGTAATGGAATCTTGTGACAGCAAGTTGCAGATTGTGATGTAATCATATCTTCAACTTTAAAAACGTCTGAATTTGTTAACTTGCTTTGTTGCGTAATAGTGCGTCTGTAATTTTAATTTTGCTCGCCTGATATGAAAACGACCGAAATTTCGCACTTCGCTATTCAGAAGGATTACACTCTACATTCAACACGAGTTCAAATATCTAAGAAAAAACAAACACACAGTAGTCCGGAACAATAACTTTAAGCAAAGTAGGCAAAGTAAGAGCAGTATATGGATAGATTTTTGTCTCTGCAAAATGATAAAGTGTTGGAGATGACAGGCTCCAGACCCAAAAAAGTTGTTTTAAGTTTTTGAAAATTGCTGTGAAAATAAAATGCAGTCTTCAATTTACCCCAACAGAGCAAAGACTTACAAAAGTATGACGATGCTGGTGTTACGTGAACTGACAAATAACAGCATAAAAAGGAGAAAATCCTGAATTATGAACAAGCGATAGGGGCAGTTTACAATTCATTTATAACTGACATAGATCTAAACGCCTAATCGACATTTGTGTTTTTATGCGGCTGTAATGTAATGAGTCATATTAGTGAGATGCGGTTCTAATTGAAACTTAACACAACCGAAGGGGGTCGATATCACTTTTTGTTTATTTATTATGAACAAGATGGAATTGTACCTGGAAAACAACTCATGGATATTGCTTTCTCCTATGACTACAGTCGGCTTGTAGTCGGAAAACAAATTATTCAAGCCTCTAACAAAGGAATGCTGATTGACATGCCAACCCATTGGGGGAGTACTTTCCTCATGCTTTAACAATTACCGGATTTGAAACGTTTTGTTCAGGATCTTGGCTCACATAAATCATGCCTTACCAAAAGTGAATGGGCTGAGGTTAAGATGATGGTCGAAGTACTACAAATACCTAACGCAGGAACAATTTATTTTCAAAAACAAGATCTCACTCCGGGAGAATGCCTGCTTCATTGGAGAAGAGTCATGTTTAAATTGGAGAAGCTGGATAACAATTTGGCTTCTGCTCTTGCCACTGCCCTGCAATCACGCCAAGAGTTTTATGGCAGAAAGAGGCTTTCTTGGCAGCTGTTTGGGTAAGTAGTGTTTGTTGACTTAGTTATTGAGACCACCTACCAATATTTTTTGTTGATATTATATTCAACTTAATACTGGTATGCGTTTGTGCACTTGATTTTATTTTAGTTGAGAATAACAACTAACGTATTAGTTATATTAGGATTGACTGACTTATATAACCGTGATATTATCGTTTTATTTTCTTTCTTGATAGGTTGATGCTTGATCAAGAATCCTCTTGAGCAACCAGGAGCAACTACATGCAAAGAGCGCTCTTTAGTCAATTTTCTTGCACATTCAAAGCACTTTAAGCGAAAAAGCAAGTGCTGACGCAGAAACTGACTTAAGCAGAAGTGAAGCAGCATTAGAATCTGCAGCATCAGTATCTGATTTTGATGCGTATTTGAATTCCTTACATTCAACAGTGGCTGCTGAGACATCAGCTACGGCGTCTGCAAAATCTGATCTTACTGCATTTGCTGAGGCACTTGTTGATATAGAGCGGCTCGGAAGATTGAAACTGCCAAATGTTTGGGACATTATTTCCAAATACCCCCTTATTGTACAACCAGTATTGCGAATCACTAGCTGTTTACCCTGCACGCAGGTATCTATTGAGCATATGTTCTCCCATTTAAAGCTCATACTTTGTGAAAACAAGAGTCCGGCAATGAATTAACTGATGCCATTGTGTTTATGCAGACAAATAAATCTGTGTAAAGTTGAAATTATTTATCTTCGCTGTCTTTTTGATTGCTTGCTTTTATTTTTCCTTCTTTTAGTCGTTTTTGCCATTTTCGTATCTTTGGTTACACTTTTTGATTGTAGTAAATGACAAATTTCGTACTGCTAAGGTCAACAGTTGTTTTCTCATTTTTTGTTAGTGGAAGCGGAAGCAGTTGAAAAATAACTGCTTCCACATCCCTATTATTACATGCAGGCCTGGAAAAAATGCGAAGTTTCCCGGAAATCCATTTTTTGAACTAAAAATTTCCCGCTGCTTGAAATGGCGATTATGACTTCATAATTGCTTAACATCATTCTTTTCGGCGAAATCTTCTCGCAAAATGTCATTAGCTAAAGCATTACTTTATAGTTCTTAATATAATACGAACCAATTTTGCTTGATGCGTCTCTGCAGCCATGTGTCTTGCTATGAATTTTTTAAAGTTGATAAAACCAACTGGCTGGTTACTCTCTGCGAAATCGATTCCAAAAGCAAAGTCGTAATTAAATAGTCCTGCACTGCAGCGTAATCTAACACTTGCGTCAGTAGAACAAGCATCGCGTATTAGCATATTGTTATCGACATCAATGGTGAGTTTGGCGATTTCGCTAATTCGCTTTAACGATTTGCTGCTTTGAACCAATATTTTTACGACTGAAACTTCATCTTATTCTCCAGGTTTATGAGCAACAGATTGCTTGTTCGCTGTCAATTTCATTTCTGCGAGTTTCTTGAGAAGTTGAGAATTGCGTGAAGCGTTATATTAATTTCGGAATTTGGTGATTCTGATTTAGCTGCTTTACTTCTGCGACGATAAGGTTCTTCAGGTTGTAGGGTATTTGACGTTACGCTGTCTGCGGATGGTATTTCAGTGGCAATCAGTTCGACTTCAGCTGCTTTACTTCTGTGACGATAAGGTTCTTCAGGTTGTTGGGTATTTGACGTCACGCTGTCTGCGGATTGTATTTCAGTGGCAATCTGTTCGACTTGGACTTTCGCTAGTAGCAGCAGTACTACCAGATTGTGTTTCATTTGGTCCATCGGTCTTTTTCTTTTTTGCGGTTGGGTTGGTTTCTCCTTCATTTTCTCGATCACGTGGTCTTTTCCGGGATAAAATATCTGTGAGACTTGTTTGACCACGTTCTTTAGTAGGAAAACCGGGATGTTGCTGACGGGTATGTTCGCTAAGCCTGTCCCTTTCCACAGATACTTTACAATAGCCACACTGAGTGGAAATCTTTGATTTAAATCTAGTTTCTTTTGAAGCCATTATTCTACCGGCAAGTACACTGATACAACTTGATAATTTGCAGTAGGCGAACTCGGTAAGCCAATAACTATGAGTGAGTCCATGACATAGACGCGCTAACTCTGATAAGGAATTGGATACAAGATCACGCAAAACAACTTCACTCCCGTTGGTAAATCAAATTTACAGCTTTCGCACTAAACGCCTTTAAAGTGGCAAGGTTTATGTTAAATTAACGGAAACAAAGCGACCCGTCGGCACAAGTTGCTATCAAAGAGATCCGAACGCGAAGCAAGCAGCGCTGATAATCACGCTGTTGTCATGTCATAAGTATGATTTGCTCATAAAGGATGCACCGACCTGCACAATGCGACTTTAAACTACCGATTTTTCACTAATGGGTGGGCCTCGCTTTAACGTAGCTAGATTGCCGATTTACCACAAAAACTTCAAAAATTTTTTTCAGAAATTTCATCTCAAAATTTTTTTTTTAGAAAATCGGTGAAAATTTCCCGCGAATTAGCAAAATTTCCCGGGAATCTCATTTCCGGATTCCCCATTTTTTCCCGGTCTGATTACATGTTAAAATGGGTTCAGTATACAGTAATTTCGATTTGCGGCAAGGTTTTCAGGAATGCATATTTTTCATATAACGAGGACTTTCATATAACTGCATTTGAAATGTAGTCGTTAGGTTTTGCCATATCACGGCTGTATACTACAAGCATCACATTGCAACATAACTTTTGAGGACATTGATAAAAAGCAATGAAATAGGGAAGCATACCCAAGGAAAAAGTATACAACTAAGATAGAAAGTCAGACATCAATATGTTGAAAACCAAAGGGTGCACAACAGTTAAATGTTACATAACTTACACATGCATGAGATAAACATAGTTGCTGCATCAGACATTTTTGAAAATTAGATGATTCGAAGGTACTTTGATCCAGTGATAAATTCCTTGAGGCGATCATTTGATAAGCTTGCCATAATTTCTTACCAGGATGATCTGCAAGATCTAAAATCACGAAGCAAATTCAAAGTAAAAACAAATATACGTTGGTAAGGCATATCTAGTATCAGTTCATCAAAGCCTGAAAAAAAAAGGAAAAAAAGACTTAAATTGAGCTTCTGTCCATTGCTATCAAACTTTAATCGAGAAATACACACCCATAATATATTTAAAACTATATTGTCATCATCTGAATGAATCAAGACATCATAGCTATAATTACAGTATGGACCACTATTTTGACTGGGAAACCGTTGCCCAATCACGCAATTTATATCATGTGATGTGACATATAATCCGAGGTGATTACTCATGAGGAATCAAACAAAACTAAAAGTGTGTAACTGGTCTAAACACTGATCAAGTGATAAGCTTATCGTTTCACTGAACTAGCTATACTTTGTGCTTCAATTTTTTATTGTTTTAGTTCAGTGGTTGTCAAACTGTGTGTTGCAACACTCTGGGGCATTGTAACAATTTTTCAAGGGTGTGACAAAGGGCCTTGAATCTGCTGAGTTACCCCCTAAAAAAGAAAACAAAGGACAATTTTGTAAAATTTATTCCTAAAAAAATGGTCTTTGACTCAGTAAGGTTAAAAATATTGATTTCAACAAATGGTTATCAAAATTTTTACTTAAAAACAGGCTGCTCTATGAACAAGATTATTGAAAAACTTAGAAACAGTTCATCTCCAAAAAATAGGTATTCTTTTATTACAAATTTACATAAACAATGTTTTTAACTAGTGATTGCCAAAAATTTTACTTAGAAAAAAAGCGCACCACAAAAGTGAATATCGCAGTTGTTGTAAAAAATTAATTTAGAAAAAAGATCTTCAATTGGACAAACAGTTGTAAACCTTGCAGAAGGATGAGCAAAAACTTCAATGTTTTGTGTTCTTTGGTGCTTCAAAAGTACAGTGATTTTTTAAAAATGCATCTCATTGAAAAAAGTTTGAGAACCACTGGAGTAGTTTATAAAAGATATTTGGTTGATTGATTGCATTCGAGAAAGGACTACAAAAATAAGGAAATCTTTGACAAAGGCATGAAAGACCAAGATCATCAACGCCTCAGCACCTGGAGAATTGAAAAGTACAAAATAGCTATATAGCTCAGAGCGACTCAAACTTTTTAGTCCCAGATACCACTGGGGCCAGGACCAAGGAAACTGCCCCATTATATCCCCCTTTAGATGGTCAGCCATTTCTAGGGCCTGAAATCAACAAACTTTAAGCCAATTTACAATTTTTTAGCAGAACTTTGTGACAAAACAATTTGGAAAAGGTGCCCTTTGAAGTTTTGGGAGAGGGGGCCATCCCTTGGATTGGGACAGGTTAAGGAATTTCGATCAAGATTCAAGGTGTCAAGATTGCATTTAAATATCATCTCCAAGTACCATGTTGTTTTCCAAAAATAGTATCATCTCGTAAAACTTTGCCAAAATTTACAAATTCTAATTAGTCCTAGAGCTATAAGCCTACAAGTCATATAGCTAGAGAGCGTACAGGGACCATGTACCAAAATTTTTGAAAACACTTAAGAAATAAAGATGTTCAAATTTATTATGGTTACAAAGCTTTGATCTCAAAAAACAGCTTTCTAACAAATTTAAAGTAAAAATTGATAAATTAAAGGTCAGAAAATATCTAGTTAAAAAAATACATTCAACATAATTGAGGTAAAAATTAGGAGTCAGAAATATTGACCGCCAAAAAGAAAAAAAGATAATCATACTTATCTCATAAACTAACAAATTTGACACACAAATAAAAAAAACAAGATTCAGAAAATATAGAGTTTAAAAAATACATCCAACATATTTGAGGTAAAAATTGGGAGTCAGAAATATTGACCTCCAAAAAGAAAAAAAATAGACTAATTTCATATTTTAGGTCCCACAAATTTTGCTCCTGTGTGTAATCCAATGAGTGACATGTCCCACTACCAAAAACCAGGATTCAAACCCTAAAGTAGGTGGTGCAGACTGTGGGTTCAAATCCCATCCAAAACCAGTTTATACTAATTCTACTTTATGATGTGACATATTGATAAATCTTCATCCAGGCTAACATCATATTTGAAAGGCAGACCTTGATTCTGGATGAATTAATCTCCCTTCAACCTGTTTATTTCACTGAGTGCTGGCACAATGTAGTTACCTTCAGGGCACTACATAAAAATGTAGGACTCTGGATGCAACTTGCTTTTTTAAGTAGCACATAGTTGATCATTTTTGATGTTCTTTATTTGAAAAACAGCAGAACCAACAACGTGATATAACAAAAAAAAATTTAACGCTGCTGTTGCTAACAACATTATTTACATAATGGTTGAAAAACTTAAAAACATTAAGAAAGGAGTACAAAATGGTTGGCCAATGCTGCAATCTTGCCTATCCCCACCTCAAACAGATCAAGAAGCAAAACACATAGTACAGTATAGACCTAGAGGCAGCGGCATAGACCTAAATGTACTTATCTACATAACTGTGCATGCAATCATGAGTGCCTAACATGTCCAAATCTTGAAAGTATTTGGAGTTGTTGGATGGCCTAACAGTTTGTGAAAATGTGTGAGAATAAAAATAAGAAGATGTACCATCTGGCAAAAGGGAAACACGAGGTTCAGAAACGTCAATGTGTTCACAATCTAGATGCAACTGGCGTTGTAAAAGTGCATTTATGTAAGACACACAAGTGGTAGCAGCTTGAATTGCAAAGGGAATGTCGTAGCTCATAGGGGCAGTCTTCAACCTCTCAATGCTGTTGTTTTCTACATATTTGCAAAGATTCTCAGCTAAAAATTTCAAGAGACTGGACATGATGCGGTGTGATGAGCAGTAACAGTTTACCTTAAAGTACACGCTTGTATTGTGCAATGCTTTTGTTCCAGCACCTCATTCCAAGCCCACAAGTTGCCTCAGGAGCATGACATGGGTATAGAGTTTTATGCACAATGTCTTGAGAGGGTGGCAGAACGTGAGTGATCTGTCCAGTTGGACCCTGAGGTAGGTCAGAAATGGGCAAAATGGCAAATGTTCACCGTTCAAGTAGACGCTATGCTTGCTTTTGCCCTCTCAACTAGGTTAGTGAAAAGCCACTGTAACTATCTTGACATAGCTGAGTTTCAGTCTCCAACTCTTGAGATTTGCTTAGAGTACAGTCATGTCTTTGCTTAAAGAGCCCTTTGTGGCCTTCGAGTCCCCAGATGGACGCAGCAAAGCCAAATCATCGGCATAAGCATACTTTTTGGAAAATGTGCAGGAAAGACCACATATGTAGATATTAAAGAAGAGGGCCAAGACCGATCCCTGAAAGATGCCATTTTTCAGGCACTGAAGTCTGCTTTGCTTGATGTCACCAGTGGTGAAGAGGAAGCTTCTATTCTGGATAAGCTCCAAGATCATCTAAACTGCTGGTTCTTAACTGGTGGGCCACAGACATTTGCATACTTTAATAATGGGTTTGCAAGTCGAATGAGGTTGAGAAATATTGGTGCATATGAACAATCATATGGACCAGCACCCATGAATTGGAGGTGCAATGACCTTATTTTCCTTTGTAAATCAACTCTGATTCCACCCATGGACTGGCCATCCTTAGAACTGGCGAGGCAATGACCTTTTTTTGGAGATCACCTCCACTGCCATGAGTTCTGATGCTAATCTCAGCAACTTTGTCATCATCACATCACAGACGTAATCAAAGTGGGCCACAAAAACCTGTGGCCCATTAAAGTGGACCAGGGCATTTGGAAAAGGTTGGCCATGGAAAGAAACAGGGCCAAAAAGATTTGTGGCTCTTCAAAATGGACCATGTCACGAAAAAAGTTGAGAACCACAGATCTAGACTATGGTCTTAACCAAAAGCGTTGAAATCAAAAGGTGCTTTCTCTTTGACCATGAACTCTTGGAGATGTCCATGAACTGCAACTGTATTTGATATTAACTTAGTCAAGCAACTGCTGTAGTTCAGATGTTGATCCTTCAAAGTTGGTTAGGTCTCAGTGCCTGACAGGGGAAAAGACCAAAGCTTTAAGTCAACATGTGTGCAGCAACTGACCACTCGCTAATATGACTGCATTAGTGCCATCAAAAACTTCGGGATATCACCTCTTTAAACTATTTAATAGTGGATTTCAATCCAGAAATTATGATGCCTAGATTTCATGATGTGAAACGATTTGGAGGGCATCCACAATGCACCTTTGACTTTAACGCTTTTAATTAAGTGAAGAGATGCCATGCCAATGCCAATCTGGTAAGACAAAAACTCAACACCCACAAAGCCTTTGCTAGTGGTGCAAAAAAATGTAACAAGTGGAATTGAAACACATGAAAAACGTAAATCAATAGTGTTCACAAGACAACTAATAACTTTAACTTTGCCCCAACTGATGAAGCATAACTGCAAGCAGTCAACTGAATATAGATTTGCAAAGACAAATTTTAGAACAAAGTATAAGACCAAGGTATGATTAAGAATGCTGCACCAATGCAAATAAAGAAGCATGACCACGAGAAGTTTTAAAAAGAAGTCTATTTTACATCATTTTTTCCACGATTCACAGGCCTAACGATGTGTGTCTATCACTACACACTCGCTTTTGATTCAGACTTTTTGCTGGAGTGTCATAACATTTTAAATTCCAAATGACCTTCCTGACAAACACCAGTTGGTGCTGTTATCAAATTTGAACTCCAGATCTTTCTATCAGAAACCTATAACAATTATCACTACACCTTGCCAGCTACTGTGCTTAAGAGGATGCGTTAGGGGGCCATGACTCCTGTGGTTCTCATAGCTATGCTATGCCTATGGTGATTTATGCCTGTTATATCCTTTGAAATTTCGGTTTAAAATATGAAGGCAAGCCAGGGCTTTTAGTAAAAATGTTTATTTTCAAATCGAGAGTGTTAGTAACATTGTGTTGATACATTGCATGTATTGTAGTGCTCAAAAGTATTAGAGTTGTAGTACTATATTAACAAATTAGGTGGTAGTAGTGGGACTAGGCATTTTTTATGGATACTCAGAACCTTCTTAGACTATCTTTTGTGATAATCATTTCGATTGCATGATCAACTCCTACCACCCAACCACAGTGTACTACAGCCAAATCTCAAAGCTTGCACATAAGCTATATATCCTAAGCTTGGTATTTATAGTGTAGGTACTATCGATCATTTATTTACTGATACAATATATACCTTACCTTTCAATAAGCTTATAAACTACAGAATTTCACTTGTTACAAGATGTAATGATCATTTTACCGCTAGATGAAATTGAATTGAACCAGGTAGGTTAACTAATCCAGTGTACTAATTTGATGCTTGTTTTTGAAAGTTTTCGTCAAAATTCACTGAGTGGACACAGGTGGATTTTTTTGGCTAAATCAATTTCTGACAAAGATTATGATGGTGGCCATTAAAATAGAAAGTTTTGCTTGAGACTTAGAGTTTGAGACTCAAATAAATTGCTTTAACTATTTTGCTCCCAAGTAACTTGTGAAAAAAAATGTCCGTGAGGTGGCAGAGCAAAAAACTGTCATAATCAATCATAATTAATCTTCATAAAATAAGGCAAGTTTGTTTCTAAATTATTACTCATCAGTTTACTTCTACATCAATTGTTATATATCATTAAAATCTCTATATCTTGAGGATTTCAAATATAAAAAAAATTTTTAATATGCAAATTACCCCCTCATAAGTATTGAGCTGTCTTCAAAATTTGAGTACCCTTTTCTCAAAAATACCTCCAGAATTTATTTTTCAATCAATTTTTTTAGAAATGGCTGCTAGGTGATGCTATGGAACTATGCATTTAAGGCATGTCAGTTAAAACTTACCTAAAAGCCTAACTGTTCTACAATTTGCAACTTTTTGGAGGCCCATCAGCTTTTTGTGGACTGGTACTAAATTTTTGTTAGTTAGATTTAGACCTAAAGTATGATCAGTCATTATGTGGTAGAGGTTAGCCTAAACCATGTAACATTATGTATTTTTGAAAAAAAATTTCTTAAATATTCAGGAGATATTTAAGTTTAAATAGAATATTTTATCACTAAAAATGAAACAGAAGTTTTTCTACACCCCTCCCATGTGTTGTGAAACAAGGGGGATACAGCAAATTTTGCTCTGAAAAAGTCAAACTTCTGCTCGAAGTTCAACTTGTATCTTTGGATCTATCTCATTGGAAAATTGACACAAAACCACGACTTTAGTGATGAAACGTTGTCAATTCATTTCATTTTTTAAAGGGTGTAATTTTTCTAAAAATCCTAATTTAGTGAAGATAGATTGAAAAGTTTTGGGGGTTTTAAACTGATATGATGCACAGTACTCATTCTTGATCAGTAAACATCACATCCCGCTTAGCCTAAACCATTTCAAGTTATTAATTGCTGAGAAGCCAATTTCTAAGCTTTCAAATGAGACCGACAATCAGCAACATATCACATTTTTTACAAACCAAATTTCCTTTTTTTACCTACCATACAAATTTTGGGGGGGGGGGATGCTTTGAGACCCCTAGGTAATTTAAAAACTTTAATAGGTAAATATTTTTAATATTGCTTGAAATTTTGTCTGGATGTGCAACAAAAAAGTAGTTATCAGATTGTGTTAATTGTAAAGGCTTTGGTTTCCTCATAAAAATGTATATCTCAATTTGATTTCAGGGTAGTTGGCTTTTGCATGTGTCTGCTGAACATTTGGCAATTGTTGTCATCAGCAATTGGGTTTTTGGTCTTTTTATAGCCTTTTTTTGAAAAAGAAAATCAAAAAATTAAGGCACAACTTTTACACCATATAATGTGTGAGAAATCAAGCATGATTTTTTGAAAATTTTACAAAAATTGGATGAGAAATAAAGTCACAAATGCATTTTTCAGGACTGAATTTGTAACTTCAGCAGAAAAAAATCTAAAGAAATCCCTAAAACACAATGTCATCATATGATCATTGCGGGAGTGAAAGTGCTAATTTTGATGGTACTGAATAGGAAACTGTCTACCAATTGGCCAAACACTTTTTTCTAATCAAGCAACAGCCTTCCAATATGGAATTTGTTTCACCGTCAAAGCAGTGGTCCCCAATAAATTACCCATGGTACCAAGCAATGCTTTCAGCTTGCTAATTGATCATTCAACTTAAACATCAGCCAGCAGCTAAAAGCAAATTTCATAATCTTGGGTAAAAACATAAAGAAAATTTGACAACACAAGTTACAGCTTTGTGTTTCTGCCAAGTTTTTCACAACTTGACACTTGCCTCAAAGTTTTGCTTATGACAAAGATTAAATGCACTCAAGAATTAAGCCTAGCTAACTTACCCCAAAATCACATTTTGAAAGAGCAAACTTTAGTACTTTTTATTAAAAATGTCTCAGAGCACGTTGCTACACTGTTTTGTGAACAGTGTGTAAGTGCAGCTGATATCGTTTTATTAATGGATAGAGGGTGCCAACTACAGACGTACGTCCACATGCCACTCATTATCCCACATTGAGAGTGTGCAAACAAAGCTAGCTAAATATTACAACAGTATCACCAAAACACTATCCAATCAAATAAGTATGCAATAAAAAATTATCACTTGCATCAGACCTATTCAAGATTCTAACATGCTCATGTGCTTAATTTCACAATAATTTTTCATGACCAAACGTAAACTTATATAACAAGCACAGCAAACACTTACATAACAAGTCCAGCTGGTACACATCATCTAATTTGAAATTGATTTCCTAAACAAAATACATTGACAACACAAAGCAAAGCTGTACACAACAACTATTTACTGTACATGCTGACTGCCAAATGAACAATAATTGAGTTTGATACTTTGAATTCTTTTTGCAAAAGCTACACTTTTGATATAAAGTTTGATAGACGATTTACAAAGTGACAATAAGGAGAAACTAGGTCTACACATGAACTTGTAGGAATGTTGTGAATTCAATTGCACATACTGTTAGCTATGCATCTTTTTATATTTCAGTCACAGGAAAACCTTTGCTGTTATGCAGTATGCACAGAATGTTGTTCTGGATGGTTTTGCCAGACTACTTCTGGCACAACGCATTGCTACCAGCATTACAATTAAATCTGGAAAATGGTTGGTGAAACATTCTAGATTAGGAATACGGCTAAAACTCATCACAATTACGTGACAAAGCCTGAAAAACACAGGCCACATTTTGCAACAGTTACTGGTGAGTACACGTGATATCATAAGTTGCTATAAAAAATGCTAATCAAATTTAAAGAGTATCCTGGTTAACCCACCTTCACTAAATTTAACACTTGCTGAATAATTACATGTTTTGTTGTATTGTAATTGATCTCATCAGCAGGAAATATTCCCCATTTTGACAAAAAAATTTTAATATCTACTCTATTCACACGATTTAAAATCAATCTAAGTTCTTCAGACATTTTTAAATATAAGGTAAAACAAGTTGGAAAATCTATATTTTTCTCTTTCTACATCTAAAACAAAGATAAAATGTTTTAATCTAAACATATCAATGATATGAGTTCTTGTTTATTGATGTGGTATGTTGTTAACCAGTCCAAAAGTTGGAAATTTAATGCCTTCCATTTTGTTTCAGCTTTTTCAATATTTACTATGGTAGAGCAGGGATACTATGGTACACCACGGTTTGAATCTACAGCTGTTGAATTTAAAACTGGACCTAAGTTCCAGTATGAGTAACCACAACTGGAGCCACTGGGGGGTGAAATGGATGTAAAAAAGGCAATGGTTTTTTGCCAAATTTCTTGCAGACTTATCCTCAGCACTAAAATATTTTCAAATTGCATGGCAAAAATGTTTGCACATTTGGTGCAACTACACATTCTTAGCACTGACTCATGGTAACTTTAAAGACAGATAAACATTATGATCAGCATGTACAACAGGAAAAAATCATGATTTGCAGGTCTCCCAGAGCTACAGGTCTGTTGTCTATGCCATGATGTTCTACTGAACTTGTCTCTGTAATTAAACTGATCAAGTGTGGTAAAGCTCAAAGCCAAGACAATATTTCACTAGATGTTCTGAAGTATTGCACCCCAAAATGTCTTACATGGCTTCAAAAATTCTACAGTCTGGATGATACACAAAACAACCTCCACAATCTAGCAACAGCAACTGGCCACCAGGGAATTAGGTGCGATGCAGAATTATGGTACAGTACAGTTAAATTTTAAAAAAACGTATGATACAAAATTACATATAATATTTTCTGGCATACCGTAGTACAGTATATACAGAAATACAGTTTTATTTTTTCTGTGCTGTTCCTAGAGACCTAATTTAAAGTCTCCAAAAAGTTTGCTTTTTTGAAACCAAAAGTCACACAAAGTTCCAACTTCACAGCTGTAACAAAAATTACATTATTATAGCATAAAATTCAATTAATTGCCACAAGCTTGACCTTACTTGAATTTATTGAGGTAGAACTTTCTTGAACTCGACATTTTATGACATAACAAACATGTTTTGAAGTACGATAACTTTGTAAAATTTTGTAGGAGGTTTGTGATAAACAATTGTGTTTTGCAATAATATGATAATCTTGTAATAGTCTATGTTTGTTTTATAAGAAATCTCTAGAATTACCTTTTGGATCTTCTAAATCTGATGTTTTGTATATATAGAGTGTTGTTACAATTATTAATTATTCTAGATTCTAGATCCCAGTGAGATTGGGGAGCCATACTGCTTTAGATTGTAGATTCTAGTTCCAAGTGAGATCCAGCAGAATACTGCTAAGAAAATAGTTTTATTCAAGGGGTTTAGTTATCCAAGAGTGAGTGATGAACAATAGTGAGAACTCAGAAGTACACAGTGCAGTACTTAGCTTTTCTTCTAGCATAGTCTCTCTACTTCTGCTGATATTTATCTCAGCACTGATTTGCTGTTGTGTAAGAACAAAATTTCAGAAAAATAACTGGTACAAAAGGTGCAGTATAACAGCACAGAAAAAATTCTATACTGTGCTACTTACTGTGTACAGTATTTTAGTAAAGTACAGAATTCTAGTATAAAGTTATTTGATTAGACAGCAGAGAGCTCAATGACTGAGTCAGAGCAATAAAACATATAATAAAATGAAATTTATTCAAGCCAAAAAACCTTCACAGTCTGTATCACCTGAAGCGACTCGTTAAGAGATTATTTAAAAAACAACACTGATATAAAATAGTGAGGGTGGAACCCAAAATCAAGGACAAGGGTGAATATGAAGCTTGTAAATCATGGCAAGGTAAGCTATACAAATCTGTCTCACTCAAGTTCTGCTCGCTACAGCTGGCAAGGAGATAATAGTCTTGCCTTGCATGATGGCATTTGCCAGGCAGGTCAGTGAAGCATGGATAAGGCTAACGGTAATGGGTCTGGGCGAAACAATTGTAGGAGCTAAAAATAAATATATTGTAAAAGCAGGGCACAAATGAAAAAAGCGAGCAGTGCTTAAGTAAGGATATCAATATAGCTTACCTTTCCTTGACTTTTGAGTTTTGTATTCACCCTTGACCTTAATTTTGGGTTCCACCCACACTATCTTATATCAGAGTTGTGTTTTCAGATTATCCTTGACCAGCTGCCTCAGATAAAATAGACTGTTGAATTCTGGTATGACATTTTTTGCAAGTAGGGAGTATGGAAAACCATTCCATACTGTACCTAATCTCCTGCTGGGCACAGTTATTTCCAAAAGCTGGCAAATGAGATGACTATTGAAAGAACTACTTGCTATGTAGGTGTGCATGCATTACAAGCTTTTAGAACAGCTACTGTTAAAGCATCTAGAGCATGCTCTCAACCTCCAGCTTCCTCACCATCAAGCTGGCTTTCAAAATGGATGATGCACAACCAATTAAGACGTTAAATTAACCAATGACGTTGAATACAACCATGAAGAAAACAATAAATCAGGCATTGTCTTGGCAGATCTTACTGATGCATATAATAATGCATGGCATAAGGGCATAGAACTCAAACTACTAAACGTAATCTCAGATGAGAAGATTGCTCTTGCTATCTAATACACTTGCAAACTGATGCTTCACCCTCAAGACTAGTGATAGTCAAACTAGCCACTTCTGTCAGAGGGATAGCACATAATGACAGTCACGACTAGCAAGGTGTATATCTAATTTCACAATAACTAGTGTAAGAGCAGTAAGCTATGGCTATGCAAAACTTAGCATTCCTGTTTTTTACCCTTGACTCCTGCACCATCGTCCAAGGTTAAGGAAACCTTAACTTCAGACATGCTGGAAATATCTAGCCATTTGAGAAAATTGAAATTGAAGTTAAGTCTGGTGATAGCAACAACCATAGCTTTCCACTACAACACAAAGGAAGCAAATCACCAGCATCAAGTCACATTTCCCCACTTCCTAATAATCCTATCCAATATAACAAGGCATAAAGCTAGATTGCCATTATCAGGAAGCATATGAAGTTTTTCAAGCCTTAAACAGGTGCGAGAAACAATCTTTTGAAATGCCAGGTAGGATCACCATGTGGGTGGGGGTAGGGGGGCAGCACAAACACCTTGCAAACAGGAGCTCTTTTACCCATTTACAATGCTGCTAAATAAGCTTTTTTAGTATGGTATTGCAGCGTGCATGTTAGAAAGTGGAATGCATCTCTGAATGACACAATGAAGATTATCACTGACTGTACATGCCCCATCTCATTTGACATCTTGCTGGTGCTTACAGAAATACCCTACTACAGCCGTGCACAGAAAACAAAACTGTTGGTAAAAAAGAGATCAAGCTGACAACTACCACCTTATGCCTAACTTGGTGACAGTAGGCCAGTAAGGTTTAATCTCAGTGATTGTCTCACAGTGCTCCACTATTTGCCATGCTACTGTGCACTGTAGATTTAGTTTTAACCTTCTCGATGATCAGAGATCTAAACAGAAAACAGAAAGAGCTGCCAACTTGTGTAATTCACAATACTTCAAAGCATTAGAGCTGCAGCAAATTCCAACTTACCTCAGAAAGATTGGGTAGTATCACCTTTGCACAGAAGAAAGATTTAATTACGAGGGTAGGCTGAAAAGTTCATAGCATGACTAACACAAAGTATTTAAATTTGACCAAAGTAGGTTTATTTTTCAAAATAATCTCCTCTGCGATCCACACATTTCTTCCATCTGTGCTGCAGAGCTCAGATCCTGGTGGCATAGAAGTTCTCCTCCTGACCCTCAAAAAAGTCCTCTACAGCAGAAATGATGTCATCATCACTCTCGTACCATTTTCCAGCAAGATGTTTTTTAAGTTTGGGAACAGAAAATAATCTGATGGTGCCAAATCAGGAGAATATGGAAGGTGATCAATCAGTTCAAAGCCACAATCATGCACAGCGAACATTGCAACTAGAGACTTGTGAGCAGGAGCATTGTCCTGATGAAGCAGGACACCTTTTGTCAGCTTTCCAGGCCGCTTTGACTTGATTGCTTGTTGTAACTCCCTTAGCAATTTGGCATAACATTCTCCATTGATAGTTTTACCTTTCTCAAGGTAGTCGATGAACACAATGCCTCTTGCATCCCAAAATACGGAGGCCATCACTTTTCCTGCGGATGACACCACCTTGGCCTTCTTTGGAGCAGGAGAAGTTGAGTGCTTCCACTGCATGGATTGCCATTTGGTCTCTGGTTCAAAGTGATGGACCCAACATTCATCTTGGGCGAGAAAACGCTCAACAAAACGATCTGGGTCTGCCTCAAATCTTGACAAGTTCGCTTCTGACATGACAAGTCTGGTGAGCTTTTGATCAGGTGTCAAAAGCTGGGGCACCCATCGAGCCGAAACTTTTGACATGCCAAGTTTGTTGTGGAGAATGTTCTCCACTTGTTTGCAAGACATGCTGATAACATTGGCCAAGTGACTAATGGTTAATCGTCTGTCATTCATTACCATTTGATGAATGCGGTCAATGTTTTCTTGGGTGGTAGCTGTGGAAGGACATCCTGATCTCGGATGATCTTCAAGGCTCTCCCTCTGCCTCTTGAATTCCACTGCCCACTTCTTCACAGTTGATAAAGCCGGAGCATCATCCCCAAAGTGGAAACCATATCAGCATGAATTTCCTTGGTCGTTAATCCTTTTTTCTGCAAATAACTGATCACACCACGGTGCCAAATCTTATCCATATTCACAAGATCATCAAAAAATCAAAATGCAAAATTCTCTTGATATTACAAAATCTCTCTAGTACAACTTTTAAAGTGCGAAATTACTTATCCAGCATAAGGTTGCCTAAAAAAAATATTGCAGTCAGTATCAAGAAAGCATGAATTTAACGCATGGCAAGTTTCACTGATCTGTCGCAACTCCTTTATAGTGAGGCTACGAACTTTTCAGCCTACCCTTTTATCCATATTCTGCAAGTGTGGCAAACAGGGCTAAACTACCCATCACATTGTGTTTAATTGCCACACTTATGAATCACTAGATTTTGAGTAGGGAAAACTTCCATATTTTTATCAGCCAAACCAATAAAATAAGCAGTACTTTATTAAACATAAGAAAGCTAACATAACAAAACTAACAAAAAAAACACCCAAATGTCCTTCTTGAGGACTTTGTCAGAACAATATAAAACTGAAATTTTGAAGATGAATTTAAATTTCACAGAACCAAACAACAATGAGAGAGATATCATTTTAACCATGCCTCTCAATGAAACAGGTGCAGAAACGACCTTGCTCAATGTAAATAACAGAGAAGGTTGGCTTAAGGTGCTTCAATAGCAGTGCTCCCATTAGCTCAGTTTCAGTGTTACTACATCACTTTTTAATGATGTAAAGTTTTGCTCTGCCGGTGTTGTTTGTCTTCAGGCTTAGCATTGATCCCAATCGAATTTGATGGAAGAAAATATGATGGACTTTGGCAATGAGAAAGATTATAGATTATTATTGATTATGAAATTATGGTTTACCTTAAGCACTAAATCTCACTATCACTGATGGGAAAACCATCTTCAACTTTATAGATTTGAGAGCAAAACACAAACAATATCTGATTACTGTTTCTCATTGTTACTGCCGTATGATGGCAGTAAGAACTCAGTGTTTTGTTCTGACTCGCTATCATTATCTTAATTTGCGGCGCTGGTAATTGTGTTAGTTTTAGGCGTAATTTTGTTTCAAACCTCGTGCTTCTTTATTTCCAAATTCTACCAAACGACAATTCAACAGAATCAAGAAAGGACTAGAGTATTTTCGGATCGTGTAATGAAGTTTATAATTTGTTGTTTAGAATTTCAAAATTTAAATGTATTAATTTGTGCTAATGCAATTAACTCCAAATTGAACGAAGTGTCACAATTGCCAGTAAGTTCGTTGTTTTTGTTAATTTATGATTAGTTGTTTATTTTGTTTTTTCATAGATAACGGTTTCTCAATACACCTCAAGGCAAAAAAGTATTGTGAGACCAGTCTTGAGGCAGTGAAGCTTCGGAAAAACACCCATGTGACGGTAACCAACCGCAATCGCCGTCACAAGTAGTTATTGGCAATTAGCGCAAATCAAGAAGATTCACCAAATAAATGCATACGAGGTCAAAGAATAAAAAATTCACCACAACGAATCCAACTATGCTTGAGGAGGATAGTTCACATGCGAGCGTGTACGATAAACCAATGCATCCTGGCGCACTCAAATCTAATGCGTCTTCACAAGAAGTGGTCCCATTTTCAAAAAACGTCGCCCTAACCCCAGTGTCAAGGCAGGGGACAAGCGAATCACTTCAACTAAACCAATCTATTGTCGCATTAGAGCCAAGCGCTACGGATGCAAGCAACAGTCGTATTCACTCGAACTATCCAACTTCAAGTATTCAAGATCCAAATATGCGGAGTGCTGACTCCATTGTTATCAGCTCAAGTCCAAATTCTGTTGCTAAGAAAATAACAAATACAAATGATGATGTCCGAACGAGAACGTCATCCTCCGTTCATTCGAGTGGCAGTCGCTCCAGCACGAGTTCGCGTTCAAGCGCCAAATCAAAGAGGGCGGTGCTTATGGCCCGCTTACAAGCTCAAGCTGAAATTAACGCTCTAGAAGAGCAACAAGCCAAACGACGTTTTGACTATGAACAAAAACTTCTTGAACAAACTCGTCTCCGAGAAGAACAAGAGCTCAAGTTTCAACATCAGCTCACGGAGGCCAAACTTCGCGCGCAATTAAATGAAACCATCGCACAGATGCAAGCAGAAGAGGAAACGACGGACCCTTTCAACAATCCAACATCCTCAACACAATTAATTGCGGACAATGTGAGTAACATGTTTCGTACTTCTTTTGTAAACGAAAATTACGCCGGTCCGTCAATTAATATTTTGCCTGCAAGCGTTAGCAGCTCAATGATTAACCGATCTACAGAGTGTAGTAATAAGCTCAATCCAATACAAGACCCCGTATATAATGTTGCGCATGCAAGCAGTGCGGACCCAAAAAATAGAAGCTACAAAAACGTTGAATTCAACCTCTTACCACCCGCCTCCAATGGTGCCCAAACCTTCAAACCCTCTAATTGTTTAAGTCATAGCACTAATAGGGAGGGATACCCTTTATCTCATGCACGCACGTCAGCTCAGATTTGTAAAGCACCCCGGCCTAATGAATGTTTTTCTGCGCAACCTCAAGCGTATACTAATCAATCGTTTCGCATTATGCCTGAAAACAACGACTTTGATTCCACTAACTGGCAATCAGCCCCTGAAATAATCACCAGTGCTCCTAATGATGCCACGACCTCTTGTAATATGAGATTTAATGCTAACGGCTCTGTAAATCCCTCCGGAAGAGCCCCAGATTGGCAGCCTGCCATGCCCGCATTAGAACCACCCATCTTTGAAGGCAATCCTGCCAATTATTGTAGTTTCGTTGATTCCTTTGATGCTCTAATATCTTATAACGTCCCAGAGCCCAAACGTAAACTCTTCTATCTTTTGCGATACACGTCTGGCTCGGCAAATGCTTTAGTGAAGGGCTGCCAATATTTACCGGCCGACCAAGGGTATGCTGAAGCACGCAAACTGCTTCAGCAAACATATGGTCAGAAATTTCAAATCGCCAAGGCATGCATCGATTCCATTGTTAATGGCCCGCCACTGCATTACCAAGACAAAGCTTCCCTAGTCAAATTTTCTGCCGAGTTAAAATCCTGCGTCAACACTCTCAGCGGAATGAATTATCTCCATAAAATGGATAACATCGACGTATTAAATAAAATATCCAAGCGTCTGCCCAGCGCATGGGTTAACGGCTGGCAAGTAGAAGTCGATAATGTTATTCACGTTAGAATGGAAGAAGTCAGTATAAAACACTTGACTGATTACGTGTCGTTGCGTACTCGACAATGCACAAACTTTGCCAACGACTGGTCGCAGGTGAAATCCCGGCTGAACAACCCAGCTACAAACAAACGTGAAAAGGCCTCGTTTGCTACACAAGTTAACATCAAGAAAAAAATGTGCAGAATGTGCGAAGGTCCACATTTCTTAAATCAATGCAAGCATTTCAGAAAGCTCGATTACGATGCTCGTAGGTCATTTGTGATTAAAGCCAAACTTTGCTGGTCATGTCTCGAACCCGATCATTTGTCAAAATCTTGTCCTCGTACTAAACCATGCTTGAAACAAGATTGTAATGGGCGCCACACTACTCTTTTGCACCCGCCGAATCTAAGTAATCAAAGTACTACACCCGCCGAAAGGAATAGGGGCGAAAACACCACTGCCATAGCCAAGGTCTCCAGTGCATTCGTTGGCTCAGATTCTTTAATAAGCGGTTTTTTACCAGTAGTTCCTGCCAAAATTCGCTGTATCAAGTCAAACGATTTCATTACCACCCTTGCGCTGCTCGATAACGGAAGCACAAGCTCGTTTATTTCGGAAAGCTTAATCAAAGCCTTACAAGCAAAGAACTTTTCCGTGATCAATGTTTCAACCGCTACTATTAATCAAGTTCAAACCACGCACAAAGCAAAGGTTATCAATGGCCTACAAATTAGCGATCTTGCCCAATCCAACTTTTTTCAATTAAATCCTACGCTTTCCATCAACTCTATTCCAGTCGGGAAAGGTGATATCCCAACTCAAGAAGACGTTAATCAATTTCTTGAATTTAAGGATGTTTATATCCCATTGATGGACGAAGAGGTCGGCCTACTGATCGGTAACGACAATGCCCCGGTAATGCAACCACTTGAAGTCATAAATACTGACGCCGGTTACTACGCGATTAAAACTCCGGTGGGGTGGACAATTAATTGTCCAAAGAAAAACAAGGTTTATCCAAAATTGAACAAAACGTTTTTGGTCAGATTAAATAATCACCCAATGTGCACCTTGTGTACCGACGTTGTTGACACCAACATTAACAACAATCAACTATCAAGAGACCAAACTCGCTTTTTGAATTTCGTTTCGACCTCGATTCGCCATCTTGACAATCAACATTATGAAATCGCTTTGCCTGTGCGCAATTCTGAGATTCAATTGCCTTTAAATAGAACTATGGCAGAACAACGAGCTTGCTATCTAAAGCGTAAGTTCTTGAAAAACCCTGCCTTTTTTGAGCATTACAAAATCTTCGTCAATGACATGCTCGTCAACAACTACGCCGAAAGGGAATACAAGGGAATTTCCCTTAATGATACTTTATTACCTGGACCTGATATCACAAACAAACTGCTTGGCGTGCTTATTCGATTTCGCAGTGAAGTCATCGCAATCGAAGGAGATATTAAAAGTATGTTTCATCAAATTCAAATTTCCCTGTGTGACAGAGATAAACTCCGATTTCTGTGGTGGGAGAATGGTGAGCAAAGTAACGCGCTAATCGAGCACCGAATGTGTGTGTATCTGTTCGGCACCGTATGCTTTCCGGGCTGTGCCAATTTTGCACTCAAACAAACAGCTCTAAACTTCAAAGACAATTTTGATCACAATGCTGTTGACGTAGTGAACGACTGCTTTCACGTTGACTTTAATCCGGCCGATCACACATCTCGTTGCTTATCAATAAAGAATTTTTTAAACTGCGCCCAATGGAAAGCTTGTCCAACATTCCAAATGTCTCCTGAAAGCTGTTGGCCAGAACAGCCGACATTTATTCTTCCTTTCTGCTTTCCTGCAGACGACCCAGAGATTAAAAAAGGTAACGTCCCTTGCTTTCTCTCATCTGTACATACACATTTCCTAGATGACCTTTTTGACAAATATTCGTCCTGGTTTAAAATTCTAAAAGTTTGCGCATGGGTCTTTCGTTTTGTAACTGCACTCAAGTCTCGAGTTAACCAAACAAAATGGTCTGGCCATTCTTGTGGCCTCTCATTGGGAGATGTCGTGGTGGTTGATGAACCCGCATTACCTCGGAATGCTTGGCTCCTGGGTCCTGTCGCACAAACATTTCCAGATTCGAATGTCCTGGTTCGCACCGCCCGCATACAAACGAAACATTCTATCATTACGCGCCCAATCACAAAACTATGCGTAATTGTCCCAAACGATCAAAACTAGGCATTCATGTGTATATATTTGATGTATGTATTTGCATTTACGTGTGTATATTTGATGTACGTATTTGCATTTATGTGTGAATATTTGAAGTAATTTAAGTCTTGTTAAATTAGAATATTCGTTTGTTACTTAACTCTTTTGCTCCAGCGTGAAAAGCGAAAAAAATTTCCGTAAGGTGGCAGCGCGAAAAACTGTCATAATCAATCATAATTAATCATAATTATGTACCTCAAGTTTGTTTGTAAATCATTACTCAGCTGTCTACTTCTACATTAAGTGTTATATATCGTTGAAATCTACATTTCTTGAGGATTTCAAATAGAAAAAAAAAATTTTTTTTTGAATATGCAAATTTTATGCAAATGAACCCCCCCCAACGGGGGGGTAGTTGTCTTCAAAGTTAAAGAGGTACCCTCACCTCAAAGATCACTACAGATTTTATTTTCAACCAATTTTTTTAGAAATGGTCGCAAGATGATGCTAAGGAAATAAGCTTTCAAGGTACATCAATCAAAACTTACCTAAGAGCCTAGGTTTTCTACAATTTGCAATTTTCTGAGGCACATGACCTTTTTTTTGAGCGGTACCGACCAGTACCAAATTTTGGTAGTTAAATTCAGTACCTAAAATATGATCAGTTATTATCTGATAGAGGTTAGCCTAAACCATGTAACATTATATATTTTTGAACAGGGAATTTGTTCAAGATTCAGAAAATATCAAGTTTAAATAGAATATGCTGTCACTGATAATGAAACAGCCGCTTGTTTACACCCTTCCCATTTCTCGAGAAACAAGGGGGATACAGCAAACTTTGATTTAGAGAAGCCAAACTTCTGTCAGCTTTTAAACTTGTATTTCGCTTCTTGTCTCCTTGGAAATTTGATACAAAATGACGACTTCAGTGGTGAAATATTTGCAATTTATTTTATCTTTTTATAGGGTGTAGTTTTTGGAAAAATCATAATTTAGTGAAGGTAAGTCAAAAAAGTTTGGGGGTTTTGAACTGACATGATGTACAGTACTCATTTTTGATCAGTAAATATCATATACCACTCAGTCTAAACTATTTAAAGTTATATATTGCTGGAAAGCAAATTTCCTAAGCTTTCAAATGAGACCAGTATTTAGCAACATATCATATTTTTTACGCACTAAATGTACTTTTATCTACTTATCACTCAAATTTGTTTGGGGGGGTTTTGAGACCCCTAAAAAATTTGGAAATTTAAAAACGTAAAATTTATTGTTATCGCTTGAAATTTTGTCAAATGATGCCCTAAAAAAGTAGTTTTCAGACTGTGTTAATGATGAAGGTTTTGGTTATGTGGGAAAAATGTAATCTGAGTTTGATTTTAGCGTAGTTGGCACGTGGTGAGAATTTGGCCGATTTTGTCGTCTGCAACTGAGTTCTTGGTGTTTTTAACCGTTTTTGAGTATAAAAATCCAATAGTTAGGGCACAAATTATACATCGTCCGATGCGTGAGTAAATAAGCGTGATCTTTTGAAAATTTTATGAAAATCGGATGAAAAATAAAGTCACAAATCGATTTTTTAGTAAACAAATTTGTAACTCAATTTAACAAAATTTGAGGGAAACACTGAAAACACGAGATCATCAATCGATGATCGCGGGAGCGAAAGAGTTAAGCGTGTTGACTCCTAAAGCATTCACCACAGCTTAACGGGGTGGGGATGTTACTGCCGTATGATGGCAGTAAGAACTCAGTGTTTTGTCCTGACTCGCTACATTATCTTAATTTGCGGCGCTGGTAATTGTGTTAGTTTTAGGCGTAATTTTGTTTCAAACCTCGTGCTTCTTTATTTCCAAATTCTACCAAACGACAATTCAACAGAATCAAGAAAGGACTAGAGTATTTTCGGATCGTGTAATGAAGTTTATAATTTGTTGTTTAGAATTTCAAAATTTAAATGTATTAATTTGTGCTAATGCAATTAACTCCAAATTGAACGAAGTGTCACAATTGCCAGTAAGTTCGTTGTTTTTGTTAATTTATGATTAGTTGTTTATTTTGTTTTTTCATAGATAACGGTTTCTCAATACACCTCAACGCAACAAAGTATTGTGAGACCAGTCTTGAGGCAGTGAAGCTTCGGAAAAACACCCATGTGACGGTAACCAACCGCAATCGCCGTCACACTCATATCAAAGAAGATGCATCTTTTTTGATTTTTATTCAAACTTTATTGACCTTATTTGATAAACTCTCCTTAAAATTTGATACAGTTAAGTCAAAAAACAATTTGTTTAATTGTAAAAAAAATCAAGAAAAAATTGCAACCCATGCCACGTTAGGCCCAAAACGCAGTTGAAGAACAGATGAAGATCTGAACAAAAATAGCTTGATTTTTACAGCTTGGCAGATACTGGTATCCTTTTGAATATCAGAACTTTCTGAAAAATTTTCGGGGCTAGTAAAGAATCGGCCGTCATGCTCTGTAATAGGCGATCACGTGACATGCGTTGCATGACGTGTTTTACGTGACGAACGCAATGCGCGCGAATGAGATACTCTTCTTTCTTTATTATCGCTAGCTTTCTTATAACTGAAACCGTTAGAAACGTGGTTTTAGTACAGAAGAACTGTTCGCAGAGCCGAGTCACTAAGAACAGTTCATCATCGACCACAGGTGTGTACCGTAACGCCACAGGATGCCATCAAAACATGCGAAAATTGCGCTCTTTCTTAATATATAGGCTTAAAATTTGTACCTTTTCAGAGACAAGATGTTAAATACAAAAGCGCTGTTTGCAAGCACATCAAATTTCAAATGATTGCTTAACCTTCCCCAATAGCCTCCTATTTGGTTTTGGTGCAAAAACAATCCAATGTTCTAAACTGGCACCACCACAAATACGAGATTAATGCAATGAAAAACAAGCTTGCCATAACAACACTTGTTAAGCATATGTCCCATGAGAAAAACGCAATTTTATGCTGAAATGCACAACGCTATTGTATACAAACCCAAATAAAGTGTAAATTCTCAAAACCAAAATGGAACCTGATGCTCAACTACCTGCATACTACGCGAACACTTACAGATCACTCTCAATATGAGACCCCAACATCATGAAATACACGACATCATCGCACATCGACCCTAGTCAAGTATAAGCCGCCATCCAAAAAAATGCAGTTGATCATGAAATACACAACGTTATTGCATACTAATCCTAGTCATACTGATCCTAGTCAAGTATAAGCCCCCAAACAAGAAAATGCAGTTTATCATGGAATACGCGATGTTACGGCGCAACACGCGTGTCTGCCTCACGCTGGGAGATGTCGTCGTTGAAACGCAATTTATTCAGTGAAAATTCGAGGAGAAATCAATGAACCAGAAATGAAATAATTGCCACAAATTTATAGCGAACTGGTTTCTGTAACAAAAGTAACAGATACAATGTAATTGTTACTTGCGTAAATAACCGATATGCGAAACTTAGCAACTTGTTTTTCGACGGAACATCCAACAACTTTTAATAATTTAATTACAAATTCTTATAGCTGAAAAATGGTACAATATGAGATGTTTGTTGATTTGATAATTGATAGTGCCTTACACTAACGAACTTTAGTTGCTGCTGCTGCGGTAAACAATGCAATGATGAAAGGTTTTGAGTAGAAATTTCAACTGATATCAATCAATTAGAACAATGCAGCGGAATTGAATTCTGTTAACGAGCCTAGCTAAAAATAACAATGCTGCAGAACAAAGCGTAGCCCCGCGGTTACAATAATTGAAAAGACACACAAACGAGAATACGCTAATTAGGTATTTGACCTTATCAGACAGGTCAGCTACGCAAAATTTCAGAGCAAAAGGGTCACAAGCTCAAAACTCGCGCACATCGAAACGCAATTTCAATGAAAAACGATTTATGACATAACACACGACGTTATTGCATATCGACCCTAGTCAAGTATAAGCTCCCATCTGAGAAAATGCAATTTATTCTGGAATACGCGACGTTATTGCACATTGACCATAGTAAAGTATAAGCCCCCAACCAAAAAAATCCAATTTATCATAGAAGACACGATGCTATTACATATCGGCTCTAGTGAGGTTTGAGCCGCCATTCAATAAAATGCAATTCATGGAATAAACGACGTTATTGCTTATTCACCCTAGTGAACTATCAGCCGCCATCCAAAACAATGCAATTTATCATGGAATACAGGACGTTATCGCATATCGGCCTTAAGTCCCAAACCAAGAAAATGCAGTTGATCATCAAATACAAAACGTTATCGCGTATCGGCCCTGTTGAAGTATAAGCCCCAAACCAATAAAATGCAATTCATCATGAAACACACGACGTTATTGCATGGCGACCCTAGTCAAGTATAAGCCGCCATTTTAGAGGACTGAGTTGATCATGGAATGCACGACATTATTGCATATCGACCCTAGTCAAGTATAAGCCGCCATTTTATAGAATTGAGTTGATCATGGAATGCACGACATTATTGCATATCGACCCTAGTCAAGTATAAGCCGCCATCCAAGAAAATGCAGTTGATCAAGGAATACACGATGTTATTGCATATTGATTCTAGTCAAGTATAAGCCGCCATCCAAGAAAATGCAGTTTATCATGGAAATACACGACGTTACTGGATATCGAATCTAGTCAAATGTATGCCCCCGACCAAGAAAATGAAATCAAAGATGTTGTTGGTACGTACTTTTTATGAATTGATGCAATTTATTTGAATGATTTACATACCGGAACATAATGTTTACATTACAGATATAATGAAAGTGCGTATAGGTGTAAGCACTGTAACGCTATGTAAAGCAAAAGAGCTAACAGTTTAAATTTTTTATCTCTGGATGCCTTTGTTCGCGTTTGACCATATCTACTTGACGGTAAGATGGGATAAAGACTTATTAAGACTGAGTGTGTTTGCACTTTCATCGCGCCCATTGCCTTGTTCTAAGTCTTGTTGAGGTACCTACTGCTGCCGGCCAATCAAGGGTGCAACCAGGGGGTCGAAAGCGCTAAATCTATGTCTTGTTATCCACGGTTTAATACCTGAAGCTTTAGGCCTACTTTTAACAACCACTGGTTTTTGAAAGTACGTCACAAAACATTTCGTTATATATTCTTTTCTGAAGATGTTCGACGTAACCACCCAAGCAAAACGTTAAAAATATATACGGTAGCTTTTAGCGATTAATTGGTTGTTTATTGCTTTACCGGAAAAAGAGTTAGCTTAAACTAATTTCAGTACACCTAGAACAAAAAAATCACTTTTATTCCCTAAAATGATTATGACGTATTCAATTCCATGTTTTTATTGAACGGGGCGTTTGCGTTTGAAGTCGCTTTGTCGAGCTTGTTGCAGCGAATATTTCCCGTTAACAGTTCCTCTTATAGGTTAATATATGTCTTACCCAGACAGGTGTGGAGGAAAAGTTTTGCGATAAGAAAAAGTAGGCGAGCAAAGTAGTTAGCGAAGGTGAGGGGGAGAGATGCGTTAGAAAAGGGAAAAAAGCTAAATTGCGATTCACATCGGTGGTGTAGGTGCTGGAGGGGCCGCAAAAAATTGGTAGGCAGGAAAATTTCAAGGCAAGCCGAGATAAAGTAAGGAGAACAACTTCAGGAGTGTCAGTTGTAAAGGAAGTTTAATTTTGAAGAGGAGGAGAGGAAGGTGAACTTGAAATGTACTCATTTGGGGCAGGTACAGAATTGCACTGACCTTTTCCTGACCATATTGCCGGCGCACACAAAGCAAGGAAAGATGTGGCATGATTGGGATGAACGTTGCTGCTCAATACAAGAGAAAGAGGAATAGGAAGGTGTGAGAGAGAAAGGCAAGGAAACAAAAGAGGAAAAAGCAGTAGACTGATGTTACAGATAGTGCGGGCAGTTTTTCTTCGGTCGTTCAGTTAGCAGCACCCTGAAAAATGTTTGCTGCATGAAGTGGACGGGGTACATAACACCTTCAGAGAGGCCAAAAACCATTCTATTTCTCTTTCTTTTTACAAGTAGATTTTACAAACTGCTCTGCAAAACATTAATGAACTGAAAATAGTTTGTTTTTGTATCATCGATCTGAATTTTTCCTGGGGGAGGGTGGGGGGTGGGGAAAGGGATAGAACCGTAGTATGCGATGAACCCACAATATTATGTCTATGACCATTTTTGCTCAGTGCAGTGTTACGTATCTATATTTATTTTTCATTGAAAAAAACAATTTGCTTGTATTTCAGAAAATAGTCGTAAAATACATAATAAAATGGTAGATTTCTCTATTTTAGAGGGTAAAGATCCTTGGGAAGTTGGAGCCATTATCGGATTTGGGATTGCTGATTCAACAAGAATGTGGATGCAGCAGCACGGGCTTCTTGCGAACAGGAGAAGCTGCTTGCGGTGCAACAGCAACATGCTGATGCAAAATAAATCATCGGTAATAGATGGAAAAGTGTGGCGGTGTTCCAACAGAGTGAGTATTCCTGTGCTCATATCGTTATGAGTTTGTGTCAATTTTAATGACTATTTAGTAAAAGCTGCTCTTGGGCACCACATCGGTTTTCAAATAGCTCATAATATACCGAGTTTTAACTAAGCTAAAGGACTGGGTAAAACTTGAAATCAAAAATGTTGTCTCTTTGTCTAACTGTAAGCTCATCTGGGGCTAAGGTTCCACCGTTAATCACACACAAAAAAGTACGACACTCTACTAATTCATCGACTCCAATGACACCACTATGTGGTCTCATACTGTGCATATAGCCTACAAACTAAACTTTCTTTCCTAAACATTTTGCAAGTTTGAAAAGGTATCGGTAGCAGTAAATTCACTTCAATTGTCACAGAAATTTACTTCAAAAAAGCTTACTTCTGATTAAACTTGTCGTGAGCTTAAGAGGCAGTGCAAATGGTCTAAGCCAGGGGTGGGCAACCTACGGCCCGCGGGCCGCATGCGGCCCCCGAGAGCATTTTGTGCGGCCCGCGAGCACTTTTCAAACTTCAGTAAACCTGAGTGACAATGATAGGAGGGGAAACAATTACCGTATTAAAGAACAAAAAACTTTACACGCCACGATGAAAAAGGCATTTGTCAGTTTGCACAGACGCAATTTCCGTCCATTCAGAGGGTGATAACTTTTTTTTTTGGAGACCATCATGTCCACGTTCTGTAATACGACAATGCAAGAAGGTGGACCTTTTTTTTTTGGATACTTACATGAGCACTGGCCCTTGGCCAACTCTTTAGTGATCAATGCGGCCCTCCGACTAAAAAGGTTGCCTACCCCTGGTCCAAGCTATTGCTTAAACAAATGGAACAAAATGTAGTGTGTTTTTTTGAAAGGGATGTCGTACTACAATGTCCATAAGAAAGGATTCGTTTTTTGAAAAGTCAAGCCTGAAGTTGGAACAATGCTTGAAGATATGTTTTTGCTGGGCTAGAGACCACGGTCTTGATATAATTATGCAAGACTGCCGTATCAGCAAACCCACTGCAGTGGACTGGTGCCAGTTTTTACGGGAAGTAAGCATCTTTATTTATGTACCAAATTTTTTGACAATTTTTTCAAAAATTGCCTTTTTAGACAAATGAATGTTATTTTGAGCATAAAAGCCAGCGTCCGGCTTGTTAACTTTAAATTTTTTTGCGTTTTTACAATTTCCTATGACGTCATAACAACCAATTGATTGGAAAAATTTTTTTTATGAATATTTTGAAATACACTAGCCGCAGAAACGTAGTTAATGGCTCATTCGGCAGATATCGAGAAACTTATCCCCGAAATGGAGTTTTTTTCAATATTACAATGTTTATTAGGAATGCAGCAAGCCATTTAGTGTTTTGCTGCTTTTTTTTAAGCGCAACTCTTTCAAAACCACTGGACATACAAACTTCAAACTTGGCACCTTTAATCAATACACCAAAATTAATCACATCAATCTCTTTGCATCGGTTTTAAACACTAATCTTCATTTAAAAGTTGGGAGGTCTGAATTAGGGGCAAAGTTAAAGGTAATGTAATCCAAAGTTTAAGAAAAAAGATCATAATAAAACAATAATCGAGTGCAGTCGACGCTGGCAAAATCAGGTAGTATATGTATATATACATATACGATAAAATTAAGAAACAAGTTAGCAATCACTTGTATCATTTAGATTTGTTCACAAGATCTTATTGCCAACGCATCTCCAATTGGTGGAGTTGGCCACATTGTGGCAATTGACGAAACTTTAGTGGCGAGGAGAAAGCCTGCCGCTAATCAGCGTGGTCGAGTTGTCCCAGCGCAGTGGCTATTTGGTGGAATTGACCTCCAAACAAGGTAGGTTTTAGGCGCAGTTGTGAAGAAAGTAGAAGAAAAGGCTCTTTTACACTCCACGAAATTTTGCGACTGTTTGGCCAATCTTTTTGCCAACGTGGTCAGTCGTTTTTCTCTTGTGCAGTTTACGAACCAAACTAAAATTTCTTTCTTCTGCGAGTACCGACGCGATGGCGTAGTGGTTAGAGCGTCCGCTTCGCAGTCGGTAGACCTGGGGTTCATTCCCCTTGTCGAGTCATACCAGAAGACTTTAAAAAATGGCATCCGTAGCTTCCCTGCTTGGCGCTCGGCATTTAGGGGAAGTTGTGGAGAACAAGCCGGCAAGTTCGCTTGTTGTGTCCTTGGGCAAGGCACTTAACGGGACGCCCCACCTTTATATGGAAGACAGGTGGCCCATAAACCTCGAAAAAGGCAATTCCCAAGCGAGTGCGGACTTCCCGTCCAAAGTATAGCGATACAATTCGCTTTCTCGTGAATGGAGGATAAATATGGCAAATAAAACAAAATAAAACAAAACAAAACAAAGTAATAGGTCAACATGGTTATCAACAAATTAGGGGAGTTAAAGGATTGAGGAGGCTCATAGACTTTATATCATTTGAAGCCTATTAATGTCAGAAGCGGGTGGAACACCAAGATGGGAGGTAAAATATTGGAATGATATTACAGCACCTTTTGTTTCAAAGTAAGCGATTTTAACTTCATGAAGATATTAATATTTCAGGCAAGTTTTTATGCAACTTGTCGATAAACGAGATCAACAAACGTTGCAACCCATCATCACGGCGAATATTGCTCCGGGAACTGAAATTCATTCCGATGAATGGGGAGCCTATGTCGGTTTGACGGGTAAATACTACAAAAACAGTAGTTGCTGCAGAAATGATTTTGTGGTTTTTCAGCTTTGGGATACACTCACCACACCGTTAATCATAGACGCTGGTTTGTGGCACCTAACGGTGTCCACACAAACGACATTGAAAGTATATGGTCTGCATGCAAGTGGAAGTTCAAGCGCATGCACGGTACCCGTCGAAATTTTATTCCCAGTTATCTGGATGAGTTTTTGTGGCGTCGAAAAAGATCAAAAATGAAAGTATTTTCGGATCTTTTACAATCAATAACATTGCAATATCCACTGCCATAAATTGTCATTGCAGCAGTGATGTTATTGATCAAGCGATCAATCAGATATTTAAAATTTTTGTATTTTGCTTGTAATGCTTCTTTTTTTATCGATTCACTGCTTGTTTGATTTCGCTTTGTTGCAATTTTAATAATTTGCATTTTCTTATTGGTACTTACACTTGACAAGAGTCATATTGCATTAACGTCGTGTATTTCATGATAAAATGCATTTTCTTGAATGGGGGTTTATACTTGACTAGGGTCGATATGCAATAACGTCGTGTATATCATGATAAATTGCATTTTCTTGTTAGCGGCTTATACTTAACTAGGGTCGATATGCGATAACGTCGTGTATTTCATAATAAATAGCATTTTCTTGGATGGCGGCTTTTACTTGAATAGGGCCCGCATCTCTCCCCCTCACCTTCGCTAACTACTTTGCTCGCCTACTTTTTCTTATCGCAAAACTTTTCCTCCACACCTGTCTGGGTAAGACATATATTAACCTATAAGAGGAACTGTTAACGGGAAATATTCGCTGCAACAAGCTCGACAAAGCGACTTCAAACGCAAACGCCCCGTTCAATAAAAACATGGAATTGAATACGTCATAATCATTTTAGGGAATAAAAGTGATTTTTTTGTTCTAGGTGTACTGAAATTAGTTTAAGCTAACTCTTTTTCCGGTAAAGCAATAAACAACCAATTAATCGCTAAAAGCTACCGTATATATTTTTAACGTTTTGCTTGGGTGGTTACGTCGAACATCTTCAGAAAAGAATATATAACGAAATGTTTTGTGACGTACTTTCAAAAACCAGTGGTTGTTAAAAGTAGGCCTAAAGCTTCAGGTATTAAACCGTGGATAACAAGACATAGGTTTAGCGCTTTCGACCCCCTGGTTGCACCCTTGATTGGCCGGCAGCAGTAGGTACCTCAACAAGACTTAGAACAAGGCAATGGGCGCGATGAAAGTGCAAACACACTCAGTCTTAATAAGTCTTTATCCCATCTTACCGTCAAGTAGATATGGTCAAACGCGAACAAAGGCATCCAGAGATAAAAAATTTAAACTGTTAGCTCTTTTGCTTTACATAGCGTTACAGTGCTTACACCTATACGCACTTTCATTATATCTGTAATGTAAACATTATGTTCCGGTATGTAAATCATTCAAATAAATTGCATCAATTCATAAAAAGTACGTACCAACAACATCTTTGATTTCATTTTCTTGGTCGGGGGCATACATTTGACTAGATTCGATATCCAGTAACGTCGTGTATTTCCATGATAAACTGCATTTTCTTGGATGGCGGCTTATACTTGACTAGAATCAATATGCAATAACATCGTGTATTCCTTGATCAACTGCATTTTCTTGGATGGCGGCTTATACTTGACTAGGAACGATATGCAATAACCTCGTGTATTTCATGACTAACTCCATTGTCTAGAATGGCGGTTTATACTTGACTAGAGCCGATATGCGATAACGTCGTGTATTTCAGGATAAATTGCATTTTTTTGGTTAGGGGTTGATACTTGACTAGGATCAATATGCAATAACGTCGTGTATTCCGTGATAAATTGTATTTCCTTGGATGGCGGCAGATACTTGACTAGGATGAATAAGCAATAACATCGTGTAACCCATAATAAAATGCATTTTGTTGAATGACGGCTTATACTTGACTAGAATCAATATGCAATAATGTCGTGTATTCCATGATCAGCTGTATTTTCTTGGATAGAGACTTATTCTTGACTAGAGCCGATATGCGATAACGTCGTGTATTTCAGGATCAATTGCATTTTTTTGGTTGGGGGTTGATACTTGACTAGGATCAATATGCAATAATGGCGTGTGTTTCATGATAAACTGCATGTTTTTGGTTGGGGGCTTATACTTGACTAGAGTCGACATGCAATAACGTCGTGCATTCCTAGATAAATTGCATGTTTTTGTTTGGGGGCTTATACTTGACTAGGGCCGATATGCAATAATGTCGTGTTTTTCATGATCAACTGCATTTTCTTGGATGGCGGCTTATACTTGACTAGAGTCGACATGCAATAACGTCGTGCATTCCTAGATAAATTGCATGTTTTTGTTTGGGGGCTTATACTTGACTAGGGCCGATATGCAATAATGTCGTGTTTTTCATGATCAACTGCATTTTTTTGGATGGCGGCTTATACTTGACTAGGGTCGATATGCGATGATGTCGTGTATTTCATGATGTTGGGGTCTCATATTGAGAGTGATCTGTAAGTGTTCGCGTAGTATGCAGGTAGTTGAGCATCAGGTTCCATTTTGGTTTTGAGAATTTACACTTTATTTGGGTTTGTATACAATAGCGTTGTGCATTTCAGCATCAAATAATCAAATATCCGTATATTTGGGAATCACAATAGATAGGACCTAATCCTTCAAAGAACACACAAGAAAACTAAAGGCTAAAATTCAATCAAGAAATGCTCTGCTTTCCAAATTAGCAAATTCAAAATGGGGAGCATACCCTTATACTTTGCGCACAACTGCTTTAGCATTGTGCTTTTCTACAGCTGGATACGCGTGCCCAGTGTAGGAGAGATCAGCTAATGCAGCAAAAATCGACTCAGCTGTGAATAATACATGCCGACGAATTACAGGATACTTTAAACCGACCCCCCTTAATAAGGTGTACAGCTTGGTAGGAATTGCCCTCCCCCTCCCCCCAGCATTCGCCGTGAAGTATCCAGCCAATCTGAATGACAAAAATGCAATTTGGACCAACGGCATCCCATGTACGAATTGACAGCCGCCCCATCCAAACTAAAATCTAGAAAGAGTTGTCTAAGAACTGTTCCTCCTCTCGACAAGCACACCACGCGCCAACTCAAAACACAGAACCTGTGGCAGAACTACACAGACAATATTCCAGATCAACATAAGCTCCAAAATTTCCCAGTTCAAGAATCTCTTCCCTCAGGATGCAAGTTACAATGGAATAAATGGCGTTGTCTCAGCCGTTTAAGATCAGGTGTAGGCAAGACCAAATCTCTTCTACTGAAGTGGGGCTACTTACCCCTCGCACTGATACCACCTAGCAGTGTGGAAAAGAAAATCAAACCATAAACCATTTGTTGGCTTGCGAAAAAACTGGAACAACCTCTTCTACTGAAGTGGGGCTACGTACCCCCCGGCATTGATACCACCTGCCAGTGTGGAAAAGAAAATCAAACCATCAACCATTTGTTAACTTGCGAAAAAACTGGAACAACCTGCACCATGGATGACTTATTACAATGTAACAGGAATGCCAAAAAAATCACAACGGCTTGGTGCAACTTAATATAGCTCAAACGGACACGAAGAAGCATAAAATTGCGTTTTTCTCATGGGACATATGCTTAACAAGTGTTGTTATGGCAAGCTTGTTTTTCATTACATTAATCTCGTATTTGTGGTGGTGCCAGTTTAGAACATTGGATTGTTTTTGCACCAAAACCAAACAGGAGGCTATTGGGGAAGGTTAAGCAATCATTTGAAATTTGATGTGCTTGCAAACAGCGCTTTTGTATTTAACATCTTGTCTCTGAAAAGGTACAAATTTTAAGCCTATATATTAAGAAAGAGCGCAATTTTCGCATGTTTTGATGGCATCCTGTGGCGTTACGGTACACACCTGTGGTCGATGATGAACTGTTCTTAGTGACTCGGCTCTGCGAACAGTTCTTCTGTACTAAAACCACGTTTCTAACGGTTTCAGTTATAAGAAAGCTAGCGATAATAAAGAAAGAAGAGTATCTCATTCGCGCGCATTGCGTTCGTCACGTAAAACACGTCATGCAACGCATGTCACGTGATCGCCTATTACAGAGCATGACGGCCGATTCTTTACTAGCCCCATACTTCCTACTCATTTGACTGTTTTTTTGGCAAGGAACTCCAAACCATTCTAACCCACAGACAATAAGCTACACACTTAAACCAAATATTTTTTTAATTGAAAAAAGGACTTTGCTTAAAGCTAAGAACATGCAATTACCTTCTTTCTTGCATGTCTGAGCATACCATGGAACAGTAAATGCCAAACACTCCATTACTGCCTTTAATTGCCTATCACTTCTACACATCAAGTTTTAAGAACTGGCTAAAAACAAGAAAAGTAATTTTTCTCACAATATTAGCAGATTAGTGAATAATAAGTTCAATTTTGGTTTTGTTCATTTGTGTGGACGGCAAGCAAAAAAAATTGGCACTTTGCATTTGTTACCCCAGGCTGCCATCTTGGATCAAATGCGACTTACAATGCTATAGCTACGGGTGCAAATCTTCACTGGCAGGGTACTTGGACAAAGGCAGTGTACACTGGGGGTGCAATTCTGCCCAATACATCCAAGATCTGAAGATAGCAGCCTGGGTTAATAAACAACAAAACGTCAAAAATTTTAGTACTTTTGTATATTTACTCATATTGATGGTTTTATCTCGATCTCTGCATGTTAAAGATTTCACTGGAACTCTAGGAAAACTGAACGTAGGCGCTGAACCCAATTAAAATTAGTTGAACAGCCCTGCTGTTGAGATACAGAGCAAAAAAAAATGTCTAGCAGTTTGAAGACTTATCTTCACTCACAATCATACAGGAAATTGAAAATATCGTGATAAACTGTCTTTCAACCATTAATCTATTCATGCACTTAATTCTGCCTCGAACTGCAAATCTACATAACCCTACACAAAATTTTTCAATAACGTTACCGGTACTACCCTGACGCATTTTGTGTCATAGCTGAGAATTTGCTTTGCATTTGCCCAATTGATAGCAATGTTCCCACAATTTTATTTCTTTTCCTAGGGGTTTAACAACTTATACCGGTATGAGCAATTAAAGTCAAACGCAGCGAATAAAATAATTTTTCATTCGTTTGCAAAACACTTTTGTAACAAATTGGTGTATTACGATAAAATCTATATTGCCTACGAAAATTGTGTGTGTGTGTGTGATGTGCGCGCGTGCGAGTGGGTGTATTTATAGCACCATATTCGTACACAACTGAAATAAGCAAATACATCAAAAGATCCTGAAATGCAAAGCAGTAATAGTAGTTAGCAATTTATTTCGCTTCTGTTTTCCCAACACAAAAAACTCGACAATCGGATAAAAACAACGAGCGTAAAAGGAATGAGGGTGACTGTAGCGTGTCGCGCCTCATCGAGCTGCCATGCCAAACACCTTATGATCTCTTTTTTGTTAGTTTGCTTTGGGCGGCTTAGCACTTTGCTCCCGCTCATGTTTGTGATTGTAGTTGTTTACTGTAAGATTTAAAGTATATCGTGCTACTATAGTCCGTACGCCTGGCGATGTAACCTCACGCCAGGAATCTAAGCCTGCATGGCTTTCGGGCTAGCCGTGATATTGCAACGCGTATTCGTTTATTATTATTGCATGTGTCTAAAACCACACACATTTATTTTTCTTTTTTTATTAGGGCTAGATATGTTTATGTTTTTGTCCTCTGATAGTAGCTCGTTGATCGGCTTGCCTTTCCCGCCATTAGATTGTTTATCCGCTGTTTTCGTTTATGTGACGTGTGCAGTGTCCTGGTTACATAGACGTGTGCAGCGACGTAATTCGTAGTGAAGCGTGCAGTATTTTGTGACGGACTATGTACCGTATGTGGTCGGAGATTTTGTGCTCTCTTTCTTCGTCGATCGGCGTGGCGGACGGACGTGTTCTGGTTATCTGTCATTTCTCTTTCGTTGTTAATCGTCGTGGCAGAAGGACGTAATTTGTGATTATCTGTCACAGCTTCATGAATTGATCGAATAAAATATTGCTGTCGTGCTTTTTTCCTTGTGACTGCAATAGTTCCCAGCAATTGGGGTTCAGTCAGCACGCTCTTGCTCAAGAAACCTATTTCCTACAGTGACAAAACAAATTGACGTAAAACATACCCAAATAGGTTAAAGTTACCTTCATAGAGATTAAAAAAAAGCGGGTATGGTCACCACACCTAACAAAAATATCAAGCATAACAATTGAAAAAAACAAAAAAGAAACTAAAATAGCTATCAACCAAAATAAACAAAATTTTACGGTATGTAAAAACACCTAATAATAGCTAAAAAAGGTTCTATTAAATGTAACAAATTGAATGATGGGGAAATATGAAGTTGTTGGCTAAACCTTAAAATGTGGAAATTTTTCCCGATAAAGAACCACTGCACGATGTATTGAATCAAACGAACGCAAATAAATTTGTAAAGTTGTTTGTTGCTTGTAAGTAAGCACAGTCTTAATTTCCTAGGAGATATGACGGATAACTAGGCCTAGCTTATAAAATTTAAAGTTTGAAAGCAAATTAACAGAAAAGTATTGATCAGTAGGTCTGCACCATTGTATCAAACCATCGTCATCCAATATTTAATCCTACCTGTGGATAAATTTTGTTTTTTAAAAAGGTTGTTAGGCCAACCAGGTAATAGAATGCAAGACATTTTGTGGTTAGGTATAGCCTCCATTGCTCTGTTCTGCGACCAAGGCACAATGGTGCAGCCGAGTAATATCATCACGTTAGGTATCCCAATTTGCCAAACAAAATTGGTGTTAAGAAGGAGTATCATCTAAATATCATTTATTCCTCTTTTAAAGGTAACTTCACATCATTTAGATACCTATCAGTACATCAGCAAAATATAGGCTGGCCATTTTTTTAAAATGCAAAACCGGGACGCATATTGCAGACTGCCAACACTACTTACATTCTATATTATATATCCGGTATAACTGAATCCCATTACGAAAGTGTACTTTAGATACAATGAAATTGATTTTTTTTGGCAAATCACCAGTTGCAGTAGCCTAATGGTATTAAATGCAGTACAACAAAAAGACCGAATTACGGTTATCAAGAAATCAATGATAATATTTACCTATACCAAGCACCTTTTTCAATAGCACAACGTTTGATTTTATGTTCTTATAAAATTCAGTATATATCAAATTAATATTACTTTTGCACTTGAGAAGAGCTTTGACATTTTGTTCGTGCATATTGCTTTTGTCATCAGACCCCATATTTTTCATAATTGAAAAAATTTTTTCGACAGGTGCTGATCTTTCAGGTAAACAAAATACGAACTCGACCAGTTTCTGAAATTTTGGAATGGGAATATCTTTATCCCTGAAAGCTTGGAACAATTGGGTCCACTTTTGTTCATAAGATATTGGTATATTTTGCCATCTCTCTATTCTGTCGCTAGCAGACTTGTAGTTCTTCACCAGAACGTGCTCATTGAAAAGGGATTCGATATCAATTATTTGCTTCGCAAACACGCAGTTGATCTTTTTTGCAGATGCACATACAGGCGGCCAGGATGTCTTCTCTTGAGTTCAGCCAAAGATGAGGTGTCACACCTTTGTAGGAATCTCGATACACATCTAAGTATGACTCACATTTCTCGTAAAAGCATCCAGTTTCATTAAGGAAAAACCTTGCATTTACTTCTCCATCTTTCTCAAGCTTTTCCCATACACGCTTCGCTTGGTGAGAAGCAAAGTTATTAACTCTATTTTGGTGTAGCTTCAACTGCAATTCTGTAAGAATAATCACCACATCCACAGCACTCGTTTTTTGTCTCTCCAACTTCAACATTGTTTCGTTAAAGTACTTCAGCTGTTCATAAACGAACCAGAGATTGAGTTCTTGGGTTGGATTTTCAAAACATTGGCAAATGATAGTTGGGCAATGTTCTGGCGAATTAAAGTAACTTTTCGATGTTTCAAACATCTCAAGAACTCGCTCCAAAGCAGGTAGCAACGATAAAAATCTGGTATTGCCGCGCTGCAAAAGTGGTTGGTACTCAACATCAGCAAAATCGCAAAACTCTTTAAGTTAGAAAACCCAAACAGTGTAAATGTGAAAGAATTTATAAATCTTTACAAGGCTTCCTACGCATATTGGCAAAGTATCCACAGCATGCTGAAGGCAATTGTGTACGATGTGAATTGTACATCCGATGCCTACAAGGTCTCGTTTAACGTTATCCTTAACTTTATAGAATACATTCTTTTGTCCTCTTCTTTTCATATCGCCAAAGTTAGTGTTGCAATTCTCCGCACAAAATCCAATCAATTAATTCTTAAGTTTTGTTTGATCTAAAACTGAAAACAGGTATTTACTTAATATTTCAGCTGTTTCTCCATAAACCGATTTAAATACCGAAAGCTTTACTTCAACACCAGTGGTGGATATATCAAAAATGGGGGCCTGAGGCAAAATTCTAATAAGGCGCCCCGAAAAATTGTTGTAGCTATAAATAATTGCAATCAAACAACGCTACCTTCTACAACGCTACAGGGTAGGCCATAGATGGTTGAAAAAAATTGATGCAGATACATTAGGATATATTCATAATCAAAACCATACATTAGAAATGTTGAAACGCTTTTTTGCAGTAACTAGGTTACCGCATTTCACACAGTTAATCACCCTTTAAAAAAAACTGGAGTAATTTGCTATCGAAAGCATTACAATAAGAGCACAATTGTAAGGAATATTCAAATGATTTGCTGAAACACAAGTGCCCCAAAAACTTGGTGTGACTTAATTGTCATGAAACACATCGCAAAACAGAATTGTGCAGAATATTCAGATGTTATGCAGCAACATAAGCCATTTTTTTGTCAAAACATCTAAAACCACATAGGTCTATTGTTCAGTGATCATATGGAGTATAACTTCACAAACAAATACGCCAATAAACGCATCAAAAACTAACAATTTTTACGATGTCACAGCCTACTGTGAGATAAGGGCTGACAATATGCTTAGCTAGTGTACTGATAGACAAAGCTTAAACTTCCTAAAAATATGAGTCTTCACATGCTTATAAACGTTGTGCTTGTAAAAAACCATTGAATTTAATCGTAATGCGTTGAGATAGAAGTTACCTAAAGTTTTAAATGCTGGCGGTGGTTAATTGTAGTAGGTCTATTAACTCTTTCGCTCCCGCGATCATCGATTGATGATCTCGTGTTTTCAGTGTTTCCCTCAAATTTTGTTAAATTGAGTTACAAAATTAGTTTACTAAAAAATTGATTTGTGACTTTATTTTTCATCCGATTTTCATAAAATTTTCAAAAGATCACGCTTATTTCCTCACGCATCGGAAGATGTATAATTTGTGCCCTAATTCTTGGATTTTTATACCCAAAAACGGTTAAAAGGACCAAGAACCCAGTTGCAGACGACAAAATCGGCCAAATTCTCACCACGTGCCAACTATGCTAAAATCAAATTGAGATTACATCTTTACCACATAACCAAACCCTTTATCATTAACACAGTCTGAAAACTACTCTTTTGGGGCATCATTTCACAAAATTTCAAGTGATAACAATAAATTTTACGTTTTTAAATTTTCAAATTTTTTAGGGGTCTCAAAACCCCCCCAAACAAATTTGAGTGATAAGTAGATAAAAGTAAAGTTAGTGCGTAAAAAATATGATATGTTGCTAAATACCGATCTCATTTGAAAGCTTAGGAAATTTGCTTTCCAGCAATATATAACTTTAAATAGTTTAGACTGAGTGGTATATGATATTTACTGAGCAAAAATGAGTACTGTACATCATGTCAGTTCAAAACCCCCCAAACTTTTTTGACTTACCTTCACTAAATTATAGTTTTTAGAAAAACTACACCCTATAAAAAGATATAATAAATTGCAAATGTTTCACCAATAAAGTAGTGATTTTGTATCAAATTTCCAAGGAGACAAGAAGCGAAATACAAGTTTAAAAGCTGACAGAAGTTTTGCTTCTCTAAATCAAAGTTTGCTGTATCCCCCTTGTTTCTCAAGAAATGGGAAGGGTGTAAACAAGCGGCTGTTTCATTGTCAGTGACAGCATATTCTATTTAAACTTGATATTTTGTGAATCTTGAACAAATTCCCTGTTCAAAAATACATAATGTTACATGGTTTAGGCTAACCTCCAGCAGATAATAACTGATCATATTTTAGGTACTAAATTTAACTACCAAAATTTGGTACCGGTCGGTACCGGTCAAAAAAAAGGTCATGTGCCTCAGAAAATTGCAAACTGTAGAAAACCTAGGCTTTTAGGTAAGTTTTGATTGATGTACCTTGAAAGCTTATTTCCTTAGCATCATTTTGCGACCATTTCTAAAAATATTGGTAGAAAATTAAATTTGTAGTGATCTTTGAGGTGAGGGTACCTCTTTAATTTTGAAGACAACTACCCCCCAGTTGGGGGGCTAATTTGCATAAAATTTGCATATTCAAAAAAAATGTTTTTTTTTCTTTTTCAAATCCTCAAGAAATGTAGATTTCAACGATATATCACACTTAATGTAGAAGTAGACAGCTGAGTAATGATTTACAAACAAACTTGAGGTACATAATTATGATTAATTATGATTGATTATGACAGTTTTTCGCGCTGCCACCTTACGGACATTTTTTTTCGCTTTTCACGCGGGAGCAAAAGAGTTAAAAAAAACCAGGAAGGTTAGTTACAATGGTTGTTGCCTTGTTTTTGCTGAGCACAGGTCAGCAACCAATTCACCAATCACAATATCCTCTACATTATTGTCTTTGAACTCACTGACACTTGATTACATAGGGCTAATGGTATCATTTTCTGTTTCATCAATACACATAACTTAGATTCTTGAAAATGCACTTTTTGTCTGCCACTTCTGTAGTAGTAACGCTGTTTATTAAAATAAATCTATCCATTAGACTTCTGCATCATCATTGTTCCTACTTTCTTCCTTTCGCCTTCGTTTTGATGCAATTCTTTCATACTCTCTATTCAACCGATCTACTAAAACTGTCTGGTATGAGATAAGGTATACAGCAAATCAAGGACTACTATCTTAATTGAACTGATAATTTACAAATGAATCAGAATAAATAAACCTTTTTGAAAAATGTTATTGTAGTAGACTTCATGTTTGGATGAGTCACCAGAGAAGTATAGCGTTAAAACCACTAAAATCTTTTATTGTTTTACTATCATAACCAAAGATAATGGCATATACCAATCATGAATAATGACTTGATTAATTCTCCTTTTACAAATTTCTCTAGAAAGCTAAATATAAGAATGTAGCAAATCTGCCCTTGAATCATTGGCTTGAGCAGAACACAGCAAGTACAAAGATGCCAAACAACTAAAACTTAATGTTTTTAAATCTTGCAAAACCTTTTTATGCTTACATATCTCTAAAACTATTTTGCAACACAAATGCAACTGACCGATTATTCTTTCAAAGCTGATTTATTTCCGCTTTCACCAGTATCTTACTAACATCAATAAACTGCTCATATAAAGATGAATAAATTAATTCACGTTTTGATACAACTGAAAACTGGACCGACTTTATAGATAAATTATCACAGTTCACATACAAAATGTGGTCTGCTCAAACAGCAAAAAATATAAGTTGTTCTGATCACATTGTAGCAGTCATTGTTACATCATATCTAAGCCGTATATAAGCGCCTCGCCACCACGTTTTGTTCTCATTTATCGCTACGTAACTCTAGTATGAGCTTGTTGCTACTGTGTATGAGAACTATTGTCCAGCAATAAACCAGACAGCAGACCACGTGGTATGAGAACGACAGCACGCAGCCCATAGGAAGCGCTACAATGATGACCCCGCAAAGGCACTACATCTATTCGGACGGCAGTGCCTTCAATCAAGCAACACAAGCCATCGTTGAATCGCCAAGCCCAAACCTCAAGAACGCCTTCCAATCAGTGTGTTGACTGGAATTTCATTCACTTCGACCGCCAAGCTCATCTCTCTCTCATCGATGGCTGGGAAGGCATGTTGCAGCCACTGCAACTTCGATGCATACATGCGCAGCTATCGCGACAATGAGATCTAGTTACTAAGATTCGTATGAACACGAAGATGTTACAAACCACAAACCGAGAGTTACCAACAGCAATGTTAATATATAAACCAGGGTTGTCCAAAGTCTGGCCCGCGGGCCGCATGTGGCCCGCGACCTCCTTCAATGCGGCCCGCCGCCTCTTCTAGAAAACTTTTAAAAATTAGTATTATTTAGACATCTATTGAGTTATTTCGAAAAAAGTTGTTTTTTACTAAACTTTATTTAAGTTTGAATTGGAATATTATTTATTCTTTATGAGCAAAATGGTTGGAACATTTAAATATTCTCAGCATAAAGCACACAGCCAATATTGCAGAAAACATTTTATTTACAAATGCCTGACGTTTCGAGATAAACTTTTCTCATTTTCAAAGGCTACATTGTACCGGTTAGGCTAAACTGTTGAAAACTAGCATAAAACGTACAAGGCAGAAATTTAAGTTACGTAATAAACAATAAAAGTGACATAACAACCAAGTACGAATACAATGGGATTTAAACATTAAACAGGTAAAGAGGCGTTGTTATTGTTTATTACGTAACTTAAATTTCTGCCTTGTACGTTTTATGCTAGTTTTCAACAGTTTAGCCTAACCGGTACAATGTAGCCTTTGAAAATGAGAAAAGTTTATCTCGAAACGTCAGGCATTTGTAAATAAAATGTTTTCTGCAATATTGGCTGTGTGCTTTATGCTGAGATTATTCTTTATAATTTCAGTTTTACTTAATCCTCCATTACATTCTGTTTTATTTTTTCTTTTCAGACTTAGTGCCACATTTTTTACGATGGCTCAGAAAAGAAAAATCTCTGATGAAAAGCGTCAATTCAAGGATAGTTGGGACTTGAGATTCCTGGTGAAAGAACAAAGTGGTCGAGTTTTATGTTTAATTTGTAATGAAATGATATCTGTTATGAAAGAGTACAATGTACAACGACACTACAGCACTCTTCATGTCACTGGCTATGATAAATACACTGGTGAGGCGCGGCGAGCCCTACTCAATGATCTCAAATCAAACCTGCGTAAGCGTCAAGAAAAGATGTTTCAATTAGTGAAGCCTTCGTCTTCTACAACCATTGCCTCTTATGATGTATCACTTTTGATGGCTAAATCCAAAAAGGCATTCTCTGACGGTGATCTCATTAAGCGATGTGCAATAGCTATGGGAAAGGCCATGGGCTTTAACGATGCAGCTAGTGGGTTTGAAAAAATTCCACTCTCGCATCAAACTGTTGCTAGACGTGTTGAAGAGCTTAGCAATTTCGTTCAGGAGAAGGTCATGAATCAAATTCAGCAGTGTGTTTATTTTTCTCTCGCTCTTGATGAAAGCACAGATATAAGGGATGTCAGCCAGTTGCTTGTCTTTGTTAGAAGTATTGACTCACAGTTTAATGTCAGTGAGGAGTTACTCGGCTTACTCCCACTTTTTACCACTACGAAAGGATCTGATATTTATGAAGCGCTGAATTCTTTAGTGAGCAAGTATGGTGGATTTCAGAAATGCTCTTGCATCGTTACAGATGGTGCCAAATCAATGACTGGAGCTAAAAGAGGGGTTATAGCGTACTTGAGAGATGCTGGAGTCGACTGCCCAATGTTTCATTGCATTATTCATCAAGAATCGTTATCTAGTCGCTGTATACGTTTATCTGATGTGATGCAGCATGTAATGAAAATTATTAATTTCATTAGAGGCGGTAACAAAGCGCTGAGACATCGTCTATTTGTTGATTTCTTGAAAGATTTGGATACAGAATTTTCTGACGTTTCACTCCATTCTACTGTTCGTTGGCTTAGTGCTGGAAAATGTTTGCAGCAGTTCTTCAGTCTGCGTAATGAGATTCTAAACTTTTTAGAAGAACTGAATGCAGACACTGATGGGTTTAAAGGTTTATTGCAAGACGTCAACTTTCTGAAAGGTCTAGCATTCCTCATGGATATTACTCAGCATCTGAATAAGCTCAATTTAAGTTTACAGGGTAGGAATCAAACAATTGCTTCTCTGTATGGTTTCATAGATGGCTTCCGCAAAAAATTATGTCTCTTCAAAAGTAATCTGCAAAGTAACATTCTGATTCACTCTCCAAGTTGTGATGTTATTTCTAAAGAAATAGAGGACAATAACTTCTGCTGCTTTGTTGAAACTCTTGATACCCTGATTGAAGACTTCAACAAGCGATTTCAAGATTTCCGGCACCTTGAGAAAAACTTCAATGTATTCAATGCTCCGCTGACTATAACTATATCAGAAGCCGATGAAGATTTGCAGCTTGAATTGTGTGACTTGCAAAGTGACCAGTTTTTATTAAGCAAAGCTACACTGCCAATCACTCAATTTTGGCCTCTTCTTTCTGAAGAGCATTATCCTAATTTACGCCGTTTTGGATTGCACTTGCTGTCAATGTTTGGCAGTACCTACCTTTGTGAAGCAGCATTTTCCGCAATGAAGTCGATTAAATCCAACGAGAGGAATCTACTTAAACAAACATCTCTCGAAGCCTGCCTTCGTTTAGCCTTAACCTCGGTTGACATTGACACAAAGGAGCTGGCTTCCAAATACAGGCACACCCATCTCACTGAATTTTAAGTAAACTGTACCGTTTTACGTACTTCCTTAAATATTTTTTACGAATAAATTTATGGTTTATTCTTATTCATACTTATCAGTTATTTTTAAGGTTTCCTGGTCTACTGACGTTGCTCAAAATTTCCAAAACTCTCTTATTCGTAGTATTCACATCTTAGCTTCTTTAATCTATTCCCCGGGAATATGTTTTTATCATAAATATAGAGATTCATTTACACATGTACGTGTTTTACTTTACATCTGGTACGGTGAGACAGTGCATAAGAGGAAAAATGTCAACTGCGGCCCGCGATCTAATTTCCTTGCCGAATGCGTCCCGCGTCCCATAAAGTTTGGACAACCCTGATATAAACCGAATGAAACCTACGAAAAGTAGCTATCATGGTAGAAGAGACTAGTTGCCGTATGGAGTGCACTCTTTTGACATCTAACTACTGCCAGAAGCCTGCCGTTGTGCTACAACATCAGGAAAATAAGGTTCCACCTTAAAAAAATATGTTAAACCCACATTGTCACAACAGTTTCTGTCAAAAGAACTGGAAAGCCTTCAGCCCAAAACAGTAATAGAAAAAACAAATTTTAGTTTTGGGTTTCTATTTAGGCAGTGGCTATTTTGCCGTCAATGACATTTTACCCCTGCACTCTATTTTCCGTTGAATGTTTGCAATTGGTCAATTTCAATGACATATCAACAACGTGACTTTTAGTCGTTTGTGATTGGTCAATCTCCATAATGTATTAAAATTGACAAAAAGTGACAAAAAAGTGATTTGACAAAAATGGAGCTTTTAGCTTACATTCCCACTAATATCCACAAACTGCCATTCCCACCTTACTGTATACTCCCTCTGTTTAAGTACCCTGCTTGCAAAGATTCAAACTTCTAACCATTTTATTCATCGTTAGTGTCACGATCTAAACAATACTACGAACACTACAGCAAATAAACCAATTTTGAAGACACACAAATGTTGATTGGCAAAATAAACTGCAAGGTTAAAATGCCATCAAAGGCAAAATAGCCACTTTTAGTTAGCACTTTCACAGTTGCTGAGACCAAGGACCCATTTCAAAATGCCACAAAATAGCCTAAAATTACACATGCCATTTCTAGAAGGGGGGCCCCTGGACAACTCCAAAAAGGGGGGCCCGAGGCAGCTGCTTGCTTTGCCTCACCCAATATCCACCGCTGCTTCTGGCCTGATACCCTGCTTAACGCTGTCAACTAGAATCACGAGTATGGTACCTCAAGTTGGACAGCGCAGGGTCTTCAATCAAGTAGCACAAGCTATCATCGAGTCGCCGGGCTTCAAACGTCAAGACTGTCTTCCAATTGGTGTCTAAAATCTCACTTACTTCGACCCGCAAGGTTCGCTCAACATTGTCGGGGAAGGCATGTAGCAACCTCTGTAACTTCTTCCGTGCTTTTGCACGTCTCCAGCTGTGCGTGCTTGAGGAGGGGAAATTGTGCGGCAACCTCAGCAACTTCAACTACAAACCACAAGTAGAAAGTCACCAACAACACTTGGCTTTGTTAATGAAACGCCATCTATGTTCTGTAGCTATCATGATGGAAATGATTAGTCACCACACGGAGCGTACTCATTTTAACTCGGACTACTGTCAGATGCCTGTGGTTGCGCTACATAGTACCTACTATAGCTTGACCGAAAATCAGTCCCAAAAAAAGATCAAACAGTATTTGTATGCGTTCAGACAACATTAGCTTACTAGTCAATCAAACAATAATCCATTCCAATTCCAAACTAACTACGAGTGCCACAGCGGTCAGCTATATTTGAGAGTAACAATGATTGATTATGGAACAAAGGTTACCAGGGGGTAAAACTTGGTCAGAAAAGGCTGTGACGTTATCTAGAAGTCTATTAATATGCGACGAGGCATAAGAGAAATAACGCCAAATAAGGAGGTATTGGTCAAAGTAAACATGAAGCTAGGCGATAAACAAGAGAAACTGGGTTCAAAACTTCTGACAATTAAAAAGGTACCGTAATAATTGCTGTAACAATGGCCAAAAACTAAAAACTAATTTCGTTGCTCTAAGACTAACTCAAATTCTGTTTAAAATATTTAGAATGAACTACGTCAATACCTCGCAGTTGGTTCAAATTGCTTAAAATTAAATAAAAACTTTTTTATCTTTAACCCCCAAAAAGTTTCTCCCAGTCTTCTGTTTACTATTAAAAAAAAGCACCACACTTCAAAACGCGATAGACAATAAATAGATGATATTTATAGATGACAGATGATGATAAATGCTGATAGCCTAAACTGAACCAATCAAGTTTAACCTTTTAAGCCCTTAAGTCGTAAGAATTTGGGCATTGCACATGAATAAAGCAAATGCAAATTTCAAATAGAAAAGTCCTGGACAACGTAGTTACGGAGCGGAAGACCGAGCAAGGCATCAAAATCGGAACTGTCCCGGGTAAATCGGGGCGTATGGTAAGCCTACAATTTCATGGCATTTGATAAAGCGAGTAAAACTTTCTACTGCTGTACGTACTATCCCGGTATTATTGTTTCTCTAACCTGGTTTTCCCAAGTAGTGTTGCTAGCTCGATTTTCGAAATCGGCAATTTGCTGGCATGAACTACTCACTTCAAAGCGGCTAGGATTGAATTTCAGCGGTTAGGTGCCTTGGTTTTAGCTAAACTGTTGGTTGTAACAACCTATCGTATTATGCTGCTTTAAGCTGTAGTTATAATGGCATGGGTGGTTGGAGAAAAATTAAAGATTTATTGAAAATAATGAGAAGGCCCGACTGCTTAATCGGCTTGGTCTGTGCTCTGTATTCTTTGTTTCGTTTATGGAGTGGGTGAGTTTTTGTAAATAAATTGTATTTAGAACTGTTTGTGTGAATGTAGCAAACTTCTAAAGCCTAATTTTATAGACTGGTGAAGCAATGTACGCTGATGTTTACTAATGGATAGCCTAACCTTTAATGGCAACTAGTTAAACACAGTAATAATTTTGCCTGTGCTTGGTCGTTCTGCAGCTTTAATTTGTTTTTCATTCTGGAATTGCACAGATCTCCACGTTTTTTATGCTCACAAGTGAACATTTGAAGTTTAGATGCATTTTATGCAGCAAAAGGAGTGTGGTGATTTTTGCTGTTGGATCATGCCTATGTTATGCATCAGGTTCTATGGTATATCTGTATATGTTTACATGAAATTTTTCCAATATCATGTGTATTCACATGTTTTTTTGGGTCTGGGAAGTAGAGGATTAAATGAAGATGGAAGTGGCTTGGGGCCCCACAAAGCTTTGAGGCACTGCAAAATTTTTTAGATCCGCATCATTAGGATTTACAATAAACTGTGATTAGTGTACCTTACCGTTTTTTCATTCTTCAATTCACAAAGCTTATGAATGAAAATGATGCCCCATTGTATGTAGTGGGCTCAATCAGGGCCAATGTTGGTAGTCTCAGCTGTATCACCCTGTCATGCACATCACAATGTTGATTATTTGGTTAGAATAATTTGTATAACTAGTAAAGATTAAGTATGGTAATTAAAATGGTTAGCAGTGTTAGCTTTTGACATCATATGATAAATCTAAAACAAAGTCATGGAAGTACTATTTAGGCTAACTGGTGCATTATTAATCATATGCTGTGCTTCACTGGTTTTAAAAAATAGTGAAGCTGTTTACCCAACATGTTGTAAGAGGTGACTATTGGGTACCATACCTACCGTTTACAGTCTGACTGCTAATGATGGGGTTGCCAGCTTAATTACTTGGTTGGACCACTCATGCCAGAAAACTGAGGTTGGGGGTAAGCAAAGGCATGCTTCCCTTATAAGAATTTTGCTCCAATGAATTCCCATAACAAGAAAAAATAAACAAATAGCCCCCAGTTTCTGGCAGTTCTTAATTGGGCAGGGGGTTTAAACCTAAATGTCATGGAATAAGATTTGGTACGTTAGATGTGGGAAGCCTCTGTGGAAGGAAAACAAAAGTGTGTGTGAAGAACTGAGGAAGAGAAGAGTTGATGTGTGCTGCATGCAGGAAGTAAGATGGAAAGGCCAAAGAACTCATTTTGTGGGTACTTTGGGACAAAGGTATAATCTGTAATGGTTGGAAAGTGATAAGAATTTGGAGGGGTTGGCATTTTGGTGAAAGAGGGAATATCTGGAAAGGTTGTGGAAATTAGAAAAAAAAATGTGATAGAGTAATGGCAATTGTGCTAACTTTAGGTAGAGAAGTGATGCAAATGGGCCACAGACCAGAAGACCAGACACATAAAGTTTTTATGATGAAATGGGGAGTGAGTGGGACTTGGGACAATCTAGTGAAATCATTGTTTCTCTGGGGGATTTCAATGGACATGTGGGGAAATGTGCTGAAGGTTTTGAAGTTGTACACAGGGGAATGGTATTGGGAAAAGAAATACAGAAGAAAGATGATTGTTGGAGTTCTGTGATAAATAAAAGCTGTGTGTGGCAAAAACTTGGTTTTATGAGGCACACAAATGGAAAATAACCTATAGTGCTGGTGGATGTGAAACAGAAATTGATTTTGGGCTTGTGGGAGAAAAATACAGAAAGTATGTGAGGGAGGTTAAAGTGATTCCATGGTAACTTCAACACCGGCTGGTGGTTGTAGATCTAGATAAAAAAGTTCTAAAAACAATTATGAGAAAGCAATGGATTCTAAGTAGAAAGATTTGGAAACTGAATGAAAACTGAACAAAAGCAAGATTTGAAAAAAGAGTAAAAGAACAAGCACAGACATGCTTGATTTGTGGAAAACTTTCAAGGATAGTGTTCTAAAGGGATGAGATGAAGTGTGTGGAAAAAGAAGTCTTGGAGAGATCAAGGAGACATGTGGTGGTGGAATGAAGAGGTCAAAGATACCATAGCATGTAAGAAGGCAACATTTAAAGAGCTGTGCAGGTTTCCATCAGAAGAAAATATGACTTTATACAAACGTTTAAGAAATCAAACAAGAAAAATTGTTGCTAGAGCAATGAGAATGGAAGCTAATCAGGAGCTGAGTGATTTAATATCAGAATTCTAACAGTGTTTTCTACTTCCTTAGAAGAATGAAAAAAGAAGGGAAGGATGTGGAAGGAGGAAGGTTCTTATGAAGAAGAGACAGACAATTGGGTTTTATTGAAGAAAAAAAGGCAAAATTTGGAAGGAACACAAGGAAAAGATCATGAATGAAGAGAACAAATGGGACCACATGGTGGTAATTGATGTAGTAGAAGGACCAATGGAAAAAGCTTGCAATAAAATTGTGGAAGTAATGCAAAAGATGAAATCAGGAAAGGCAACTGGACTATCTGAAGTGAGTGTGGAGATGATAGTTGCAAGTGGTAAAATTAAAGTGATGATGGAACTGTGTCAGCATGTAGTAGATGGTAGAGGAGTGCCTGATGAGTGGAAAACTAGTGTTATTGTGCTTATCTTTAAAGGAAAGAGTGATGTAATTAGCTTTGGATCATACAGGGGAGTGAAACTGCTAGAATATGACATGAAAATTATTGAAAGGGCACTAGAGAGTCAAATGAAAGCACTGGTTAATTTGAATAAAATCCAGTTTGGATTTATGCCAGGAAAAGGAACAGTGGATGCGATGTTCATTGTGAGGAGAATGCATGAGAAATATCAAAAGAAGGACTAGAAGTTGTATATGTGTTTTGTTGTTATGTCAAAAGGTTTTGATACGGTGCCATAAAAAGTGATGGAGTGAGCCATGAGAAAGAAGGGTCTATTAGAAGTAATGGTTTGGGCAGTTATGAGCTTGTATGATGGTGCAAAGACAAGAGTAAGGGTGGGATCTGCATATTCAGAAGAATTTAAAGTAAAAGCTTCAAGGATTTATGCTGTTGCCACTATTGTTTGCAATAGTTGTGGGGTTATTGCAGAAAATGCAAGAAGGAGTGTGGTTAATGAATTACTGTATACAAATAACCTTGTTCTCATGAGCGAAGACATGGAAGACTTAAAGAAAAGATTTTGCAATTGGAAGGATGCGTTTTCGGATGGTTTTCTCTGAGGATAAAAGGTAAAGTTTGTCTTTGTTGCATAAGATCAGCAATACTGTATGGAAGCTAGGCATGATGTTTAAAAGAAAATGAAAAAGCAATTTAAGGAGAACAGAGAGGGCTATGGTGAGAGCCATTGCAGTCAGAAAGTTGTTGACAGAAAGATGACTCAAAAACAGATGGACATAATGGGGTTGACATAATGGGAAACAATAGGCCAGTTAACAACAGCAAATGGAGTTGGATGGTATGAACATGTGCTGAGGAGGGATGACAATAGTGCTTTGAGGGTTGCTCTTGATCTTGGAGTGAGTGGTAAGAGAAAGTGAGGACAACCAAAGAAGACCTGGAAGAAGCAAGTGAAGGAGGAGACAGAGAAGGTTGGTTTGAAGAAGGAGAATGGCTGAATTGAGCAAAAGTGGAAAGACAGAGTGCAAACAAGTGCAGAAGGAATGGGGGGTGAATCTGGCCATCTCTGCTAAGGGGACAATACTGGATAAAAATCGAATAACTACTGTTACTATGTGGTCCAATTTTTGTACAAAAATTTTCCCAACAGGTCTAATTTTTTTATTAATAATATATATTTTTTCCATGTGATAATGTCTATTTTGAATTGTATAAATTTGTTTATCATCCTAGGGATGAACTTGGGCGATGAAGTGACTGCAATACCTACATCATCCAAGAAATCATGTAGGACTGAGTTGCACAGTTTTTTATATTATCTCGGATGATCTTGGACCACAAAGCGTTAAATAAACAAACATGAGCTTTTGTGGTGAGAGTAACAGCTTTGTCAGGTGCTCTTTTCCGATGGCACTTTAAACAGCTTTATTTGGATAAGAGGTGATTAAGAAGTCCTACTAAGTAGTACACGTCCGTGATGTGTAGGATGTCTTGCAGTGTCAACTAACCCTAACTTGAATCCAAACCTTGTATAAAGCAAATGTTGCCGGACATTGCAGACATGCACTAATTTGAATAACTGCCTGATAAACCAGCAGTTCTAACTGGAAAAGCTTGTGCTGGTGTATTTAATAACATGTTAGTTAGCTTTAACAGTGCCTTTATGAGCTTATTTTGGATCTATTTTAAGGTAAAGATAAACAACTTAATACTTAGTTTGTATTATTGTAATAAACATGTCTGGTGGCGGTAGGTGGTGCGGTGATAAAAAATTTATAGTTTAGAGGTAGAAAGGTCAAATTAATTAAAAGGTGAAATTAAAAATTTTAGTATGCACTGGCAATTTACGTTTAGATCACCTTCTTGGGTGCTGCTGTATGATTGTTATGTTTGATTTAGACAGCATTATTTGCGAGTAATCATGACTAGCAACGCAGCAATACAGTAGATGGTGATACCAGTAGTTTAGCAAGTTCAAAGCTTTAGTAAGGCCACTTTCCTCTCCCAAAACCAAGTGTTAGCAAGCATTTGCCCTCTGCAAACAAAATCTGCAGCTAAAATTATTTTTGGTATTATATTTTTACCATTTAAGACATCAATTTTAGCTTTTCAAAGAGTTGCATTTTTGCATCAAAATTAAGCTTGCGACTTTTATTCCAACAATCAAGACTTTGCCTACACCCTCATTTTTCTCTATTTTTATTTTTGTGCCTTGACTGCTGAAAGGGCGCCACTTGCTATTAGTCTGCCTCTGGCTTGGGCTTTACAGGTTTAAGGTCATTATAAATAGTTTGGTGTCATGCCCGAGACATTGGTAAAAACTCCTTGTTTAAAGGAAAATCTTTTCAGAGTAAAAGGTGTGAGTGATATCAGACCAGCAAGTTCTCCAGGACCTTTTATCAAAGATGGTTTTGTGCATGATCTTTATTCTGGAAATCTTGTTTATCTCAATATTTTGCTTCAATATTATGATGTGTCATTCGTGTTGTATTATGCTCCTTGGGATGAAAAATCCGTAAAGGCTGCTGGTCAATTTGTTCGTGTTGCTAGACGAATGCACAAGGATGTGAGTGTTTGTGGAATGAAATGGATTTTTAACATTACAAGCTAACCATTGGGTCCAGGGTAAGAAGAGGAATCAATGCAAGCAATGTAAGCAGTGCAGGCAATGTACCAGTATGCAATGCAGGCAGTGTATTGTTTTTAAAAGATCCTTACCTATATTTCTTGCACTTCCTCCATTGCTTACACTGCTCTTTTGGAAGACCCTTATACATTAGCCTTAAACAAATGCTTGACATTACTATTGCAGTATCAAAATTGATTTTATTAAAATAGCCATTAGTTAGCCTTAAGCTAACTAGAATTCAGGATTCGTGGTGGTATATGTGCTTTAAAGTTAGACTTCGTGGAATAAAATATGGAATGAAAATTAGTTGCATATCATGAACCGATATCATAAAAACTTAGCCAAATTTCAAAACGTTAGTAGCCCATTATTTTTAGCTAGAACAAGTTCTTTTTATTTCTAAACTAAAAATTCAGCATTGCATTGATTCTTTAAGAAAGGTACTTTACAACGATTTTCTCTGATTGTTTGATTGTGACAAACAGTTTGTTGGAACTGGTATCAAGCAATTTAAACTTGGAAGCTCTGAAGCAGGTCCAAACAACTCGTTTTATTTTTAGCTCCACTGTCTCTGTTGTTATGTCTGGAAAAGAAAAAAAATAGATCTCAGTAAAAAAATAATGCAATCAAACATGAACTCAAATATTATGTTACCTTGTTTTTTTGTGTAAGTCACTAGCAAGTAAAGTCTCAGCTCTAGTTTGTGACTCAAAAATTGAACAAATTTTTATAAGATTTTTGTTTACTGCTTTATGCATAAATCGCATACCCAGTTTTTGGTGAATATTTACTATAAGAAAATTCGACTTTAACACAAATAAATGCAATATGTGAAATCTCAACCACTTAATGAAATTTTTTTTTACAAATATTCATATTTGCATATTTCATGCATGTAGCTGTCTTTTTTGTGTTTGGTTATTTCTGAAAGCTGTAACAGTGGGCGATACCACTAGTCTGTTTACAGTTTAGAAGAAATGTTAATTGTATCTTGCTACTGTCAGGTTTCTTTTATTGCAATAAACTGTTGGTGGTATGGTGGAGACTGTCGGCGTACAAGGGGCAAGAAAATACGATATCCAGCTCTCTTCATATTTCATAAACAGTAAGTCCAGTTTTTACTTCCACTACAGGTTTGAAGTTGTGTTTTTGTAAATAGGATGCAAACATTGCTTACAATTTTTTCTTTTAGAATCTGGTAGTGCCAATACCAAGAAAAAATGACAAATTTGGTGAATAGTTATTTACGTTTTTGTCATCCAGCCACAGTATAAACTTCTTGGTCATGCATTTGTGTCTACTACCACAAACACTGCAGCCAAAATAGACTACCCTGTCTTTCTTAACAATACAACCATCCTGAACCCTTGCAACCAATGAACTTGCCACCGTTTGACCGTGAAACTGCATTTTATCTATCATTGCTTATTCATTCATGCCTATAAAGCTCGTGCTCTGTTTGTATTTCTTTAGTTGAACTGGGCTAATCTTACTTGTAAGATACATGTTAATGTGCGACTTGGTTTTACATGCTAGCTTTTTATATTCTTCTTTCAGTACAAGTCAGACACTGCTCTGCCAAAGTTTTCGATAACTGGTTCTGTTGTCATTTAATGTTTTTATTTAACAGAAGGTCCTCTCAGTTTGATGTTTCCTAAAACGTTTTGGATTAAAAACATTTGATTTGCATGTTCGCAAACTTTGTGTTATTTTGCATTGAAAATGATGTAGATTTTGTAGCTATTAACGCTTGATTTCTAGTTTGTGGTCAGAACTGGATACGCATGTCATGTCGTCAAAAACTTTAAAAAGTAATGCTTTTATCAACGATTAACTTTGATAAGAGCCAATGATCGTATCGCCATCAAAACACTATGGTGCTTGTTTTATAACAATTTTTGTTGTATAGTAAGAAAACTTCTTTACAATATCATGGGCCTCATTTGTGGATGTATTATGAAAAGTTTTTAAAGAAAGTGTTACGTCCAATAACTTACCTCGGAACAAGCAGCACAGCCGATTTATTCATAAGACAATCCCAGGTACAAATATTCATTTGCTCAAAAACTAAGGGTGTGTGTGTTTGTGTGTTTACCCCATCTCTTCCTTTGGATGGAGACACGGCATGAAACCGTTGGTTTTCAGTTTACACTGCTAGCCCAACAAGATCTGGCGCAGGGAAAACTGCATTCCCCCTTGCGTCGACGGTTGACTTTCAACTGATACAAAAAAGTCGACTTTGTAATTGCTGAATACTGTGATTGCTGGCAACTGCTGTGTTAAAGATGACGGGTTTTTGAAGTCAACTAAATCTCACATGTTCGTTGTGTGCTTTTCGCCTAAGTCCAGAGGATACGTTTTGAGTAAATATGAATGATGCCCAAAATGCAAACTCTGAATGCTTGTGTTGTTTCACAGGTATCTGTAATATACTATGCTGATCTGCGTGGGTCTCCCAGGGAGTTTAGAAGATACTTTGCAATTGCTTTAGAGGCACTTGAAAAATGTAAGAACTTTATATACTTGTTGTTGATAATTTCTTTGATGCATTATAAAGTATGGAACAGGATTTTTACAGTTTGATGTCCTTTCGGGCACCAACCGAGGGAGCCGTTGTTATGTTAAATACTCTTCCACCTCTAGACAGCTTGGAATGCCGACATGTTTTTTTGAGGTTTGTCCGACTAGATCCACCCAGATTAGTGGAAGCAGGCTCACTGCTGAAAGCTGATGAGCGGTATTGTTTCCGAAGGCAGCCTGGGGTAGGGCGACTAGCAAGCAGGAGATGCTTCCCATGAAAGTGAATGAATGCATACACTTAACATTGAACAAGAAGCAGTTTTAGTTGATACAAATGCATACTGGAACTGTTAATTCGCATTCTTAAAGCCATTTACTGTACTTAATCGGCTAATTAGTGCTATATTTGGGAAGATACCAAGTGTTTGTCGGGGATATCCTGTCTTCACACGAAAGTGATGCTCGTCTTGTAAAAAAGTTAGCTAGATTTAAATTGAACGTTTTTAATGTACAGCTGATAACCAGACTTTGTTTCAATATGCCAATTTGCTAAGCTGTAAAATAGTCAAGAGGAAATACTCCAGCATGCAGCTGGGCTTGTGTTTTAATGTGAAATGGTTTGTATGTCTCATTTGCGCTTGTTTTGCACATGACAGCAGCGGTAGTGATCTGATATAGTTTCTACCTTTGTTCCAGTCTACACTTTTGAGTTTAATAACCGTGGCGTAATTATTCCGTTTATACGCTGTGCAGTGAAGCATTGTGTCTCATGGCAAGTTAAATGTTATCTGCTAATTCCTCTATGTTGCTTTACGTTTGCACATGATTTTGTTTTTTGGTTGTGTTTAGATCCGAAAATAACTCTGCAATTTGGCGTTGTATTGAGCAACCATCTATCTTCTGAATTGGGTTTGAAGAGAAACACTTATTATCTTTACGATCTTACTTTCAGTGAAATTCAACCATATAGTCAACTAGCAGTGGGCAAGAATGTTACAGATGAATTTATAATAAAGTGGGCTACCAAACGGACGATGGTAAGTGACTAAAGATAGCTCATTTATTTTCATTTCTCATGCACGATTAATATGTTGAAAACTTACTGGACTGCTGCTTATACCAGAATAACCTTAGTCTACGAAGTCAAATTCAACTAATCAGTAAATGGATCATTGAGTCGTGCTTGAATTTGACCTTGTCTAATTTGGCCAAAAATGGGCATTTGTGGAGTGGAATTCCAGTAGAAGCCCTGTTTTTTAAAGTCCTAAGCATTTTTTAAAAAACTCATGAGCCATTTAGAAAGTTTTGCAAGTTTTGGTTGCTTGGTCTAGTCTAGTCAGCACTTGTTCCTAATTAACATTTTGCCACTGTTTGCAGTCTTAAAACATGCAAAAGGCTTTTTGGTCTTTCCCAAGTCAAGCTTGTGAGCTGGAAATAATACACTTAGTAAGAAAAATTATTTTGCCGTTTCGATTTGGTCAAATCAGAAGTTGTTGTTGATAAAAAAGATTTTTGTGACCAGAAGATAATGTATTTCTGTTTTAATGATAACACACAGGCATCGACCTTGTTCTCTCTAGGCTTTGAAGAAGATTCTTTCAGTTGATCAAAAATCCAATGCTTTGTTCAAAATTCTTAAGAAAGGACCAACTATGATGTCATTTATTATGAATTTTGATCACATTGAAACCGTAAGTAACTGTCGTGCATTTACAAGTGATTTTATTCGCGTCTTTTTTGTGGATGCTATAATTTGCGTGTGAGTTAGTTAAAATGGTGGTATGTCACAATTGCTTATGCTCATCATATTTTTCTTTTGTCTCACAAAGAGGTTGTGCAAATGGAACAGCTTATGTAGGTCGGAATCAAATTAACTAAGCTTTGGGTCTGTGTTAAAATTCAAAATGAGGCTTGAATATGAGAGCAATGTTAAAACGGCTAACCTAAAGATGTACTCGAACCTAGACCTAAAAGTTGGATCGTTAAAATGAATTCTAATGCAGTTTATTGACGTTTTTAACTGCCATACTTTTTTAACGCCGGGACATATTTTAACCATGATTGGTTTCGCAATTTTGCGTATTCGTAGAATCGTAATGCTGAACGCCAAGCTGGAGGCCTGTAAATTATATTTTTGAATAGACTCTGTGGTATGGCTCAACTAGTCGACAAGATAATTGAATCCAAGTAAAGCGAACGCTTTAACATTACTACACAGTGCCGCAGAGCTTTTCGAAACATTAGAATCTTCAGTTGCATGAATTCTTAGTTACAAACCCAGGTCCCTTGGCATTTGTTACTACATCGGTCTGGTCGTGTCGCATTTCAGTTAAGCGTGCCGTCAAGCATCTTTCTCTCAGCACAATAACGCGTAATCAAGGCGACTTTCATTTTAACTCGTGATAACATTTCGATTGCAAATCCAGCCCTTTTTTTTTGTAATCGTTGAGTTACTGTGTGTTGTTGCAGATAGATAGTGTTGCAATACGCTACCACATGCACGAAAATTGCTGTCGTAGATGCTGCAGGTCGTATGTCTTGCCAAACACTGCGAGCATCTGTTTGAAAAGTAGTCTTAGCTTGGACTCGAATCATTCTTGTTCACTTTTCGAAGCGATGCTTGAGCAATTGTGGAATGACAAAAGACCGGATTTTATTCCGTCGAGTGGCGGATGTGGAGAATGGAATCCGCTGTATGATCCGAATCGCAACCGATTAGAAGTGTGCATAAGCCCGCTTTCCAATTCAAAAATCTCTGACTCGAAAAAGTTAAGACATTTGGCAATCGACGGCTTAAGTCATGCGACTAACATGACTTTGCGGTTTGTTGTCATGGATCATAAGCTGACTCCTGGCTTTGCTGATGCGCTTGGTTTTGTTGGACATAGTCTTCCTTTTACCGTCATAGTGGATTTGAAAAGTGAACAAAAATACGTTATGAAAACTGCATTTTCAACTGCAAATATTGGTAAGCTGTCAACTGGTACACGGGTCAAGAATCTGGTGATCATATTTAAGTATTCTTGTGTTTTTGTGTGACAGTTTTTCCTTTAGACGCGCAAAACAGCGACAGAGGCGAAAGCATATGACAGTTGTTTTCCCCTGATGTGGAATTTTCAAGTACCAACATTCCGCTAAAATTGCTTGGCCTTTTGATAGATTGAATGCTTGTGAGAATCCAACAAAACGTGGGGATTGTTTCTCTCACGTTCTTTGTATGACATTTTGCCGCAAATCTTTTTTTTTTTGCAGAAAACTTTATATTAGACTACACTCATCGCTTTCTTCCCCCCGACCACGTGGATTATTTATGTGATCATCACCAAGATTTGAATCAACAGTTAGATATCGAGTCCGTGCCTTATGTCTATCCCCAAAATTTTGAGAAAGATGTTCTCAACAGTTCAAAAGTAAGAGCGAATTATAATCATTTGGTTACTCGAAAACCGTTGGGATACATCGCGGTTTCGCAAAGCTCTCCGTTCCCATATGTCTTTGAAGAGTTGAATGACAGATCTCACCACTTTATTCCTTGATTAAATATCTTCTATACTCGCTTCTTTTGTTTGAAGGAATGTAAGGGTAGCATCCTGCCAAGGAGTTGGTTCGCATCTCGCGATCACTAATTTCATCTGCTCGACTCCACTGGTGGAATGCCAAGTGTTAAACGTAATGAGAATGTGTTTTGCTCATTGAACTCAAAACGGATGAAGGGTTTTGAGAATGCGAAATGACCTTACTGTGTTAGGGTCATCAGTAGCCAGTTACAGATTGTACTGCAAACGGCGCCTGCACCGATCAACAGCCACTTCAATGTGGTGGTACGGTCCCCGACCCCATTTGGTTTGGGTTAAAATGGCTGTTGGCCTTCCCGAGGGTCCCAGTTACCCCAGGCACTCCCCTTCATTTTTTCGCCATGCTGCCCTCTGAACGACCACACAGTAGGACAGCACACAGCTTCTTCAAAATTGGCCGCCTGTTTTCTCTTTTTCTTTTCTCTTGCCCTTCTTCGTCTCATTCTTCTCCTTCTCTTGATGAGTGGTAACGTTCATCCCAATTCTAGCCCCATCTTTCCTTGCTCTGTGTGCACTGAAAATGTGACCTGGCGGGGCAAGTCAGTACAATGCTGCATCTGTTCCAAATGGGTCCATCTAAGGTGCTCACAACTTTCCCTCTCCAAATTCAGAGCTCTTGGAGCTTCCCCCCTGCCATAACACTGTGACTCCCTCCTCGGACTTCTCCGACACATATACCTCCACTGTACAATCTGGCCCCCCTCTGCTAATGCCACACTCTCGCCCCACCGTCGTCTCCAAACCTCTTATCCCCTATCAACCCATTTTATTTCTTCTCCCCCTGCCCCCTCACGACTGTCTCTTGCTCCTGGCTGTCCTTCTGTGCTTCCTGCCTCCTCTCCCCCCCTGACTCTCTCAGGGTTCTTCAATGAAATGCTGGAGGTCTTCGAGTCAGAAGCACTTAACTACTTCACTTTCTCTCGTCCCATCCTGTCGACCTTATCTGCATCCAGGAATCCAATCTAAACTCACCTTCCTCTTTCTAGATTCCTGGATTCTCTGCTCTGCGTTCTGATCCCACCCACTCCCGGTCTGGCATTCTCTCTCCTGACGCCACACATGCTAGCGGTGCCGTTGTCATTTTCATCAGATGAGACCTATCCTTTTCTGAACTTTCTACCTCCTCTCTTTCTTAACTTGATCCCTACTCTGATTATGTAAGGGTCAACATTTCTCTTAACAACTCCTCCTCGCTCTCTTTTCTTAATGTGTATGCCCCCGCTATTTGCTCCTCCCCAACAGATGGCAGAACCGATTCCTTGTCTCCCTCCAGAAATCTCTTCATTCTGGGGGACTTCAATTGCCATCATTCCTCTGGTACTTAAGAGGTACTTCTGACCCCCACGGGAGGAAGTATTCGACTGGGTCTTCTCTTCTGACCTCCTCCCACTCAATGACCGTGACACACCCATCCTTCTCCATCGCTCCACTGGCAGTCGCTCCTCTCCTGACATCTCCTTTGCTTCCTCTTCTCTAACTATTTCTTGCTCCTGGGAGGTGCTTTAGGACCTGGGTTCTGACCACCTACCTATTCTTCTATTCGTCCCTCTTTCTCTGGTATATTGCCCCAACGAGCATCCCCCTTCCTTCAACTTTCAGAAAGCTCACTGCCTCTCGTCCTCCCCTATCCCACTTCTTCTCTCTGAGGCTTCTTTACCTCCCCTGCAAGTCACCCTGACTCATTTCACTCTTTTATCGTATGAGCGGGCTCTTCATCTCCCAACCTCGTTTCCTATTTCAGGTTTGGCCAGACTAGGAGTGAAACCAAGACTCTGCAGGTCTTCCTGGAGAGCTTTTGCGTCCACTCACCTGCTCATGCTTCTACTTGTTCTAGGGAGGCTCTTCTTGCATGCTTTCTCTTTCCTCCTTGAAATCTCTTTTCCTTCACGGTGGAGTCCACCCTTTTTTTTCCATGCTCTTGCTCTGATCCCCCTCTTTCTTGCCAAGGTGCAGCTCTCGCCCACCTCGACTCTCTCCCACCTTTGACTCTCTCCTCTGGTGCTTTGGACAGACGGCTCTGATCCTTTTGGCAAAGCGGCCCCGGCGTTCTTGCCAACTGCTCTCTCTGTGACACTGAGGCCACTTTCCTTTTTGGCAGGCCTGTAGCGATCACCAGTTTGGTTAACTGGCGATCTTGCGTAAAACTGTCGATCTTAGCTGCAGCTTCTCTTTGGTCAAGTTGCTAAACAAAAGAATGGATCCATTTATTGACGAATTGAACAGAAAATCCGAACTGAATGAAACTAAACAAAACCAAACCAACTGAACTGTATCGAACTGAATTGAATAACGTAAAACCAAAGTCAAATGATTTAAAGAATTCCAAAACATGCCCAAAGCAAAATCAGAAACTTAAAATGTGCCCTAATTTACTAAACTGCGCAACAAGGAAATTAACTAAAAGCGCTGAAAAGATAAGGTGAAACAAAACAACTTAAATCAAAAACACTGTAAACATAAAAACCGGGTTCAAAACCGCTACAGGTCCATTTTTTCTGCTGAAGTTGCGCCATTCTGCACTCTTTGCTGGTCTCAGCAGCACCACCAAGTCTGCCATTTCTCTTCTCCTATCTGACTCTCGTTCTGTCCTCTCCTCCATTTTTTCTCTTATCTCAAACTCAGTGGCAGATCTGGCAGGAACTGTCTTCTCTCTCCTGTTCTATCAGACTACAACGGGTCCCCGAACACTCGTTTCTCCTGGGGAACAACGCAGCTGACGAGCTGGCCAGACAGGGAGCACTACTTGCGCGCTCTGCAATCCCCTGTAGTCTCTCTCCTCTTATCTCTCATATCTACTCTTCTTTTTTCTCGGACTGGAGGCGTACTGTCTCATCGAAATTCTTTGACGCACGGGTTCCCTCGATTTTCACCGAGGAACAAAACGTGGGGATTGTTTCCCCACCTTTCGTCCTCGCTGCAACAGACACAGCCTTCTGTTAGGTTCTTATCTCTCTAGGATTGGCAGAATCGAGAATCCTTCCTGCAGCGCCTGTGGACACTCGTCCCAGGACACTTCTCCTCTCATTCTGCACTGTCCAGATACGGGCTCTTTGCGCTGCTCACTCTTTGGCGACTCTCTTTCTCTTTACGACCTCTGGTCCAGACCCTGGGGAGTTGCCTGGCTTCTGGGGCTCCGTGGTCTCCAGCCATGCCCCCATCCCTTGGAAGGGGTCGGGTAACCAACAACAACTTCGGTGCAAGTTAGAAGTATGATTCCGAACCTTGAACTTTAACCAGACGACAGCCTGCTCGGCCATGTTTTATGCGACGTAGCGCTGTTTGTGCTCAGCCCGCTGACTAAACTACCACAAAATTGATGCTCAATGAGTTTTTGAGCTCCCGCCGACTCACTGAAGGCCGTCTTGTGTAGTGGTGCGACTGCGAGTGTTCGGGTGTTTGGCTGTGACTGGTTCTATCTGGATTGCCGCTTTCCTCGAGCCTGATTGCGATAAGGTTTTCTGTTTGAATAAGGGCAACCTTTCACGACGTGCTCCCAATCCAAGAAAGAGGAGGTGTAGGTACAAAAACAACAATATATCTCTTAATATGAATACAGTTTATGAAGTGGAATGCTTCTATGTAAGTGCGGCTTGTGTCAGGTTGATTAAAATAGAGCTTCATCATGCAGTAACAGAGGTATGAAAAATCTTGGCCGAAGGCTTACATTGGTTAAAACGCTGGCTATTGCTGCATACCAATACTGAGTCTCAAACAAAAAGTCAGGTTTCCAAATACTATCTTGGTGGAATGATAGTTGTACCAGAAACCAGACCAAAGCGCGAAGTTCAAAACACCATTGACATTCGTCGGGAAACACATTTAAAGTGTTAAAAGTGCTGTGCTGCTTCAGTAAAAAGTTTTGTTTTAAAGCGACTGAATAGTGGCAAACGCTCATTGAAACAGCTCGTTTTTAGTAAAAATTGAGCAAAACGAACGTAAAGTTAAGCTCACCGGAAGTGTAGGTGTAATTAATTTTCATGTGCTAATCATATAGCCGGATTACTATCCAACTTCCTTACTAAAACCCGTTCTTTCAGGACGTGCTATTGTACTATCATGCAACATGGTGTGGCGCATGCATGGCTTGTTCGCACACGTTGTTATCATTGAAAGCAATTGGAGATTTGAAACAGCTGTCAATCTATCAAGTAAATGATCGAACCAATGATAGACTACCGCATGCATTCAAAGCACTCTCATATCCAAGTATTATATTGTTTCCTTCAAACAGGTATTTTATTTCATCCTAACTTTATTATTTAGTGAAATGTATTTTGGACCTCGTTGTCCATTGGATTACGTTTGCATAGTGTGGAAAACATCATTATTTAACTTGTTGATTATTCGCTGATAAGCAGCTGCAGTGGTGTGTTGGTAGTGGTTTCTGACTGTGGAGTGTTAAGTCTGGAGTTGAAAACTTTTTTAAGAGCAGCATTGGTGTTTGTTAGGAAGATATCCTGAACTTGCGTTGCTCCAACAACAAGCGTGCTTTGAAAGCGAATCTGTAGTGGTGAACAATGAACATACACTTAGTCACTACTTCCAAGCCCGGCAAAAATGCAGGAAAATAGGTGGGGAGTTTGAACGGAAAAGAACAACTCCAGCAAACTCATTGGACAACTGTTTGCTGTTATCTCCGATCATTGATTTTTTCCGCTTGAATGAACTTAATGCTGCTCTCTGTGAATACGCTTCTTGGTATCCACTGAAAAGAACTGCCAATTCGGGAAAACTATCGTAATAATTTTCGTAGTCCTATTGTACCAAGGAACTCGTGAAGTCCCGTTTAGTATTTTCGCTTCGATGTTTTGCCGTTCGCTAAACATCATAGTAGTCGCTGTCAGCAGCAAGTTTTGATGAAAAAATAAAGAATTATTTTACCGTGTAACATTCGTTTTAATATTTGGCATGTTAGTCAACGAGAATGACGACAGCATTCACCAAGTTAGAATAATGAAGCTGATCACTTAGCATATGGTAAGAGGGGACTTTTAGGCAACCACTAATGGCGATTCACCCTGTTGGTGGTGGGGAAAGCAGTCTGCAATTCGTATTTATGACTGGTTTAAAATAAACTGCCGCTTTTTGCCTAGCTTGATCTTGATTAAGTTTGCGATGAATATTTGAGTTGCCGATTTACGTCTTGAATTTTTTGAAAAAAGAGAAAACACAACAACCCGATCTTTTCACGCTCGGACATACCTTGGGACCAAGTTGCAGTATTTTAAACCGGAATTGCTCTGATTATAAATGAGTGATTATCTTTTTTCGGAAATATATTACTAACCACTTGCAATCTTTGGTTAAATGCCACGAACACCTGGCCAGTTTTAGACGTCAATGATTCTTTGATAGGGGCATTAATCGATGAAATTATATGGACATCAAAAAATCCAAGAACTAGTCCTGATTTGGTTCCATAATAATTAAAGCTTTTAATTGGAAGAACCAAGAGTTTGAATGTTCAAAGTGAGAGAAAAGTCGCGTGACTGAAATCGAGTTTCTGAAAAAGTGAATTGTCACGGCTCCAGCTGACACTACTTCAAGAAGTGTACCTTTGAAATTTCTCTGTCGACCTGACTAATTAGCATGGGTGATAAAGCTATGGTTTTGCTCTTTGTCACAGTGTCAAGCCGTTGAATTAGAAAATATTCATAATCAAGCGCAAATAGGTCAATTTCTACATCAAATAAACTTTTTACTTTCGTGTCAGCTGTAACCAAGGGAACCTTTTTTCGAAAGCATATGTAGCGTAACTTCTCTGATTTTGAGTTTTAAAACCTTACGTACGTTTTGTTAAAAGCGTTCACAGGCAGCATGAAACAGGATAGACCTCGATTTTTTGACACCTATTTGATTTGAACTTTCACTGTCCCTTCAACTTGATAGCGAGATCTCAATGATGTAGTGGTTAAGGCACTCGCCTGGCAAGCACAAGACCGGAGTTTGAATATAGGATGTATCGGAATATTGAAAAGTGGCTTGCCACTCGTTTGGAGTACTGGACATAACAAATTGAAGAGACATTTGTATCGAGTGAAAGGAACTGACCTCCCCTACTCTCGTCAGTGCTGTCAGCTTGCGAAGATGGGAGCCTTTTTCCAATTCCCAAAGCTTGTAACGAACATTAAACTACCTTTTAACTTTTAACTTAAAAAGCAATTTAATATTCTGTGATTTCATCTAACTTCTTGCTCGTGTGCAGAAAGGTACTAGTTTTAGACACTAAGGAATTTTCCACCTTCTGAATCACTTAAACGTTACGTGTCCCTGTGTTGACCGTAGAGTTTTCATTTTTCTTTTCAGGTCCAGTGATAGCGTTGTGCTTTCTTCGTCTTGCACCTTACCTCATTTGATTGATTTCTTACTTAATTTTGCGTCTACTGCAGTAAAAGCTCAGTTACTGCTTGGACTGTGCTCGGAGCAAAGTGGTTACGGTTCGCTAGTAGATATATGCAAGCAGCGAAGCGAAATAGAAAGGTAACGTGATCAAGGTTTTTTTGTGAGTTGGTGTGATTGTCCGGTTTTTTTGCAGGCTTATACGAGCTGACCAGCTGACGACGAGCTGACCAGGCTGTCGCAGGAGCAACGCAGCACTTTGAATTCCGTATGCCTTTTCTGACGAACATGATTACTGATTTTATGGGGTTTTGAATCTCGCAGCTTTCGTTTTGAAATGCGGAACAACTATCGTTACGCCACCGTATCTGTAATTTCGTTTTCATCGCAGTTTTTTGGGTCGGAATGTGACTCCTGTCGTGTGCGCCATCATGAGGTGGCAAGTTGTGCGTAGCTGTGATCACTATTTTCAACACCCAGATCAAGTGCTGGTTAACGATATTAACGAAGTTTCGGTTAAAATCATTTTATACGTCACCACTCAACACACTGGGTTTACTTTTACGTTTTGCTCTACTTGGCTGGCCATGAGCTAGAGACTTAATGCAATCAGATTCGTGTACCTACAAAAAACATCTTCACTTTTGCTAAAGTTTGAAATTCGACCGCAAGTTGCGTGAAAACTAAGAATCTCTGAAACGAATCACTAAAGTTGTGAATCACAGCAAGCGCCTAGGTCCGGGATGGCGAACCACTGACCCCCCACTAGTATTTTAGTGACCTGTATATTTGTTATCACGGTATCAGTTTCTTGAAATTTTCACTGCGAGGACCTTTTTTCAGTGCTTAGACCGCAAAATTTGGCCGAAGTACAAGGGAACACTTTTTTTTTACAGATTCAGCCGCAACAGTTGGGAAAATTGGGCGTAGTTAGAAGTGAAGACCTTATTTTCAGGGTATCAATCAAAAAATTGTTGAATCACTGCCCCACTTTTCCTTTTTTTCACTCAAAATCCCATTTGTGACCCATTCAGTGGAAAAGGTTCGCTATCTCTGGTCTAGGTAGTGTTACTACTCAGCAGTCTGCTAGGACTCCTATCTAGATTTCTTTATCGATTTGTTCAGTTGCATTTCGTAAGAATTGTACGAAAATGGTACATTAGGGTACACTCAAGAAGAGTGTTTTTGTGAACCTCATGGATTACATAGATTGTGATAGGTAATTTCTTAAAATTTTTCGGGAGGACTCAGCCCCACATAGCACAAGCTCAGAGGGGCTTCAGCCCCGTTAGCCCCCCACTTGCCGCGCTACTGCAGAAAATGTTTCATTGTTTTTAAAAAGTCCACTATCCGTTGATTTGGATTGTGTGTCATGACTTAAACCCTGTGTTTGCTTTAGTAAATCGTCAGTTTAAAACTATGTCGCTATAACGTGGGATCAGCACAAACTGACTGCGAGTGGAATTCAAACCCACGATAACGTACACATATGAATGGCTTAAGTCGCACATCGTGTTTCAGAGATTCTTAGTTTTTACACATCTCGTGCTTAGGCCAGTATCCAGACAAAACAGAAAGAGCGATAGTTGACTCTTTGATGGTAACAATGACGTAGCTTTATTTGGTGCCGTACTGTTACCAGTCAAAAATATGAAGGAATTTAACGTTTCTTTTGTTCTCTTTAAAAATCAATTTAGAAATGTTGGATTTGCAGGTTGGCAACATAGCATTTGCCGAAGTGGAAATAAAGTTTTCTCAAAACAATTGACATAATGCTGCAGTACTGGTTGAATATCTTGTTTTCTATTCCGGGACCATCTGTACTTCCGTAAATGTTTTTAACTGTTCTTCTCAAGGTCTCACTACCAGTGTATGCTTGGGTGCTTTTGCACGGTTATTTTATTGTAGCTTTTAGCGGAGCAAAGTGATGCAACGCTGTTTGTAAAATTGTGAGAAACATGACGTGAATACGGCCGCCTCAGTTAACGGAGACAAAACCGCATGAAAACTGGATCTCTGAGGATAACTCCTTTGTCAAAAACTTTGCGTGGCACTCACATGCATGGCGGTGTCACGTCAAATGGTGGCATAAAGAGTGAGAGCAATTTTCTGTTTGTGAAAGTTTCGCCACCGATGAGGGGGTCACGAAAAGTTCTGGCAGCTTTTTCAAGCTTGCGTCTAAGTTCTGTTTCGCCAGTCACAGCTAAAAAATTGTTTTTATCTTGAAAAGTAAGTTTTTTAAAGCATGCATTTTTTGCCAATACGAAAGAGAACTAAAAGCTTTTAGAGAGGGTAAAGGAAATCTTAAGAGTTTTGCCAAGGTTTCCTTACCAGGGGTCTTCATATATCGTGGGGGCACGAGATTAAAGTTTGGGGTCAAACTCCCCTTATGTGGGCTTGCTATGTTAAAGCTAATGCGAAGACAGCTTTACGAACCAAATAGATGCGTGCTTTAGAGGTGGACCAGCTATGACTGTTTCAGAGTCAACTCGAGAAGATAAGGGGCATTTGCACCAAAATTATAATAATTCCCTTTAATCGTTTATAACTTAATAAAACTGCGTCATTTTTCCACAAGTTTCTCTACTCCTTAGTGATGAAAACCACTATCTTTAATATTGTTGCATTTGACTGTGCTATAATAAAATAAAATAACCTGGAAAATAGGTGTAAAGATCCCCACCCCCAGGGGCTTATGCACCAATTCCATGGGACCAATGCACCATTTAAAAACTGATACAAACAAAGGAATTTAATATCAGAAATACTGAACATTAACGCAAGTCACAAAAAATCTAATATTCAACAACACAGGCTGATTCTAAACATTATACCCGTCCGAGTTGTCACTAAATCTGTAAGAGCTTGAAAGTCTAGACGTAGTGCTACCGGTAAAGATTTGGGAAGTACATATACAGTGTCATCATCAGAAGTTAATGCTAAGTTATCTTTCTCGGGAAGCTAATGCATTTTCTTTACCTTGGTTGATCTTTCGATAAATTTTTCCTCGCAAATATCTTCATTATCTGGACCGCTAATCACTTGGGCAGAAAAGTTTTTGGATTTGTCTGTGGTTAGAAAAAAGCCTCAAGTACAATGAAGTTACCAACAGCTAGAGCAGATGGAATAAGGTTGGAGAATGAATTGACCGTGTGATCATCAAATGTTGATTCATCACTCTCTTGACTCCTCACTGGAGTCTAATGGCGTATCTACCTTGCTTTCAGAGGAGCTTTTAAAAGTTTGAGGAAATCTCTTCTGTCTCACTTGTGATAACTTATGTAAAGTTTTCGCTGGATTGTTGCGATGGTCTTAGGAGAGGCTTGATTCTTTTAAAAAGTTTTTCATCGCAAGATTGCTTTCGCTTTTTTAAACATTTTATGGCTGTTTTTTATCTGGCGATGATGGAATGTTTGACTGAGGAAGGCATCATGTGGAAATATCTTAGCATTGCCAGGAAAAATACCAGTTTTTTGAACGATGCACTAATGTTTTCCAGATTGATGGCTTCAATAAAAAACTTATCTTGCCCGTACTGCCAAATAAATTTTAATACCTCGACCTGGATGTGATGCGATCCATCCATCACAGAAGCTGTGGAAACGCTTCAATGATCTAAATTCACAGATATCTAATGGTTTTAAATGGTGGCTGCAGTGAGGGAGAATGGTCAACATAATCAAGCCATTTTTCTGCAATATTCGTTACATCCAGTTCAATATGACTAGCAAACCTGGTTGTTGTTTGGAAACATTTTTACTCTTCAAAACGTGAAGCAAAACTTTTAGGAAGAGAGAGCTCAGAGTTCATCCAGCTTAAACCTAGGCTGCCTTCAGAAGCTACTTTCAATATACGCTCTTTAAATTGGTCTCGAGAAATTACAAAATATTGGTGGCAATGCTTGTCTAATAGCACTAACACGTGATCAGATCTTCTGGTTTTTCTAAAGTCGCTTTTCCAACTTGTTTTCTACCTGTGAAAGTAGATACTAATTAGGCTTTTGAACTGTGCTTTTGATCAACAATTATTTGCAGGTTGTTGAAGAACTGCTCAACATTGTACTTATTAAATATGCTCCTGCATTTGCTGGACTATTCTCTTCTGATTACTAAGACTTAATGTTTGTTTTGACGTCTAAATTCTTTCAGCCAGTCTTCAGTAGGCCACTTTTTTAGAAGTTCAATGTGAGGAAATTTTTGTTTGCTTTGTTGAAACAAATTTGTACTCCAATTGTTTAACCTCTAGTTTAGTCTATGAACTAATTTTGCTGATTTTAAAGTACAGTATATTCGACCAAAATATGGTTTTCTTTTTCAATAAAATACAGTGAATATAAGCTAATATGTTCTAGCTACTTAGCCATGAATTGGCTTCAAATGATAATGAACGTATCCGTCTTTTCAAACAAAGAGCATTATTTTGTACACAACAAACCTTTGCAATGACAGAGAATGGTTAATATCAATCAGCACGTTAGCATTGCCACTATCAGTCGTTAAAATGATAAAATTTACCAAAACTCTCTGCTGGAAGCAGAAAATGCAGTTCCGGTATGAAGTACGGTAGAGCTAAAGTACAATATTGTTCACGTACTTTATATTTATGCAAAGTATTACAACGTTTTTTATTGATCTTAGCCTTTTGAAACTTTCGAAATGTGTCGAGGTATTGTTGTGTGACCTAAGTTGTGCTTTTGTGCGGCTTCTATAATTTTTACCTGATCCAACAACACAACTTTGATTGCATTGAAATCGTATCCTCAAAAAATTTTTCTTTTCCTAAGCGTAGGCTTTTTCTGTTAATCAAAAATGTAATGCTTGTCGGATCTTTGCACCAAAGATGCATTGATCACCTAAGTCATTGGAGCATTGGTTGGTCCCATTCCCCGTATCTTGGCTTTAACTGTAAATTACTGTAACTGCTTAATATTAAAGGATAAATACCTGTAGTACATTGAAATTTCTAGTGCGTGCTACCGTTTTCTTAAATTTTAAATATTAATTAGAATTCTCATGACTGAGTTATTGCTATCGCTTTGTATTTGTCTTCCTTTGTTGCATAACAATTGTAGCTTTAGTTATCTAATCGGTACGATAGCATGCAAAATTTAACTTTACCTAGTAGGTAACATTGCATTACAACTGGTGCTTTATACAGCAAAGCGTTTTGAAATAAAATGTTTACTAGTTTACTGGCTGTCATATTTTTACTCAGATATTTTACTTTTATTTCAGTATAATCAGTCGTTTGTAAATTTAAAGAATAGATCCTAGGTAGTAAAATCAAAGTAAAAGAAATCAATATGCTTAATTATGATAGCATTATTAGGTTCCGCACCTCGAACTTTTCACCATTCATTTACTTTCACATCTTCACACTAATTTTCAGAAAAAACTTAAACCACTGCTTGCAAAGCTGCCAAAGTCCGTGTAAGTACACGTAGATACCGACCTTCCGTTTACAATGGAAAAAAACATATTTTTTATAGGGGTAACATAAAGCACTGGTGCATTGATCCCGGATCTGCCCCGTGTCTTTGCGTTTGCTTAAAACACTTGTGCCATCATACTGTGGTAACTCCGACAACTTTTGTAGCTTTTTGACAGCTTCGGGCTGCTTCTTAAGTATGGAAAACTATAAATTAAGAATTTTGAAAAGTTTGTATTTTATAAATGCAACAGTTTACAGTTTGGTTTGCAACTTTTTGCTACGGCTTTTTCCAAATTTTATGCAGAATTATGCCTTTTTTTGAGATGAACGTTTCTACAGCGACAATTTTGCCCAATACTGTTTTTTGACATGTAAAAAAAATGCAAGTTTTTATTGAAACTAAAGGCATCTTTTTCAATTTTTTACTGCAAATGATGTTTGGTTTCGTTGTAACGCAGGTGATCTTTCTGCAAATGCAAAGCCGTGTAATTGCTTAGACAAGCGCAGTTAATGTCATTTATCTTTGTAGAGTTTGCGAGGAGGATTTATATTTGCACTTTGTTGTAATTATAGTTTTTGGAGTGCAATCATCGCTTTTTTGTTTGTAAAATTGTTTATTGCTTGTATGTAAAGCACTGAAAATGCTTTCGGAAAACCAAATCTTAAACTAAACACAAAGTGGGATTATACCACCAGTTTGGCAAACATAACATTATATTGTATTGTTTTAATATTATCGTAATATTGGTTATTAGAGTCAAAATATTTGGATTTAAAGCTTGAATGAAGTGTTTTTTGTGTTACTGAATGAAAGTTTACCATGCATCTCGTTGTAATTGTTGGTAATCCCGGTTTTCGGAAATTTGTCTCGGCCGGTTAATTAAAATGTTACGGAATTATTTCGTCGTTGCAATGACTAAAAGTTTTCATTAAACTGTAACCATTCGTAACCTCACGCCTTCTTTTTATTTTTTTCGAGTTTGCCGCTTTTTTGGGCTGAGAAAAGAAAAAATCTTCAATTATCTGAAAAGTGGTACAAAATTTCAATACAGCTTTAGTTATCGACCATTTCATTGTACTCTTTTACAAAGAATAAGTGAAAACTCTAACGTTTTCGTCTAGCTCTCATCAGGAGTTATCGCTAGAATGAAGCCTGGTGTTGATGGCGAGGTATTTATAACGAATGAAGCTAGTGAAAATGTCGGAACGTTCTGATTGGTAGACAACCAGACGTTTCGTAGAGTCCGAATCAATGACGTAATTTTAGTGTGTAGACGAATTCTTTCTGACGACAAAGCTCTTGGTTTAAGCATTTTGATGAAAGTTGCTTGCAAGGTAGATAAATGAAGAAGTGTTCTTCCTTTAGCCAAAATGGAAAATTGTTTGTCATCATAGTAAGAGGAGCATTTTTCATTGTTGAGGAGGTGTTGTCCAGTTGCCCAAGTACTGGTATGGTTGGATTGGAATAAGTCACGATTTGGTTGAGCTTGATTTCTTATTGCTTTTGGTATGTGCTGTTTTTGTAAAAGAGTACAATGAAATGGTCGATAACTAAAGCTGTATTGAAATTATCTGAAAGATGGCATGAAGTTTGTGAAAAACATTTTTGCTGAAACCAGATGAAAGTTTTTAAGTACCTTGCACAGTATATTTGTTGGTAACTGTTTTACGATTTCCCTTGGCCTTTCAGCAAGCGGAGATCTTTCGTAAAGTTGTCAGGGAGACTTCAGTATATGAAAAATACTGGTGCATCTAGTCCAAAACCATAAATTTTCCTTTTTTGTTTATTATCTGATTTAATAAAAATATGACAAGCTGCTTTGAAATTATGCTTGTCTGGTTTCTACGTTAAATTAGTTGAGGTGCAAATAAAAAATGCTATGCAGAGCTATTCATGTTGTTTTATAAGTCATGCGCAGAGCCAAGGTGATAAGCTTGAAATTAAACTTTTGGTGGTACATTTCTTCGCAATGCAAAAGCTAGATTTTCCGTTTTTCTTTCTGGCCTTTCAATGGCAAAGGTGTTGGTTTTCTATGCCACTTTTTATTTGCTTTTGAACCAAAATTTTTACTACATCAACACAGCGCTTGATCTTCGGATGCTTTTGCTGATAAAGTGGTGGTACCGCCTCCAACAGAGTTCAATATTAACTTACGTTGGGTTTCAACGAAACGAGTTTTTAATGAGGTTTTGAAGATTTATAAGAATAATTTCCAGACTAGTTACCTAGTCTGAAGCTCTTTCACAAATCAATTAAAAAATGCCAGTTTTCACCTCCGATAAGAAGCAAATTCTGCTTACTTCTCACTTAGTTATAAAACGCTCGACATGAAGCTTTCATTTTAAAATTGTTATTTTGGGAGTTTTGGTGCAGAAATCCTTCCTTTAGACCATGATGCTTCGAAAAAATATAAGCACGACTATCTAACTAATTTTTTTGAGATCTCCAAAAACTAGTAATAACGATTAGTCTTGGTTCTCGCTACCTGCAAATAGAACAAAATCCTGCGTTTCTTTATTCTGCTGTTTTTCAATGCCTCGTAAACAGCTTCATCAAATCTTGATTGCTCGCTTTCCTTAAGATAACCAGATAAAGCGCAACTTCTAGGGACACTTAAACAAATAATTTTTTCAGAAGTCTGAATCTCTGAAGGAAATAATTTTTTTGTAAATTAGCCTACATCGGACATCTTTTTTTAATGCGGCCAGTACAGATATTGTTTTAAACATGAGCTACCATGATTTTGTTGAGGTCAAAACAAGCAGAGCCGCTTTATTGTTGGAATGCTACTGGGAGAAGCGCAAATCAAAGAAATTATATCGGGTTGAGCCTATACTCCCAAGTTTTTCTATGCGCGATTTTCCTATAGTGAGGTGCGCGGGGCTGGCAGTCTTCAACTAGCTCGGTTTTTCTCCAGTCAGTGTTTTAGAAAAACTTGAAATGAGTTTCTCCGAGCATGTCCCAAACGCACAGTGGAGGGCGCTCGCAAGTGTTTAACTCCCGGCGCTATCGCTGCCACTAGTCTGCAAAAATAAATATTTCAAATAACCACAAGCGTCTCAAAACTCACCACTGAGCCAAGATTGCTTTGGTCATGATACATTCTTTCCTGATAAAAACAGGCGTTCTACTGCTTCCCTAGAAGATAAGGCGGTGTTGTAATTGACCAACAGGCTCCTTAAAGCTGTATTAAAGAACTACGTGGCGATTGCTTTGGGACTCTTGCCCCTTTTTGACTAATTCATCTGGTACCATAACACTGCTGCTAATTCTCTCCAAAAATACGCTTTCAAAAATTTTATCGTCGGAAAATAAACTCTGGTTGCTCGTAATTTTTGAAACAATGATGTCTTAGTTTTTTTAACAAAGGGCAAACTTAGCGCTAGCTGCAAGTACTTTTTAGCCAACTAGCGCAGCTTCCGCTTGCTCTATTGGACAAAAAAACATCGCGTGCTATTGCTGCCGATAGGTAATGATAACAATAGCGGCGCTAAAGCGAACGCTGACGTAAAATCAGTGGCGCTAATAGCGGCTGCTAGTGCCCGCCACTGCTGACACAGCTGAGATCTGTTAATATGTAGAAGCAGACGTTCGATGGTAGAAAATTTTCGAATTTCGAGGCTACGAATTCTTAATCATTTGTGATAGGCCTTTATTTTGTGATAAACTTATTGCAGAAACTTGCAATTGCAATCGCACTCATGAGGTCATCATTCACGATTCATTAGCTCAAGATGGGTTATAACAGAAGCAGAAACCAAAGTTACTGTCAGCAAAAAAACAATTATTCAACTTTGGGCTTTTTCATTTGTCCCCCCTAAGCACGCAATTAGAGGATTTCAAAACAAACTCTCTTCCTAACTCTCGGCACCGACGTTTTTGACGTGTGTGTGACGTTTGATGCAGAGTGAATAAAAGTTTCGCAACTTTTCAGTTGCTACGTTCTTAACCGGTTGCACTACGCCTGTCTTTCGTATTCTACGATACCGTCAAGGGTAAACTTGGCGAGAGCAAAAATTTACTCCTTGCACTTAGGTTCAGAAGAAATACATGTTTTTAAGGCAAGATCATCAGGTGTATTTGTAACTTACTCTAGTGGGCAGCCGATCATAAGGGCATAACCGAAAACCACATTTGAGAAAGTGTATCAAAGGTCCTGATATCCTAATCCCTTGTTTCATTTTTTTAGTAAGCTTCACAGTAGGCCAAGGTTGCACAAAATAGCTCTGGCAAATATCCATTTTCATTTAGAAGGAATCCAAGGTGGGGTACATAAAACAATATGAATGTCGGCGTTGAAAAATAGATGGTTGGCTTTTGCAGTGGGTAACGCGAAAGTTATAACCAGGGATGTGGAAGCGGTTATTTTTCAAACGCTTCCGCTTCCGCTTCCGCTTCCACACCTATCGCTTCCGCTTCCGCTTCCGCTTCCACCGCTTCCGCTTCCACCAACAAAAAACGAAAAAACGACCGTTGACAATTTTTTTAATTTTTGTTGGTCTGTGGCCTGCCTTCTCCTACACTTTATCATTTTGAGAAAACCAAAACCTTCATTTACTGCTATTACTTTACCTACTTCGCTTGAGCTTATTGTTTCGAACTACTCTGTGTTTGTTTTTCTTAGATATTAGAACTCGTGTTGAATGTAGAACAGTGCTTTTCAATCTTTTTGTCATCGCGGAGCCCCTAATGTAGTTTTGCGTTTGTCACGGAACCCCCACTAACAAAAATTTAGAAAACACTAGTTGCTTGCAAGAAAATCAAATATTTTGTTACTACAATTCAAAAAATAATTAAACACTTCAACAAATAGACAGTTATTACAAGTTCCTTCACTACTTACAACTACTTTTACAACAGTTAACTTAATGCTTCTCAGATCTAAACCGTATGATTACATATTACAGCTCTCGACAATAACCTGTCGTCACAACAACAAATTACACCGTATAGGGCTGATTTTCTTTCTCTATTCTCAACTAACTCTGACTTTGAGTTAACTTTAACTCTAATCATCATTAGGGATCTTCTGTCCGTCCTCAAAACACGTATTGACTCCGATCTTTTTGGATAGTGAAGTGCGAAATTTCTGTCGTATATGCAGTGTAGTATGTACATTTAAAGCGAGCAAAATTAAACTGCACCAATCAACAGCCGCCTCAACGTGGTGGTGCGGCCCCCATCCCCGTTTGGATTGGGTCAAAATGGCTGTTGGCCTTCCCAAGGGTCCCAGTTACCCAGGGCACTCCCCTTACACAAGCCATTTTTTTGCCGTGGAGCCCCCTAAACGACTGCAGAAGGGTAGCACGCAGCCTCTTTAAAATTGGCATGTCTTCTGTCTACTCCTGTCTTTCTCTTGCCCGTCTTCTCATTCTTCTCCTTTTTCTGATGAGCGGCAACGTCTATCCTAACCCTTTCTCTGTCTTTGCCTGTTTAGTGTGCGCTGGAAATGTGACCAGGAGGAGTAGGACAGTGCAATGCTGCAAATGCTCTAATTAAGTTCATTTAAAGTGATCACTACTCTCCTATTCTAGATTCAGAACTCTTGGCAGCTCTCACTTCTGGAGCTGCCCTCCCTACTTTTTTGGAGATTCTACACCTACCAGCACAGTGACTTCCTCCTCGGACTCCTCCAGCTTGTATACCTCCACTGCTTAATCTGGCCCCCTTCCGCTAATGCAGCACTCACACTCCACCCTCACCTTCAAACCTCTTATCCTTTTTGCGCCCACTTTGTATCTTCTTTCTCTGCACCCTAACCACCGCCTCATGCTCTTGGCTGTTTCTTTCTACCTCCTGCTTTCTCTTCCCCTCCCTAACTCTCCCAGGGTTCTTCAATGAAATGCTGGGGGTCTCCAAGCCAGGAGCACTAAACTACTACACTTTATTTCGTCTCATCCCGTTGACCTTGTTTATATCCAGGATTCTAACCTTAATTTATCTTCCTCTTTTCGGATCCCTGGATTCTCTGCTCTGCGATCTGATCGCACCCACTCCCGATCTGGTATTTTTTCTACTGATGTCGCAGACGCTAGCGGCTGCGTTATCATTTTCGTCAAGCAGGGCTTATTCTTCTCTGAGCTTTCTATCTACTCTCTTTCTTTGCTTGGCCCCTACTCTGATTATGTAGAGGTCAACATCTCTCCAAACGACTCCTCCTCGCTCTCATTTCTTAATGTTTATGCTTTCCCATATTCGTTTTTCTACGAAGGATAGCAGAACCAATTTCTTTTCTCTCTCCATTCTTCCCCCTATGTGGAAGCGGAAGCGGTGGAATTTTTCGCGCTTCCGCTTCCGCTTCCGCTTCCGCTTCCACAGAAAAAGACCGCTTCCACCGCTTCCGCTTCCAGCTTCCGCTTCCGTTTCCACATCCCTGGTTATAACCCAGTGGTCCCCAAACTTTTTCCTGTGAGGGCCACATAGCTTTCCTTTTTCTGATGGGGGGGGAGGCGGGGTCAGTTTGTAACAGAAAAAATGTTTTTTTAAAAAGCACATTCAAATAACCCTTTCTGGATTCTTCACAGAACAAAAGACAGAAAATAAATAACACTACAGTAGGCGCCGCTTATTATGACCACGGATAATATACCAGCCGCTTGTTATGGCCAATTTTGTACGGTCCGGAATTTCTTCGTTTAATATGACCAACATTTTCTTCATCTTTCTTGTTACAGTCAGAGACGTAGCAGCCGCCCCCCAAACCCCCCAATTGGGGGGGGGCCAGGCCAACTTTGGGGGCCCAAGTTAGTCTGAAATTGCTTTTTGGCTACGTGACTATTTTCAGTTCAGCAGACTTGTTTACAACCGATTTAAACTGTAGGAAGAAATTGGCTTGTGACATCATAAGTGAATGCAACGTCATTTTATCTCGCAGAATCTAGAATATTTCGATTGATTTTCTGGTAGAATCTTGAATATTCGAATGACGTAACAATGCCCTTGTTACGCAACAATCATAGAATGGTCTGGAATTCTGTTTGGCTATAAATACCGGGACAATATATATACACTGCAGAGTGCAGATAAAGTATTTTATTGACATTGTATAGAATGAAACGTTCAAAAAGTGGTGCTCAAAAGAGAAAAGAAGCAGCCACTGCTCGAGATGCTGTAGCGAAATTGCCCAAGATGACAGATTTTTTCAAGATTACTGAGCAGAGTAGACCTGGCACTAGTACCGAGAGGGATGAAGAAAACTATAGTGTACAAGAAAAAGAAGACTATGACGATCAGCATCAAAGTGATTGTGAATTTCCAGAAAATGTAAGTTGTGATTTACCTGCCAATACGCAACCTTCAATATCAAAAATAACTGAATCTCAATTTACCCCTATCCCTGATGACCCATGTAAATGGCCTGAAAGTATTTCTGATGCTCAACGATGTGATATAGTAAAGCGTGGACCACATCAACTAATAATGAATTTTCCATATAATAACACAACTCCAAGGCGACGTTTTTCCTCCAACCATTATAAACGTGTGTTACCTAATGGTGAAAGTGTTTCACGGTCGTGGCTAGTTTATTCTGGGGAATCAGATCAAGTTTTTTGCTTTTGTTGTAAGCTATTTGGAAAAACACTGAGCCCCTTTTGTAGTGGTATAAATACATGGGAGGATTTTTCGAAAAAACTGAAAGACCATGAAAACGGCATTTCCCACCAAGAATGCTGCAGTCAATGGATGTTGCTAGCTGAAGGGATAAGAAATTCATCCACTATCGACAAACGCGAGATGAATATTTTTTTCAATGAAAGACGTTTTTGGAGAAATGTTTTAGAGAGACTTATCGACATTGCCTTGTTTCTATCGGAAAGGAATCTTGCTTTTAGAGGATCTGAAGAAGTCTTAGGATCTCCTCACAATGGAAATTTTCTGGGTATATTTGAGCTTTTGGCAAGAAGAGATCCGATCCTAAAAGAGCTTCAAGACAGAATCAAGAATAAAAACACTAAAGATCACTATTTGAGTCCTACCATACAAAATGAACTAATTGAATTGCTAGCGACAGAAGTCGAAAAAGAAAATTTACAGCAATTGAAATTGGCAAAATATTTTTCTATAATTTTGGACTGCACTCCAGATATGTCACATCATGAACAAATGTCTGTCATTCTCCGTTATGTACTATGTAATGAAGAAGCTGCTGTTGTTAAAGAAACATTTTTTGGCTACTTGAGAATAAGTGACAGTACTGGGAAAGGCTTGTTGGACGCTTTCTTAGAAAAAGCGACCGAGCTGCAACTCGAATTGTCTGATTGTCGAGGTCAGTCATATGATAATGGTGCTAACATGAAAGGAAAACATTCTGGGGTCCAAGCAAGAATGCTAGACATCAATCCCAAAGCTGTTTACGTGCCCTGTGCAAACCATACCCTTAACTTAGTTGTTGTTGACAGTGCTAATTGATCGACGGAAGCATTGACATTTTTTGGAGTACTTACAAGGTTGTATGTGCTGTTTTCTTCCTCTGCTCAGCGTTGGGAATTTTTGAAGAAACATGTGGAGCTGTCCATAAAGTCACAATCTGATACTCGTTGGGAAAGCAGAATTAAATGCATCAAACCTCTTCGATACAATTTAAAAGAGGTGTTGCTGGCACTGAAAGACTTGGAAGCCATTTCCATAGAAAGAAAAGATGGAAGAGCTGCCTCAGAAACAAAATCGTTGATAGCTCATTTATCAAAATGGAGTTTTCTTTTGTCGGTGTTTATTTGGTATGATATCCTGTTCCAAGTCAATAAAGCAAGCAAGATTCTTCAATCGTATGGAGTCTCCCTTCATACAATGGAAACGGAAATCCAGGCAACTGAAAAGTTTTTGCAAAACTATCGCACAACGGGTTATGACAGTGCCGCAACATCTGCTGTTGAAATAGCACAGGAATTGGATATTGATCCTTCTTTTCCTCCGTCAAGAAATGGAAAGAAAAGAAGATTGTTTGATTACCAAGGTGAAGAGGTACTCCTGAACTGAAATTTAAAAGCAACTTTTTCTATCCATTAGTAGACCAGGCTATTATGTCAATAAAGGAGCGCTTTAATTTGTTACGTGAGGTTTCTTCCGCCTTTTCGTTTTTGTACACACGAGACAAACTTTTGCTTGTGCAACAAGAAAATGCTCTTCTTACTTGCTGTAAAGAGTTCCAAAAAAAGTTCGGTGACATTGATTCTGATGAAATGAGCGCTGAGCTACAGCGGTTTGTTTTAATTTTACAAAAAAAACGCAATCTCAATCTCAATACGGCTCAAGACTTTCTGAACTATCTTCTAAAGACTCATTTATTTGAATTGTATCCGAATGTGTACATCGCACTTCGAATCTTACTAACTTGCCCCGTGACTGTTGCCAGCGCTGAAAGAAGCTTCAGCAAATTGAAACTGATCAAAAGTTTTAATAGAACGTCTATGACAGACAGTAGACTATCTTCATTAGCCATGTTGTCAATCGAAAATGACTGCGCCCGATCTCTTGATTATGACAATGTCATAACAGCATTTGCGAACAAAAAGGTTCGCTCCAGACTATTTAAATGATACTGTGTTTTTATAACTTTTTCATGTTTTTCAGTGTCATTGCTTTCGTTTCGCAGTGTCTGCATAAATGTCCTACTGAACTCTGGCATCGGTGCCGAATTTTTTATGACTTGCACCTTCGGTATCGGCATGCTTTATTCTGACATTAGCCTGTTTACTTATGTACAAATTGTAGTGTATTTTCTTAATGCAGCTTTTCGATTTTACACCTCTAAAGTGATATGACCTGTGCGCAGGGGCTCTTGCGCTTACTTTGGGGGGGGGGCCCGAAGTTGGAGTGCTACGGGACTGGTTACAGTACAGTATTTTTTCCCGCCACGCACTTATAACTTCGCCTTTTCAACATATTGTAACACACTGTACTAAATTTTACCGTCACTTGTAGTGTTAAAGTACTGTACTTTGTTTTACTGCCAACGTCACACTGTTACTTCGGGTAAACGATGAATTTGATGGTATTTGGACTTCTTGTGGCTTACGGCGTCGATTCAGGAGCTGTTATGGCGGCTTCGGTTTTTTACCATTCGGATATTGCGACCAAAATGGTCTGGTCCCAAGGTGGTCATATTAAGCGGCGTCTACTGTATTACTGAAATAAGTAATAACTAACTAACCTTCTCGGGGTTTTTCACAGAATAAAGACAGAAAAAAACACTATTTATGAAATAATAATAACCAAATAACTTTTTTTGAGCCTTTCACAGAAAAAAATATTTGGAACATAAACTTTCTGTTGTGCTGTGCACAATCTTAACACGTCCAAGTTCAGCTTAGTTATCCGAGCAGAATTTTTTATTTAAATAACTCATTTGAGCAGCCTCTCAAAGCTATTGTGTAACTTTCTTATAATTCTTTTGTATGTTCTAGTAGGCTTGAAGACAACGCGGTTTGTAGCTTTCTCTCTCCCATCAACTTCCCTGTGAAAACCACAAAACAAGCAGGCTGAGAAACTGAACTAAGTGATACAGCACCTAAACAGCACAACCAGCCAGTACCACTACGAATATGATAAAAGAAAAAAATTTTATCGTAGTAGATTTTATTATGATTATATTTTTTTATTTTCAGAGTGACTCATTCAAATTAGAAAAGTGGGCTTACCTTTCTATGTTCATCATCAGTGTGAACCGTGGGCGTGTAGCGGTTTCGAACCAGTTTTTATGTTATCAGTATTTTTGACCTAAGTTGTCTTGTATCACCTTGTGTTTTCAGCGCTTTTGGTTGATTTCTTTGTTTGCGCAGTTTAGTTAATTAGGGCGCATTTTAAGTTTCTGATTTTGCTTTAAGCATGTTTTGGAATTTTTTAAATCATTTCACTTTGCTTTTACCTTATTCAATTCAATTCAATGCAATTCAGTTGGTTCCGTTTTGTTTAGTTTCATTTTAGTTCGGTATGTTCTTTTCAATTCGTTAATAAATGGATCCATTCTTTTTGTAAAACAATTTAGTCAATGAGAAGCTGCAGCAAAGATCAACAGTTTTGAGTAAGATCGCCAGTTACCCAAACTGGTGGTCGCTACAGGCCTGCATCTGGCTAGTGTAAAGTTGAATGTGAGGTTCCATTCTAGTTACTGCCAGTCTCAAACAATGATCTTTATCTTTCAATCTTGATCTCACTGGTGTTTTTGTCACTTTCATGCGATAGGAAGGCTGGGCTTTATCAATGTTGGCAGTAAAGGGGTTCTGAAAAAGACGGATTTCTTTTGCATAAACATGTAGTTCACGGAATCGCACACAGAACTCCGCCTTTGGCGTGTCCAAAGCTTCCACACACTTTTCAACTGGAAACGCGACCACTGGGTTCTCTGCGGAGAGGTTTTTTGTAGCAGGAAGATGGACGAAGTTGTGCCTTTTCACTTGTCTCAAAAGAAGTTTTAGTTTCAGCTCGAATACATGTCGCAAATAAGTTTACCCTGGCCTTGTAGCTGCAAGTTAAAGCTGTTCAGCATTTCTGTAATGGCTGTTAAAAAAGCAAATTGCCATTTCCATTCTGGATCAATCAGCTCGGGCACCGCCTTGTTTTGTTAGTGAAGAAATAAGTAAATTTCAAGTAGCAGCTCGTAAAAACGCCATAAAACTCTGCTCAGGCTCAACCACTGGACCTCTGTGTAGTATTACACATCTCCGTGTGCAGATTCTAGTTCAGATCGGAATTCTTGAAACTGCCTGTGTTTTAAGTCCCTTTGCTTTTATGAAGTTTGTGCATGACACCACAATCTTAATGACAGAATCCTTTTTCCACATAATCAATTACACAGTTACCTAATTGTATTTTGGGCACAAAATTCAACTTCAAAAACTTAGTTTTAAACATCATTTTTTTGGTTTTAGAGCAGTAAAAAGAGATATCATGGCTTTGTGCGTATTCATAGCAGACATCTAGCAACTTTTGAAGGCCTTTGCAGCTAGATGCAATACAGCATATATCATCGGCGTACAAAATATTATTTAGACAATGTTGACCAATAAAGCAACCAATGTTAAGTTTGTTAAGGGTCTGTGGAAGTTGGTTCATATAGACAACAAATAGAAAGGGTCTCAAAATGCTGCCTTGTCTCACTCCATTTGAGACAGTAAAAAACTTAGAATAAGTAGTACCCCACCTAACATAGAGAAGTTGACTGGAATACCAGTTAGCTAAGAGTTTTACAAAAATCTCAGGAACATTGCATTCAGTAAGTATTTTAAACAAAATATAATGATTAACTTTATCAAATTCTTTAGAGGCATCCAAAAAGGCAACAAACACTGTACTTCCATGAGTATTATATCGTGAAATGGCTTGTTTTAATAAAAAGAGACACATGTCAGTACTATGCGCAGGCTTAAAGCCAAATTGGTTATCCACATTCGACAAGAAATTACTAGTCATAAATAATATGTAATGCTCTAAATACTTTGAAATTACAGTGGGTAGAGCAATAGGTATGTAGTTGGAGATGGCAGGGACATTACCATGTTTGTTTTTCATTATAGGTGTAATAACTAAATTAGTGCATGCAGCAGGTAGGTAGCTATGAACAAGGCAAAGGTTGAAAAATATGCTAATATGAAGATGTATTATTTCATGTGCAAACATAATGTGATTTGCAGACAAGACATCAAGTCCTCCAGCACAGTCTGGCTTGAGTTTCTGAGATAGAGACCGGGCTAAATCTACCGTACATAAGAACTTTTTCACTTCATCAAATTTGTCTGTTTTATTGAGTGGTCCCATTGTTTTGCTTATCAAATGAGTGGTACTCAGATCTGATGACTTACTGCTGTTAGTAGAGTTAAGTAGTTGTTGGTAATGATTTTCCCACATATTAACAATACTTATGAGCCAGAGACTCCATTGATCGTTGCAGGCAGCACATTTGTTTTAGTAGACGACTGAATATTATAATTTTTCCAAAATTGGTTTGTTGGATGATTGCCAATAAAACTTCATGCCAAGGTATCGACAGCTTGCTTTCTCAGTTTCTTTTTATGCTGTCCGAATAACTTTTTAAATTCTTTTTTGTGTTTTCTTATGAGCTCAAATACTGGACCAGTTTTAGGCTTTGAAGAATTGATCCAAGTCAGGTAGCTAGTTTTAGATTTTTTATGATAGTTTTTCAAGACTGCAGACCAGTTAGGTATACGCGAGTTGTGCCGAAAGTTATGTACTTACAAGTGTAGAGAAGCTTGTAGGCTGTTAATAATGCCTTGATAGTATGTCGATATGCTCTCAAAATGAGCTGAATCATCACACCCAGCATTTTTGCAATAAATAACCTCCAACGGTAGCAATAAATTAGATAAATAAGATTTAGTGGATTGGTAATAATCGGCCTTTTTTCTAGGGGTCAAATTTTGCCAATTGATAGGTTTATAGTCAGATGATTTTTGATCACGTATGCTGCTGTGGTGATTTACAGTAGAACTGTAATTTATATTGACAAGTAAAGGATGATGATCAGAGCAGATGTACTCTAGTAGGACTTCTATATTAATTATAAGGCAATGTGCCATAGCAGATGTAACACAATGGTCTATCCATGAGGTAGAGTTGTGACTATCGCTAATATATGTAAAGGAGGTATCAGGCAGTAAACTGTCATCAGAGATGATAAAGTTATTATCTTCACAGAAATCCATAAGTATTTGCCAAAATTGATTACCCTTTCCAGCATTGAAATCACCCAATATAAATATTTCCAAGGCAACATTAATGTTATAGAAAGAATTTAGTTCACCTAAGTAAGTTTGATAGTGTAGGAAATAAGTTCCTTCGAGCAATAACGTGCTGACTGAATCCCAATTGCTGGGAACTATGGCAGTCACAAGGAAGAAAGCACTACAGCAATATTTTATTCCATCAATTCGCGCAAGCTGTGGCAGATAATCAAAAATCACGTCCTTCTACCACGACGATCAACAACGAACGAGAAACATGACAGACAACCAGAACACGTCCGTCCGCCACGGCGATCGACGAAGAAAGAGAGCACAATATCTCCGACCACATGGTCGGTAACAAATCTGCACGCGACACCAGGAATTAGGTCGCTGCACACGTCTATGTAAACAGGGCACTGACTGCACACGTCACATTAACAAAAAATAACGGATAAACAACCTAATGGCGGGAAAGGCAAGCCGATCACCGAGCTACCAAGAGAAGATAAAAATAAACATAATCTAGCCCAAATAAAAATATGTGTGTGTGATTTTAGACGCATACAATAATAACACATGAATGCACATAGTAAAAACTAGAATCACACACAACAGTCGAAAGCAAACTAACAAAAAAAAATGTAAAAAAAGACAAAAAGATGTTTGGCATGGCAGCTTGATGAAGAGCGAGGCGCGACACGCTACAATAGCATCAAAATTTTCAGGGCAGCAGTATGGAAGATACACATTCAAAAGTAGAATTTGACTGGCATCATTGTCTAGTTTCAAACCGATGATTGAACCACTATGACTTGTGATTCGTGTGGCTGGGAGATTTTTTTTCCAAAAGACAGCTGTACCCCCAGAAGGTCTTCTCTTTCTAAAGCCGTTATACAGTCAACTTCGGATATAAGAGATCCGCCGGGACCAGCTTAATCAGTCTCTTATATATAGCAGGCATTCCTCGTATGTCGAGTGTAACGATATTTCAATCAGATCACTTCGTTCTTTCGACAAATTTTCTATTCAAATTTAACGTTTCGCTCCCCTTAGTTACCGGGGAGCTTCTTCAGAACACGGTAGATGTAAATAATGTGACATACAAACTGTACAACATAAAATTACAAAGACTACCTGTATTACTAAACACTAAAAATTATTTATCAACAGGGCAGGCAATCACGTAATAACAAAAACATTGTTACATCACAGATACAGGAGTGGCCAAGTGAAAAGTGTTGTGAGAAACATAAGACATTACTTATTGGAGACGAACACACTATAAACAGTCGGAAAATTTGCACCATCATTGCGATTAATAACATTACATGAACAAGCCTTTTGATTTATCAAAAAACTTTCCGCAACGCGACGTCTGTATGCATGTGATTCTGACTTCAGAATTTTGACATTATCCCAATCTATTCTATGATCGAATTCCATAACATGTTGACTCAGCGCTGACTTTTTAGTGTTAAAAGTCTTGACCGCATCAGCATGTTCCCGTTTTCTGGTTCTAACACTACGTCCTGTTTCACCTACATACACAGCATTGCAATCCCGGCAAGAAATTTGATACACCAAACCACGCTTTTGTTCAAAATTAATAACATCTTTAGGTTTGCGAAACAACAAAGACAACGTGTGATGTGGTTTTAAAGCCACTCCGATACCAACTTGAGTCAAAATTCGGCTAATAGGTTCGGAGACACCTTGCACGTAGGGAATCGAAGTGAACCGTTGCAGTTTTTCTGTTTTTCTAAAATTATGATTTTTCAAGTACTTCTTAAAACTACATTTGTTACTGGGAAATCCGTTATTTTTTAAGGTTTTTGTTATGTGATGAAACTCTTCAATCTTTTTTTCGTTACTGGATATGATACTGTTGTCTCTGGAGAATAATGTACGAGCCACACTAACCTTTTGATTAATCGGGTGATGAGACGAATATTGAAGATACCTGTCCGTGTGTGTTGGTTTCCTGTATACGCATGTAGCAAGGGATCCATCTTCCATCTGTTGTATGCTTACGTCCAAAAAGGCTAATTGTCCTGATTTTTCCAATTCTTTAGTGAACTTTATTGAAGTAGATATAGTATTTAAGTAATCATGAAAGGGCTCGACCTCAGTTTTTTTCATAATAGCATACACATCATCAACATAACGTAACCATAAAGACGGAGGATTCAAATACGTGTTCAAAGCTGTTTGTTCAATCTCTTCCATAACCATGTTTGCTATTATTGGTGACAAAGGAGAGCCCATCGGACAACCAAAAATCTGTTTATAAATTACGTCATTATACACAAAAAACGATGATTGTAAATAAATATCTAATGCTTCCATGATTTCCGGCACTGCAAGGCTTGTTCTTTCTCCCAAGGTGCAATCATCGCCGACTCTATTAGCCACAATGGTTTTGGCGGTTATAAGTGGAACCGAAGTAAACAAATTTACCACATCAAACGAAACTTGTGATTCAGATTTGCCAAGTTTGATGGATGAAATCAATTCTACAAATTCAGAGGAATTCTTGACAGTGTATTGGGTATTTCCCACTAAGGGAACAAGAATTTGCTTAAGGAATTTGGCAAGCTGGTAGGTAGCTGTACCAATGAAGGAAACAATAGGACGAAGAGGAACATTGGGTTTATGAATTTTCGGAAGTCCATATATTCTTGGCAAAACTGAATCACTACTACGTAAAGTTTTGTACAAATAAGTGGAAATCTTGTCGTTTTTGTATAACTTCCAGATGTAACGATTTAAACGCTTTTCAATAGAACAGATTGGATTTTTAAAAATTACTTGGTATGTTGCAGAATCAGATAACAACCCTAAAAGTTTTTCATCATATTCCAGTTTATCCATTACCACAGTGCTGTTACCTTTATCCGCGTTAAGGATTACGATGTCATCATATTGCTTCAACTCTTCCATTGCGCGCTTTTCGGCCTTTGATAGATTTGGTTTGGGTGGTTTGGCTCTTTTCAGAATTTCCACCACTTTAGATCGTGCGGAATCAATTGAACACTTATTGGCGAAGTTTACTTGGCTTAGACCTAATTCAACTCCGCTTATAATATCCAAAACTGGAATTTTTATAAAAAATAACGGATTTCCCAGTAACAAATTAGTTTTAAGAAGTACTTGAAAAATCATAATTTTAGAAAAACAGAAAAACTGCAACGGTTCACTTCGATTCCCTACGTGCAAGGTGTCTCCGAACCTATTAGCCGAATTTTGACTCAAGTTGGTATCGGAGTGGCTTTAAAACCACATCACACGTTGTCTTCGTTGTTTCGCAAACCTAAAGATGTTATTAATTTTGAACAAAAGCGTGGTTTGGTGTATCAAATTTCTTGCCGGGATTGCAATGCTGTGTATGTAGGTGAAACAGGACGTAGTGTTAGAACCAGAAAACGGGAACATGCTGATGCGGTCAAGACTTTTAACACTAAAAAGTCAGCGCTGAGTCAACATGTTATGGAATTCGATCATAGAATAGATTGGGATAATGTCAAAATTCTGAAGTCAGAATCACATGCATACAGACGTCGCGTTGCGGAAAGTTTTTTGATAAATCAAAAGGCTTGTTCATGTAATGTTATTAATCGCAATGATGGTGCAAATTTTCCGACTGTTTATAGTGTGTTCGTCTCCAATAAGTAATGTCTTATGTTTCTCACAACACTTTTCACTTGGCCACTCCTGTATCTGTGATGTAACAATGTTTTTGTTATTACGTGATTGCCTGCCCTGTTGATAAATAATTTTTAGTGTTTAGTAATACAGGTAGTCTTTGTAATTTTATGTTGTACAGTTTGTATGTCACATTATTTACATCTACCGTGTTCTGAAGAAGCTCCCCGGTAACTAAGAGGAGCGAAACGTTAAATTTGAATAGAAAATTTGTCGAAAGAACGAAGTGATCTGATTGAAATACAGTCTCTTATAACCGACTTATTAGTTTATATTGAAAATCATTTGGGACCTTTTGCGTAGTCCCTTATAAGCGAAAATCCTTTATATCTGAATCTCTTATATCCGAAGTTGGCTGTAATCATCAATAGGTGTACAGCCATAAGCATAATGATCATCACTAAAGCAGGAGAGGTAATCCAAATTTTGCTTGGTAAGCCAAGTTTCTTGCAGAAATATTATGTTATAAACAGTCCCGTAGCACTCCAACTTCGGGCCCCCCCAAAGTAAGCGCAAGACCCCCTGCGCACAGAGGTCATATCACTTTAGAGGTGTAAAATTGAAAAGCTGCATTAAGAAAACACACCACAATTTGTACATAAGTAAACAGGCTAATGTCAGAATAAAGCATGCCGATACCGAAGGTGCAAGTCATAAAAAAATTCGGCACCGATGCCAGAGTTCAGTAGGACATTTATGCAGACACTGCGAAAACGAAAGCAATGACACTGAAAAACATGAAAAAGTTATAAAAACACAGTATCATTTAAATAGTCTGGAGCGAACCTTTTTGTTCGCAAATGCTGTTATGACATTGTCATAATCAAGAGATCGGGCGCAGTCATTTTTGATTGACAACATGGCTAATGAAGATAGTCTACTGTCTGTCATAGACGTTCTATTAAAACTTTTGATCAGTTTTCAATTTGCTGAAGCTTCTTTCAGCACTGGCAACAGTCACGGGGCAAGTTAGTAAGATTCGAAGTGCGATGTACACATTCGGATACAATTCAAATAAATGAGTCTTTAGAAGAGATAGTTCAGAAAGTCTTGAGCCGTATTGAAATTGCGTTTTTTTTGTAAAATTAAAACAAACCGCTGTAGCTCAGCGCTCATTTCATCAGAATCAATGTCACCGAACTTTTTTTGGAACTCTTTACAGCAAGTAAGAAGAGCATTTTCTTGTTGCACAAGCAAAAGTCTGTCTCGTGTGTACAAAAACGAAAAGGCGGAAGAAACCTCACGTAACAAATTAAAGCGCTCCTTTATTGACATAATAGCCTGGTCTACTAATGGATAGAAAAAGTTGCTTTTAAATTTCAGTTCAGGAGTACCTCTTCACCTTGGTAATCAAACAATCTTCTTTTCTTTCCACTTCTTGACGGAGGAAAAGAAGGATCAATATCCAATTCCTGTGCTATTTCAACAGCAGATGTTGCGGCACTGTCATAACCCGTTGTGCGATAGTTTTGCAAAAACTTTTCAGTTGCCTGGATTTCCGTTTCCATTGTATGAAGGGAGACTCCATACGATTGAAGAATCTTGCTTGCTTTATTGACTTGGAATAATAGGATATCATACCAAACAAACACCGACAAAAGAAAACTCCATTTTGATAAATGAGCTATCAACGATTTTGTTTCTGAGGCAGCTCTTCCATCTTTTCTTTCTATGGAAATGGCTTCCAAGTCTTTCAGTGCCAGCAACACCTCTTTTAAATTGTATCGAAGAGGTTTGATGCATTTAATTCTGCTTTCCCAACGAGTATCAGATTGTGACTTTATGGACAGCTCCACATGTTTCTTCAAAAATTCCCAACGCTGAGCAGAGGAAGAAAACAGCACATACAACCTTGTAAGTACTCCAAAAAATGTCAATGCTTCCGTCGATCAATTAGCACTGTCAACAACAACTAAGTTAAGGGTATGGTTTGCACAGGGCACGTAAACAGCTTTGGGATTGATGTCTAGCATTCTTGCTTGGACCCCAGAATGTTTTCCTTTCATGTTAGCACCATTATCATATGACTGACCTCGACAATCAGACAATTCGAGTTGCAGTTCGGTCGCTTTTTCTAAGAAAGCGTCCAACAAGCCTTTCCCAGTACTGTCACTTATTCTCAAGTAGCCAAAAAATGTTTCTTTAACAACAGCAGCTTCTTCATTACATAGTACATAACGGAGAATGACAGACATTTGTTCATGATGTGACATATCTGGAGTGCAGTCCAAAATTATAGAAAAATATTTTGCCAATTTCAATTGCTGTAAATTTTCTTTTTCGACTTCTGTCGCTAGCAATTCAATTAGTTCATTTTGTATGGTAGGACTCAAATAGTGATCTTTAGTGTTTTTATTCTTGATTCTGTCTTGAAGCTCTTTTAGGATCGGATCTCTTCTTGCCAAAAGCTCAAATATACCCAGAAAATTTCCATTGTGAGGAGATCCTAAGACTTCTTCAGATCCTCTAAAAGCAAGATTCCTTTCCGATAGAAACAAGGCAATGTCGATAAGTCTCTCTAAAACATTTCTCCAAAAACGTCTTTCATTGAAAAAAATATTCATCTCGCGTTTGTCGATAGTGGATGAATTTCTTATCCCTTCAGCTAGCAACATCCATTGACTGCAGCATTCTTGGTGGGAAATGCCGTTTTCATGGTCTTTCAGTTTTTTCGAAAAACCCTCCCATGTATTTATACCACTACAAAAGGGGCTCAGTGTTTTTCCAAATAGCTTACAACAAAAGCAAAAAACTTGATCTGATTCCCCAGAATAAACTAGCCACGACCGTGAAACACTTTCACCATTAGGTAACACACGTTTATAATGGTTGGAGGAAAAACGTCGCCTTGGAGTTGTGTTATTATATGGAAAATTCATTATTAGTTGATGTGGTCCACGCTTTACTATATCACATCGTTGAGCATCAGAAATACTTTCAGGCCATTTACATGGGTCATCAGGGATAGGGGTAAATTGAGATTCAGTTATTTTTGATATTGAAGGTTGCGTATTGGCAGGTAAATCACAACTTACATTTTCTGGAAATTCACAATCACTTTGATGCTGATTGTCATAGTCTTCTTTTTCTTGTACACTATAGTTTTCTTCATCCCTCTCGGTACTAGTGCCAGGTCTACTCTGCTCAGTAATCTTGAAAAAATCTGTCATCTTGGGCAATTTCGCTACAGCATCTCGAGCAGTGGCTGCTTCTTTTCTCTTTTGAGCACCACTTTTTGAACGTTTCATTCTATACAATGTCAATAAAATACTTTATCTGCACTCTGCAGTGTATATATATTGTCCCGGTATTTATAGCCAAACAGAATTCCAGACCATTCTATGATTGTTGCGTAACAACGGCATTGTTACGTCAATCGAATATTCAAGATTCTACCAGAAAATCAATCGAAATATTCTAGATTCTGCGAGATAAAATGACGTTGCATTCACTTATGATGTCACAAGCCAATTTCTTCCTACAGTTTAAATCGGTTGTAAACAAGTCTGCTGAACTGAAAATAGTCACGTAGCCAAAAAACAATTTCAGACTAACTTGAGCCCCCAAAGTTGGCCTGGCCCCCCCCCCCAATTGGGGGGTTTGGGGGGGCGGCTGCTACGTCTCTGGTTATAAACATTACACAGTTTTTTAACATCAAGTATAGAGTTTTTAATACCTCTGCAATTGTAAGATACTGCTATTAGATATGTGAAGGTGACTGAAGGGATCTTTCACTTTTTTGTGAATTCGACACATTATCAGTGCCCGATTTGTAGAAAAATCTTTTACTAAAACTCCTTTAGGCCAATTATTTGGGTTAATTGAGTCACTGAACGATATACCTTGGATTGTGAGATGAAAAGAAGAATAAGAGTCAAATTTTGATTTCAACTGATTGAGGTTGCAGTAGAAAACTGGGATTGTGCAAAGTGTCGTACCTCCTCACAAGACGTTTTTGGTCTGAGCCTAGATAAGAACACTTCTGCAGGTCTATCAAGTTTGAACCTTTTAGTCTACCTTCATGAGGGTTTTTAGGCCTTCGTCTTCGTGATCGGTAAACAGACCAATCATCGTCAACAGTTATCTGTCCAGTTTCAGTATGTTTAGGTTGGGTGTGTTTTGCGTCAGAAGAGCTAGCCTCAACAGCTGTGGAAACAGAACCACAATTTGGACAATCAAGCTGCTGTTGTAGTGCTTTGGAATATGACATTGAGCTTTTCTTCGTAGATTTATCGTCGTTAGTTACAAATCTTTGCAAGTTTTCAGTTGAAGGCTGGTAAGGACCAAAAGGCCTACCAGTTGTTTGTTCAATAACTGGTTTTCTTTTGGATAAAGCTGAAAGTTTCGAGACCATACTTCGCACTTCCGCTAGTTGATTAGAAAGTGTTTTGTTAGAGACTGATTCTTGTTGCAAGTCTCTCACTTCATTTTTTGAAGCTTGTAAGTTGGAAATGATGGTGTCACTGTTAATGTTTTTGAAATCAAGTGGAGGGAAGTTATAAGATGCTGCAGCAAATGTTACTTCAGGTTGAGGGTTTGAGGAGGTTACATGCAGCAGTTCCAGCATATCTTTTAGGCTCATTTCAGTTTTATTTTCACACTTTCTCTTTATGATTCTATGAAAGGTAAAGTTTTCAAAAAGAACTTTCTTTGCTTCTTCAACTTCTTTGTCGGAGTAAATATGAGTAATTACACCAATCAAAATGTCAGTCTTCATGCAGTCCATGCGATTGTCGAGATACCATAGGATGGAGTTCAGAAAAATCATTATTCCACAAAACAAATTCAGTTTCTATTCAAATAAAATTAAAAACATTACAAACAAACGACTTATTCAAACCTCATTCAAATAGAATCTTTATTTTTATCTTTAAAATTTTTTATAACTAAAACTGTTAAAAATGTGTTTTCGGTTCAGAAGAACTGTTCGCAGAGCTTGGTCACTGACAACAGTTGATCATCGATCGCAGGTGTGTACCATAACGCCACAGTGACGTCATAATGCCATCACAACGTGCTTAAAATGCTCGCTTTGTTAATAAGAAGGCTAAAAATTTGTATCTTTTCAGTGACAAGGAGTTAAATACAAAAGCGCTGTTTGCAAACACATCAAACTTCAAATGATTAATTAACCTTCTCCAATTTTTGGTTTTGGTGTAAACACAATCCAATGTTCCAAACTAGCACCACTATGAATACGAGATTAATGAAATGAAAAACAAGCTTTGGCGTAACAACACTTGTTAAACATATGTCCCATCAGAGAAAAACAATTTGATGCTGAAATGCACAACGCTATTGTATACAAAGCCGAAATAAAATATAAGTCCCCAATAACAAAATGGAACTTAATGCATAACTACCTGTATACTATGCAACTACATACAGATCACACTCAAATATAAGACTCCAACATCATAAAATACACGAGGTTATCACATATCGACTGTAGTCAAGTATAAGCAGAGACGTAGCAGCCGCCCCCCCAAACCCCCCAATTGGGGGGGCCCAGGCCAACTTTGGGGGCCCAAGTTAGTCTGAAATTGTTTTTTGGCTACGTGACTATTTTCAGTTCAGCAGACTTGTTTACAACCGATTTAAACTGTAGGAAGAAATTGGCTTGTGACATCATAAGTGAATGCAACGTCATTTTATCTCGCAGAATCTAGAATATTTCGATTGATTTTCTGGTAGAATCTTGAATATTCGATTGACGTAACAATGCCGTTGTTACGCAACAATCATAGAATGGTCTGGAATTCTGTTTGGCTATAAATACCGGGACAATATATATACACTGCAGAGTGCAGATAAAGTATTTTATTGACATTGTATAGAATGAAACGTTCAAAAAGTGGTGCTCAAAAGAGAAAAGAAGCAGCCACTGCTCGAGATGCTGTAGCGAAATTGCCCAAGATGACAGATTTTTTCAAGATTACTGAGCAGAGTAGACCTGGCACTAGTACCGAGAGGGATGAAGAAAACTATAGTGTACAAGAAAAAGAAGACTATGACAATCAGCATCAAAGTGATTGTGAATTTCCAGAAAATGTAAGTTGTGATTTACCTGCCAATACGCAACCTTCAATATCAAAAATAACTGAATCTCAATTTACCCCTATCCCTGATGACCCATGTAAATGGCCTGAAAGTATTTCTGATGCTCAACGATGTGATATAGTAAAGCGTGGACCACATCAACTAATAATGAATTTTCCATATAATAACACAACTCCAAGGCGACGTTTTTCCTCCAACCATTATAAACGTGTGTTACCTAATGGTGAAAGTGTTTCACGGTCGTGGCTAGTTTATTCTGGGGAATCAGATCAAGTTTTTTGCTTTTGTTGTAAGCTATTTGGAAAAACACTGAGCCCCTTTTGTAGTGGTATAAATACATGGGAGGGTTTTTCGAAAAAACTGAAAGACCATGAAAACGGCATTTCCCACCAAGAATGCTGCAGTCAATGGATGTTGCTAGCTGAAGGGATAAGAAATTCATCCACTATCGACAAACGCGAGATGAATATTTTTTTCAATGAAAGACGTTTTTGGAGAAATGTTTTAGAGAGACTTATCGACATTGCCTTGTTTCTATCGGAAAGGAATCTTGCTTTTAGAGGATCTGAAGAAGTCTTAGGATCTCCTCACAATGGAAATTTTCTGGGTATATTTGAGCTTTTGGCAAGAAGAGATCCGATCCTAAAAGAGCTTCAAGACAGAATCAAGAATAAAAACACTAAAGATCACTATTTGAGTCCTACCATACAAAATGAACTAATTGAATTGCTAGCGACAGAAGTCGAAAAAGAAAATTTACAGCAATTGAAATTGGCAAAATATTTTTCTATAATTTTGGACTGCACTCCAGATATGTCACATCATGAACAAATGTCTGTCATTCTCCGTTATGTACTATGTAATGAAGAAGCTGCTGTTGTTAAAGAAACATTTTTTGGCTACTTGAGAATAAGTGACAGTACTGGGAAAGGCTTGTTGGACGCTTTCTTAGAAAAAGCGACCGAACTGCAACTCGAATTGTCTGATTGTCGAGGTCAGTCATATGATAATGGTGCTAACATGAAAGGAAAACATTCTGGGGTCCAAGCAAGAATGCTAGACATCAATCCCAAAGCTGTTTACGTGCCCTGTGCAAACCATACCCTTAACTTAGTTGTTGTTGACAGTGCTAATTGATCGACGGAAGCATTGACATTTTTTGGAGTACTTACAAGGTTGTATGTGCTGTTTTCTTCCTCTGCTCAGCGTTGGGAATTTTTGAAGAAACATGTGGAGCTGTCCATAAAGTCACAATCTGATACTCGTTGGGAAAGCAGAATTAAATGCATCAAACCTCTTCGATACAATTTAAAAGAGGTGTTGCTGGCACTGAAAGACTTGGAAGCCATTTCCATAGAAAGAAAAGATGGAAGAGCTGCCTCAGAAACAAAATCGTTGATAGCTCATTTATCAAAATGGAGTTTTCTTTTGTCGGTGTTTATTTGGTATGATATCCTATTATTCCAAGTCAATAAAGCAAGCAAGATTCTTCAATCGTATGGAGTCTCCCTTCATACAATGGAAACGGAAATCCAGGCAACTGAAAAGTTTTTGCAAAACTATCGCACAACGGGTTATGACAGTGCCGCAACATCTGCTGTTGAAATAGCACAGGAATTGGATATTGATCCTTCTTTTCCTCCGTCAAGAAGTGGAAAGAAAAGAAGATTGTTTGATTACCAAGGTGAAGAGGTACTCCTGAACTGAAATTTAAAAGCAACTTTTTCTATCCATTAGTAGACCAGGCTATTATGTCAATAAAGGAGCGCTTTAATTTGTTACGTGAGGTTTCTTCCGCCTTTTCGTTTTTGTACACACGAGACAGACTTTTGCTTGTGCAACAAGAAAATGCTCTTCTTACTTGCTGTAAAGAGTTCCAAAAAAAGTTCGGTGACATTGATTCTGATGAAATGAGCGCTGAGCTACAGCGGTTTGTTTTAATTTTACAAAAAAAACGCAATCTCAATCTCAATACGGCTCAAGACTTTCTGAACTATCTTCTAAAGACTCATTTATTTGAATTGTATCCGAATGTGTACATCGCACTTCGAATCTTACTAACTTGCCCCGTGACTGTTGCCAGCGCTGAAAGAAGCTTCAGCAAATTGAAACTGATCAAAAGTTTTAATAGAACGTCTATGACAGACAGTAGACTATCTTCATTAGCCATGTTGTCAATCGAAAATGACTGCGCCCGATCTCTTGATTATGACAATGTCATAACAGCATTTGCGAACAAAAAGGTTCGCTCCAGACTATTTAAATGATACTGTGTTTTTATAACTTTTTCATGTTTTTCAGTGTCATTGCTTTCGTTTCGCAGTGTCTGCATAAATGTCCTACTGAACTCTGGCATCGGTGCCGAATTTTTTATGACTTGCACCTTCGGTATCGGCATGCTTTATTCTGACATTAGCCTGTTTACTTATGTACAAATTGTGGTGTGTTTTCTTAATGCAGCTTTTCAATTTTACACCCCTAAAGTGATATGACCTGTGCGCAGGGGCTCTTGCGCTTACTTTGGGGGGGCCCGAAGTTGGAGTGCTACGGGACTGAGTATAAGCCCTCATTCAAGAAAATGCAATTTATCATCAAATAGGCCTACACGACGTTATTGCATATCGATCCTAGTCAAGTACAAGCCCCTAACAAATATATGCAATTTATCATATAATACAGGAGGTTATTGCCTATTGATCCTAGTCAATTATAAGCCCCCATCTAATAAAATGCAATTTCTAATGAAATAAACGACGTTATCGCTTATCGGCTCTGGTCAAGTATAAGGCCCAACAACAAAATGTAATCTATCATGAAATACACCACGTTATTGCATATTGATCCTAGTCAAGTATAAGCCCCCATTCAAGAAAATGTAATTTATCATGGAATGCACGATGTTGCTGCAAATCCATCCCAGTCGCGTATAAGCCCCCATCCAATAAAATACAATTTATCATGGAATACACGACGTTATTGCATATTGATCTTAGTCAAGTCTGCCGTCCGATGGTAAAGCGACGTAACTAACAAAATGCAAAAGCCGAGAAAAACGGCTTTAAAGTTAAACGGCTGGCAGAACGATGTGTTTATTCTTATCACTCGTTTGATCATTTTAAACAACGGAGTGTTATGATACTTTTCTTTTGTCGAAGAAATATTTTAGATGATCGTTGTAATTATTTCTAATTACGTTAATTAGTGCAGTTACGTCGCTTTGTGTTTGACGCTGATAACACTGTCTGATTGTGAAGCAAAAGGCAGAGCGACGTATCTCACTTATTTCTATTGATCGGGCACATGGAAACAAAAATACGCCACAAAAACACCACTTAAATGCAATACAACATTTCACACGACGTCAATGAGGTCCTTTGATGAACTGCTGCAAGGCAATTCAATCCAAAATTCTCTTCTGTTTGTTGGCATTAGCGGGCATAATTTTTTGACTATGTCTTCACGTTTTGGCGGTGGAACACCACGTGGGGAGGTACAAGCTGGCGGAATTTCACTGACATCAACCTTGCTCTTTAAAAAGTCGAGTGAGTGGTACTGTGCTTCCACGCTGTGTGTTGTTTTGTACTTCAGCAACTTTGAACCACGTTCAAAACGAACGGCACTCATGTGGTTAAGTTTCACACGAGGAACTGTCTTTGAAATACGAACTCTGCTGGATCCGTCGTAGAATTTTACAAAATCATTTGCGTCGATATCGAGCACTTGACATTTTGCTTTTGACAAAACCTCTTTGAATTCCTCCCAGTCGCATACGTCGCCGTGCTTCTTCATGCTCAGCTCAATTTGATGATGGACTGAATCAGCGGACATAAATGTATGTCCACTGACCAAGTACCGCAATTCAATTGAGTCCACAGCTATTTTTTCACTATTTACAGCCATCACTAGAAATGTATACATGGTCCAGTTTTTGTTCTGAGACGTGCAATTGTCGCACCATAACACAATTTGTTTTGTGTCTCTGAGTTTTTTCGTAAAAAAGCACCAGAAGGCCCTGCAAATATCTGCAGCACTCCTCCCCGAGACTGATTCGTTCCACACAACAGTTGAATTGTTTTTTGCTTTACCAAGTTCTGCAAATGTTTCGTTAAATGCAATTATGCGACGAGTAAAAGCACATGTCTTGACGCCATTCATTCGCGGAAGCATGCTCACCTTCTGCAGATCAACACTGCCGTAATAAGTATTCGTGTCGTTGTTCTCCTTATTGGTTTGCACATCACGTTGGTATGCGATTCGGGCTTCATTTCTCAATCGTAAGTGCTTCTCATTCTTACTGCATCACTCGCATTCTTCAGTGACCTCCTCGTCTGGCTTGTGTGATTTCTTGTGCTCCAAATAAGCTTTACAATCTTCGCATTCCTCCTGACCCAGGACTGCAAAACTGATGTTCATTTCTTTTACACACTTTCGGTACGTTTCAGTGCTAATTTTTTCCTCTGTGGTTATGTAGTCAGCATGCATTTTAGCAACTGTTATATCGGAGGGCAAATAAAGACGGTTTGGAGCGTGTTCTCGTCGATAATGACGGACCGCTGGGTTGTACTTTCGAATGTGCTTGTAAATCTGATCCTTATCTTTCTTATTAATGGGTTGATGTTTTCCACGCTTGTCATTTTCTGGAATCATTGCCTCTGGAGGTGCACTTTTTAAGCACCTCATAAAGGCACCATCGCTTTTAGGATTATAGCCCAATGTAGAAAGAAAAAATGTTTTGCATACCTCTTGAAATCCACCACCTGATTCTGCAGACCGACGAAATCTGTATACAAAGGTGTTCTTTCGTCTAGAGTGTTGAGATTTTGGCCGGGTTGTAGGAGCTTGTTGGATGTTTTGCCACATCCAATTTCTTCTTTCATTAAAATTGAGCGACCAAAACTGCGAGTGAAATTGCTTTCTTTCATCATTACCGAATACTTTTGTACATCCTTTTTTGCAGGTTTCGAGACAAGGGTTCTTCATAGGATGAGACAAGAGGTCTCGTTCTAACTTCTCTCTTTCTGATCTAATTCTTTTGATTTCACTCGTATTTTTCACCGAAGTGTTGCAAGCTTCTGCGTTGCTATCAACATCATTACAGTCGTTCTGAATGCCATCGAAAATTCTATCGTTAGATCTGTTAGCTTCATTTATGTCTGAAGCCTTTGCTTTTGATCTCAGCAGCTGCGGCGACAATGGATCACGTTCTTGTTCATCGCTATCACTTGGGCTGTAGTCTTTATCATTAACATCATCATCAGAACACTCTTCATTCATAATTATTTTCGCAACATCCTTTATTCGAAGTTTTCCTGCCATTGCTTTATTTCAGCTTCTGTCTCGCAAAACAGCATTTCAAAAATGAAGAACTTCCATTCGTACTACATTACTGTGTATCAATCATTGTTTACAGCTAGAGAAGATTATAACACCCATCAATGGCGCTGCTATTGTTTTGGGAAGATTTAGCGCTATCCAGCAGGAGACAGAGCTGCTTGTTCCAGACGATCTCTTCTAGATCAAAGGCAAAGCGACGTAAGCGGCAGTTACGTCGCTTTTGCTTTGGCGGCTGGAGCCAAAAGTGCAGTTACGTCGTTTTGTAGAATAAAAACTCCACAAACCGTTTGAAGTAGTCCGACGATACTTTGTAGGAATAAAATATGACCCATCCCAAATCGGTCTTTGCAAAAATCGGCGAAAATCAAAATTTGTTAGTTACGTCGTTTTACCTTTGGACGGCAGAAGTATAAGCCCTCAACCAAAAATCGCAATTTATCATGAAATAGCTACACGACATTATTGCATATTGATTCTAGTCAAGTATAAGCCCCCAACCAAACAAATGCAATTAATCATGAAATAAACGACGTTATTGCGTATTGACTCTAGTCTGGTACAAGCCCCCAATAAAGCAGGCAATTTATCATGAAATGCACGACGTTATCGCATATCGGCTCTACTCAAGTATAAGCCCCCAACCAAAACAATGCAATTCATCATGAAATACACGACGTTATTGCATGTTGATCTTAGTCAAGTATAAGCCCCCATTCAAAAAAATGCAATTTATCATCAAATACACAACGTTATCGCATATCGGCCCTAGTCAAGAATAAGCCCTCATTTAAAAAAAGGCGATAACGTCGTGTATTTCATGATAAATTGCATTTTTCGGTTGGGGCTTATACTTAACTAGGGCAGATATTCAATAATGTCATGTATTTGATGATGAATTGCATTTTCTTATTGGGGCTTATGCTTGACTAGGATCAATTTGCAATAACGTCGTGTATTTCATGATAAATAGCGTTTTCTTGAATGAAGGCTTATAATTGACTAGGGCCGATATGCGATGACGTCTTGTATTTCATGAAAAATTGACCAAGATGGTAGATGCTTTCTCGCAGCCCGGGTCGTGAGTAAGTCTACTGTTGCAGCTTGCATGCCAGACCGAAACAAAATCTGCCAAAATGGAAGGTTACCTACCAATCCCGATGTTCAGGCAGGCCCGCCAATCTGCAAACGTCCTTTTCAGGATGGGGCGATGCATGTGAATCAAATCTGCACTTTTCAGGGCATATCGTTCACATTTTCCGAAGGCCCACCATTCTACAGCTGAACATTGAAGCCTCACTGCAAGCAAGATGAACGTTCTTCACCATCTTGCTGTACAGCATGAGGCTCTCGTCATCTTATTACAGGAGACCCACTGCACTTCTTCGAAACAGCTAAAACTTCTAAGCTTTGCACTAGCTGGGTTCTCTTTAAGCAGGAAACACGGCTTTGCCACGTTTGTCCATGAGCGACTGAAATACAAGCTTTTAAAGCAATTCTCACTTAAATCGGAGACCAAATGAAATCCGACGGATACAACTCTAGCAGATCTGCCACAGTTCTGCTCACTAGGCTTGACAGGAAACGGAGGGACCGATGGTCTGAAGCAGTTCAGAGTCCAGTCAAAGAAGTCAAAAAGCATGGAGTATCTTGAATAACCTTACTGGAAGGTTACAACACTCCTCTCATCACTGCCCCATCTCAGCTGACGCCATCGCACCTCAGGTGGTTAGAAACGAGAGATATAAGGATGTTAATTGCGTATCATCTCAACTCGTGTCTCAAAAGGTGTCTGACCTCTGGAGGGCCACAACATCAAGTCCAGTTAATATCTTTGGAAATTTTACATCAAGAGAATTCGCTGTCGCCCTTCAACACCTAAAGCCAGGTAAATCTCTTGGTCCTGACTCTATTTGTGAGGAGCTTATATTTCATGCTGGAGCTGCTCTAAAGTCCTGGTTACGTGGCTTCCTTTCTTCCTGCTTGCGCTGACTCAAAAAACCCAAAATCTGGAGAAGAGCACTGGTAGTCGCGATCCCAAAGCCTAAGAAGCCTGAGAAGGACCCTAAGAGCTATCGCCCAATATCTATGCTTTGTGTCTCCTACAAGATCCTTGAGAGACTTATCCATACCCGTGTGGAACCAGTTATCGATCCACAGCTCCCTAGGGAGCAGGCTGGATTTCTACACGGAAGATTAACCGTGGACCAAACCGTTTTGCTTACGCAAAATATTGAGGACCCTTTTGAGGCTAAGAAGAAGGCCGGTGCCTGGTTTATCGATCTGACAGCGGCTTATGACACTGTCTGGCACCGCGGCCATACCTGCAAGCTGCTAAGACTTCTGCCGAATAAGCATATAATTCGGATAATCTTGGAGCTTATTCGAAATAGAAACTTCACACTTACCATCGATGATAGCAAGCGAAGCAGGCTTCGAGGTCTGAGAAAGGGCGTCCCCCAGGTATCGGTCTCGGCCCCCCTTCTTTTTTAATATCTATATATACGATCTTTCTTGTACAACCTACTTATGCCTATTATCTGGCTTGGCTTCATTCATCTAGGGACTGGAAGTGGTTGGAGGCAACCTTAAACTTAGACATGGGTACACTCTCAGAGTATCTCAAGACTTGGAGGCTGAAACTCAGCCATGCTAAAACGGTGACGGCGGCCTTAGATTTACACAATCGAGAGGCCAAACGTGAGCTTAAACTCTACGCCAACAGTAAACCTTTGCCATTTTGCCCAGTTCCAACCTACCTGGGGGTAAAACTGGACAGATTATTCAAGTTCCGACACCATCTTGAGATATTGCGCAAAAAACTAGCTACCCGCGTTACGCTTCTAAGGCGACTTGCGTGCTCGGAATGGCACGGTGGGGCTAAAACACTGCGTACAGCTGCCCTATCCTTGATTTACGCTACAGCCAAATACTGCGCACCAGTTTGGTGTCGCAGCGCACACACCAATAACATCGACAGTGTTTTAAATGACGTCTTGCGCATTGTTACTGGATGCCTGCGTCCTACGCCAACGGACCACCTGCCTATCCTTTCAGGCATCCAGCCAGCTGAGCTTCGCCGCTAGGGAGCGACACTCTCTGTGGCCAAGCCTGGTATTCTACACCCAGATCATATTTCACATGGTCAACTAGCTGGGTTACTGGATGTGCCCAGGGAGAGACTGACGTCTAGACGCTCATTTGTGCGTGCTGCGCAGAAACTACTACTAAATAACCTATCTAAACTAATTATCCACGCGGCTTATTGGACGAATTATACAGGGTGTCCATGAATTAGGGCAAGATCCTTTTATCATCAACCCAAAATACAGAAACGCGAAAAATGTATTGCTATTTATGATTAGATAGGGTACGGTAAAAGCTTTCGAAACATATATAATTTGTTCAATATAGCTTCCTTTGTTTTTAACTACTGCCTTCAATCTGTCTGTGAACGAGGCACATGCGGCACGGACCGTTCGTGAGTGATAGCGGCCCACTCCTTTAACAGTCTGACCTTAAGTGCCTCCAGAGTTGGATGAGGAGTAGAACAGACCTTATTCTCCAAGATGGACCAGATGGAGTAAGTCCAAGGGGTTCAAATCTGGGCTCCTTGCTGGCCAGTCTTCCTTACTTATAACAGAGGGGATTTTCCTCTGAATCCAGGATTGTGTTAACTTGGAGCCATGAGAGAGTGCAGAATCCTGTTGAAGGGTCCATGGTTGGCTTTGGAAGTGCTGGTTGGCGCAAGGTGGCAAACAATCCTCCAGAATGTCCGCAATGTACGGCTGGAAGTTCAATTTGACTCCAGATGGGACAAAAAGAAGCGGGGATCTCCCGATTGCTGTGACAGCTGCCCAAACCATGACAGACTGGGGATTTTGACGTCTGGTGACAATCCTTCCTTCTGTGGTGGAATAGGAGACCCAAACTCTATCATTTTGCTGGTTTACCACCAGTTGAATGTCGAATTTCTTCTTGTCTGTGAAAACCAGTTTGGGCAGCGTGCCTTCATCAATGTCTTTAAAATTTTCTTGCATTTTTGGGCTTTCATTGCCTCATGACGATCTGTCAGCTCATGACGATGCAGCATCTTAAAGGGTTTTCGTCCTAGATCGTCTCTCAAAACTTGGTGTATGATGGATTTGCTTACACCAGCTGCTGCAGCCAATGTTCTTCAACTTCGGCAGGCATTTCGTCGCAGCTTTTCCCTCGTTTTTTTCATGAGCTGAGAAGTGCGGATAGTTCGTTTTCTTCCTCGCCTTCCCTATTAAGGGTATTGCCAGTCTCCTTAAACTTCTCAACAATTTTGCAAACTGTTGAACGATTCATTTTTAGCTGTTTTGCAAATTCAACATTAGTTTCGCTAATTTTTTGAAGCTTGATAACTGTTTTTTGATCTACAGCCATCGTAATCTACAGCCATCGTAATACTAATTTTAGAAAAATTTCATATATCTGAAAAAAGTACAAAGTTTAAGCTTCAAAATTGTACAATGTTTTATGAAAAAAAGCAAATTTTAATGCACTTAATCTAACCAGAAAGTTGGTTGCCTTAATTCATGGACACCCTGTAGATGGAGCGCAGAGTATTCTAAACGCACATCCTTACCCCATGTTTTCATTCCCAGGGCCAGTTCTAGGCCCCTTATGATGGGCTTGCCCAGAACATCTTGAGTTAAGCTTAATCGCCTGCGGACTGGCATTGGGCGTTTCTACTCGTCCATGTACAAATGGGGTCTCGCTCCCTCGTCGAATCACAAGCGTGGCGCCACCGATCAAACCGCAGACCACGTTATCCCAACGTGCCCCATATATCGGGCACCTCAAGGAGTGGCTGGTCTGACGGTTTTGGATGACGATTCTCGATGCTGGCTTAATACCACCACACCCAGTATCTCATCCCATCGGTTTTTTCCCTTCATACGAAAAAGAAGATGATAAATTACATTTTCTTGGATGGGGACTTATACTAGACTAGGATCAACATGCGATAACGCCGTGTATTTCATCATAAAATGAATTTTCTTGGATGGGGGCATATACTTGACTAGGATCGATATGCAATAACGTCGTGTATTCCATGATAAATTGCGTTTTTTTGGTTGGGTGTTCAAACTTGACTAGGATCAATTTGCAGTAACGTCGTGTATTTTATGATAAATTGTTTTTTTTGGTTAGCGGCTTATACCTACATAGGGCCGATATGCAATAACGTCGTGTATTTCATGATAAATTGCATTTTTTTGTTGGGACTTATACTTGACTAGGGCCGATATGCAATCACGTCGTGTATTCTATGATAAATGGCATTTTCTTGAATGGGGGCTTAATCTTTGCTAGGGCCGATATGAAACTACGTCGTGTATTTCATGACAAATTGCATTGTTTTGGTTGGCGGCTTATACCTAGCTAGGGCCGATATGCTATAAGTTTTTAGAACGTCGTGTAATCCATGATAAATAGCATTTTCTTCAATGGTACCTTATACTTGACTAAAGCCGATATGCAATAACGTCGTTTATTCTACGATAAATTGGATTTTTTTGGATGGGGGCTTATTCTTTACTTGGGTCAATATGTAATAACGTCGTGTAGTTTATGAAAAATTGCATTGTTCTTGAATAGGGGCCTATACTTGACTACGATCAATATCCAATAACGTCGTTTATTTCATGATTAATTGCATTTGTTTGGTTGGGGGCTTATACTTGACTAGAATCAATATGCAATAATGTCGTGTAGCTATTTCATGATAAATTGCGATTTTTGGTTGAGGGCTTATACTTGACTAAGATCAATATGCAATAACGTCGTGTATTCCATGATAAATTGTATTTTATTCGATAGGGGCTTATACTCGACTGGGATGGATTTGCAGCAACATCGTGCATTCCATGATAAATTACATTTTCTTGAATGGGGGCTTATACTTGACTAGGATCAATATGCAATAACGTGGTGTATTTCATGATAGATTACATTTTGTTGTTGGGCCTTATACTTGACCAGAGCCGATAAGTGATAACGTCGTGTATTTCATTAGAAATTGCATTTTATTAGATGGGGGCTTATAATTGACTAGGATCAATAGGCAATAACCTCCTGTATTATATGATAAATTGCATATATTTGTTAGGGGCTTGTACTTGACTAGGATCGATATGCAATAACGTCGTGTAGGCCTATTTGATGATAAATTGCATTTTCTTGAATGAGGGCTTATACTTGACTACAGTCGATATGTGATAACCTTGTGTATTTCATGATGTTGGAGTCTTATATTTGAGTGTGATCTGTATGTAGTTGCATAGTATACAGGTAGTTATGCATTAAGTTCCATTTTGTTATTGGGGACTTATATTTTATTTCGGCTTTGTATACAATAGCGTTGTGCATTTCAGCATCAAATTGTTTTTCTCTGATGGGACATATGTTTGACAAGTGTTGTTACGCCAAAGCTTGTTTTTCATTTCATTAATCTCGTATTCATAGTGGTGCTAGTTTGGAACATTGGATTGTGTTTACACCAAAACCAAAAATTGGAGAAGGTTAATTAATCATTTGAAGTTTGATGTGTTTGCAAACAGCGCTTTTGTATTTAACTCCTTGTCACTGAAAAGGTACAAATTTTTAGCCTTCTTATTAACAAAGCGAGCATTTTAAGCACGTTGTGATGGCATTATGACATCACTGTGGCGTTATGGTACACACCTGCGATCGATGATCAACTGTTGTTAGTGACCAAGCTCTGCGAACAGTTCTTCTGAACCGAAAACACATTTTTAACAGTTTTAGTTATAAAAAAGCTAGCGATAATAACGAAACAAAAAGTATCTCATTCGCGCGCATTGCGTTCGTCACGTAAATTATGTCATGCAACGCATATCACGTGATCGCCTATTACAGAGCATAACGGCCAATTCTTTACTAGATCAAAAAAATTTCACCTTAAAAAACAGAAAATAAAAAAGCTTTGTAGGAATAAAAATATATTTTTAGTCTAATTATATTTAAATATTAGACAATTTTTTCAAGATCATATATACATTTTATAATACAGTAGATTCCGCTTAATCAGGCCACATCGGGACAAGCACCATTTGGCCCGATTAAGCGGCTGACCCGATTGTCCGAAGTCTTGCAGTATCCGTTCCAGGGTTGTTCTTGGTACACCAGTTATCTCAGCTAGCTGGCGATGACTAATGTTTGGAGGTTGCTCTCTAATTTTTTATAGGACAACAATCTTTTTTAGCAATTGTTAAATCTTTTCGTGGCATTTCTGCTTGGGACTTCACAAAATTTGCAACACAACACAACAATTACCATGTCCAAGGGCATAAAATGACAAAATAAGTTGCGCCTGTATTGTTCAATTGTTACATAATATAGTTGGCTTTGTGATATTGAGTTCTATTACATTACAAAGGCGGTTTTGCAATTACACCGGTGTATGTTTGACTACAGTTGTGGCTCGATTAAACGGAATAGTGGCCCGATTATGCGGATTTAACGTGGTGCATTATCTTTGATTGGATTTTGTTCTTAACAATTTGACCCAATTAAACGGCTAACCCGATTAACCGGCGGCCCAATTAAGCGGAATCTACTGTATGTCACGGTTTTGTATCTATTTGGAATTAGACTAGAACCTTACCCTGATGAAGATTCCGTACCTCGCAGATAAACGTGAGCTAAAATGTTCACTCAACAGTTACTTGCGATAGCTACCACTCAAGGCGCAGGATGAGAGACGCTCGATAGAACAACGCAGAAACACAAGTATACTTTTTTCAGGGCTTGACTTCAACTTCTAGAACAGACCTACCATCTCTAGACAACCAAACTATTATTGCAACAACGAAGTTATTCTCAAATCAAAAGGCAGTACACTGGACTCCTTTCCTTCAGAGTAAAATCGATCAAACGGCTTGCTTTCCAACAACAATACTCAATAAACTCCGCCGTCAATCACACACGGCCTCACGATTGCTGGATCACTTTTAACCAGAAATGATTAGAAACGCAAACTCGCTCTCTATATAGATAAGGCTACGAAAATTTCATAATAAACCAGAAAAACGATTATGACGCAACAGCAAAGAAATTATGTCCTCGAACTTATTGCAAGATACGAGTAAGTGAGAAGCCAAGTAAACAATTGCGTAATACCTGAATTAGAATGGAAAATTCCGATTGCTAAGCTAGCCGATAATTTTTTCTTTGGTCCACTGTATATGAACCAAATCTAAATGCGCTCTGGTATTGTTCAGGTGGCCGGGCCAAATGTGGAGAGGGGCTCTATGTGGCCCGCGGGCCGTAGTTTGGGACCACTGTTATAACCTATTAATAGTAGGCAATGCAGTGAGGAATAAAAATTACGATTTGTTGAAAAAGAGAAATATATATTACCGCCACTTTCAGATTAGTTTGTAAAATATGCTTGTTACTTATACCTTTATAACTCACGAATTTACAGTACGGTGAGTCACTTTACATTTGCATCAAATATTAGATTAAATTGTTCTAAACATTATCTCACCTCCAATTTGGTAAATGTTTGGTAGATTCTGAATTAGCTCAGCCAAATTCGACAAAGTATTTAGGTCTCATTGACAGCTTTGTCAATCACTTAAAGGTATGTACTAAAAACAAATTTTAGGTAATGAGCCTACCTTTGTTTATCTACCATTGTAAAGAGAGCTTGCAAGAGTATTATCCCTAAAATGTGGTCACCCGCTCATACTTTTGGCTCGTACCCTTTTCCAAGTTACACGCCATTGTTTCTAATTTTAGCACTCATATTTTGTAGTTTCAAATATCTTGTGATTTTTCATTGTGTTGTAGGCATACCGCTGTTTTCAAAAATAGTGGGTATGGCCTTTGTAGCAACCTGTAGTTATGCCCTTGAGGCTTACTAGTAAAAATTCTCATTATGCTAGGGCAAAAGAAAAGATAGCAACAAAGACGTGCTCCTTATTTTTGAAAACCTTGCACAAATGGCTGCACCCGTATATGGTGGGGGAGTTCATAGCTTATCTTACCTAAAAAATTAGTTAGGATCTTTTTTGGAGCTCTTGTGAGAAAAATATCAAAATTAAAAAGAATTACCATCCAGTAATTTAGTTTCTAGCTGCTCTACTTGTAGATTTATAGACTGTTTGAACGGTTTTGGTCAATCCAAACAATTTTGAGATCAAAAAACTAGTAAAGAGCTTATTCTAGTAATCCTCTTAGTAGTATTAAACAGAGCTTCGAGCTCGATAGATTTTTATTCGAGTTGAAGTTCGAGTTCGAATTCAAAAAGCCTTGCAAGTCCAAGTTTGAGCTCTTCATTTTCATTTTTTCAAGTTCAAGTTGGTTCGTTGGTTTACCCTCTCTTCCTTGTGATGAAGGTATGGCAATCCAGGTTCAGGCCGTCAACCCAATTGATTTGGGCTAAAGTAAAGTGGCAGCCCATTTCGAGCTAGTCATGAATGCAAATTACTGACCGCCGGACTGGTAGCCCCGTCACCAACAAGACGGACTGCCATTGGTGGGTACCCAAGAGTCGCCTCTTAGGGTATGCTGGGTGAGCAGCTTCACAAGTCTAACCTGGTGAATCACTGCTACGCCCTGTCTGCCAGGGAAAGATGGAGGCATCCCGTTAAGTGTCTTGCCTAAGGACACAATAACCAAGCTTGCCGGCTTGTTCTTTATACTATCCCTTTTTATGTGGAGGACCAAGTAGGAAATCTTCAAATATCATTCTTTAAAGTCTTTTATTATGACTCAATTTGGGAAATGAATCCAAGGTCTACCGACCGCAAAGAGAACGCTCTGACCATTTCGCCATCCCGCTGGTTTTGAGTTCGGCAAAATAGACCGATATCGTCGAGTTTGCAGCCCAGATTTTGAATCGCCACCAAAATACAGTTGTAGGGCGTACGCTTCACAGTCGGTAGACCTTAGTTGTAGAAAATACAAGTTTAAAATTTTATGTAAACCTACGAACGAGTTGTAATCTCACTCCTTGGGTTTAGATGTAATGATCAATTGCCTACTTTTGTTTTGTTTCGCTGTAGGCTAGTGAATACCTTGCTTTGCAAGAAGTAGCGACTATTTCAAGTTGTTTGATGTGATTTACAGTCGAGCAGTGAAGCACCAAAGTTCTTGTAGTTCTTCAGTTAGAGTGCAGTGTAGTAGTTGGAGTTCATTCTTAAATTTAAATGTGTTTAAGGTGAAGTTAAGGTTTGAAACTAAATATGAATTAGATAATAGAGCGTTACAACTTTGTTGAGTTCATGTAATTGGCAGATAATTGTGGTAAAATTTATTAGTAGGGCCCGTTCAAATATCATTTGACTCCTCCACAGGGGGAGGGGAAATCCAAACCGTCGTATTGGTGCTATGTGGGAGAGAATAAAAGATATCGATATATGTCAAATTGGTTATTATATTAAAAAAAGATGAAGTTTTCAATCGTTTGGTAAAACAGGTTTTTGGGGCGAATACGAGTAATTGCGATTTGCTTGAGCACATTTTTATATGACGCGTTAGATCTGGGAGAGGGGTTTTGTAAAACCTCACAATACGTCATATGGGGGAGGAGAAGAAAATAAAAATTAGATAAAAAAGCGTCATATGATTCGTAAGTAGTCCTCTACAGTGTATGAGATGGCGATTGCCCTTGGAATATTAAGTATGTTGAACGTTTAACCTCTTAAGCTTCTATCATAATTCAGAAAGCTTAATCGTGCTATTTGTTTTCTTTACATCAATTGCCTATTAACTCACTTTTTAATCCGAAATTTAACCTAACTTGTGTTGTAATCATAACGATTTAGCAATATGAGTACCTACAGTGCTTATGCTGTTATTTAGCGGTGCAATTATTGTGCATTGTTTACTTTTGTATGTTAAGCACTTGCCTCAGACACCCCATTTCGAGGATCTTCTTCGCGGTTTTACAGATTTGCCATAAAACTTTATGAGTCTTAAAACGAATAAATTTTACCAATTAAATTGTTTTTGTATCATCATGAAACTTCAAGCTTGAAACTTCGGGTCTGAAATTTTTTGCTACGCTGACTAATACTTTTGTTTATGCATTTTGAGACGGAATTATTTTATGAATTATATCAAGAGTGCAGGTCGAGAGTAGAGAGCCAAAATTTGCAACCGCTGAAACCCCGATGGGGTTTTCGTCGCACGCACTACGGCCAAGTGAAATAGTTGACTGATAAACCTCGGGAACTTGGGGAGCCTCGTTAGAAATGTTGTTTCTGAGCCCTAAATTCCTCAATCTAACTGCTTGGGTTAACATTCTTTTTTTCTGAGCTATATCATGAGGCTTTTGAAAGTGGTATCTACAGCTTCCTTGCTTGGCGCTCAGCATGAATAAGCGGCAAGTTTGCATGTTGTGTTTTTGAGAAGTGCGCTCAATGGGATTCGTCAAACAGGTGGTGAAGCAGCGCTGTCTACCGGTCGTGGTGACCCAGTCAAACTGTAAAGACAAAGCACAAGCTCATATTCCCATAAATAAACTGATTTTGAATTTTAGCAAAATTTTTCATTGGATGTTGGCAGCACGTGATACGGATTCTTATGGAATTTGGTGCTTCTACAGTTCTATATTTAATATGGAAATGAAAAATGCGTGATGACTAAATAATTAAAGACCAAATTTATAGGGAGCCAATAGAAAGTGTAAACCTCGCCTGTAATCGTGGAAAAGGTATTAAAAATTTTCGCTGCATTACACAAAAATAGCTCATCATCGAAAATGGGTGCAACAAATGTGAGATGTCATGTTCCTTGTAAACCTCGCTGGTTGTGTCAGAGCAATGGTTTTCGAAATTTTATTATTTTTTTGCAGGTAGCAGCCCCAGGTTACTACCTATCTTTGTTTTTGAGTATTACGTGAGCCTCGTGCACCCATCTTGGATTTTTGGCTAAGAGTACAGACCTGATATGTACCCGTCTGCACATCCAGTTTGAAAAAAGTGCTTCGCAGGCAGCAAGGTTTATTGTAGCAACGACTTGCGTTATAAGCAATAGATGCGCTATAGATATGTAAACTAAAATTTAAAAACATGACTTTAATTTCATGAATTATGGGATGTGGGACAAATATCAATGCAATGTGGTGGTTTCACATGTATACACGTTTCTTTTGGGATCTACGCCTAGCCTATGCAACCTAGCCTTTTTTCTATAAGCTCCTCGCACAACATTTGTCGCTACTTATACGCGTCGATCGCAGAACGACCATTATCTTCGTATGTGACGGGCTAATTATAGGTGATTATGAAAGCATTTATGCGGTAGTTTTGCCCATTAAAAAGATGAAAATCCTTTTAATTGCGTCCAACGTATAATAAACATCTTAATTACATTCTGTTATTTTGTATCATCATCTCTTTTGTAAATGAAAAGCAAAAAGATTCATCACGTACGAGGTATTCGTTCACATTAAAATGTTGAAAGCCAGGCATGCACGCTATTGCCTGTTGCTCGGTGTAAAAGTATATTGAATTAGAAGCTGACGTACAACAGCAATATGGCCGGGAGCAAAAATTGGCGAAGTACAGCAATCAGACAAAGGCCTTAAAAAAGTATAAATAGGTTGAACTTTGATGCATTGGTAGAGGAATATTTCAGAATCGGAAAAACTGAAGTGGCGAGTTTACTGATTATTGCTATGCCGCTTAAAATAGTATAATTTGTAATTGCTTAGGTGCACTAGCGATCAATCAGTTGATATTACAATAAAAATATATATCGGCTTTATGCCATCTTCAGTTCATCAAAAATTCTGTAGAGTGTAGAATAATAACAAAATATCGCAACAGCTCTTACCTTGCCGAATGAAAATTCGCTTAATACTACAAAAACTGCACAAAATAGAAACCAAAACTTAATACCTATTTAAAACAAGTGCAGGTAATCATTAGGATCACTTACCACATATTTAAAACATATTATCGAAGATAAGACCATGGGGAAACTCTGTGATTTAAGAACAGCAATCTGTAGTGACGTCATAAACAAAAAATCCAAGAAAAAAATTACTGAGTTGACAATTATTTGATCAATTATTTTAGATTTCGGATTAAAATTAAGAAAGAATTACAGTAGAATTCCTCTGTAGTGACTTTGGCTATAATGATATTGCTTCCATAGTGACACCTGTTACAAAGTACCGCTTTTAGACCTCATGTTTTGCATAGAATTGAGTTTGCCTGTAGTGACTTCGTGTATGAGAACACTTTCTTTATAGTGGAATCACATTCCTGTCCCTTAAGCTAAAAATTTTGCAAGTAGGGACACTCGTAGGTTAGTTGTACAGCAGTAACGTAAAATGGGAGAGTACCTACAACATTTTATTTTACGTATAAGCAAGGCGATCAAAAGAATACGAAAACCAAAGCAAACAACAATCTTGGAGTTTTTCAAAAAATAATGTCTTAAAGTAAATAAATTCACTGTACTGGATTATGAATGTGGTATTTATTTGATTTGGTGTTCATTAAATTGGAGGCTACAGCTCAGTCACACTAAAACGGTGACGACGGCCTTCCACCTGAACAACAGAGAGGCCAAACGTGAGCTTAATGTCTACAACAATGGCAAACGCTTGCCATTCTGTCCAGTCCCTACCTATCTTGGGGTTAAACTGGACAGATCACTCACGTTTCGTCACCATCTTGAGGCATTGCGCAAAAAACTAACAACGCGCGTTGCACTGATGAGGCGACCTGCAGGCTCAAGCTGGGGCGCTGGAGCTAAAACATTGCGTACAGCCGCCCTATCTCTGGTCTACTCCACTGCGGAGTACTGTGCACCAATTTGGTGTCGCAGTGCACACACTCGCCTCATCGATAGTGTTCTCAACGACGCATTGCGCATCGTCACTGGATGCCTGCGTCCAACTCCAACGGACTATCTACCCGTTCTCGCAGGTATCCAGCCGACTGAGCTTCGCCGATTAGGAGCAACGCTCTCCCTGGCATATCGTGGCAGTTTGGACCCTGACCATACTCTCTATGAATTATTGGCTGGGTCCCCAGACGGCCACAAAGAGAGACTAAAATCTAGACGCCTCTTTGTGCCCGCTGCACGGAAGTTACTGCAAGATCTAACTGAATTGGATATTCGTGCAGCTCAATGGACAGACTTTAAATGGAACACGGAATTCTCGGAGTGCTCACCTGATCTCCGTGCTTTCATCCTAGGGCGAGCACTAGGCCAATGGGAATGGGCCTGCCCAGATCATCGTGGGTCAGGTTCAACCGCCTGCGGGCTGGTGTTGGGTGTTTTCAGTCGTTCATGCACAAATGGGGCCTTGCTCCTACATCGAATTGCGAGTGTGGCGCTGCAGAACAAACCGCAGAACACATTATTCTGACATGCCCCGTACATCGGGCACCCACAGGAATACGTGGACTGACGGTTTTGGATGTCGACACACGATGCTGGCTGAGCACCATCACTGCCAGCATCTGATTTTGAAACAGTGGATGATTCAACAATTCAACAACATTGCTGTCTTGCTGCTGTTTTTGACGTGGATGTGGATCCCTTTCAAAAGAAGAAGAAGAAGAATTTTGTGTTGTTGTTGTTGTTGTTGTGATTACCCCTGCTCTTCCTCGAGACGGAACGGCACGAACGGCAATTCAGGTTTATGCCGTCAATGCAATTGAAATTAGACTAGGGGAAAGATGGCAGCCCATTTCGAATCAGTTACTAGTGACTGGTAGCCCCACCGCTAACAAGGCGGACTGCCACTGGTGGGTACCCAAGAGTCGCCTTTTACGACATGCTGGGTTAGCAACTTTACAATTGTAACCCTCCGAAGTACGGGTACGCCACTTGTCTGCCACATAAAGATGGAGGCGTGCCGTTAAGTGCCTTTTCCAAGGACACAACAAGCAGGCTTACCGGCTTGTTCTCCACACAATCCCTTTTTTTGTGCTAAGCACCAGGCAGGAAAGCTGTGAATACCATTTTTTAAAGTTATTTGGTATCATTCGATTTAGGAAATGAACCGCAGGTCTACCGACTGCGATGCAGACGCTCTAATCTCTACACCATTGTGCCGGTTTTTAATTAGGTTTTTGTGTTTGTTAGTTCATCATTGCTTTGTGGATTAGCATGCATATCGCTTGTCATATGTAACTTTTTACGAGTCCGTAGCCTACACGTGACAGCATTTCCTAGAGTTTTCAATGAACTGTTGTAGTCTATTCAATTAAACCCAACTGCAGACTCTACAGTTATATTTTCTTGACTTTGCCTACAGTGGCTTTTTTAAAGGCCTCTTCAAGCGTCACTATAAGTGAATTATACTGTATTACAAATAGTACTCAAAGTCATTTTTGTTCAGGAACCACCAGTAGATCTACAAGATTTGTTTGAGGACTTGTGGTTCCATCGAATTCGAGCGAGTATTATTGTCACAGCTTTTTAAAATAATACGATGTTTCTATTCTAATCAATTGCTTTGCTTGTAATTGCTTAACCATTCTTTTTTTCCGAAAACAAATTCTTTTTTCACTAAATAAAAATTAATTGGTAATTGTACACAAAATGTAAATGCAGTGATTTATTCCTGCATTTTTTGTTTTGTTTTTCGTTTTGGCTGCTGTCTCAACATGAATTTGACACTTTATTTTTCATTTATGACGTCACCAGAGTTTCCTCTTGGTTTTTATTTCAATAATTTGTTTTAAACAGATTATAAACTCGAAACATCAAGTTTGGTTTCTATTCTTTGCAGTATTACTTTTTATTATTTTAAGCAAATTTTCATTCGGCTAGGCAAGAGCTGTTGAGATATTTTGTTTTTATTCTATTTCAGATGAGATGGAGATGGCTTCAAGTAAAATATACTTTTATCTTTGCATCTACATTTTGACAGCTAGCGCGATTAAGCAATTACTAATCATATGAGGATGAATTTTTAATCATTTTACGTCTTATAGTTATATAACTTATTTGACAGCAACGTAACCAATAAGCAGCGACCAGTCCCCACACGCAAAAAATAGGTGAGCTCGCGTTAGTAATATGCACTGATGATGCTACCGGCGCGATGGTGTAGTGGTTAGAGCGTCCGCTTCGCAGTCGGTAGACCTGGGGTTCATTTCCCTTGTCGAGTCATACCACAAGACTTTAAAAAATGGTATTCACAGCTTCCCTGCTTGGCGCTCAGCACATAAGGGATAGTGTGGAGAACAAGCCGGCAAGCTTGCTTGTTGTGTCCTTGGGCAAGGCACTTAACGGGACGCCTCCGTCTTTATGTGGCAGACAGATGGTGGGGCCAAGCAGTCTACCCGTCGTGGTGGCCCAGTCTGACGAAAGACATGCAAACAGAGCATGAGCTCATACGCGTAATAATAATAACTGATGATGCTGTCACCACAATCAGCGTCAAAGCTCACGCCTACCAACAGCTTTTGTGGCTACGCGTATGACACTAGTCTCAAAAAGATGCATCTATTTAGAGATTCAAGCCGCTTTTCAAATGCGGCTTCAAAAACAATGATCGGTTTTATTGGAAATGCAAAAAGATTTTCTTTTTCAATTTTTTTATTCAAAAACAATAGATTTACATTCATGAAAGAGTTTGGACTAAACATGTTGTATAGCAGATTCAAAACACAGAGGTGCTGCAATGTGATGTCATGCTGGGTGGTTGGCGCTTCGTTTGCTGTGACCACTCAGCACAGTTGCTAATGTAACAAAAAAGCTGAGTTTTGCCAAAATGATGAAGGAAATACAATGTTTTGTTGTTGGGGCTTAGAACGATATTGAACATTACTGGAAAACCTAAACACACTAAAAGCTCTAAAAAAGTTGAATTGTAATATAAATTTGCACCATGTTGTTTTGTCGAAAATGACTAGTCAAAATTTGTCAAATCTTTACGTCTCTATCTCAAAAGTTTTTAAAAAACAAAACCTTCAAAAAAAGTGATGACCTATGTAACTTGCCGTTGAACAACATGAAATTTTATAATCAAGTCAAGTTACAAAACAAGCGTTGTAAAGATAGCGGGAGTGCTTCATTCCGCTGTGGGGGCAAAATTGTTAACAACGCGCACACATGCGCTTTGCGATTGAATATTTCTGTTTTAATTTCTGCATTGCTGTTTTCAATAAGTGGAAAAGATTTTGATCGACCTGGGACCAAAAAGTGCGATAAGTAGATCAATGGTTCTAACAGCACGGGGCCACCGCCCACTTCAAACAGCAGTTTAGATGTTTTGCGCCTCAAGTGAAACAACTGTTTCATCAGTTGATCTCGTGAACCAGAGTAGTTACTCAACTCACCGGGTTTTAAACCATCAAAATTTTGTCTTGGGAGATATTTAAAAGATGATGTTTTCTAAAACCGTCCATCCAGTAAAACATAAGCAAATTAAAGAAGGCCACTGCAGAAACTACAAAAGAAATTTTGGAAGACAGTGTGCATACGTTGTTGACAATTTTGCTCGCTCAATACAGGTGTATTTTCAGCAGGGCTTTGGGCTTGCAGACATTTTTAAGAGAGTACAAGTCCCAAGACCGATTTCATTGCCAAAGTCCAACGCAAAATTTTACTCATGAGCCAGTGATCACTTAAAAATAAAATTAAAACAGCAAAACAATGATGTTGAAAATGCACCCACATTATTACATGTAAATGATAATATCTGTCCTTAGTTTTGTTATATCTGGTGTAACAAAAATTGCCATTTTATACGGCGCATTTATCTTAATCAAACTTCATTTTGTCTGGAAAAACTGCAAGTCCAAGTCCGAGATAAAAACCCTGAAGTCCACGTTTAATCTCCTAGTCTGCGGGAAAGCGAAGGCAATTTTCAACCTTTAGCAAACGCATTTACTAAGAAAGCAAAAGGTATGCAGTAACGAAATATCAATACAGTAGATTCCGCTTAATCGGGTCACATCGGGATAAGCACCATTTGGCCCGATTAAGCGGCTGACCCAATTATCCGAAGTCTTGCAGCATCTGTGCCAGGGTTGTCCTTGGTACACCAGTTATCTCAGCTAGCTGGCGATGGCTAATGTTTGGAGGTTGCTCTCTAATTTTTCTTAGGACAACAACCCATTCAGCAATTGTTAATTCTTCTTGTGGCATCTCTGCTTGGGACTTGACAAAATTTGCAACAAAACACAACAATTACCATGTCCAAGAGCATGAAATGACAAAATAATTTGCGCCTGTGTTTTTCAATTGTTACATAATATAGTTGGCTTTGTGATATTGAAATCTATTACATTACAAAGGCGGTTTTGCAATTAAACCAGTGTATGTCTGACTACAGTTGTGGCCCGATTAAACGGAATAGTGGCCCGATTATGCAAATTTAACGTAGTGCATTATCTTTGATTGGATTTTGTTCTTAACAATTTGACCCAATTAAACGGCAGACCCGATTAACCGGCGGCTCAATTAAGCGGAATCTACTGTACTCAGGTTACAAAATTTTTTAGATTTAAAGAAAATACTATAGCATATGAGGTTTACTTGCGGCAGTTGAACTAAGCTTGAATAAATTTGACTTTCGTTAAGTGGAAGCAAATAATAATTTTTTCTCTTTTTCTGAAGAAAAAAAATTTCAAATAATGGTAAGAAATTGACATATTATTTATTTTATGATGATATGTTGAAGCATCAAGTTTCTAATTTTTCAGAATCTTTTTGTCCTTTTTTCGTTGCTGGCAATCGTTTTAGGAAAAAAGCCAAAGGACATATACTACCACTACCAAGCGCTGAGTTTAAGAGAATACGCCTTGAGATTGTATCATGAAACAGAAAGAGAGGTAATTTTAGCAACCTATAGCCAGGCAATTCATTTGTTCGATCTATTGTGTTTTGATTGCCTCTCGCATAGTGAGTGCCAACCAGGAAGCAACTAAATCATTCTCAAGAATCTTGGGTAGGACTATAACCTGGTCAGGCATTCAGCCCAAGGCCGTCGATGATCTGACCCGGGTGACTACCAAAGTTGTTGAGGACCCGATCATCAAGGCATAAAGCGATGCATTCTAATGGGGGCTTATTGTACCCTTTTTAAGTTGAAGAACTGCTTTTGAAGATCAACTGCTGAAAAGCAATTTTTACCTCGTTTTTCTTATTGAAAACCTTTTTTCGGAAATAAATTTCTTGAACTTTCTTGAACTCGAATTTTGCACCTCTTTGCTGGGGGCACAACAACAACGTCTCCCGTGCCCTTATATTGATCCTAAGCCCCTTAAAAAATCCCGGCTCCAAGTCCGTATTTACTCTCCCTAAAACCCTTGCCAACGTTGCTATTTGATCCATCACCCTTATGCATGAAGCAAACGTTCTGACTACATCACCACCTACCTGAAGCTTCGAAAGCAGTCAAAGAGGCCGGGGTAACTTAAAGAGTAGATCCCATAGGGTGACGGAAAACCTTCGCCAGAGTTGCTCATTTTCAGCTTAATCTTTAAAATAGGAAAAAAGAGTTTTGAAGAAACAACCACACTCTTTGTTTGTGACATAAAGGGATCCCTGTTGAATTCCCCTTGAACAGTATAGCCCCAAGTGTCATCTGTCCCCCGTTTTTAAGCTCTGCCATAAATGCAGTAGATTTATTCAGAGTAATTCATTTACAGCAATCTTTAAACCAACTTTCTTCCTGAAAACAGATACTGTATTCAAAAAGGATTTTCTTTTCTAAAATCATTCGAACCATGTATTTTGAGCGGCAAATAGTGTTAAATATTTTTGGGTGGCTCGAACCAGTGGTATATTTCGATATTTTGGGGGATAAGCATTAACTATGGTTAACGTTATTATCAAGTGGGGAAAATATGCAAATTTGGATCTAACAACCGGATGTTTTTTAACAGATCGCATGTTGGAATTGTTTTGGGTAAACCAGGGGAAAAGCGAATGTTTTGATCATTGTTGTCACCAAATACTTTTCATTTTATAATGTTTCTCTAGTTCGCATGTTTGAATCTTCGTCTTTTGTCTTTCTCAAATTGAAGAATTTTTGAGAGAACATTTTTGAAAGTGATTGTTTTGCCCATTTTGGTTTCAAAGAACTTTTTTCAACTCTCGTAAACACTGTTTTTGTAGGTTATTTGTTTTTGTCATATTGTTTGGCAAAATACATCGTCCTTTATACTCCACTTTGATACGCCATCGGTTCAAAACCCACTCTCCATAAATCTTCACAGGCATTTGGTAAAGTCCTTTCGTACGCCTCATTACCACTAGGATTTCAAAAAATGATCAGAGTTTCTAATAAGTAGAGCTCAATCTGTCACAGGCATTTACGCAAAGAAGCCAGAAAGAATGAGGCAAAAAAAGAGGGAATGGAGGTCGAAATTTTACTACATGCTAGTTATAGAGACGTCATCAAAATTTTCCACTAATTAAGTACAAAATTTAGATTGAGTCCAGGGCAATATTTTCCCTTTCTATAGCTCTGCGTGGCAACATAACGTAATATCATAATAGCGCATACGGACCCGCTTGCTAAAAGCTCTCAGTGTTTGTTGAAGCTGAATGTTCTATATTTTCACAAGTCCCCTAAAATCGGACCCACACCAAAATGTCTTGTCTGTACCTAAGCAGAAGACATTTTTTTACAAAACGATTCGAAGCAAGTTTTCTAAATTCCGTTTGAAATAGGCCTCAAGCCTAGCGGCTATTTTATTCAGCCTTACGCTGTAAAGCTTAACATTGATTTTCAGTAGTTATTCCTACGAGGAAACCCCCATCGACAGGGATTGCTAAGAACCTATTTTCTTCATTGACCACCGGAAAAAAGAGAGGTCAAGCTTTTCCCAAAATATCTAATTTTTTTCCAATACTGCTCACTGTACCAGCGGATATACTTTTTCTTTACATCTCAGCCTCCATTCTCTCTTCCCTTCTTTCAGAAATTTATTTCTAAATAATTGACAACTCCAACACCTTAACTTATTGTTCTGCAGCACAAACCGATCAAAAGCAACAAGTGCCACAGTGATCACACTTTTAGAGAGTTGCGTTCATGTCGCCTGCTGCTAGGAGATCGCTCCAAGCTGTCGCTCTATTCTCGACAGTTTATGAATCGATTTTTAAATCACTGGAATCCCAAAGACTCCTTAGACGAAGTGAAAGACGTTGACCAATGTAAGCTTTGTTTACTTGTTGTTGTTATTGCATTCTGTATGGACTTAGTAAGGCTGCTGATGATTGCAATCATTCTCTACAAACGGTAGCATACCATTACAACAAGCCCCATTGTTCTTTGTAAAAAACTGCAGTTCAGTTTGAATCAGTCATGGTTGCTAATAAGTGGCCCCCACCACCAACCAACTACATAGCAGACTACAATAGGTGTGCACTCAAACATCGCCATTTACGATCTGCAGCTAAGAATTTTCACTATTTTTTCATGATTAACCAGGTAGTACCATATTTACGGATCATACTCATTAAACCATTAGCCCAGTTCCTAGTTCCTGATTCACATTTTTGTGGAACATCGGCAGGCAGTCTGGCGCTATAAACAGATCGATGGGATCATCATCAGAAGAATGTGTACTAAGCGCTTAACACGTTTCGTTGGATGCCAAGCAGAACCGGCATTCGTATTACAGAAAAATGGAACTAGTATTTGCATTAAAGTTCAAGGTCAGGGTTAAAACTTCGGCTTGCTTGGTCGCAACGATATAAAATGGATTATGGGTGCCTGCTGCGGACACAAAAGTCACATAGTCATTTATCAATCTCTCAAACGTAATAAGCTGCCATCATCATTATTTTGTTTTCTGAAAAACTTACATTTTTAGACCCTTCCATTTTTAGTGTTTAATTTATGTGCAAAACTTTTGGACCCTTCAACTAGTGGTGGCATTTAGCCAATTAGCACGTACCAGTTCTCAAAATTTTCTAAGCTCATGGAACCTACTATTTGAAATATTTTGGCATAAATTTCCGCTTTTAATATCTAGAGCTTCAAACAAAAAAAAGCCTTTGCCTTGTGTTGTGGAAGTATTTATCAATTTTTTTCTGATGGAACCTGTTTTTACAGCTTTTGAATGCCACCACTTCCTTTCACTGGAAAGTTTCCTGGGTGCTCAATGGTGTAGCCTACACCCACTTTTCCCTCTTTATACATTAGTAATTTATCAGCATATTTGCATAACACATGATGACAATGTCTGGTACCGTATCGTGTAAGGACAAATTTATGCCTTTGTTTGCCTGCGATAGCCCATTCATTGTTACGAAGCAAATGCTTAAATCGTAGTATGTAGTCATTCTTAAACTACTCGAAAAAAAACTTCTTCCAAAGCCAGTCAATTATAAAGACGCTAAAAAAAGAGAAGGAAGGTACTAAAGGAAAAGACCAAAGAAAAATTTCCTTTCATTTTGGCAACAAGTTGAATATCTTCCACAAATGAAATTAATTTTTCTTATCAAAAAAGTGGCTTTGCAAAAAATTTTATTTAGATTTCACTCACGTGTTCGACATTAATAATCTCTTCGACTCCTCATCGTTGCCAACGAACTCGCACAAATGGAAGCGATCTCTGGAAGATGAGTTAGATGATGAAGAAGATGACCGTGTTCATCATAGAGCAAAACGGGACATCCCAGGAAACCCTTGCGTGTCTGGAAGAGAGAGGCGGACGATTATTTTTTACGCTTTAGACGCTGATAAAGACGTCACAAGAGAGCTTTTCCATGATATTGGTGGGTAGCGCAATATGCCCAAATGAAGCACACAAATCAATTTAAATGCCTCTTCTCCGATGTGTAAACTTTTGCTTTTTAAATTTTAGTTTCCAGAATTTAAAATTACCTTTGAAACATTCCAAATCCATCAAATGATTGTCGTTCTTTACCTTTTCTTGTTCAAACAACTCGAGTCAAAAGACTGAAGCCTCCATGTTTTGACAAAGCCGCTCTGTTTCGATAAAGGATGAATGATCTTTTTTGCTATAGACATGCAACAACTAGAAACATGTTTGTTAGCTTTTCGAACAAATATTCTCGTGAGGTACAGGTCTTAATCATATTAAGATTTTTCAGTCAAATGCTTAAAAGACTTGCATTCTGAAAACAGTTTTATTTAAAAGCTCTAATTAAGAATTCCTCTCTATTTCGGACTTACTCATCTGAAAATTAACCCTAACAAAATATTTCCCATGACAATAAGCCAAAACGTAGGCCATCATCATACTTTGGGTTGACACGAACAATTGCTTGGGGCAATTAATAAAGAATTGTATTGCTTTGATTTTTTGTTGAATTTTTGTATCAAAATTGGTCTTGAAGTTGAAATTTCTCCTACCACTTTTCATTGCACGTTCATTAATTTTTAATGTCAGTAGTTGCGTCATAGTTTGGCAAGTTCTCTATAATGATTTGGTTCTCTCCTTAGCATCGTTTACTTTTTTATTACAGGAAACGAACTGTATCAGAGCTTTTACATTCGAGATTGTCACCGTAAAACATTCAGCCGCTACAAGTGCGAAGTTACATACGTCACTCATCAAGTAGCTGTTTATGATGATGATGATAATGATTATGATGATGCAAAAGTAATTGTACGGCCAGTGAGAATACCAAGCAGTTGCTCAATGACGGTTATATAGCGTTCGTTGCCGATATTTTACAAATGGCCAATTTGCCGTGAACGCAAAAAGAATACAGCCAAGCAAGATAATTCGTTCCAATAATCCTGTTATTTAACTTCCGATTGTTTTTAACCTCCGGTCACGAAAAACCTTTAGTCAGTGGCGCTTAAAGCTTTTGTGTTCGAACCCGCTTCGGAGTTACCAGCGTTGGTGTCACAGTGCGTTTCCAGCACCAGCAGTGCAACTAAGCAAATTGCATTTTCAAGATCATGTCAACGTTGCCATTGTATGGTTGAACGCGCGATATCGCTGTAGCTACTTCGTGACCCACTCAACTTTGAAGCATTTCTCTTTCTCTGGCCTGCTCTGATTCATGCTTAGGCGGGTTGTTCAGCTCTCGGTTCACTCACTATGCTCTTACTTTGGAGAAGTTCAGATAACAAAAATATTTTAAGAGTCAACGACAACAAGCATTATCATCATAGAATTCATAATTGATTACGGATGACTTAAACCAGGGGTAACGAACCTATTCGTCGTCGAGGGCCGTTTTGTCAGTTCCAGCTGCGTAAGCGGGCCGCATAAGTTATTAATCATACTATGAAACTTTTTTCTATAATTTAAAAAGCAAAAATCGCTTTTATAGGTTATGTTAAAAGTAATAAGGTTTGAGGTAAAATAAAATAATTTCAATAAAAACTTTAGGGCACCAAATTTCCAGTTTAATTTGTATTTGAAAAAAAGTGCGTTAAAAAACAAAGAAGCCAATCAACAAAGAATTTATAACACAAAATTATAAACCTTTTAGAAGCGAAAAAAGAAATTGTTCAGCAACAGTTACGAACAACAAACGAAAATAATAAAAACCTAGTTTGCCACCTAAAACCGCCACTCTACGAAGACTCTGGCGTGGGTATAGTGAAAGAAATCAAAATTACAAAAATATACACAGAATAGTCCAAAAATCAATGCGAACCATACAGCTATTTCATGCGGTATCGAAGCATGAAGTAATAAAAATAACAAAGAAATGTTAAGGAAAAATGAACTAGTTTTACCAATATAACCCTTCGTGAGATTTTTGGAATTTTTTTTACTTTATTAAGCGCTTAATCTTAGGTGGAACTGACGATCTGGCAAGTCCTAACTGCTTACTAAGATTTTCCTTTGTCACCCTTGACCTGTAACGACTTTTTGTGATGTTCATTTTGTAAAAGAATTGTTTGCATAAGTATGTGCTTCAGAAAACTGACCAACATTTGAGATTGTGAGCCCTCAAGTTTGGAAAATCTTTCTTTGATACATAAACACGATAGAATTCAAGCAGCTGCTTGTTTCGATACATTGCTTTCAGCGTGTCATCACTCTGTAGTTTTATGAGTTCGAGTTTGAGCTCAGGGGGTGCAGACGCGGGTGTAGCATTGAAAGGGATAGAAAAAGCATCAGGTTCCAGCTGCCTGCTTTTGATGTTTTGATATCTAGCAATAAAGCTTTCAAAGAGACTGAAACATTCCAAAGCATACGGAGCACAAGAAGTCGGATTGTGTTTTTTCAATGTCTGAAAATGCGTGCAATCGTTATCTTTGAACTGATTTTCCCAGAGGCTCACCATTGACATGAAGGATTTGATCTTGGAAAACATCGAGTGCAGCAGTTGATCTGGCCTTTAAAATTTCACAGTCAAGTCGCTTGAATGTTTAGTGATAACTACCATGAATCCCAAGTCGCACAACCAGTTTTCATCTTCCAGGTCAGTGAGAGGGCACTTCTTCAAATTTATAAACATTCAATAGTATAGTATTCAAGAGCAACAGCTTTATTCAGCCCATCAAAACCTATTTTGAATTATGCGATTTTAGATGTTTTGTTTTTCTTTTTTTAAAAAAAATTTATACCACTTTTAGCATGATTATTTTCTTGTGCGCCGAAAGTCAGTTTTCTGTGGTCAAAGCAGCGTTTTATGGGTGCATTTTATAACCTTCAAACCGATTCGACGGGGTTTGCGGAAAACTTTAGATGGGGATCATTTTTGACAAATTCTCCGTTAAATTCACCCCGATAAATTCTTTTGCCGGCCGCAAGTTTGTCATCTCTGACTTAAACAAACCCTTTTCATCAGATTGCTTTTTAAAATTCTAAAATGAATTCCTACTTCACTTTGCTTTTCTTGGTGTTGGGGCAAACCGAGCTCAGCTTTGTTTGGCCGAGCTGTTGACTTTAAAAAACTATTTATGATTTAAACTCTTTTGTTAATTCGAATCGATCTTCAAATTTATGTCGCTGTGCAACAACAATTACTTTTTAGGGGGTGGTAAGGGCAAAGGGCAAGTTTTTTATGGAGCCTTTCCTTTCACAGCTTTTCACGTCTCACACTAAAATTCTTTTCAGCCATGTGGGGATGCAGAATCTCGTTTCGAAAGGGAGCGAAGAATTGTCTGAAGGTGAATGCAGGCAGTGTACGTTTTTTAAATGGTTGCTATCTGGTTTCGTACGTTTTTTCTCCGGTATCGCACATTTTTTGTTATCGAGTATTTTTGTACAAAAATTTTTGTCCACTTGAATATATACATGGTGTCACACAGCGTGCCTTGTTCTCCAAACATCCGGTTTTGTCAGCAAATGTTTTTTGCGGTTTTATGTGCTAAAAAACGAATGCGCTTGTGGTACGTAGACTGCTTTGCGAACAAAGTCGGATGTGCGAACAACAGCATATACCCTATTGTAAAGCATCACATAGATATCCAAGGGGATGAAACTTTTTTGCGGAAATGCGGTAGAAAAAATAGCGTAGAAAACCGTACAAAAACGTACACTGTGTGCAAACATCTTTAAGCTGTTTTCAAGCTGACTTGTTTAAAAATCGTACTGCTATTTAGATAAATAAATTGCTGTTGTTTGGATGAAAATTATACAGTTTTAGCTCTTAACGTTTGGTCGTATTTATTTGTATACTAGCCAACACTTTGTGACACCATTATTAAGTCAGTAAAATCAATATTTTGTTTATTCGTGACCATAGTATTCCTGAATATTAATAACTAGTGCTAATTTAATCGCTTTAATTTTGCTTTTAGAGAAGCTTACATCATCAATTGTCTTTTTGTCTGTAATTTACACTGTAATTAGCAAAATTAAATTTTATTTAATTGCTCTACCAAATGAAATTGTTGAAATTAGACCTATGCCATCTCATACGACGGCTAATTATAGGAAATCTTTGCCTATCTTAAAGTCGCTCTACTCAGCATACGTTGCTGTCCGGTTTTGTACGTTTAGTGTCCTCATGCATTTTTGCCATCACACAGGAATTTTCGTTTCCTCGGATATTTGTATGATGCTCCACAACAGTACATATTGTTGGAATACACGATTTTGTCCGCGAAGGACGTATCAAAAGCCTGCGCATTTTTTCGGACAAAAACGCACTAAAAATTTTGGTGGACAAAATAGATTGCTCACTCACAAGGTATACTATACTGCTCCGTGTAAATATTTTAGGGGATGAAAATTTTCCTTACAAAAATGCATGATCGCAAAAAACGTACGAAACTAGACAAAAACCTTACAAAAACTTATGCTGTGTACAGCCATCTTTAGGCTACAGCACCCTACAAAGAAAGCTTTTGTGTTTGTACCAGGGGTGCTCAAAATGCAGTCCGCGAAAGAAGCTCTTGCAGACCGCGACAAGTCTAGCAAAAATTTTCTGCGACAAAATTTGAGTTCAGAAGGTTGATTTTATCTTATTAGATATGGCAACTCTTACTTATGCCAGTTGAACCCCCGCAACTTGCATAGCTTACGCACTTTACATTGGCTCCCTCTTGGCTCTAGTTAAACAAACCAATCTTCCCAAGATTAGTAGTAGTCGAAAGCTATTTTGTCAGGTTTAAAAATACGATTTTAAATTACAGATGAGGCATAAACATTTTCTTTTCCTTAACGGTGTTTGAACCACGGAAACTGAAGTTTTGCAGCGTTTTTTTCCGCAATTTCTGTATTTCTACATGGCATTTTATTTTACACTATATTTTTGGCAAAAGTATGTTCTTGCAAATTTTCTTATTTTCTCCTGCTTTTTTTATCTTGATCATTTTCGCCTAGTTTCTCCTTTTCTGATTTTTAGAGTCAAAATTTATCAAATAGGAAAATTTTCTCAAATAAAGAAATTTCCTTCCAAGTTGAAGCCGTGCCAACAAGGTTGATATCGATCAGTATGTTGCGACAAACAGGAAATAACAATGAATAATTCGTTTCAATTTTTTGATTATTTTTACTTGAAAGCTCAGGCAGATATTGTAGTAAACAACTGACAGCGTAAAGATGGAGTTGCCGATAAAATGCAACGCAAAATCATTTTACTACCGATCTATTTTTAATTTAATTACAAGAAATAAAGAATAACCCAAAAGTTGGCTGTAATGTCTACGACCTTCTCCAAAACTTGATTTCTTTTTTCTTGTTGCAACCTTGCAACCTCTGTTTCTTTCCTGCAAACAAACGCAGTTTGCAGTACATGGTTTTCAAAAACGCTGACTGAGCAGAATTGCGATCACTTCGGTCTGCACAGGTCAACGGCGTAGTCAGAAACAAAAATTTGATGGTAGCATGAAGGAGATAGCTTTTGGTAAACACTTGCGAAAACTTCTTTCACCCGTAATTTAAAGAAAGATCCTTGCCTCGCCCCAGCAAAGACGTCGCAGTGGACCCATTCGGCTATTACGACCATTTTTCAAATGAGTTAAAGCGCTGTTTCTTAAGCGACTGTGATCGCGAAGGTAAAACCTCACCATCAGTGCCGTGTTAAGACTTCTGAAGAGCAGAATAGTTGCTCTTTTTATTCTGCTCACCAGTCAATTTATTGTCTCGTTTGACAGAGAGCTCGTAAGTTGTCTTAACTTGAGCTTGATTCATTAAAAGGAAATCACAACTTTACATTCCTCAACACGTTCCTAGGATACCCTTATTCAAACAGAATAATTGCAAACCCCTATCAGCACCGTGGCAGCAGTAGGCCTAAGACAATGTAGTCTACATTTGCATTGCATCAATATGGAAAGGAGCTCTTTTCAATACACCCCCTCATCGACATTCGCCGACCAGCTTAAAACGCAACACAGACATAAGAAACAGCATAACACTGGCCTACCAAGTGACGGCGACATACAGTATGTACAAACAATATGTACTAAGCTAACTGAAGAATAAAAAAGTAGGTTTTCAAGAGATAATAGTGATTCGCCGTACATATCCACAGTAAACTTCAGCAACTAAAAAAAAACAAGTCGCTACGAAACGCAAAAGTCTATAACCTGCAGGCCCGGAAGCCGCCCTCCCCACATCCTCAACACGCCACTGCCCACGATCACTGAGTGCTTCCAGGAAAGGCATTTTGCAAGGATTTTCTTTGGGGAAGGCATTTTACAACGATTCAGAACTAACGCCTCTGACTGCGTGCATGTTTCTTGACCGTGGCATAAACACCGCGATGCAAACTTACCCAAAATGAAGCATTCACAGTTTAGTTATGGCAATAGCAAGGGCCCACATTGATAATGTCGAGGTTAAGAATATCAAATCAGCTGGATGCGCCGGCCTCACTCAATTGCAAAGAAAATTGCTTCGACATTTAAGTTATATGTAGCTCGACACCAACATTTTGTTGCAAAAGATTAAACAGGACCATCTTTCCCCATCATTTCTTTCTTTGGTGATTACCAAGTGTTTTGCCTGGAGTTGGCTACGTACTAAAATTTGTAGACACTTCATTTTTCAATGAATCGTTTTGAATATTTTGATGGATAATGCCAATGATCCGGGCTATCGCGAAAAAATAGCCAAAATATACCAAAGGACTCAGTTTTTCTAGAAATTGTAATTTTGTGAAGTGCAGGCACCAAAATTTTGTGCGCTTTTAACCGGTAGGCTACATTCAATAAACGTTTAGAAACTTCAGTTTTTGATAAATGCTTTTGAAAACGTCGACAGATAATGCCAAAGAAACATGTTTGTGAGGAAAATTAGTCAAAATGTATCAAAGAAATAACTTTGTCTAACAATTGCAATTTGCTAGGTCAAGAAGGATAATTGTTCAACTAGAACATAATGTATGACAACCAATTTTTGATCAGCCATTGTAAATTGATCCTTAGCTCTGACTAATTGGAGTCACACATTGGCGGAAAGAAAATTTACCAAGCTTTTAAAGGAAAGTAATTTTTAGTATTTCATTATAGCATTTTTGCATTAAAGTTAAAAGGAACAAGAGTCAGGAGCACAGTTTAGCGACTATAATAAGTTGGCCTGTTGTGACAATAACAGAAAAAAAATCGGAAAGCTAATACTGATTGACGCCACAAATACAATTAGGATTGGGTTTTTAGCCCTAAGGTTTGAATGGAACGAATGCTTTAGGATTATGCTAAAATTTACCACAAGACTATCTGCAAAAACCAAATGAACCCAAAATTTATTTCTTTTTTGTCCTCATTATCTGACTCATGCCAAAGCATCAATAAGCTAAAATGGTTTCAAAAGCCTTAAATCTATGACTGTTCAGCATGGAAAAATCATGAAGCTTTCACTATGTTTTAATAATATGCTGTAAGATGAACTCTTCACAAAGTTCAGTTATTATCTAGATAATCTATCAGTTGATGGGTTCGCCCGCCATAATTTGTCTCTAAATAACCTTGCTTTGTTTCTTATGGCAACTACATGATTTCCTTTTTTGATTCATCATTTGGCACTCAAAATGTGCTTAGTGCAAACAGAAAATACGGTTTATTGGTTTACCAAATCTACAAATCTTTCGATGATTTTTTTGCCGCAACACTGTCGGCAAATAGCAAGATGAGCATTGCTAATTGAAAATACATTTTAAGCTTCTTCAACTTTTTAATAGCAGTGTCTGATATTTTCAAATCAGGTCAGTGGAAATGCATGTCATTTCTGATGTTCTTAACAATAGTGGGCTTCAAAGAATAAAGCAGTTGCAGTGCCTAGCAGATAGCAACTGCCTAAGAGCGAGTTGGCAGCGGAGCTTGGAGCTACTTGGAGCGTCCGCTTTGTAGTCGGTAAACCATGGTTAATTCCGTTGTCGTGTCATAAGTTACCAAAGACCATAGAAATACTACTAGCAGATTTCCTGCTTGGAGTTTAGAAATGGAAGTAATGCGGATAGTGGATTATGAAACTGAATAAGTCACTGGTTAAAAAAATGTTCCGACGCTGAAAAAATCTTTGCAGTTAAAAGGTGCCAAGCAACTGCACAGTATTCATTTAAAGCAAAGTTTCAACTTGTATCATACAGCATTTTTTCAAAGGATTCAATATTCTTTGTTAGCAAATGGTCTATATTTATCTCAACAAAAGTAGTGACGGAACTTAAAGTGAGGTAGTAAATGAATATTGATATAAACTTTGTTACAGCATGCACAATGTTCTGTGGTTAAACTAACAATATGATTTAGTTAGCTGCACTGTAACAGCCTTTATTAAAACAAATAGGCTATTCAGCTTTGAAAACCAATTGCTTTGTAGAAGCTTACTGTGAGCGATTGATTTGCGTATCAGTTCTGGTTAAAAAACCTGATTTTAAAAAGATTGCGCTGGAAACCAATTGAACGCATCTTTAAATGAAGATCTCGAGCACGTAATCACGGGTGCACCGAGGATTTTTTTGGGGTAATGGAGGCCGGCCCATTTCTAACATCAACATTTGGCAGGCTCGTTTGTTGTCCATTTGTTATCAGGAGTGCAAACAGAGAGGCCTCCTTTAGCGATGACATGTTGTCTCAAAATAAAAGTGAAGACTTTTTTTTCTTTCATTGGAAAAACCATTGATTTTGCCATAAAAACACCGCAATAGTTTTGAACACTCTCTTTCAATTACAAAAACCTCGCGGTTTGCTCGACAAAGGGTTAAATTAGTTACCGGTAAATGTACAAAACTTTTCAAACAAATGGAGTTGTCTTTCACGCTCCTTTTTTTAAAGATCTGTTATTTTCGATTCTGAAATCGTTTTGTACCACCCATAACTACCAACTACTCATTGACCTATAAATGTTTCACAAAAATTAGACCATAAATTGAAGTTTGAAAACTAAAGTCGGCAAGCTTTGTTTTGTGCTTCCAAAAGATTTTTTGTAAGATATCAAGAAATAAAAATCAATGGAGATTTTTGAAAATAATGGGAACGTAGAGCAAGAAAAAAACCTTCTTGAAGAACTGAAATCAAACTGTAAAGATGATGGCAAAGAGATAAATCTCCTGGTTTCTGCTCGTGTCTTCCACAAGCTGGGGGTGCTCCATCTTCGACGCAGTGCAAACACCTATGCGATTGAGAGCATGGTTGGTTTGATCAAAAGCGCTGTCCTGCTGAATGCAGCTCTGGTTAGAACTGGCACTGAGAGCGATAATACATACATGATCAAACAAGACTTGAACCAACTTTTTCAATACTTGCTTCGAGCAACTGGGGCAGAATATAAAAATGTTGATTTGTTAGCAAAATCTGAGGAAGTTAAACGTTCAATATAAAAAATGAGAAATGATGTTGATAAAGCACTGTCCAAAATACCGAAAATTATAAAAGACAAATCAAAAATTAAAGTAAGTGAACAAGAACAAGAAAAATTGAAGGCAATCGAAGACCTTCAAAACAAAATCACTGCTGACTACACAGCTACTATGGCAAACATAGCTGAAGACTGCGAACAAATTATGGGTACAGCTCCTTGCAATTTTGCTGTTGTAGGCATGGGATCATTGGCAAGAAAAGAAATTACACCATATTCCGATTTCGAACATCTTATAGTGTTAGGTACAAACGATAACCATCAAAACGAAAACAACTTAAATTATTTCAGATGGTTTTCGGTCATTTTTCAAGTTATCATAATAAACTTGGGTGAAACCATTATACCCAGTGTATTAAATGAAACAAACTCAAAGCTTGGAGAATGGTTTTATGATAACGTCACTACACGTGGTATTTGTTTTGATGCCGTGTTGCCATGGGCTTCCAAGCTTCCTTTAGGGAGATCGAAAACGAGAAACAAACCGTGGACAACAGAGCTAATCAAAACTGTTCCAGATATGTTGAAATATTTAAACGAGGATGAGATTATTAAAAACGGCTATCACTTGGGTGATATTCTAACGAAAACCTGTTATGTATATGGCGATCGAAGCTTGTATGACGAATTTGAATCTGGAGCAAATGATATTCTGAACAAACAAAATGAAAACATAAAAACTGAAGTTTTATGTCAAATCAAAGACGATCTTGAAACTTTTTCAATACGATCGGTGCTTTCGAAAATTAGCGACGACGGCAAATGCAACGTGAAAAAAGATGTATATCGCGTTACAACATTATTTGTAGCAGCATTAGGCAGACTGAACAAGATTTCTAAACGTTCGTGTTTTGAGGTAATTCACGAACTTGAAATAAAACAAGCCATTAGCAAAAATGCAAGAAACAAGCTGTCATACGCGATTGCATTGGCATGCGAAATCAGACTAAGATATTACATGAATCAAAACCGACAAAACGATGAAATAAGCGACACAAATGCAACTAAAATACTTTTGGAGACTGTTGGGGAAATGAGTGTGATTGATTATTTTCAAATTGCATATGCATTACAGTGTGACATTTCTAAAAAATTCGATTTAAAACTGGGCATTTTTATTCTCATCCAGACTTACTTAACATCAGCATCTACTCAATTTTTCGAACCAAAAAAGAAATAGTGTTCGTCCTTGAATCGTTTGCTCTAAACCCTAACAAACATCAACGCTTGCTTGACTTCGACACTTGTTTAAACATGTTACAAACCAAAAAATCTATACCTTCATACAAGCAGCTACTAGCCACAACGACAACTGGTGCTGATTCTAAAAAAGCTGCAAGTGATAAATTATATAAAATTGCTCAATACTTACTTCGCACAAAAAAATATAGCGATTCCAAGGACTGTTTCGAAACGTCGCTACAAATTGACCTAAAATTATCGCCTGATATTGACACGGACAAAAATGTGGCTATTACTTTGCATGAAATTGGTCGATGTTTACGTAAAATGAATAAACACACCGAGGCAAAAGAGTGTTTAGAAATAGCGTTGAATATTGAAAAACAAATATCACTTAATGTTGACAAGGATAAAGAAGTGGCTATTACTTTGCATTCAATCGGTCATTGTTTATTTCAGATGAATAATCTTACGGAGGCAAAAAAGTATTACGAAAAAGCGTTACAAATTCACCAACAGACGTCACTGGACGTTGACAATAGTAAAAGCGTGGCTGCTGCTTCCCATTCAATTGGTCAATGTTTCTTTTGCTGTAACAAAGTTTATATCAATATTCATTTACTACCTCACTTTAAGTTCCGTCACTACTTTTGTTGAGATAAATATAGACCATTTGCTAACAAAGAATATTGAATCCTTTGAAAAAATGCTGTATGATACAAGTTGAAACTTTGCTTTAAATGAATACTGTGCAGTTGCTTGGCACCTTTTAACTGCAAAGATTTTTTCAGCGTCGGAACATTTTTTTAACCAGTGACTTATTCAGTTTCATAATCCACTATCCGCATTACTTCCATTTCTAAACTCCAAGCAGGAAATCTGCTAGTAGTATTTCTATGGTCTTTGGTAACTTATGACACGACAACGGAATTAACCATGGTTTACCGACTACAAAGCGGACGCTCCAAGTAGCTCCAAGCTCCGCTGCCAACTCGCTCTTAGGCAGTTGCTATCTGCTAGGCACTGCAACTGCTTTATTCTTTGAAGCCCACTATTGTTAAGAACATCAGAAATGACATGCATTTCCACTGACCTGATTTGAAAATATCAGACACTGCTATTAAAAAGTTGAAGAAGCTTAAAATGTATTTTCAATTAGCAATGCTCATCTTGCTATTTGCCGACAGTGTTGCGGCAAAAAAATCATCGAAAGATTTGTAGATTTGGTAAACCAATAAACCGTATTTTCTGTTTGCACTAAGCACATTTTGAGTGCCAAATTCTATTTTTGAAAGAGATCTTGGCTAGTTGACATTTGCGCTGAAAAACTCGGCAATGATATCAACTACTAGCTGAAACTTTTTTGACTACCGTCAGGCTATTGTATGCTCCAATGCAAAAACTTCTGTATCTAATTAGCAAGTGAAGTGCCATCTGTGTAATGATAAATGAGCATTTGAGAAAAGAGCATACTATTATTAAAATAGCTTCTTTATGTTGCCTGTTCTATGCGCTATTTTACACCGGAAGACAACAGCTTTCCTTACCAGTTGATTAGCTTATAAAAAAATTTTAAAACAAAGAGAATGTTGTATTAGCTCTTAGTGGCTTTCATTATTTTTTAAAGATTGATATTCTTAGGGTAAATCAGCTATCCCTAACAATTTTTCACTTGCACCTTACTTAGGGTCAATCAAAACTTTGGGACACACCTCTAGAATTTTTTCAAGTTTGTATATTATTCTCTTATCTCTCCGCCAAAATATTAGAAAGAAAACACCATACAGTACTGATAATTGCATTGGCCAGGCTTGAGTTTAGATTTTTGAACATGCGAGCAAAATTTTCGCAAGTAAAAACGCTCATATTCATCACAAAAAATATTTTGAAGCTGACTTAGCTTACTTTGCGGCACACGTGGTATAGTCTCGTGATACGCTCAAAAGTTTTTGTGAGTAAACCTTCCGCACTGTGATTATCACCAGCTGCATCAGAGATCTGGGGGTAGAGTAGAGTGTGGACTTGCAGCACAATTTGCTGAAACGAGATTCAAAATTCTGGTTACTTCTTGAAGAAAATTGGTGGTAAAAAAAGAAAGAAGTTCGCAGACACATCAAGAATCTTTTGTACCAGAATGTATGTTCTTTCATTTGCTTGCAGTTGTTTCGGAAAAATAGTATTTCATTCTAGACAACTTAAAACAACAAAATTTTCGATTTAAGAAAACATTCAACTAATTTGGCATAAGTTAGGTTACCTCAAGCTAACAATACATCGCTTGCACTAGAATTACCGTAGCGGTCATTTTGACATTTTTGATTTTTAATTGTTTATATCTCTGATTAAGTACGTGCAATAACATTGAAACTTCTTGATTTTTCCTAAATCTTGGATAACTAGCATGATATTTTTTATTGCATTGCAATGAGCACAGGGTGGGATGAGAATGGATTTACCTTAAATTATTGTCAACGGTCATTTTGACCGTGCGGAAACCTCTAATTTCTTCATCTTTAAAATCATCTTTGCAATTAAGAGTGTGTTGTTGTGCTATTGTATCGAAATAATCTTGCAACAACAACTGCACTAAAAGGTAAAAGTACGTACCAGTGCGTAAAATAAACATGTTTGTCGACATAGGAGTAAAAGTACGGGGACTGATGGCTAAAGCCGCTATGCTGTTTTCAGCCCCGTAATAGAAATTTCAAAACTGGGAAAAATACTCACTTTAGAAAAGTATATTTCCGAAAAATGGTCTTCACCTTTATTTGGAGCAGATAGAGAAACGCCGCTCTGAATATATTGATCTCCAAAACAAACACAGGTCTTCAACCTTTCTTTAAGACAGAAATCCTGTCACTCCTCTATTCATTCAAAAGTAAGTATTACGCTTACGTTTTTATCTTGCGCTTTGATCAGGGGTTGTCATAATCAGACTCGGTTCGACTTACATGGTAAAGGTTTTTTTCAAATGAATCTAATTCGAGACTGCAATTAATAATGCGCAGAAACTGATTCAACATCATGTAAACTTTGGCAGTGAGACAGTCACAGTAATGATGCAAGTAGGCTACTACAACCCAAGCGCTAGGTGATAGTTATTAGGCATTTTACATCTAACACAGCGGGATTTGATTTGGATTGATTGCTATGGATGAAGCAAAATTGAAATGCATCAAATTTTCTTCAAAATCGAGAGGCAGATTACAAGCTCCAAACGTATTAACAGAAACGCAGATAAAAAAAGCTGAAGGCCTACAATTTATTTCCTACATTTGGACCCAAGCAGTTTATTGCAAGACGTACACCCTGTGACAAAAGTTTAAGACCACTCAGAAAAACTAGCAATATTAGCATTCTAAAACTCATTAGTCACATAACAGTGCATTCTGTGTCGTAATATTGCTTAAGAACATTTCTTAGGCTCCTAAGCGTTCACTGCAAAGCATTTCATTTGCTAAGTTGCTAACAAGTAGTGCAATATCAACGAGTATTGTTGAACGAGTATTGTTGAATTGATCGACAAAGAGTAGGAAAATATTAGGAGCAAAATATAGGTAAAAAAGCATCTCTCTCAGTATAGCACAAAGAGCTCAGCTTGTTGCACTCAGCAAAATGAAATTTTCTGAGCGTTAAATTCGTAAAAAGTTGAAAGTAGCAAGACTGCTGTTCATAATGCCATCAAAAATTCAAAAATGAAGGAACTTTTGCAGATTGGAAAAGAGCAGGACGTCCCAAGATTTTCAGCAACTGAGGTAGGCGCTTGATGAGGAAGAGAGTAACTTGCTCACCTATGACTTCTATAGAAAAAATTCGGTCTCAGCTACAGGAAAGAGAATGTAAAGTGGGTACAAGTACTGTCCAACGTCGCTTGTTTACTGAATTTGGACTAAAATTGCACAAACCAGCTCGAAAGTCAGGTTTAGCTGAAGAAACGAAGAAGAAATGCCTAAGTTTTGCCGGAAGCGCATGCCCACTGGACTATTGATATGTGGAAGAAAGTACTCATTTTTGATGAATCTTTGATAAAAACAGTTTTCTGTGCGGAAATACAGAGTGTGGAGGCCTGCAGGAAAGAGATATGAAGAAAAGCACACCACTCCATCTGTCAAACATCCCCCGAGTCTAATGGTGTTGGGAGCTATGTCAGCTGTGGCAAGAGCAAGTCTGTACTTTCTTCCTCACAAGACAACAATGAATGGCACCAAATATGTGGCATTGATTAAAAACAAGCTGCAACTTTTCATGTCTGTGCATAATTCTTCAACATTTATGCATGTTGGGGCTCTGTGTCATCGGAGCAGAGCTGTGAAGCAGTTTCTGGAACAAGAAAATGCGCAAGTGCTAGATTGGCCGGGGAACAGCCCAGATCTTTACCCTATTGAAAATTCGTGGAAATTGATGAAGGCCAAAGTTGCTTGAAAAGTATCCTTCCAACCTTAGTGAACTTCAGCAAGTTATCAAAAAAGTTTAGAGTAAAGAATCGTCTTCAGAATACTTCTACAACCTCGTTAGCAGCATGCCAAGCCGAATGCAAGCAGTGATAACAAACGAGGGTGGTCACACTAAATACTAAAAACATGATTTTCTTGTGCAGAGACGTAGCAGCCGCCCCCCAAACCCCCCAATTGGAGGGGCCCAGGACAACTTTGGGGGCCCAAGTTAGTCTGAAATTGCTTTTTGGCTACGTGACTATTTTCAGTTCAGCAGACTTGTTTACAACCGATTTAAACTGTAGGAAGAAATTGGCTTGTGACATCATAAGTGAATGCAACGTCATTTTATCTCGCAGAATCTAGAATATTTCGATTGATTTTCTGGTAGAATCTTGAATATTCGATTGACGTAACAATGCCGTTGTTACGCAACAATCATAGAATGGTCTGGAATTCTGTTTGGCTATAAATACCGGGACAATATACTGTATATACACTGCAGAGTGCAGATAAAGTATTTTATTGACATTGTATAGAATGAAACGTTCAAAAAGTGGTGCTCAAAAGAGAAAAGAAGCAGCCACTGCTCGAGATGCTGTAGCGAAATTGCCCAAGATGACAGATTTTTTCAAGATTACTGAGCAGAGTAGACCTGGCACTAGTACCGAGAGGGATGAAGAAAACTATAGTGTACAAGAAAAAGAAGACTATGACGATCAGCATCAAAGTGATTGTGAATTTCCAAAAAATGTAAGTTGTGATTTACCTGCCAATACGCAACCTTCAATATCAAAAATAACTGAATCTTAATTTACCCCTATCCCTGATGACCCATGTAAATGGCCTGAAAGTATTTCTGATGCTCAACGATGTGATATAGTAAAGCGTGGACCACATCAACTAATAATGAATTTTCCATATAATAACACAACTCCAAGGCGACGTTTTTCCTCCAACCATTATAAACGTGTGTTACCTAATGGTGAAAGTGTTTCACGGTCGTGGCTAGTTTATTCTGGGGAATCAGATCAAGTTTTTTGCTTTTGTTGTAAGCTATTTGGAAAAACACTAAGCCCCTTTTGTAGTGGTATAAATACATGGGAGGGTTTTTCGAAAAAACTGAAAGACCATGAAAACGGCATTTCCCACCAAGAATGCTGCAGTCAATGGATGTTGCTAGCTGAAGGGATAAGAAATTCATCCACTATCGACAAACGCGAGATGAATATTTTTTTCAACGAAAGACGTTTTTGGAGAAATGTTTTAAAGAGACTTATCGACATTGCCTTGTTTCTATCGGAAAGGAATCTTGCTTTTAGAGGATCTGAAGAAGTCTTAGGATCTCCTCACAATGGAAATTTTCTGGATATATTTGAGCTTTTGGCAAGAAGAGATCCGATCCTAAAAGAGCTTCAAGACAGAATCAAGAATAAAAACACTAAAGATCACTATTTGAGTCCTACCATACAAAATGAACTAATTGAATTGCTAGCGACAGAAGTTGAAAAAGAAAATTTACAGCAATTGAAATTGGCAAAATATTTTTCTATAATTTTGGACTGCACTCCAGATATGTCACATCATGAACAAATGTCTGTCATTCTCCGTTATGTACTATGTAATGAAGAAGCTGCTGTTGTTAAAGAAACATTTTTTGGCTACTTGAGAATAAGTGACAGTAGTGGGAAAGGCTTGTTGGACGCTTTCTTAGAAAAAGCGACCGAACTGCAACTCGAATTGTCTGATTGTCGAGGTCAGTCATATGATAATGGTGCTAACATGAAAGGAAAACATTCTGGGGTCCAAGCAAGAATGCTAGACATCAATCCCAAAGCTGTTTACGTGCCCTGTGCAAACCATACCCTTAACTTAGTTGTTGTTGACAGTGCTAATTGATCGACGGAAGCATTGACATTTTTTGGAGTACTTACAAGGTTGTATGTGCTGTTTTCTTCCTCTGCTCAGCGTTGGGAAATTTTGAAGAAACATGTGGAGCTGTCCATAAAGTCACAATCTGATACTCGTTGGGAAAGCAGAATTAAATGCATCAAACCTCTTCGATACAATTTAAAAGAGGTGTTGCTGGCACTGAAAGACTTGGAAGCCATTTCCATAGAAAGAAAAGATGGAAGAGCTGCCTCAGAAACAAAATCGTTGATAGCTCATTTATCAAAATGGAGTTTTCTTTTGTCGGTGTTTATTTGGTATGATATCCTATTCCAAGTCAATAAAGCAAGCAAGATTCTTCAATCGTATGGAGTCTCCCTTCATACAACGGAAACGGAAATCCAGGCAACTGAAAAGTTTTTGCAAAACTATCGCACAACGGGTTATGACAGTGCCGCAACATCTGCTGTTGAAATAGCACAGGAATTGGATATTGATCCTTCTTTTCCTCCGTCAAGAAGTGGAAAGAAAAGAAGATTGTTTGATTACCAAGGTGAAGAGGAACAACGAGCTACTCCTGAACTGAAATTTAAAAGCAACTTTTTCTATCCATTAGTAGACCAGGCTATTATGTCAATAAAGGAGCGCTTTAATTTGTTACGTGAGGTTTTTGTTTTATTTGTTTTATTTGTCATATTTATCCTCCATTCACGAGAAAGCGAATTGTATCGCTATACTTTGGACGGTAAGTCCGCACTCGCTTGGGAGTTGGATTTTCGAGGCTTGTGGGTCACCTGTCTTCCACATAAAGGCGGGAGCGTCCCGTTAAGTGCCTTGCCCAAGGACACAACATGCGAACTTGCCGGCTTGTTCTCCACAACCTCCCCTAAATGCCGAGCGCCAAGCAGGGAAGCTGTGAATACCATTTTTTAAAGTCTTTTGGTATGACTCGACAAGGGGAATGAACCCCAGGTCTACCGACTGCGAAGCGGACGCTCTAACCACTACGCCATCGCGTCGGTTTCTTCCGCCTTTTCGTTTTTGTACACACGAGACAAACTTTTGCTTGTGCAACAAGAAAATGCTCTTCTTACTTGCTGTAAAGAGTTCCAAAAAAAGTTCGGTGACATTGATTCTGATGAAATGAGCGCTGAGCTACAGCGGTTTGTTTTAATTTTACAAAAAAAAACGCAATCTCAAAACGGCTCAAGACTTTCTGAACTATTGATATCTTCTAAAGACTCATTTATTTGAATTGTATCCGAATGTGTACATCGCACTTCGAATCTTACTAACTTGCCCCGTGACTGTTGTCAGCGCTGAAAGAAGCTTCAGCAAATTGAAACTGATCAAAACTTTTAATAGAACGTCTATGACAGACAGTAGACTATCTTCATTAGCCGTGTTGTCAATCGAAAATGACTGCGCCCGATCTCTTGATTATGACAATGTCATAACAGCATTTGCGAACAAAAAGGTTCGCTCCAGACTATTTACATGATACTGTGTTTTTATAACTTTTTCATGTTTTTCAGTGTCATTGCTTTCGTTTCGCAGTGTCTGCATAAATGTCCTACTGAACTCTGGCATCGGTGCCAAATTTTTTATGACTTGCACCTTCGGTATCGGCATGCTTTATTCTGACATTAGCCTGTTTACTTATGTACAAATTGTGGTGTATTTTCTTAATACAGCTTTTCAATTTTACACCTCTAAAGTGATATGACCTGTGCGCAGGGGTCTTGCGCTTACTTTGGGGGGGGCCCGAAGTTGGAGTGCTACGGGACTGTTCTTGTGCTTCATAATTGAAATTTGTGTCTAGTTTAAGCATGTGATGAATAAACTTGATCATAAAAGGAGAGCTGTCCAACTTCTTATAAGAAAAAAGTAAATTAGGTTGCTCATCCCACAAAATTAATGAAAATCAGAATGCGGCCTTAAACTTTTGTCACAGGGTGCAATGGAGCTTACGATTCGTTAAACTCTCACTTACAATAATTCTAGACATCAATAGGTCTAAAACAACAGTTAAAAGAAACTTATGACACAAAATAATGCCTAGTTATTAAGCATTTTTTAGTAATTAAGCAAACGGTCACTTTGACCTCTCGCGGTAATTTTAGGTAAATTGAAAACACGGTAATTCTAGTGTTAATTGCCCCATTATAAAATAAAGTAGGCTATTTTTTCCTTCTTAATTCAAAGTACTTGGTGCAGGTAGAGGGTTCAAGTAGCGACAAACAAGGAGTATATACGTTGCTTCACTTTTTGGAGCAATTTCTCACATCTTCTTACCATAGTCTACTGGTGTACACTAACTGTAATTTTAAGTTAAACTATGGACGATGACAGCTAAGTATTTATCATCATGTTTAGCAGTGACTATTATAAGAGCAATTTTCTATCTGGATATAAACATTTCAACCCAATCGCTGTTATTTATTGCAATCTATTTATTGTCACTGTCGCGCAATAGAATTTGATTTCGATTTCAATATTAGTATTGATATTGATAATTCAATAGGCTATCTTATCTTCCAGCAGTAGATCTACACCACTTCTTGCTTGAAATAACAAAAATGTGGTCATAAATAAACTTTCCTCTCAACTACACTTGTAACCACAACAATTATCAGTTTCACTTAGCCTTTACGGCCTCCAACAACAACATCAATTATTCTCACAAATAAACAATATCTCTTTCTCTAGCTCTGAAGATTCGAGTACAAAAACCTTTTTTTTTTTGTAAAAAATTCCAAATAAACAGCAATGAGAAATCACCACGATGTCGTAGGTTCACACTTGCGAGTTTTGACAGTCACTAGCGACTACTGTATATAACTTCATTGGATCATATTTACAGCGGTAAAAGGTTTTATGTTTGCTTAAGCAGAAACACTTCCTGATGCTCGTAGTAGTCTTGTGCTATAAATCATAGCAACAAGTTTGGTCTCGAAAATTTAGACTCGTTGTTGTGCCATGTTTCATTCTTAGATGCGCATAAATTACTCACTCCAAGTTTACAGGTATTTGATGTGGACTCGCTGTGGTAGATATTGGGTGAAACAAATAAAGTAGTCGGCTCGACCCTCCCTTTTCCGAGTAGTCGAGGTCCCCTCCCTTCTAAAAGAGTAGCTTGCAGTTTTACTTCGGAACATTTTAAAAGGGGCCCTGGACTTCAACAACTCTGGAGAATGGAGGGATTGGGCGCATACGCCCCGCGTGATGAAAAAAAAACCAAGAGTAAAATTTATTTTTTGTATCAAACTACTGTTTTAGGCCACAGGCTTTGCAACTTTTACGACAAAAACCACAGTGAAATTCTTGGCTCAACAAAATTTTTAGGGTCTGAACTCATTTTTCTATGTGATCAATGCAGCTTATAATTTATTTTTAGCTCTTTCGGGAGACCAGTTTTATTTTTGTGATAGTCTTAGACCAGTTTTATTTTTGTGATAGTCTACCTATACAGTCACTGCAGTTTTCGGTTTTACCAAAATGTGAATTAATGAGTTGTCTTTTTTATCAGTGGTTTATTAAGATTAGTAAGATACTAATGAAAGTGAAATTATACTTGCTTTGCGAGAATATAAGCTGTCAGTCGTGTTTGTATTCTAAAATATTACGGATGTGCAGACGCAAAAAGTGTTTCTATAGAGCGATTAATAGTAAAAGTGCAAAAACTAATCACTTCAAAAAAGCCTTTCAACATTACTAACGATAATATAGAGGTTGACCATTGCAAAAGCTATTCAACATAACAAACATTGAATAACCTGAAGACTTGCAAGTCAAGAATACACACTGCAAAATAGCAAGAAATAATCACTACATAAATAAGTACCTGTTTCTAATCATTATGTTGTATTTCATACCGCCTGATAATTGCATTTGCCTGTAAATATTAAAGAATACACTGTGTTTGTAATCATTGATTGACAATAATTTTTTTTTTTAATGTATGTATAAACAGTTCTACGTTAATCACCCTGGGAACCTGATAGTGTTGTTGTGAAGCCGGAATAGAATAAGGTAATCAAACTTCAGCATTTTCAACTTTTAACGTCCAGTTCTTTGAAAATAGAAGCACTGCATTCATGCCGTAACATTCACATCTTTATGCAGTTTGTACCAAAACAGCAGATTTCATGACTTTTTGCGCGAGCTTAGTAGAATTTAGAACGGAGCTATTTTGGCATACCATGTTTTAATAATGCCAATAAACATCACAAACAAATATTTTTTCGACCAAATTGCCCAAAAAACATCACAGAGGATAAAAATAAAATTCTTTTCGGTCTTCAATCTTCAAACTATTGAGATGATCGCTGCTTGGTTTTTGATGTAGCAAATGTTTATTTTTGTCTTCTTGTTACAAACTGTCAGGATTGATTTTTGATGTCAGCAGGCAACAACATCGCGCAATGTTGTGACCAAATTGGATGATAATATGTTCACACCTTTAAAGCATTGAGTAGAATGAAAGAACAACCAATTGTTGTAAATGAACGCTTCATCTTTTGCCTCATTGATTAAATAAATAAACGAATGAATGGTGCCCTGTGTTATTTATTGTTCGATTGATCCGGGTTCGCCGGCGGCGCACCGCAGAGCGACCCATTAGTTTTATGTGGAAAAATAAATTGGTTCTGCCGGTTGTGCCGACTTTAACGTAAGAACATTTGTGAAAGAGTTGCAAAAAGTTTTATAAATAAATAGCATAGCCTTTGTGCCCCTAATCCTGATCGTCCTACTCTTAAGTAGGGATTAGCATCACTAGCAAACACCCCATCGTTTTACAAAATTTCATCTGCTTCTTCAATAAGCACGTGGTCGGACACAAAGTCTAACTTCAGGTTAAGCACCAAAATGGTAGTTGCTTTCACGATCAGAAAAAAACTGTTTTGTGGAACGCCTCACAAGTTTGGCTTTAATCAGTATCGAAAGAGAATTCCTTTCAGCAGATGTGAAAAATGAGGTAGTTCAAATATTTTCCGAAAGGAGAGCTCATATGGGAAAGAAAAATCGTAAAGTGTAAGTGTCTAATTCAGAGGTGGGCAAACTTTATAGTCGGAGGGCTGCATCGACCATTGAAGAGTTGGCCGAAGGCCGCATTAACCATATAAGAGCGGGCGAGGGCCAGTGCTTAAAATCTTGCGATAACTTCTTGCAATGTCGTATGTCATGGCTTTGAAAATGATGGTGTCAAAAAAAAAAGATAGTCACCCTCTACTTGGACGTAAAATGCGTCAATTCAAACCGAGAATTGCGTAGCCGCTTTTTCAGTGATGACTTCTAACGTTTTTGGCTCTTCAGTACGATGTGTGATCTACCCCTGTCATATCTAATTAAATATATGGAAGTTTTACAAGTGTTGGCGGGCTGCATGCGGCCCGCGGGCCGTAGCTTTGCCAATTCTGGTCTAATTGATTTGTTCACATCATCACATGTTCTAGTTTAACAAAAAGAGTTATTTCCTCGTCTGCTTTCACTAAACAATGTCCTAAAAAAATTTTTATTGTATAGCTCACAAAAATATTAAAAGAGTACGATACGACCTGGAAGCGACCTCACCTCATTTAAAATCTATGGTATAGGAAAAGCCTTCTCTTCAATGCCGTTACGAGGTGGTATATCGAATCGCGAAGCGTAGGAAGCCGCATGCTATTGCCGAAAAGCTGATCAAGTCATGCGCAGGAAAAATGGTTGAAATAATAATCGGATCGTGGGCGAAAAAGAAAATCCGGCAAGTTTCGCTCTCTAATGATATCATTCGCCGACGGATTGACGGAATGGCTGCTAATGTGCGCCAGCAGATTTGCTCCGAAATCAAGCAAAGGACGCTCCAGGCAAGCATTCAACATGTCGAGTCTACCGATAGAGCTTTAGAAAGCCACTTGATCGCCTTCCGTTGATACGAGAAAGATAAAAAGATAAAGAAAGAGTTCTTGTTTAGCAGTACACTGTCAGCCACAACAACTGCTGCTAATGTCAAAGCTTTTGTGGACTCTTTTTCTGAAGCCAACGAGCTCAGCTAGCAGAATTTCAAGCGCAGCTGTACTGACGGTGCCCCAGCGATAATTGGCGTCAAATCAGGGTTTATCATACTGGTGAAAAGCAAATGGCCTCATGTGAGGTCCTCGCACTGTTCACTACACCGATGCACTCTGTCATCAAAAACTCTTCCTTTGCATTTGATGGAAGATATGAACGTTGCGGTCATAGTAATCAAGTTCATTTGTTCGAGGGCAAAAAATCACCGGCTGTTCCAACTTTTGGCCAAAGAAACTGGGAGCGCAACATGTAGGACTTTTGTTTTATACCAAAGTCCGTTGCCTGTCGAGAGGCAAATGCCTCTCTTGGTTGTATGAACTTAAAAACAAGGTTGAAATCTTTCTTCGAAAAACAAAAACCACCTCCATGTCCAATTTCACAATGAAGAATTTGTTGTGATGCTTGCGCACCTGGCCGATGTATTCGGCCACCTCAACGGCATGAACTTGTTTTTGCAAGGCCGTGTAATGTCAATCGGCGACATTAAAGACAAGCAAGCTGGGCTAACTGCTCGAATGGGTGTCTGGCAAGCACGAGTTAAAGTAGGGTCTACAACCTCGCTTCCTTTCTTGAAAAGGCGCCTAAAAATGTATAGGATTGATTGCCAGATAATATCAAAGCTTGCATCATAGAGCATCTTGAAATCGTCTCTGCTGAGTTTCGATCATATTTCAAGGACGATACGCTGCATGTTTCATGGTACAGAGACCCGTTTAACACTGAATTGACTTTAATGCCGAAGAAGCAGAGGAGTTGGCAGAGTTCAAAGTTTGGAATGCGATGAAGCTGGCATTTAATAACAAAACTGACGACTCTAGTTTTTTATTCATGATTCATTTCCACTACTCAACAAGAAAGCTTCCGTAATTCTTGTTCGATTCGCAACTACTTACCTTTGGGAAGCTAGATTTTTTGATCTGGCGTCCATAAAAATAAAATTCAGAAATAGCCTCAATGTATGCGGTAACATTTGCCCTTCTCGGTCCAAGACAGAGTCGAATAACAAAGGTCTCCTCAGGCGAGTACAAGAACACGCTTCAAACTGACTACGTTAATTTAAAGTAAATTGACTATGATTTGTTTAATTCTTTGACTGTAATTCGTTTATTCTTTTACTTTCGTTTGCAGGCTTTTTTATTATCAAACGTGGCGAATAAAATAACTGATGGAAACCTGTTAAAAGCAAAACTAGGAATTTTTATTGAAGAGCAGTGGGCCATAGGTGTTGAGAGTCTTTGGAAAGGGCCATGGATTACGAAAGTTTGAGAACCACTGCCTTAGCCAGTACAATCACGTTTTTCCATTGATTACTAGGAATGACTTGTATGAACAGCAAATATATGCTTCTGATGCATCCAAAAGAATGAAAAAAGAAAATTGGAAAAGCTGAGATAAATTAATTCATTTTGTTCAAGGCCCTTTCTTACTTAAGGCCATCACTGTTACCCTCTTTAGACAATACATGCACAACCGATAACATAAAATTCAATTTTGCGAGTTTTTTTCAGTAATCACTGTTTTTAACATATGGCAATCAAATTTTCAGAAAGTAGCTCAAAATTTACATCGTGTACATGAAGATGGTGTAGTGATTAGAGCGTTTGCTTTGCAGTCAGTAGACATGCTGGGGTTCATTTTCCACGTCGAGTCATACCAAGCGATTAAAAAATGGTATTCGCAACTGCCCTGCTTGGTGCTCAGCTAAAAAGGAATGGTGTGGAAACTTGCTTGTTGTGTCTTTGTGCAACGTGCTTAACGGGATGTCTCCATTTTTATGTGGCAGATGGGTGGCCAGGCCAAGCAGTCTATTCGTGGAGGTGGCCCAGGCTCACTCATGGCTAGCCAAAAGAGCAGACGAGAAGCTCATAATCAGGAAAGCTATGGTACTCCAAAAACCAATCAAAAGACAAGATAAGTCAAGAGACGCCTCAAAAATGGCAACTCGGAAGCAAGTGCGGATATCCCATTCAAAACACATCGATAAAATTCACTTTTTCTAGAATGGAGAACAAACATGGACAATCAATCAAACAGACAAACAATAATGCTTCAATCATAGCTACCGAAAATCCATACACCCCACACAAAAAAAAATTCAAACTGCATTGACACAATATACCCATGTTTGCTGGGTTAGGGCTATTATCAAAGCAACTATTACAATACGCCTGGACATTAGATGACTGATGTGTGGTAACTACTGTTGAGCCTACTTGCTTTGCTTACTCTAAATCAGGGGTTTCCAAATTTTTTCCATGAAAGGTCACATTGCTGATATTTGAAAGACCCGTGGTCCAAGTTAACTCAAAGTAGGTAGGAAGTAACGGTCAGAAACGTCGGAGATCGGGTTATGTTGCCCGAAAAGTAGGTGATCTCCAAAAAATGGTTCTCTTCCGCTGTCAAAAATTATGCTTTTCGCAATCAAATTGATTGGATCGAAGTGGCTCTGTCAACGAAACAGTGCGCTATACGTGAAAAGGGTTCCGCGGGCCAAATAAAAAGCCTTTTCGGGTCAAATTTGGCCACCGGGCTGTAGTTTGGCGGCCCTAGCTCTGAATGCTAAGTTTCCTAATTCTAAATGCTAAGTTTCTTATTTTTGTTCTCTGTTGACGGATAAAACTTTGTGGATAGCGGACTTTTTGACAAGAACGAGTTTTAGTTTAAAATTTTTAGGTCAAACTTAAAAAAATTTTAAAGTTGAGGTGAAAATTGAAAAAAGGATGGTACATCATAAAACCTCTCTAATCAATCGATGTCGGAGTAGAAAAAGATGAAATTTTATTTTTACAGGAATTGTTTCTATAGTTGCTTGGCAAACCTTGGAAGCTGATACCGAGGTCTTAAGAATTTTTAAACAATTTTTAAATTTTTTGAAAAGTGTTTGAAAAAATCTTGGAGTTTTTGAGATTGATCTTTAGGGAAAAGATCTTGTTTTGGTGATCGACTTGGTGTCCAACGCAATTGCGCTGTGGTTAAAGCATCTGCCGCTAAGTTGGTAGATCTGGGGTTCATTTTCCATGTAGAGTCAAACCTATCGACTTTTATAAGATGGTATTCACGGCTTCCCTGCTCGGTACTCAGCGCAAAAGAGATGGTGTAGAGAACAAGCCAGCATGTGTTGTTAGGCAAATCATTTGGGTGCATCCATCTTTATGTTGCATACAGGTGGCAGGGTCAAGCTGTCTACCCCTTGTGGCGGTCCAGTGTAACTGAAGGCTAGTGAAAAGGGCTAATCAGAAGCACATACACTTCAATAAACAAATGAATGAAGAGAACTTGCTGCTAGTTTTTTGGTGAAGATGGGAGAAATTGTGCTATGCATTTGGTGAAAGACATTTTCAGAATTAAAGATAAGCTTTTGAGCAAAGATCTTCTTTTTTGCCATTAATCTGAAATATTCAATGAACTAAAGCATTTCATAGTGTTAGTAATTTTTATGCAAAAAATTGCCCTCGAGATTATTTTGTGCTATTTTCAGGATTTTTGATAATTTTGAGGCAGTGGCATTTTGCTGTCTATGGCATTTTACCCTTAGAGGATATTTTGCTGTTGGTCAATCTTATGGAGGCATTAAACATGTGACTTTTGGTTTTTTCTGATTGATCAATTTTAGTAACTAATTAAAAAAATTTTACATCCCCAGTGTCCACTCCCTCACCATGTACACTACCCTGTACATTCATGTACTGGGCATGCACCTACAGCGTACACTATTTTTTTCAGTGCCCTGCCAGCTGAGATTCAAACCTGTGACAATAACATTTCAAGAGCAGTGCCCTATCCATGTGCCACAGCATCACTTGCAGAATTGTTGCGCATATGGCAATATAAACACACATGAACTTCAATGGTAAAATAGCCACTTTCTTACTTTAAATTGGCGATTTTGTAAGTTGGTATTCTTGTTTCCAAACCATCTAGGCCCCTACATTGCTCTGAGCAGTGTTGGAATGGAATTGCTTTTCAAATTTTCTTGGTGTCAATGAATTTGAGATGTGTTATCACTTATCAGTTACCAAAAAAAGATAAGCCTGTAGTATAGACATCCAAAACATGTCATATTAGTAATAAAAATTTTTGAAACGATTTGGCAACTATTTATGTAACTAGAAGATTTTATGGTCATTTGGTTATTTTTTGTAACAAAATTGAATTCATTAGACTGTGTGTGTATTGTTTTGAATTTTTTTTTGTAGTTTAGTGCTATTGTTGATGTAGAAAACAGAGTGAAACTGAAAAGAAACTATTGCTAAGCTTTGTAAGATATTCAAACCAATTAATCAAAGGATACAACTGTGCCTAAGTTCTGCTGTTCAAACATTGTGACAACTGCAAACATTTAAGTACAACATTCAAAATCCAATTGTAAACTTGTTTTCTCAGAAGTTTCATAATCAGTAGAAAAAAACTAATCCAAACCAAAGAAGATTGCCTATGGTTAGGCTTAAACTGGAAGAGAAAGTTGTTGTAACTATGACTGTAAATGTAGCTAAAGGTTATCAAGGATGTAGCCTAGTGTTACAAAAGATTTCCAAAGGCAGGTCCATGCCTGTAAATTATTGTATATACTCAACAAAATGCTGCCAATCATATGGTCCTATTTGCTACAAGTTGTCAGTGGTAATGTAGCAGAGATGGGTGTATTCTCAAAAATAAATTCTACCTCAGAATCCAAAACTTGGTCAGCAATGAAAGCAACATTTTTATTAAACCATAGTTAAGTTATGGCAGTGGCTATTTTGCCTTCAACAGCATTTTACCCTTGGAGAGTATTTTGCCTTAAGATATTTGCGATTGGTCAATGTTAATGACACAATAAATTTGTGACTTTTAGTGGTTTGTGATTGGATTAAAAAAGATTTGTACCCCCAATGTGCACTCTCCCACACTATACATTTCCTTCTAGTGTACGCTATGCCATACATTCACATACTAGGCCCTCCAGTGTACACTTCTTTTGTCTAAATGCTCTGCCAGTTGAGATTCCAACCTGCAACCATTGCATTGGAAGGTAGCTGCACTATCCACATCCCACAGTATCGCTTCCAGAATTGTAGCAATTATGGCTATATAAATACACAAAAATGGTTATGGCAAAATGGCTTCCAAAGGTAAAACCTCATCAACGGCAAAATAGCCACTTTCTTAAGTTAACTAGGCTTTGAAAACATTTGTCCAATCCAATTAAACACAGTAAACAAAAAAAGCAACGCTTGACATATTAAGTGTGCAGTGAAAGTGTTGATGCCATGCTAACTTGATATTGTTGACATTGCATTATCCATGAAAGCAACAGAGGCTGGTGGGAACCAGATTTGTTTTATGAGGCCACCACAATGACCTCTAAGCATAAAATAACATTACCAACTGTAGAGCTCTGTATGTGAGGTCACATTGTCAAGACCTTCCTTAGCCTAGCACCCTTCATCATATCACTTTAGTTTCCCAGTCAGTGCTACATTTGGAGAACGCATTTTACAAAACAATTTAATGTTTAGTTGTAGTGCTTTTTGTAGAACGTGTTGTGCAGGCAGTGTACTCGCATCTCCAAAGCAGATATGTACAAAAGTGTTGATTGTAAAGCTGTCCTGTAACTTGAGGAACACTATCGTGGTGCAGTATGCAACATTTTTATTGAGCTTTTTTGTTTTAGTTAAAAAGTCGGCAATATTATTACATTAATCTAATATAATGAGCAGCTTGCCAGGTGTTGGTATGTTTGGAACTGGAGTTACAGCTAAAGCTGTGTCATATCTCCTAAAAGCTTCTGGTTTCCGCATTGAAGCTGTATGGGGGAAAACAGAAGATGAAGCAAAAGAAGTTGCTGCACAGCTTGACATTCCATTTTGCACAAGTCACATTGATGACCTCTTGTTGAACCAGAAAGTGAACTTGGTTTGCATTTATAGTCCACCACTTTTGCAGTCTGAAATTGCAGTAAAAACTCTTGGCATTGGGAAAAATGTTTTGTGTTCAAGACCTGCTGGGCTCAATTGTGAAGATACAGAACGCATGCTACAAGCTGCAAAGTATTACCCATCGCTAATGTCTATTATCACTTTTTATCTGCGATTTTTGCCAACATTTTGTGAGATGAAAAAACTTGTAGACAGTGGAACTATTGGTGACTTGAGGATAATTGAAATAAGAGTTCATTGCAATATGAACTTGGAGCTACATTACGGCTGGTTTCATGATGGTAGGACTGGCGGAGGTATGTTATCTTCACTTGGAGGTCATTTCATTGACTTGGTCACTTTTATCTCTGGTCAGCGAGCTGTAAAAGTTCATGGTTTTTTACAAACGTTTCAAAAGAGTAACAATGATATTTCTGGCTTTCGTGAAATCACTAGTGATGATTTTTGCAGCTTTGAGATGAAGTTGGACAAGAAAACTTTTTGCACCTGCATTATCAACAATAATGTCCCCGGACCATTTTCATACGAAGTTTTTGCAATCGGTTCAAAAGCATGCCTGTTAGCCAAAGACGGTCTGCTAACTGTTCAGGCAAAACTAAATGGAAAAATTGGCGAGAAAAAAGTGATACTTGAGGATGAAACGTGTCAACTTCCTGTAGGTTTGGAAACACTTTTTCCTCCCCAAACACAGAATCAAATACCTATTCCTTTTATTCAGGGCCTTCTAAAATTCATTTATGTTTTTAAACAAGCATTTACAGATAAAACGGATCAACGAATGTGGGATCAAAGTGCAGTAAGTTCTGCTGCGACATTTGAAGATGCTTTGTATGTCCAGAACGTGCTCTCTTCTATTCGAAAGTCGAGCCAAAGCTTTTATTGGGAGCAGGTTTGATTTTTTTGCTTATGTTTAAATGCAAAGGTGCAATATTACTTGATTATAATTTGTTTGCTCTTTTTCATGCCGGGGTTGAAAGTTATCGTGCAAAAATTTTTAACTGTTACAATAGTTGTTTTGGTTAGCCCTGGTGCAGCACTTTTCAACCGGTAAGCAGTGTTCCCTTTAAGATTTTAGTAAGTGCGTAACCGCCGGCGCAAGTGCGAAAGAACTAGCAAATGTACTATAACCGCCGGACAAATTTTGGCAGACATTGCTGAACAAGCTGTTACACCAGCCTTAGTAACATATGCTAAAGGTGTGAAAATAGATATCTGCTGTAGCCTACTGCTATTTGTTCAGTGTATACGCTAAGCTAACTTTGCATATCGTAAAGTTTACCCTTAACGTTAGTTTGCGTATAACGGTACTTTTTGCTATTCCCTCAGACGTATTTCGTTTTATTGCGACACGTTATCTAGTTCAGTGCTTTTCAACGGTTTTTGGCATGTGACCCAATTTTGAAATGCACGGAAGCATGTGCCCCGTACGTATATTTTCTCATTTTTACGAGCGACATCAATAATATTATTGAAGTAAATTTCAAGCGTACTTTCCAAATAATATATAAAAACAAGTTTTCAAGAAAAAGTCTTCCAATTTTACTTGATATGAAGGCTAATTAAAGCACTAGCCCAGTGACGACCATGGTCCACGAATGAAAATCACTGATTTAGCGATCATCTGTCACAAATGATCTTTATTTTTTAATCCGATCAAAACGCCATGTTGCAAGTTGCATCTTGTTTATTCTGCTGTCTTTCGCTGCATGGACTCAAGCTAACTGCGCGTCAAAGACCTAGAAACAAGTTCGAACAGAAATGCCATAGGCGTAAGCGCCGAGTTTTCAAAATTTGCAGGGTAATGAGAGGCAAAACTGTAACATTTCGCTTCCGTGACGTAATAATAGCGTGATTATGTCAGTCCCAAAATGTTCACAAACAGGTAGCCTATTGGTTATTGTAAGGTGGCGGCGAAATACCTGGCTGTTTCTCTATAGTAAGTTAATATAAATTAAATTTCGTCAGCACTTTGGAATAGCAAATTAACAATGCGCTTAAATAATATTAACCTTTTGCCGACGCCTGACATGAGCATGAGAAATATGACTTTTATAAAATAGTGGGATGTTAGGTAGGTAACCACGATTATGACACAAGAACAAGAATTACTCGCGAACTTTAATTGTTGCTAGATAAAGGTAAATAATTAAACAACTTACATTTCTCTGTCACATGTCAATTAAAGAACAGGGTTTGCAACTGTGAGTAAACTTTTGGTCTCAAATCGGAAAGTATTTGATGGCCAAAGCCGTGCAACTTGAAGGAAGAAAACTAAGATTTTTGTATGATGTAGCAGTAGTAGAATGTGCGTCTTGCTTTTTTTCGTAAAGCGTATCTCAGAAAGTAATGTTATTGATGAGCGACAACAAATTTCACCCCAAATCTTGTCAACTAATTTTACAAAACAAGTGGGTTCAATTTTCGGAAGTTTTGTCCCAGATGCGAAAAAACAGCGAATCGTCGTTAATTGGCTAGGTATTGTGGTGAAAGTAATGGTAGGTTTGAAGCACTTCTGAAGCTTGTTTACGGAACCCTAGTTTAAGAGTCGCGGTAACATAGCTGGCTAAATAACTTTTTCGTTCTTATTAAGTTTTAATTAACCATTTACCGAATACGTGAAAAGGGTTTCAAATATTTGATAGATAAAATGTTATCTTTGTGAAAAGCATTCGAAGATTGACCGAAGGAAAAAGAGAAATTCGTAGCCGCGAATATTCGCGAGTTTGGTAAACGCAGCTTTTAAATCTAGTAAAAAAATTGTAGTGCTAATATTTATAACTACACATAAAACCACTGGGTTTCACTGAGAGGCGCTGACTGTCAAAAACATTAAGGTCTATTCATTTAGAACCACCTAGTTTTAATGCATTTTCATTTGCGACTGGGTTGCACTACCCAAAAAAAAATTTTGGGAGACTCCGCCTACTTTACCCCTCGCCACTGTGTACAGGGTACATGTAAAAGACTGCATTAACCACGCCTGCACAACTACACTTCGACAAAAGCTTTTTTACTCAATGCACTAGTTGCTGTTACTTTCGGCTATGTAGCAATTTTTCTTTGCACTGGCAAACCAGATTGGAAAGTACACGTAATGTTGAATCAAAAGACAATTTTGGAATGGTCAATTGTGAATGGCATTTTTTAAAATCCCATAACGTCATAGGCAAATTTTAATGTATTACAAATTACCTTTCACGCTATTAAAATAAAAAAAGGCTAGGTTTCACCCTAAAAGGTTTTTAAAAAGATCGAAACTACAATTTACATTTTTTTCACGTTTTAAGGCATATTTTTAATCATGACTGGTAAGCTGTCACAGCAGATATATGTCAGCTACTTTTTTATAGAAAAAAATTCTGGAGATCTAAAACTAAAATTGGTTAGAAGTCATGTTCTTATTTTTTGTGTATATAAATGGCAAATGGAAAAAGGCTTTTTATTTGTAACGTACAAAAACTAAACCATACCCTCCAAAATGTGTTTTTGTGCTAAGCTGAAACCGAGAGCTATGTGTTTTTTTTTTATCTTAACAAGCACGATTGAAGTAAGCGTTGAAATACAAAGAAAACATATATAATTTAACCAATCTTTAAAACTTTCCTCGAAAAACGATGTCTTATATTAAAACGGAATTGAGAAAGCTGCCTGCTATTACTGCTCTTTGGGTACGATTAAAATCAGCTGGAAAAAAGTAAAGAAAAAAATTTTTTCGATTTTACTTGAGGTTAATTGCTTGAGAGCTACTTTGTAATACAAAAAAGTGTGGCAATGGCCTGCGCGATATTTAAGTCGCTGTCACTTGCTGTTGCGTCACAGCCGCGTCATGTTTGCGTGAAGCGTTGCATTGCTCAAAAAAAGCGTCTGTCTTAACTTGGATTTCTTTTCTTTGTCTCCCACGCATTAAACAGTTCGTTGAAGATTTTGCTTGCAAAATTGCAAAAACTTTAACCAACTCAAAAAGTTACCAAAAACCGTCGGACTTTTTTTGACGCACTGCTGAATTTTAACTGCGAATCCGCCGGACATAATTTCGAAAATTCGCAGTTTTTTCGCGTTTAAAGGAAACACTGCCGGTGGGTCACGATCCAATATAGGGTGGTGAAGCTCTTTCAGGTGAGCCACAAAGCAGTTTGAAGTGAATTACTTGAAGTTGGTCACAAGAAAAATGATTTTTGTTGATGGACCAGACTACGATGCAGTAAACTAATATTGGCCGAATGCTTGCTTTCATAAATAGGATTTCCATAACAGAAAAGATCTTTCAACCTCCATGTTGAGAAAGGCCACATAGTGTTTCATCATCAAATCCACGTCGGTAAAAGTGGGACGCGAACTGGAAAAGGTGTTGAAAGCACTGCTAGTATTATTTTGCTATGAAGGGCAGATGTTAAAAAGTGATTGTCAGTTTGGATGCGGTGTGAATTTGCTGAATGATTATTCTTTTATCAAAACTTCTTCGTGACATAACAGTAACAATAGCTTCGCCACAAAATGAAGTTGATTACAAGCTTCATGCCTTTATGTGTTATATCTCAACGAAAGGATGCTGTATGATTGCTATTCTCTTTCTTGGTGGCAGTGTGAAGTAAAAATGCATTGTCCTTTCTGAAACAAATTTAGACTCGTCCTCTATGTAGTTCATCAAGACGGAGGTGTTCGCTAATCCAATAAAGCGTTATGTACCTTGTCCGTGGTCAGAGACACGACGTAAAAAATACCTGTTTATTCCGTGAATCCCTATCAAGTAAAGAGCGGCAGCTTGTTCCGACCCAGTTATGAACGTAAGGTTGGGACTAATGGTCCATCACTAGGACTGCCCTTTGTCGGTAGTATATTGTCGCCTCTTGACATACTGGGTGAGAAGCAACTTCATTCTAACACATTAAAGCTAGGGTAACTTTAATGTCATTTGCAGATGTTAGATTTAAATAATATGAGTAAAAAACGTCTGATGTTGAAGAACTTTTGCTTTTATGTATGTGAAGAACTGGATGTCAACTTTTTTAAATTTTATTCTTGCATCTCGAATATCATGCAGCGTGAACATGCATGTATTTAATTGTTTTCAGTTTTCCTGGTTTCTTTCCCCCGTTTACAGAAAAGCTCTGCCCAATTACGTTTGGTGTCAAGTTATGGTTTGAAGTCACCGGTGCAGTGCCATTTACCAAGCGTAGCGAAAATTGCTGTAAAGTGGCTTCTCCATAAGCACAGCAATGCAAGAACCGGTTCGGGCTCTTAACTCTCACTTTCACATTTTGCGACGCGGGGTCTTTTGCGCCGAGTGGCGATTCCGGCAAACGCTTTTGCTTTGCGGAAAGATGTCGCTGTTTTCTAGTTAAACTGTTTTTCATTGTTTGGTGCTGACTACGGCATAGAATGTTGAAAAAAGTTAAAAGCTTTAATACTGTGATTGACTTTTTTTGTATGTTTGTATTTCGTAGAAATCGTTATGCTAATGTACTTGTGTCAGGCCTATTCACAGTATATTTTTTAAGTGCGGTTTTGTGACAATAAATTTTTCCTCTCATGCAAGTTTGGTTGAGTATGATATTTGATTTTTTTGCTTAGAATTACAGTACATTGTAAAGAAACCATACAAGCCTCTCATCGCTAGCTCGATTCAGTGAGTGGAAGCTTGCTCATTAAATTAGGAGAAAACGGCAGATCATCCCAAAGTAATTATGTATACTGGTGGCTCCACTAGAGTTGGATTACCCGGATGAAAAAGAGACGTTATTTATGCGTTTTACGCTTTTTCAAGTAAGTTTGGATATTCTTTGTTTCCAGATATGGGCGACCTGAGTTCTATTAAAACCCGCAGCTAATTTGCAGAGTTACAAGTGGCGGCTGACTTCCTTTTGAACGTAATTGAACTTTTGTTCACACTTCCTTGTTTTACTTTCTCAACCAGTCGTAAAATGGGAGAGTGAACCTTACAATCCTATCATAAAGAATGCAATTAGGCCTATCATTTTAATAGAAGAGCGCAAATTTAGCAACAGCAATGCAGTCTCTAGGGTTTTGCCTCATAGCGTACAAAATTTGTGATTTAAGCCATCTACGATGGTAACTTATAAAAGGCTGACTTAAACAAGTAGTTAAGTCAGGCTTAACGCTAAAACTTTTCTGCTAACAAAATCGATGACTCAAGTTGGAGTAAGACAATATTAGAAAAAGCCTGACTAAAGTCCACTTTCTGCCTAAAAGTCCTTTATTTTCCCTAAAAAGATTTCACTCTTTTTGGATTCAGTTGTAATGATATTGTACAAATAAAAATCAACTCAAACTAGCTTTAAATATTTTCGAGTCCCACAGAATTTTAAGTTTCGAGTTCGGCAAAAAGATCGAGTTCTTTCGAATTCCAGTTTAAGTTCGAGTTCGCACCCCTGGCCACAGAGTTCAAACGTGAGTCCATCTAATAAGGCTTAATGAAAATTAAAACAGGTCGTGGAATTGGTTTTTCAATCCGTACTTTATACAAGTAGTCTAGAGCAATTAAAAGGGAATTTGGCAACTTTAGCCGCTTTTACAAAACCTTAAAAAGTATCTAAATATTTTTATCGGCGATAATGTATCAATAACGGTGTCGATTTAAATTGACAACAATGTATGGAGCATCGGTATTGAATTAGCATGCCAAAAAGTATCGGTAGCGATTTAAAATGAATTTCAAGAATTGCGCCCATCACTGCCCATAGGTTAAAATATACTTTGCGTATAGATCTTTTCATTTCTTTCTTCCATTTGAAGATCTTCTATTATTTTTGCTTTTACGCTTACAACTCTTTTCTTTCATCGGGAGGTCTTCTATCATTCTCATTTACGTAAAAAAACCACGTTACTCACCTGTTTTCTTACGACCTATCTCACTAGTCTCCTTCGTTTCAAAATTGTTTGAAGATACCGTTCTATCCTGTTTGTAACTATTCTTCTTTCTAGGGCTTTAGTTTATTCTATATTCCTGTCATGCCAGTTTTTCTTTTAATTAGTTTACGCCTACTCTCGATCAAATTGTTTTTTTTCTTCACTTCATGACGGAAACGTTTCACAAACCCAATATTTGCGATTTAAACAAAGACAAATGCTCTGGAAAGCGATACGAACTCACTGCATTTCCCAAAGCATTTGACTCTGTTTTGCACCCCGCGGTTTTTCATGAGCTTATTTCCACTGGTCTTTCTCCTCGCTGTATTTAAAAGACTTCATCTTTGCTTTCTGACAAGCGCACTTGCATATTGCAACACAATCACAACAGCCTCTTCTTTAGAGTCGCCAAAAGCGTCAACCAAACATCTGTTTTCTCTTTTCGTAAACGATGTATCTGCTTTGCTTTGGTGAGATGCATTCTTCATGCTGACGACTCGGCGACGTTGTTTTCACGTCGTCTCTCCAAGTGCTCGGTCTTCGATTTGCTATGTCTTTCCTTTTGATTCCTGCACACGAGCTCATGGTTTGTTTGCCAATCTTTAAACTGATGCACCGCAAAGCGTGGATTAGCCTTTCAGCCACATAAAGACAGAGGTATACCGTGAAGTGTCTCGGACGCAATAGACAAACTTGCTCGGCTTTTTCTGCAAAACTACTTTTTTGTGCTGAGAGTCAAGCAAAAAAGCTGTGAAAATTATCCTTATAATCTTTGGTTTCATCGAAAAAAAATTACAACTCAAATCATCCGATCGCAAAGCAGATGCTCCAACCTTTATACTAGGAGCATGTTTGTTAAGCTGACCGTACAAAGACTTTTAGTTGAACTGGAGCGCCAATCTTGCCTTTGGTGTTTTTCTGTTAACTCGAGCAATTTGAATCATCGTTTTGATTAGGCCCTCGCCAAGCTTAGGTGGAACTTAATCTCTCTTGCCTAACACCCCCTCACCTTAACTGTCGCAGTCATCGATATCAAAACTAGGCTTATCAACAAGGGCCGTGCAACCCAATTGCTTTGAGCTCAACACGTTGCGTATTGATAGGAGGGGCACAGTTAAGGTAGGAGGTACTTCACTTATTACGCTTGTTTGATGCGAAACTTCGTTGCTCAGAAAAACACGATTGAATGACAAAAATAAAAAAGTTTTATAGAATAAAAACGTACGATAAACAGCTTTACACTAACCATGTACGGTAGGAGGATATCGAATACTTAAACCGGTACTACATCTCTGAAACATAAACAGCACAGTTCAAATTTGCATAAACCTGGATGGAATCTACATTTCTTTATATTTTTAAGGGAGCGCAGCTTTGCAATGTAACTGAAAAATTGCATAAAACCATTTTTTGAATTTCACAAAAACAAACATAAAAATTGTGGAGCGTTAAAAGTTTTTGTCACTCTGGTTTTGGAGCAACTTTTAATTTTGTGGACAGTTTATTGGCCTCCAGTCATCGATTGGACTTTATCCGCTGCATCCAGACCCTTTCCAAAGCAATCGAACAATTTATTACAGCAATCAGCGGCTTGATCGGCTTTTTCCAAGGCATCTCCCGCCGACGATACTGCACAAAAACATAAATCTTATTAAAAGAGTAGCGTTATCAAAATTTTTTGTTTGGTCGGGAGAAACTTGGCATTGTTAGTGTGATTGTACCAATAAAAATTACTTGATGTCAACTGGTCGCTGATGTTGAATGGCAGGTTAATCTTATTGTAAAAAAAGATCACAAAATTTGTGATTTATGGAACTTGGGGTCATTTCTTGAATTCACGCACAAACAAAGACTACCGCTTGCCGGAAAACAAATATTAAATTTGCTTAGTTTTTGTGAGCTTGATTTAATTTATTGCATCAGTTGGCAAAATTAAACTTAAAAAAGCTTTTCTCGTTCAGCAAAACAAACTTTTTATCAGTTACTCCTCACCTCCTGGTTGACTTGTTACAGCTTTTTCAAGGCCGGTCTCACCACCTTCTTGTTCAGTTGATTCTGAAATGCAAATTATACATTGGCAACACTACACCAATATGGCATGTTTACTCGACACAAACGCGTAAGTAATTTTAACGAAAATATGTGTGAAAACAAACCAATCGCTCAAACATAGTCATCATCTTGTAATTTATCGTGGCCGAATACAGTTGGGTAAAATTTCAAGGAACAAGCTGACTGAAAACATTTATCTGTCAATCTTTTCCCGCTAAGCGGTTCGTGTAGTTGTGTGGTTTTATTTGAAACAATTATTTACTGAAATACAAACGCTTTTTATGAAATAACCGTGCCAAAAACAAAGCAAAACTAGTGGTAATCTAAACCTATTGGCTTTAAATCCTAAATTTTTTGGTTATAATTTTATGCTATTTAAAAACCTATATGTTCTGAGATGCCGATTTTGCATGACCAGCAATCACTAGTTTGGCAGTAAGTGTAAACCGCAACCGAGTTCATTTATTTTTAGAAGCGACTTGGCAATAAGCCCACCAAAAATCGTGTTTAAGCTTGGGACAAAGAGAAGCAAGGGTAAGTTTTCAAAAAGAGGTAGACTTTAAGGGTACATTAAACCTCTTATCCCTTTCCATCTGCGACCACGAAAGCACTTTCTGTTTAACAATACCTGGATGGATTTTCTTGGCCATGCCGGGGAGGGATTTTGATAGGGAAGATGCTGCCTTCAATCCGTCGCTAACATCCCCGGTTGAAATTTCCGTGTCTCCAAGTGAAATATTCATATTTAATTATTTTACGTATTCTAGCCTAAGCTGCGAAAAATGCAGTGACCGTGCCTCCTGAAGAAAACAATATTGTCAGTCTACTAGCGGCAGGTTCCTATTTTAAGCAGCAAGGATCCTGAAGTTTCTAGACTTGAACAACTTTTTTGAGCCTGGAATCAACTTAAGTTTTCGAATAAAAGATGTGAATCTTGCCTAAAAACACGTGATCTGTTCAAAATACGTTGAGAAAATTTTTTTATTAAATACTGTTTGATAAACCCTTGTAACATATTCACTGATCTGCAAAGGGCTTACGTCTCTCTCAGGTCAAGGAATAGTTGTTCATTTATTCTCATGAACTAACCACCAAGCATATTAAAAAATCATTTCAAAAAGATGCAGCACGAAACCGACAATAGGAGGATGTAAAGCAACAATATACGTTACGACACACAAGAAAATAGAAAATAAATAAAATATAAGTAGGCACGTTTATGACGACTTTGTATAGCTCTGCCACAGGTCTATATGGACATGAGGTATAGAAGCGGGACAACTTGAAGGTCAAGTTTGCTCCAGTTTCAAACTCGCAAATTGGCTTTTGAAAGCCAAGCTGAAGCTCGTGCCAGAAAACCAAATCAAACAGTTTTAAAAACCTGTTATTGGCTAATCAATAACTAACTTGCCGTTTGTGAATATGTTCATAGAAGATCAGTGCGTAGAAGTAATATTTGCCTCACTTCCAACTCGCAGGCCTCTAACATGAGCGTCTGACATAAGTCACGTGTGTAAAATCCATAGCTTTGAACAAGGTTTTTGTAAAATTGCCAAAGAGTAAGTTTATATAACATTAAAATTTCGAAAATGAGAGCGATTCTCTTCCAGATATTTTTATGGTAAACTTTCTATTGAGCTTGTTTGTGGACTGCAAGCTCTACCAATGCAACAAAATGGCACATTTTGGGTCATATAAAGGCAATAGTAGCCTCTTGCCAACACCAAAGGTCAAGCAATCACGTGATTATTACGTAGTTTACAAATCGAAACTCGACTACATGGTTATTGTTATGACATGAAGTCAATTACGACACAACAGCGTCATTTCTTTTGCCCTAGAATCAAATTAGAAAAGGGTTCACCTAAACCGAAATTAATTTTTCCAGGTGCTGGCCGGTGGCAGTGGTGTATCAAATGTTGTCACTGGGGCTCGCATTGTAATCGAGGGTCAGATCTCGATCAATTACTCTTTCATCAACCCTGATCGTGGTAATCTAAATAATTGCCTTCAGAGATCCCCTGCTAAAGCATGATGGTTCCGCAGGCTGACCTTGAGAAAAGGATTAAATTATTACTTGAGAAAAGGATTACGAAAAGAATTACTTGAGTTCGTAGTAATTTGCTGGATGAATACAAAAACAAGGCAACGCTGCTTTTGTAAATAAACTGTACAGTACATCTTTTGGTCTTTCGAATTAAAAACTTTTGATACTCTACAGTATTGCTGCGTGAATGATTACAAACAATACTTATTTAGCATTGGGTTTTAAATGTCATTTAATTTCACTTTTCAGAGGTTTTGAAAAGAGCTTTTGCACTAGAAATACAATGTACGAGCTAACCTTCAATCACAAAAAAGGGCAATTCTAACTTTGCTTATCTCAACTGACTTCTAGCTTCTTCACAAAAACCTAATATTTTCTATAGGATTCTCAACAATTATTTTGTTAAAGATTTCTCGTCCCATCAATACTATACAAAGATAGTTATATTTTTGATGTTCATTACGATATCAATTTTACAGCCAACCAACATAACATAGCCTATGTGACTAAGTAAAGTTTTCAAAAGTTCAGCCGAAATCAACAAAAATTAAGTTAAATTAATACAAAGATCTTTTTTGTTTCAGATTGTTACGATGGCACAACTCACTGGGACCTCTTCAAATCTAAAGTGAATGAATCGTTCTAGCGTTGAGGCTCTAAATCCTGTAGAAACGGTCGCTATGGCCACCATTCTCGTTTCGTCCAATCAAAAACAACTCAATCTTATCATCCGCACCTACCGGTATGCGTTGTTCTTTATAGTGATTAGGTTTCCATGACGAAGTCAAACAAATACTCTCGCATCAAACCTGAGGCGTTTAATGAGATTTCGCCAAAACATTTCATTTGAGCTCGAAAAGGTTTCGAGCGTTTCCGAGTTTATCGGCCTGGTTCTACCCGCACTCTCTACGAAAGTAATTTTTTGCTAATTTACCTCGTTAAAAATACGTCAACAAGATGCACCCTTAAATTTTTTAAGCAAAAACAACTCTCCAAAATTTTCTCAAAAATGCGTGTTTTTGTGAAGTCACTTATGCACTACCCAAGTGTTACGAAAACCATAACTTAGTTGAGTTTTGTTTCCTACGCAACAAGAAGATAGAACAACATTTGTGAAAAAATATTCCTTCCAAGTTGAATCTGGAGCGCGCGCCACTTTTCCAACCATTCTCATATTTTAGATGAAAGTTTTGTTATCCCCTGCGTGTACATTTTGTAAACTATCACTTCTTGTCTTCAATCAAAGCACTTAATTGAATTGTATTGAAAGAGACTTTTTGAACTTTATTTGGGACTTCAGCTAAGTAGTGAGAAAAAGAATGTTTGGAAAAAAAGTTTAGTTTGATTTTGAAAAATGCCATAGCGTACTTTTCTCATTGAAGCCAACGCAAACAATAAGGAAAGAGGCAATCCATTCTTTGATTCGCTTTGGCAACCGATTGTTTCAGAGCCGGTTCGAATTCGTGAAGCGGAAACACAATGGGATGCGCTGTCAACCAGAGCGTCTTGTGCGGTGTATCTTTTCGCCAACACAATGGAAAAAATGTTTACTATTGAATTCCAACACCAACTTGGCTTCATTCAAGTTTTATGAAATGTTTTTTAGTGAAAAATGACTTGTTCGAATCAAAACGCATCGACCTGCTAAAACAAAATCTAGATTGCTTTTTTTGCTTATGACCCCTTACCCACTAAAAAACTTTCCTCGCGACTACAGTGAAACGTGCGAAGTTCTAAGTTTAAGGAGGCGATGAGGTGACCCCTCTTACCACCCAACCCTCGAAAGAGAAAAATGAAACTACTCTTTTAGAGCATTTGTTTCAATGATTGCCCCCCTTACTAATCCCCCAAAAATTATATTGTAACGCATTAGCTCATTTAAAGAAAGCCATTGCACTATGCCTTTTCCCCTTAAGCAAAGGTTGATCATCAACAAAAGGTTATCTTTTCAAGAAAAGTAACAAAATCGCTCTCACCTCATGTCAAACCCCAAAAAAGTTTATCACCCCTCGACCATACAGCAAATGCGGCACTGGCTTTTTCCTTTCAAAATCCGTGATACTGTTCGCACCTAATAGAACCAAAAACAACACAATGCAGCATAATTCAGATAGCTGGGTTCTAATCCACTTGGCACTTAAAATAAGAAAGACTTTGTGATTTCTGTCACGTGTGGTTATTGTAAATGATAAAAGCTACCAACTTATCTCGCTATCAACGTGTATTTAAAAAAGATTGCAATCAAGTGCTCTTGTACAGTAAAATCCAACCTGCTGCAAACTGTTGACAGAAAATCACCGGGCGATGCTATATAGCCCTGAACATTTCTCAAACCTGGTTCTGCACTACGCTGCAAGTCATGTCAAAAGTTAAGTTGCTCTAAGTTGGTTCGGTTGTTTGTGATGGTATTGCAGAGAGAAATAGGAAGTAGCTTTACAAAATATACTTGCTGTTTGACGTTAAAATTTTACAAGAATTTTTAGGCTAATTACTTTCTTCACTTTCGACTTTGATCTTTCGACAGTTAAGATCCTCGTTTGACTCAGTGTGAAAAAGAACTGCTGCTTAGGGGCGTGGAAAAAAGGAGAGGACAAGTTGGACAGGTTATGCCCCAAGAAAGTATCATACATAACGAAGAATTTGAAAAAAATTATCACTTAAAATTTTGAAAAGCATAATTAAATAAAACGCCCGAAAAATGGAAAAAAATTCAACACTTGTTCGAAATTGAAGAAACTATTTTTTTCCTGTTTTCCCTTCTCTTCGAAATAAAATCCTATTGCATAAATACTTATTTTTTGATTTTGAAATCACTATTTCTCTCTGTTTCTCTCACATTTTAACTAACTTACGAAAGGCAGAAACTCATTCTGGAGAAAATAATTTAAATGTAATGGCTGCTTGTCCTAATCACAATATTTTCGTACGAGCCGATACAAGTTTACTCTAAAACATTATTTCATTGGCAACATTGAACAAAGTATTTTGTTTCATTGGCAACATTGGCGGTTGCAATCATTAGTAATAGTATGAATCTTAGGTTTTTCGTTTCAAAGAGATACGGTCATCGACTTGTCGATCACATTAGCGTAAAACTGAACTATTTGTTTGTACTTCATATCTTTCAATACAAAAGCAAAATAATCTCATTACGCGCTTGTTTTGATAGTTGACATTTTTTTCTATGCCAATGTCATAAGCTCATCATCCACATTAAAACTTCACTGTCGCCAAAGTTGGGGCATTGTCCCATAGAACAATCACCTGCTCTTCTAGATATGTACGTGTTTTGCCAGTTTTATCACAGACACAAAAAAGCTGTCCAAAGCGCAAGATAAACTTGCCTCAATAGCCTTATTTCAGATCAAAAAAAAGGGGTGTGTTTTTAAAAAAATTTTTAGAGAAAGGGGGTGTGGGCGTTAAGTTCAATTATATCATCAAAGCGAAACATTAAGTAGGTTCAATTATGTCATCAAGCGATCTTAAAATAAGTGAGCTCAATTTTTTTTGGGGAGGGAGCAGAGCATTAAGGAAGTGAAACCGTTTGAAAGTGAAAGTTGTACTCATTTTGGTGTTCAAGTCAGCAGAAAAACCTTTTCGGGAGATTGAATTTTGTTACGCAAGTTTTGTCTGCAAACTGACTTTTATTACATTTCGTGCTTCTGTCATACAGTTTGGGGGATTACCACCCTTTTATCTTCCGTTAAGTAGTCCAGGGGACGAAATAATGGCTAAATCCAAGCGAAATAAGACAATGCCAAACTTTGAAAATGGACCATGTTTGCAAACCGCTAACTGGCCTTGATTTTCCTTTTTGGATACATGATTGCATGTCTGATTTATCACGGCCGAAAGAAGAGATAAAGATAATATTTTTTCTTCTCCATTCTCAGGCTTTATGACCGTCTCACCGTCAGAACAAACGGGATAAACAATTTTCTTGCCAATATTTTCAGAATTCTGACCAATATCAAGAATGGAAGCCACGAAGGTATAATTGTGTCAAAATTCAAATTTTTTCGTAATTGAAACTACGAACTGACTTTTTCTGGTGTGCATTAAAAACAATAGCTCCGTTCTTTTCCTCAGGACACAAAAAAACAATGGGCTTCGCTATAAACCAATTGCCATTCTACTGGTTATTGTATCAACATTAGCATAGCAACAGCTCCAGTTGCTGTATACAGGAAGATAGACGAAAAAATAGAGGTTAAGCTGGCCTTAACTATGCTTTTAAAAGTTGGAAATAATAAAAGCTGACTCGACATGAAACATGACTTATTATTTGAAAACCAAATAGATTTGTTAACGAACCGGCTTCACTTTTATTTATAGAAGGTTAAAATCAACAATGGACAAAAACCAGCACGCCTTGTTCTTTAAATTGGCGATTACTATTGCCTTATTTTATTTGAATTGCAACTAAGCGAGTGTATTTTCGGCCAAAGCAGATCCGTTCAACGCTCTCCGCTACGACTTATCAGCAAAACGTCCTGGCACAATCAGGCAGGCATCTTTGTTGCAGAGGACAAAAAGTGTTCACTTTTAATTGGAAGACTTGTTTAGTTGCGGTTGGGCATTATTTCGGAAATCGCTCTGTCGCACCAGCGTGAAGTAGCAATAATTCGTAAACCTCGAGTCCTGAATGGATGAAGCTGGGCCACAAGAATGGAATTGGCCATGCAGAGAGACTTCTCACATGGGTTCCTTAACCTTTTCATTTTAATTTTACATGATAAAGGAGTTCAAGTCATTTAATGAAATAATCATTCTCGATTTTTCCAGAGCTCAAAAAAGTAACTTTTTACATTTACGCTGCTTAGAAACATCTTCAACGTAGTTTACTAGTAGCGTTGATTGGTTTGCCAAAGTTGAAACCTTACAATGACGGTTTTGTTCAGTTCTTCGAAAATGCGTTTTACGGCGAATTAATCGACTGATGAATTTCAATCAGCAGTAAATTTATCGAGAAAGAACAATTTATCGATCAGTAGAAACTTTGAAGACACTGCAACAAGTGTGGATGTGCATGTACTGCGAATCTGTAAAGGCTAAATATTCAATAAGCTTACAAGCTAGCAAACCGCTTTATCCAATTTTCTTGTTGCATGTTTGGAATGGAAAGTTCAAGTTTTTTTCCCCCTTTTCTATCTTCCCTCCATTTTTCAGCGAAATATTTTAGGCGAAATTACGTACGATAATCTCATATTTATTTGCTACACTATACGATAATAAACATTACATTGGAAGTAATACGTTGATACAATAAATGCAAAGTGTAAGCGAAAAAATAAAAATGTGGTAAAGAACAAAAAAATAGAAAGAAATCGCCCGCAATGCCTAGAAAATCCATCACAAGCCACGTAGAGCAATTATTTTCACGAATTTCTATTGGAAACACTGCATAAGGCGAACTAAAAAATTTTAACAGTGGCAACACTTATTTGTTTTCGCAAATGTAAAAAAGACAGGCATCGATGGACGGAGTTTCGAGTGGTAGGGCAAACACACAAAATTGATTTTCTTCAAGAGGACCATAGACATTCGTGTAAATCGGGCCGTACTTGGGTTTTGGAAAAAAGTGCGACTAAATTAGGTTACTTGCAGCAAAATTGAACAAATATTTAAGTATTTTACACTCTTGTGAAAAGTACATTCGGTATAATTGCTGACTAGCAACTTAAAATTTCTAAAAAGAAATTAAGTCAGACGCAGTGGCATTCGTAAAAACTTCGGAGTTAAACTACACAGAAAGCAAAACAAGAAACACATCTTCATAAAAAGACACCAAAATACTGCTGTAGGCTAAGTCTGCTATTTTAAGGAATTTAAACAATTACGTAGCAGAGACGACAAGTCACTTATAACATAAACGCATCCATTTCATGGCCTTTAGTAAAGAAGAGTAACCACTATTTTCTTATAATGGCTGCGACAGAGCACAATGGCTAAGGAAGACAGCTGACTTCATCATAGGGGGCAGGTCGAATAGAATAATTAATCCAACTAATAGACCAGATTACGTAATGCTGCAGTTTGTGACAAACAGTCTGTTTTGAAGTGCAAAAATATCTAATAATGGAATAGTGATTACTTCCATACTACAGAAGGCGATGGTTTGAACGGTTGGCACGCCAAAACACACAAAAGACTCACATACACGGTAACTACAGCGATATCACGATGTGCAGGCAAGTGAGTAGCATGGGTCAATTTCTCTGACAGGTTACTTTAAAGCGTTGATACTCGAAAACACAAAAATCGCTCGCTGAACAAAGTTGAATGTTTAACCGGTGACCGGCAGTTGGCCAACATTGCACCGGCAAACCCTGATCTCGTACGAAACCGGCTTCAAAACATTTCAAAACTTGTTTGTCCGGTTAGCAGCAAGTCGCGTGCGTGACGTCACCGCGACCTAACGGACTGATTAATGCGCTAACGAGACCACAAAGGCGGGAAAAGCAATGTCAGTAAATGAGTGAAGAAAGCCTAGTAAGTGCGAACGAAGACGGCGTAGTACAGAAGGCGACTTGAATTGGTCACGCTTGATCAGTAAAACGGCAACCCATCTGGCTTAGCCAGGATAAAATAAATAAACAAGATCAAAATTGGCTTAAATCGAGTAAATTGAGCTAAGGACGTTGGCGCTAAAAGAAAAAATACAGAAATACGCTAAACGCAAAATCATGACGTCACTTTTCATATTTCAAAGTTTTTTATTTGGCTAATTCAATTTATGGCTGGTGTCGCTCACTGTTGTATTTACTAATTTTCGTCTTGCTGCAGCCATCGGGTGCGAGAAAAATTGGTCTAGAACATTCGGCTACGTCTTCACTAGTGTTGCTGCAATGTGAAGCCAGGAGGGTGGGACTTGGACAGTCGTGTTCCATTTACACATCGTTTCAGCCGCAAGGCGAGACAGAGCGCGGTGCGAGCACCTCAATCGAGGTCAACTAACGGTGAGGCTGCCTCTTATAAAGAGCTTGTACGTAAGCTCGCATGAGTTTGACGATTTCGTTCACGTTTTCCGACGCGAACGATATGTCGCCCCTCGATTCCGTTTGGATGCGGAAAATGTTGGCGGACACAGCTCCGAAAGAAAGGATGCTGGAAAAAAAAAGCAAAAGTAAGTGGCAAGCCTTTGACATCGTGATAACCGTAACATTACATAACAACGTAACATTTCAAAAAATGAAATTGAAAATTGATGGCTTTACCATCTTCAGATAAAGTCTTTATCGAGATCACTGAACACTTGTCACTAAACTAAAAAGTCTGACCAGTTTAAACTCAGTTCTTTGAAGCGAAAACTGCCGTTGATTAATTTTTCTTGCTAAATTACCTGCAATGACGTTAAACTAAAAGATTAAGCCACTAAGTTTTGTTGAACTGGTCAACTGTCTAGCTGGTTGAGTCGTGAGAAGTTTCCACACTCCTGGACTCCACGGTATCCATCAACGCCCCAATCCGAAAGAGAGATTGGTCTACAGCAGCGTGGTCCAACTGCAGGCCCGCGAATAATTACGGTGATTAGCGTGATTACGATTAGGGTTGCCATGCTTTCCAAAAATTCCGGACATGTCCGGAATTAATATGGGTGTCCAAAAGTATGCTCAAATGTAGGCGATAACCTTTTCTTTTTTTTGGAGAACACCTTTATTTGGGGTAACACATCCCTAGTTTAAACCGTGGCCCGCTATAAAATCAAGTTGGACCACACTGGTCTGCAGCATTGCTAGCAAATCCAGCCAAGCGGAGAAAAGGATTTGAAAATCTAAACGCCACAGTGATCACATAGCTTACTTTTGAAACGAGAAGTGTTCCATTTGAGCCGTGTGGCCCCTCTTGTAGACCGACGCTCCACTGGCTGCCACTGCTAGAGTAAGAACCGTCTCTCCAAACTGGGCCTCGTGGTTTTCAACTTTGAAAAGATAAGAACCATACCCAGGCCAGGTCTGCGCCAAACGGACGTATTCCAACTGCAAGGATTAAATACATTTTTTTCACTAACTAATTCATTGTTTTTGAAAAGGTATGTCAAGTGATCTGTTGGAGGGAAAGCAATCAAATGAGAACTAAGACCAAATATTCAATTAGCGAGGATTGGATCTCAGTTCTCGATGGATTGCTTTCCAATCAATCCATTAATTTATTCAATCTTTTGAGATCCCCAGCTTTTCTCACTGGCTAATTGGGCGAACGGTCAGTAAAAAATATCCGAAAACAAAAACTGTTTCCATGATTGAAGTAATCACGCAGTAGCAATAATTATGTTTATCTTTACAAAATGCAATGAAAGTAGGTATCAATGAGCTCGTTTGCACTTTTTAAAAGCAACAGCTTTTCGCGCAGGGACATTTTGATCAAGACTGATTTTCACGGTTTGTTTTACATTCTCCTTATCGTCCAATTTGAGCGCCAAGCAGGGTATACGCAAATGCTAATTGAAGTCTTTGGTACGGCTTTACAAAAGAATTAAACCCAGGTCTACCCACTGCAGATTAAAGGCTCTTGCCGCTACACCATCGCGATTAATTGTAAAAAAAATTAAAACAAACACATCAGAGATCAAAACAACTGCAAGAGAATACGACTGGTGCGGGCTGTGTACCAGCAAAAACTAAAAGAGATGTAAAACCCTTTAGTTGAGATGAGAAAACTGCATCATTTGAATACGCAACCACTTAATGACCTTACGAAGCGCTTACGAAGAATTTTTGAAATTTCAGCCCTAAATGCTATTCTCTGTAGGCACGAATCCAGAATTAATTCTGTTGTCATGCAGTGTTTAACAATAAAGAAGTGACGAAAAACGAACTAGACAAGGGTTTCTTAAAGTGAGCCTTAATATTCCCACTCGAGGATTTTCATGTTAAAATAATTGATTGAGTTACACATTAATCAGAGTAAAGTTTTCAGATTTACGCGAATCTGGATCAGGGTATTGAGGCTTAAAACCTTTTAAGATCTTTGGACAACACAACACATTGTGAGGAGCTTCCTACAACTGCAAGCAATGCAGCTTAAGCTCAAGAAGACACAGCATATTTTAGTGCCATCTTGCGGTTAAAAATTTTTACATATCTTTACCACTGCTTCGGGCTCCTGCATTCCTTTCAATCTTCGCCAACGATCCGTTACATTGGACACAATATCTTGGAGCTCCTGGATGTAGAGAGTTCTCTTCATTTCCTCGTTCTCGTCATCCTCTTTAACTTTCTTCATTTGCCTCCTTCTGAACGTGTTAAATATGCTGGATCCCTGAAGAAACAACAAATACGCCTGTTTTGCAAGTCTGCAGAAAATCAACTTGTTTTAATTCAACTTAACTCAAGACAACTTAACAGAAAATCAACTTAATAAAATATTAAGACAAGGTCGTCGTGGTATGCTGTAACAAAACTTGACTGCAATCCGTACATTTCGTGCATTCATGTTTCAGAAGAATAAGTAGTTTTTTGCAGTGCTATTAAGGTTGACTCAAAATTTAAGTTACGTTTTGCCAAGCCGTAACCCAGATCTAGCCTTTCTTTCTTCATACAAACTAGAACTTTCTCGCCGTATCTTACCGCCGAAGCGTAGCGAGTTAGGTTACAAATTAAGGTCAATCAGGTACAAAAATGCAGTCAATTTCACGCAAAACAAATTGCCAATCAAACCAGTAAGAAAACAACAATCGCTTAGAGAAGAAATCAGTCAGACCGGTAAAAATTGGAATATTTGCTGTGTAAGTTAAATAAAATCGATTCGTTTTGGCTTTCATAATAAATTGCATAGTTTTTAAATCGAGCTGATTAAGTATGTCTACAAGCGAGAATTCTAAATATATTTAACTTGGTTTTTGATCCATACAGACCAAGCTACTTTGATTCTGGATATCAAAAAAAAGCCAAAAGAAGGCCAGCTGAAATATAAAGGATATATTAAATTACCGATCGTTTCTTGGGAGTTGAATTGGACTCTGGTGGAGTCAAGGAAAATGAACCGGATCTTTTTCCGTCTTTCAAATCATCAACAGTGCTAGTCAGTTCATACGCACCGCGTAGCTTGTTGACAGGGTAGAATTTTTCGATCTCTTGCCTGTAGAAGAAAAGAATACGTTGTCACGATCTCCAATGTCGTTAGTAGCATTTTCAACCTTTGGTTACAGATAAACTTAGTCCTACATAGAAGATGGTTGCATTCACATCCACTACGGAGTTGCCAGTACTGGTGGAAAAACACATTTCTAGCACAGGCTCAACAACCAAGAAAGGTTGTAGAATGATTTTCAAAACGCACAAAAACGCATAGTGCTGTTTATCATCGAGTGCCAGCCTGCGCGCACGTTCGTTCGTGTGTGTATAGGTGCTTGTACTCACTCCCACGTCTGTCCGTGATAATTTCCATGTACGAATTGGAGTCGGAATGCTGCCAGCTGTCTGATTACTTCTTCAGATCCGGGATATAAACCTTGGATCACTTGTTCGTGTACCTAAAAAAGGTAAAAATAGTAAAACAAAGCTCGACAAGAATACGACGGCAAACTTCAGCAATCATTTTAACGTTGAAAATGCACTCAATAGCGGGCTCATCAGAAAAACAAAAAATTATGCACCCAGCATGTGGTAAGAAGCGACTTTTAACCACTCCAAATGGCTATCAGCCTTGCTAATGACAAGGCTACCAGTCTGCAATATGTATTTATGACTGGACGAAAACAGACTGCCGCTTTCCTTTTGCCCAGGAGTCGGTAATCTGCGGTTCTTTCACACTTCAACTACACCCCAGCGCGGCTTGGGAAAATCTAAACCATGCATGAGCGAAAAAGGGGAAACAAACTTTTAAAATCACCCCTATCTCAAAAAAAAGTTTTCAATTTCGGGTTGAGATAAAAGTAGCAAAATAATCACTTTCAAAAAATCAATTTCCAAAAAAAATTTGTAAGTATTTGAAGCTCTAGTGTTTTTTCCCGCGAAAGCCGGATTCAAATGCTTTTTCAGATGCCAAAGATTGAAACAGTGGTTCTCTTATTTCCGTTAAAATGCCGAAACAGACAATAGGACTCTTTCTGTAAAAAATTTGCCAAACTATTTTGTATGATATGCAAAGCTAGACATCACTGAAGCAGTGTGTTCTACCACTTGCCAATAACATTGCATTACATTTTATCAGTGAGACGTGAATTACAGGCGCTCTCGTAAGTTTTGAACACAGGAGCATGCGCTATGAAGCCTAAGGCTTCATAAGTAAACTATTTAACATATGTTCACATAATATTAACTCACATCTTCGAAGACGAAGTGATATTCAATTGAGTCCTGTGATATCTCCAGTGGATCAAATACACAGTAGAGCTTGAAGTAAAGGCACCATTCAGGATCAGATGTACCATTTTCGCTGTTGTTCTTCTGGATATCCTGGTTTAAACTTCAGAAACAGAAAGATGATTGATTATAGTGTTCTCCCGCGACATCGTATGATTCAATATAGTATAATGTTGCCAATTTATTTTTTAGTTGCCGTTCGGCAGCGAGCATTTCTACTCTAATGCACTTGTAACCGAGCAGGAATATGGAGACAAAGTGCCTTTCCACCGGCAAAAAACAATACAAGCATTGAACAAACCATCACAAAGTTGAAAGATTGTCCTTAACTACGTTGCGTTACGTTTAGGAAATAACCTCTCAAATTTTTTAAATGTTGATCTCCAGCAAGGACATGTGCAACTTTGAATTAGAATTTTTTTAATATCAAAAAAGCTTTTTCACAAGGCTGAACTGTCCACATTGCTGGTAGTCCCATGCTGGAACGTAAGCAAAAGAAAATCCATTGATTTAGGTATGGACCTATGAACGGTTTGCACAAGTGTGACGTAATTCTTCACCAGAAGCCACGACTGTATTATATATATACATATCAGGGAAAAAAAGTCTCACGTTGCTGCCACAGCACTCGATAACAACCAAGATTAGAGCTTTCAGTTGCCATGTGATGAGCCGCTTGGCGAAACAGCTGTTGTGGCTTTATTTTATTTTTACCTGACGTGTAGTGCTTAAAATTACATATACAACTTATATTACTTATAAAATAGTCACTTAGCTGTACAGTGCTCGACAGCAAGTTTGCCGGAGTCGTAATATGTATATATATATATATATATATATATATATATATATATATATTATTATTATTATTATGTATATTGTAAATATATATATATAATATATATATTATTATTATTATGTATATTGTAAATATATATATATATATATATATATATATATATACACACACTGAAATTCGTAAATAGAAGGTCTTACATGCAATAAACTTACATTTCAAGGCGGGCCAACGCATCGGCCACATATGCATTCGGCTCCAACGCTCGATCGAACTCTCCTCTGTGTTCAAACAACGCGAAAGTGTTTTTCTGTCCATCCAGTTCCATACCGCGTTGCAAGGTTTGGACAACCTAAAAATATTAGCAACACTGTTAAGGGGAAAGTTCAAGCAAAAAGAGTAAACTGTAAGTTCTACATAAGTAATGTTCGAAAAAAAACGAAATCAAACAGAAAAAAGCAAAAAATAAGTATATAGATCCATAAAACTGAGATAACAAGAACTCAAAACTTTATGACAGCAAAAATCAAAAAATAAAAACGTTTTGTCCCAACACAAACCTTTTCTACATACAAAGAATTAGTACAGATTTTTATGAGAGACAGTACTTCCAGGACACAACGTCGTGACATAAAAATACAAAGTGAGAGCAATCACGATACGGTACAGCACACGACGATGGAAAAATCAGAGACAAGCTAGTTTCGCCTTAAAGAGATTTAGGCAAACATCAAACACAACACAATATACATTAAGCCACGGCCCTGACATATTATCAGGCATGACAGCGTTGGCTTAGTAGCGTATATTGTGTTGTGTTTGATGTTTGCCTCAATTACTCATTCGCCTCATCATTTTCTTAAGGCAAAACCAGCTAGACGCGGATTTTTTCACCGTCGTGTACCATACCGTAGCGTGGGCCGCCTTCAGTTTTTATTTTTGTGTGGCTAATTAGGTAATTTGTTAAACATACATAATTGCGATGAAAATGACAAATTATTAAGAAAACTTCCAAAATTAACAAGCAATGGATGGACGATGTGGCAAAGCTAAGTTTGTTCTGATCCTTACATTATGTGTACTGTCCCATATTGTGGGTTGCTCTCACTTCATATTTCTTTTTTGGTATTTGTTTAAAAGTATACGCCTTTACAAAACGCATACAATGAATTCTGCTTCAAAAAATCAATATTGACATGTGCAAAAAGTACAGTTCATTCCTGCTACATATCCGTAAACTAAGAGCCATTGTTTGACTGGCTGGTATAGACGTGGGTTCAAATCCAATTCTTCACTGAGTTTTTGAGTTTGAGAGGTATAAGTAGGGCAAGTTTTATCGATAAAGTCAATCTTTTTATGGTAAGCATGATTACCGAAATATTCAGTAAAAATTATAGACGCACGGAGTGAGTTTCAGATTTTAAACTTTATAGGTCAATAAAAAGTAAATTTTCAACCTTATAATTTTTTGTTTTCAGATCATCAAGTCAATTTTCGCTAAATGATCTATTTGTTAAATTGAATCAAACAAGCATGATAACAAGGAAAAATGTCTTCAGTTACAGTTAATCACAGTTATTGAGAAACATTGAATACTGCACATTGGCAAAATCTACAATGGCGTATTTTCGGTGTTCGATCCCCGTCTACTTGTGCGCGTTTTATTTCCTTCCACAGATTTCAATCGAGCAATGGCGATGCAACATTTAAACGAAGTGAAATAATTACCAAGTAGTGCCTAGCGTCATTGCAACTGACAAAATCAGACGATGCCAGAGCTACGCGCTATGATTGACTTAAAAGAGCATAAAGGCGCACCGGTAGTAAAAAGTGTTCATATTGGCAAAAGCCATTAGCATTACATTTCTGAACTAAAAGAGCTAAAAAGCTTTTTCTTGTCAGCGGTGAAACAGCAGAGAACAGATCTAGCGCGTAGGCACGTTCTTTTCAGTAGAATTAAAAGGCATGGAGCCATTTGTCAGCAATTCGTTAAGCGCAATATCAATAAGCCAATCTTGTATAACATAGCAGCACAGCCTGCCCTCAAGTGACTCTGTAGAAAAAGTTTTTTCAGATGTCAATGGCGGGAAAGCTGCTTGCTAATAACGACAGGAATTTTACAGCTGACTGTGTCACACATTACATGCATGTGCATTTCAATTCTGCTCCTGGAGAGAATAACTACGTTCGAGAAAAACTGAGACGAAATATTGATGCTGCTCGTGTTTTTCTTTGGTTTTGTTGATATTTTTAATAACAAAGTTAATTAACGGTTAGGCCAACCCAAGTTAATTTCAAACATTCCTAGGTTACTTTTTTCTGTTTTTAGTCACATAAAATTTGCTTTAGTTAAAAGACCTAGAGATAAATCAAATCATCAATTTTCTTGATCCGGTATTGGGCAACACAAATAAATTGCAATCTTTTCTATATAACCGGGAATAGTGCTAGACAAGCTGGTGCGGTACTGCTAGTTGAAGCGTTGTAGCATAGGTCAGAGCAAGCTGTACCGTGAAATAAGGAAGACTGTAAGTTACGAATACAATCATATCTGTTGTTGTTGTTGTTAGTTACCCGACCCCTTTCCAGGGATGGGGGCATGGTGGAAGACCATGAAACCCCAGAAGCCTGGCAACCCCCCAGGGTCTGGACTAGAGGTCGCAAAGAAACAGAGAGTCGCCAAAGAGTGAGCAGCGAAGAGTCCGTAGCTGGACAGTGCAGAATGAGATGAGAGGTGTCCTGGGACGAGTGTCCGCAGACGCTGCAGGAAGGATTCTCGATTCTGCCAATCCCATAGAGATAAGAACCGAAAAGAAGGCTGTGTCCGTTGCAGCCTAGACGGGAGAGGACAGAGCGAGCATGACGAGGGAGCACAAGCTCCTCGGTGGAAATAAAGGGAACCTGCGTGTCGAAGAATTTAGATGAGACAGTACGCCTCCAGTCCGAGAAAAAAAAAGAGTGGATACGAGAGATAAGAGAGAGAGACTACAAGGGATTGTAGAGGGCGCTAGTAGCGCTCCCCGTCTGGCCAGCTCATCAGCCGCGTCGTTCCCCGGGAGAAACGAGTGTCCGGGGACCCATTGTAGCCTGATAGAACAGGAGGAGAGAGAAGACAGTTCCTGCCAGATCTGCCATAGAGTTTGAGATAAGAGGAAAGACGGAGGAGAGGATAGGGTGGCGAGAGGAGAAGAGAAATGGCAGATTCGTTAGCGGTATCAGCATCAGCTTACAAAATATATCTAATAACTGTAGCTTGCAATCAATTAATAATTGTTAAATTGCCTATAGCACGATACTTGATGACGTTGAATGCCTATACAAAAATGTGAAATGATGCAGCGGTATCAGCTGTCTTGTTTCTATGAAAAAAATCGACAGACACACAGACAGATGTACCTTTCCGACAGTTGTAGACGAGTTGATGAAGATATCGCACGTGGCGCCACCGTAGCAGTGAATCACAGTCTCGAGGTCTCTCATTTCGAGGACCGACGTGATTTCAGAGATGGAGGGAACCATTTCTCTTCGTTTTGAAGCTTGTAAGCGCAGAGCGTTCTCAGCAAATGATGCATAAGCTGCGCCAAACGTCTTAGGATACCGTTCTTGAACACTGCAAGACAAGCAAGGTTTGAGATGCACATCGCCCAGCTTTAAATCAATGCAACGTCACCCTTTTATATTCAAATAGCATTTGTACAAAAAAAAACTGACATTTCACAAAAACAATAATTACACAACACAATGCCATTTTCAACAGCCCCATTTCACCACAAAAGCACATTTCACACTACTAAAAATACGATTTTACTACAAAAAACAGCGTTTTGCACAGTACTATAAGAAATATTTTATCATAAAAATAGCATTATAATCATCGAAACAACCACTTTAGCTCTGCTAACACGCTTTATTTTCTTGGTGCACCGATTAATACAGTATGTCTGGACTACAAACTGTTCTACAGCAAGCATCATTTTTTCATCGAAGACATTTTCTAAAAATGATAGTTTCACCACAGAAAGTCACACACTTTCGACAACCCTCACCGCTTCAAGTGAAATTTCAAGTAGTGTTGCACTGGTCTGGACGGATGGTAGGCGCAGCACATGCAGGCAATAAGATGCCAGTAGTGCGGACACGTGGTAACGTGCTGTTGCTCGCACATCTGCTTGTCGGTTGTGAGTTGGGTGGTGTATACTGCAGTTTGCTTTATAAGTTGCAAGTAGATCTCGTCTTGAAACAACTTCGAATCGTGACACGCTCGGAGAATTTCCTAAGAAATAGTGGCAACACTGTTAGCCGCGCAAGACATAGCCATAGAGTTTTGACTTTAATTACCGGGTGTGTCTGCGACGTTGTGCCCTAGGGAACTTCCCTGCTTGGTAGCACTAGCAATTTTGAAGTTTGAACGCGAGAAGTTTCTTGCACACCGAGATAAAAATCGTGTCATATAGCAATAACTGGATAAATTGGAACTTGGATATTTTCGATCGTTTTATTGCATGACGTCTTCCAGAAACGACCCGAATTCTGTCACTTGACAAAACACAGCGAATGGTAGTAAACATCAGTGGGAAAGTGAATCGATCATCTATTGCTCTTGCAACGGTAGTGCGAGACCAATTCATAGTTGCATGCACCTTGACAATGAAGCCAAATTTGGAAAAATTGAGCTTACCCGTAACATTTTTGCCTCCTCTTCAATACTTTCAAAAGTCTCTACCTCCATTGCTAGGAGCGAACCAAATATTCTTACAGCTTCATCGCGAAGGGTGAAATGGCCTTCACCAGTAGGCACCTGTTAACGCGTGATTGGTTAATATAAATCGCATGACTTAACAAGTGAACGTTTTTTGGTCAAACATTACATGAACAAAATCAATCAAATATTACTTGTTGGCATATTCACGGGACTAAACAGTCGTTCTTGATTGAATGAACTTACCTGGTCGTATGGGAGAGACAAAAGTGGTGAGCGGAGAGGTTGAGAAGCCTGGCGGAGAATGGGATTCCGCTTATATATGAGGTCAATTTCTTTTTCAGTTTCAGCATTCTGTAAAAAATATAAAAAAACGATAACAATGCATTAAAGTTTACAGGGAAGAAACTGCATGAATCACAATAAGGTTGAATTTAAAACGTCACAAGTATGGCACGAGATTCCGATAATTTCTTTTTATTGATACAATAATTACAGTACATGCCCTTTGATACAAATTCAATAGACATGAAATATCAACACATATACAATGCAGTAGGAAGCAACTCAACGTTCGTGTGAACAGGCACAGCCAATTCAGGGCGTGCCAAAAATCTATTCGGTCGTTGTCCAACCGACTTCTGAAGCAAACAGCCACCGACAGTTCACTGCACTCACTTTAATTTTCTCCATCAATATTTTCGTCTTCGTCACTATGAGAGGTTGCGCATCAATGGCAGCTTGGATCTCGCTGCTCCAGATGTTTGCATCCTCCTCGATCTCCGTGCTCATCGTGAGAGTGTGCTTCCGACCGAACACTGTGATCTGCCACCATCCGGTACTCCTCTGCAACAACGAAAACGTGAAACACGGTAGATTCGGCATCCGGATAGCCTTCAGCAATCGATATCTGTCTTTCACTGAGAAAGGCAGCAAAGACACAACAGATGAAGCAACAATATGAAGCTGCTCACCCAGCAAGTCGTAAGAGACAAATTCGGGACACCAACCAATCAATAGCAGTTCGCCTTGTTGGTGGGGATACTAGTCTGCGAATTCTATTTCAACTATTGCAGTACATTTGACGCAAAGTAAACTGACACTTTCCTCTTGGCACCGTGGCTACCGATCTTTTTAACACCTTGCCTCTCCTGCCCTATTTGAAGTTATTGTTTACCTCCTTTACATTCACAATAATTGCAACACAACAAACACAAATAGCACAAAAATGCAATGACGCTACGTATACTGTAAATAGGGACACTGCTGTTGCAATTTAAATGAAGATGAGGTACTTTTCAACACGGTCAAATAAGATTGAGGTAGAGACAATTGAGACATAAGTACTAGATACTCCAAAAAGAGTTTAAACAAACCCATAAACAAACCGCTAAAGAGTATACTTGCCTTGCAATCATAGATTACAATGGGTTTACTTGATGAATAAGAAGCAAGAGATAAGTCTTTAAGTATATTGTACGAAAGCAACTTACATGTATATTATCGTCTGGGGAAGTAACCAAGCAAAGGCTGTTGAGACCTAGAGAGCCAAGTTTCTGTGCTCGTCGATCGCTGTTCTTGTAATATTCGATGGCATTCGGTTTCAAAACAAACCAGCGACGTTGCTGGACGATTTTCTGACGTTGTAAAGTGATTTTCGACATCCAGCCTTGTTGTATGGCAGCGGCATGCCCTTCCTAAACGTGATATAACATTTACAAGCATATTCTCAAAGCATTGTGTTTGCACTCTCATGAGAAACAAGGAAACTAGCATCATTTGCCAGTTGTTGATTCACACAAAAAATGATTTCATGAAAAACCATTCCCAAATTTTTACGATTGCGCGTATATTCAAACCCACGGCCTTCAGAACATTGGTGACATGCTTTCTACAGTTGAGCTACGGTATACAAAGCCTTCGCATTGCTAAATTATTCTTCTACGTTTGTTTAATGCACCTTTTATTAAGATGCTCTAACCTACTTTAAGTCGCTTTTCCGAAATAACGCAAATTAAACTTCTTAGCTATGAAATAATTTGAATCCAGAAAACGATATCTAGTACACATATCAATTGCATATTGAAGTATTCATCATTACACTTACAGAGCCATACACGTTAGCAGTCTCCCTGCTCTCATTGAGCAAGGTAATCCAGTGGTGCATCTCTTCAATCGAGTCGCTCGCCAACGAATATACCCGGTCCGACGTAGTTAAGGAAAAGGTATTATCCCGTCCTGTTAAAAAGAACCACTATTTGTAAAGTTTGAGATCGACTACGAATCGAAAACATGCTCCCACAAGATGTATGTGGCAGCCTTTTTCAACAAGTGATATACAACAGCAAGTATATCGGTCTTTTAAAATGAATAAGTGAATCGACAATCGCTGGCATCTCCTCTGGGCGCACAATTGGAAGCACAGAAGCTACGAACCTGAGAGATCAGTGGCACTGACTTCAATGATTGTTTGGCCGTCGATGAGGCCAAGTGCATTTTTCGGATTGGCAAATTCGCTCTCCATGTTCTCAATCTCTTTCTCCGAACTGGATTGGATCTTCATCAAAATACTGAAAGAAATAAAAGATGACTTTGCTATACGCTGCACAATATCAAGACAAAAGTAACATTGTGAACGGCACGGTAGTTTGATGCATCTAGCGATCGAGTGGCTCGTGAACCGACGCCAACGAGAGTTTTGCAAGGCGTGCATGTGGAAAGTAATTTTCCGAGCTTGGTTTCACTGCTAGATGTTGAAGTACAGAGCACCAGCTCTACTGCAGCTCCTACGCAAGCTGTTCTATGTCCAACCGGAAAGGTTTTCTCGAAACCAAACGTCAAAGATCAAAACATCATTACCAAGCACCATTGGCAGATCATACATCCAGAATTAAAAAGCCAGCCTTCTAATCAAAATCTGATGTAAAACAAGTGATTAGAGGTTAGGGATGTGCACATGACATAAGCAATGAGTAGCAGTTTAAAAACATAAAAAAAACTTGTTTACTCGTTACTACTTGCTTACCTGTACCACTCATTCGCTTCTTCCGTCGTTTCCGCTGACAAGTGATAGATTTTCGTTGACGTCATAACGATGTCGATGCCGTTTTCTTTATCAGTGACGTCAGTTACGTCAGCGACTTTACTCATTTCAATTGTTCCCTTGCATTTCGCTCCTTCTTCGTCATTTTCATAAAACTTCAACTCATGCCCAAGTAGTACGAACCACCTGGGTCGAATAAACATCAGTTCGCCAGTGCGATACATCGTGACTATTTGGTTAGTGGAACCGGAATACCACTGCAATTGCACTAGGAGCGAGTTGCGTTCAGACCAGCTCAGACTTGCTAAATGCAATCAGCACTGTGCACTGTGCACTTGTACAAGCCCTTCGGCAAGCCAGGAATTACGTTGCTTCACCGGGTTGGGATGGTAAAGCAGTTTACCCAGCTTGTCCTAGAAGCGATTTCTGAACATCTAACAATGGCCGTCCACCTTGACAATGATGTGGCAATCGTCTGCAATTTTTATCCATGGCTGATTTGAAATGAATCATGATTGGTTCCAAACCAACCATGGTTGGTTCGAAATGAACCATCATTGGTTCGAAATGAAGCACGGTTGGTTCGCAATGAACAACGGCTGGCTCGAAATGAACTGTCACTTTTTTTAGCCTGATTTTGATTAGGTTTACGGTGCAAAACTGAATTTATATCATGCCTTGAGTCTAACCAAAAAAAGAGGGTAAACTGCAGTAACAAAAACAGAGCAGGAAAAGGTAAAGCGCTCTTCGCAAAACCACGACATCGCAAAACTGATGCAAGTAATGCACTAGAAATCATTCGAGTGCAAAAGAGAATCTTAAAAACGAAGCATTACGCAACTTCTGTGCTTTTAGCACTGCAACCGTGTTCAACCCCAGGACAATATATTAAATCACGTCTGAATCAACACGGTTTTATATATTCATCCTCCACATAACTCCTATTGCTGAGCATCAAGCAGGAGATCTGTGAAAACTATTTCCAAGTCTTAGGCATGGCTCGACAAAGGAACTAAACCCATGTCTACCGACAGCAAAGAGAAAAATATAAACATCCTACCACTTAGGTTAACAAAAAGTTTTCTTTGTAAATAGAAAAAATACAGGTTGTTTGGAAAATTCTGTTAATAACAGAAATTTTGAGCGTGATCTGAGCTAACAGTTGAAGCGAATAATAACTTCAAGGCAAAGATATGCTGTTGACATGACACGCTATAAAGGCCAAACTTTCCATTTCTCACAGAATAGAGAACAAAAAACTAACGTAGGGTTGATAAAATAAAAAAAAACGTTGCTTACATTAGCTACTTACTATACCGGTATGCAGTGTTTGAAGCACACACTTAGTTATCCTAAATGTTTAGCTAATCGCGTTGACGATCAAGTCGGAATACCGGCGCGATGGTGTAGTGGTTAGAGCGTCCGCTTCGTAGTCGGCAGACCTGGGGTTCATTCTCTAAATTGAGTCATACCAAAAGCCTTTAATAAATGTTATTCACAGCTTCCCTGCTTGGCGCTCAGCATAAAAAAGAGATAGTGTGGAGAACAAGTCGGCAAGTTTGCATGTTGTGTCCTTGGGAAAGGCACTTAATGGGACACCTCCACCTTTATGTGGCAGACAGATGGCGTACCCATACTTCACCGGGTTACAATTGTGAAGTTACTAACCCAGCATGTCCTAAAAGGCGACTCTTGGGTACCCACCAGTGGCAGTCCGCCTTGGTGGTGGGGCTACCAGCCACTCGTGACTGGTTCGAAATGGACTGTCATCTTTTTCCTAGCCTAATATCAATTAGGTTGACGGCATGAACGTGAATTACCGTTCGTGCCGTACCTCCATCCCGAGGAAGAGAAGGGGTAACCACAACAACAACAACAACAACAACAACATGAAGTTGGAATAAAATTGTGTTGAGATATGGAAGCGAAGGTCTATGTATTTCAAGTAATGATTTTTTGAACAGTAAGACAACTAATCTACAACGCAAAAAAATGTTTACCTCTTCTGCCAGGTTTTTCTTGGCAGTGTGCCTCTGATGGTTCCTTTCAGGCCATCTACTTTCTTGAACAGCCATCCACACTTCAAGCTATCCTGCTTGCTTCTGAAGAACATGAACGTGCTGTTGTTGATCACGCACCACCGACGTTTCCATTGGTTCATCAAACCACTCTGAAAAAGACATCACTATGTCATCATATGTGCAACACGGACATTGGCCTATGTGCCGTAGTGCTCTCGGTAAAGGCGCAACACGGCAATTGATCAAAAATTTAATCTGCGTTAGCAGCACTAGCGACTACGACACAAGTCTGAAAGAAGTTGATCCTCGCATAACTTCAAAGTTTTGCCCGTAATCACAGGATAAATATTTACTGTTCCCACTTCCATCTACGATTTTTATGCGTGCAGTCCAGGTGTAGGGTAAAGAAATTTATCCTTTTTGCCTTTTTAGCATCTTTTGTGACCTATTTTGCGCAAGCGACAGTTAGCGTATTAGTAGCGAATGCAACCTGAATCCAAGCTTAAGAAACAGCAACATCCAATTCACTACGGTAAAGAAAGTATCTATGCTTGTCCTGTACAATGCCTTACCTTCATATCTAGATAGGAGTGGAAATAAACATCAGGACTCCATTTCTCGGTTATTTCTCCCGCCAACGTTCCAGTCTCACTCATTGCATCATCATCGTCGTCGAAAGAAGAATCAGTAAAATAGGATTCTGCAAAAAATCCTCATGCAATATGCATTTCTAAGCGGTTTACAAACTTTTACCAATTACCGCAATACTTTAAACCAAGCATTCTTAATGAAGAACAAAATAGATATAATTATCGAATAACTTGAGACTTTTGAATTTGTTCACTTGTCGATCACACAAAACCAATGTACTCTAATATCAAGGCAGATGAACTATATCCATCGATTAACCTCTTGATTCTCGCCACGCTAATATTTCCCCACAAACTACAACAGAATAATATGCTATCCGTCTCTAATCTCTCCACACTCTCTTGCACTCTGCTTGTGTAAAAATCTCGTCGCCGAAAAACATGTGAATGGGACACAATCTAGAATAATCGAGAACGACATCATATGACAAAGAAAGCACCCGCTTATAAATTACGGCTTATCGACAATCCAAAACTTTCGAGAAGAAATGAGTATTCTAGGTACGTCTCAAACGTAATTGTATGATCTGCCACTGTAACGTCAAAGAAGGCGTTTTACGATGCAAATCTTAATTAAAAAAAAAGGTTTTACAAAAACAATCGAGATAAAAAAGCAAGTTTAGGTTCGAGACAGTTCTAGATTCACGAATAAAATAATTAGAGAAGAACGAAAGCAATAAATTACAGAGACTATACACACAATAACTATTCTAACGAAGCAAATTTACTTATTCGTGACAGCCATATCCGGGCAACTATTACCGGGGAATTTTTTTAAGCACATGAATTAAAGTAACTTAACTTAAACTTGCCTTTCCTTGCAATTACTTTACTTTGTAAGCATATTCATGGAACAAAATACAAAATCCGCTTCACAATTCAAGTAGCAACCTACCGTCTTCTTCAGAGATAGGAAACGTTTCCGGTTCGTCCAGAGTCTGCTGGCTTTGAGCTTCTAACTGAGCCTCTTCCCATTCCTAAAGCAATGGCGTCACAAACAGTGTTGCCAAGATAAATACCAATAAAAATCTTTTTTAATCCTACGCAAAGCAAGAAGCAAAACAATCGTTTTTCCTTCTCTTCCTCGCTTGCCGCGGTGACGTGAGGATTGGCCTTCATCGAGGCTAACATCATGATCTAGGTGCATTTCAGTTCTGGATGGATTGCTTTCCATCATCTCTTAAGATAGTATACGCAGTTCCCCATATAGCTTCGTTTTCTCACAGGCTGATCTGACTCATAAACATTCAATTCTTCTTTGGCCAAGCAACGCGGCGTAAAATAAAGCACCCGCGTCTTCAAAAGTAAATTCGATCGAGCAACTAGGAACAAGCTGATTAGGCTAAGATAGGGGTGAGCAAACTTTTCGTACGGCGGGCCACATTTGGAAAAAATGTTGCAGCCGAGGGCTGCACACTCTCATTACAAGGTAGGAAAGTTTACTCTTTTTGTAAATAAACACATATTCATATTAAACACAGACCCACAGGACTAAAAGACACACGTTCCAGTAGTAAAGTAAGATATTTACAATAAAGTTTCACAAATATTTTGTCATGTAACGTGTTTAATTAAAACAAAAGGTGAAGTTTCTGCAAGTGCCGGCGGGCCGCATAAAATGATCTCGCGGGCCGCATGCGGCCCGCGGGCCGTAGTTTGCCCACCCCTAGGCTAAGAGCAATCGGTGGCCATTTCGAACTAGTTGTAAAGACTCACCAGTAGTCTCACTACCAAGTTGCCGGGCTGCCATTGGTAGGTAGCGGATAAAAAAGGCGCCTTTAACAATATGCTGCGTAAACGGCTTCCTTATTTTAATCCGGTGAAGAACGAGAGCAGAGTCGGAATACGATGCTCACTTTATGAGATATATTTACCTCCATTGGGGGTATTTCTTCTACTTTTCCCGGTTCCGGTTTTTGGGATGACTCTGTCATTGTGTTCAATTGGCTTTCAAAGTCGCCGTAACCGAGATCCTAAAATGAACAGTCAACATTATGAAAGCTGGCAAATACAGTTACAGACTGATCACTAGATAGTAACTTTTCAAGGTGGAGGCACAGAAACTTGAAACATTTCAATTGTATCTCGCTTTTCATTCACAAATCAATTGCTTAGTGTATCAAAACGTACGAACAATTTTGCTATCGCACAATAACCAAGTGATACAAAAATTGACAGCCAATAATGATGGCTCTTACAACCTTACTGCTGAATATCATTTCAATTTTTTCCGCACTTGGCAAAAGCCAAGCAAAAACGAAATTGCAAAACGTTGTATTAGGTTCTAATTGCAAGAGTCGTTACGACACTGGCCGTGCAGATGCCAGAAAATATTAAGGTCGTTTCAAGCCAAGCCGTCAAATCTTACGTCTAGATCTTCTTCTTTTTGCTTTTCTGGCAGCGGTTCGGGTTCTTCGAAGACTGTATCTTCAATGTTGATCGGTTCTTCAATAACGCGACTTTGACGCTAAAGACAAAAGATATGACAAAGAATTGCGTATGAGGGGAGGAGGGCTCGATGCATGGCAACATGATGGAGTGGATGGAGCGCCCTTTCGTGTCGACAATGGTAGCATGGCCGAATGTTCAAATCCCAGGAAGATTGTGTCATTACGCATGTGAATAAGACACTTTATTGTAATTTTCCTGCTTCAGAAAAAACTGCGAAGCAGGTGGTCTGGACGACTTGTCCTGTCTCTACGTCTCTGTCTCTATTCTTTCGAGTTTGGAGGAGAGCGATGCGAAGTACACAAAGAACAAGAAGGTTCATCAGCTCACCGATTCTGAAGCATGAGTCGCTCTCGTCTCGCTTCTCCTGTGCATCTGAGCAATCTCGTACTCCAGCTGCAGGATCCTCTCCATTTCTCGTTGTTCCTCCTCATCCAGTTCTTCCTCATCTTGATTCTCCTCCACGGAGGGCTTTCTGACCGTGGAATATGTACTGTCCACATCAGCCTGGTCTAAAGCAGCATCCAAAACCGCTAAAGCGTCCAACTGAAGAACAAATAAAAATAAAAATCCCAGGAAGAATTAATACTACTAAACACGGGAAAAGTAGGCAAATGAAAATGAATATTTTTTGTACATGCAATTTCGCTTTTAAACAACCTGACTCACACCACCGTGTGAAATGCAATCTCAATATTACAAGCCGTCAAATCTTGTTACCCTGCAGGCAAGAGAAAACCAGTTATGCATAGAACTGAAAGTCGCTGACAGAGGAGGCATGGCAGTGCGACTGTATTCCCGAGGTTGCAACTAGACGACGAAAACTTGCTTTAAAGCCTTTTCGACTTGCAGGAACGATGCGACACTTGACTTGCGATTTCAGCGTCTCACCTCATTATACCATGTGGCCGTTCTCCGAAATTTAGATTTTTCGACCAGCATTCGTGAAACAGCAAGGCAAACCCGCCATGCACACGCCCATCACAAACGTTTCGCACAAAACTATCAGCATTTTCAACACTAATGTTTAAACAGCAGGCGCAATATCTCAGCAGCAAGTGTTCAGCGTAAAAATGACTTCAAAAACTCGGACGTTTGTCAAGTTACGTGTTCTGCTGTGTGCTAATTCGAAACGTCAATCTTGTATCTTAGTGTATTCTGTTCTAATTACATGAGATCCTGTAGGTGATAAAGGTTGTTCTTGCGGCGGAAGCACTTCCGGGGGCGGCACTTCCGGAGGCAGCACATCCGGAGGTGGAGGAAGCGGATCATCATCTTCCATTTGTTCTGCGAGTCTCGCCTGGTAGAAAAAAAATGTAATCTAGGAAAGATTGGTAAGGCTACCGAAAAGATCATGAAAAGTTGTAAAACTGTAAAGCTGGGACTCCTGCCGGGTAGAAACTGCGTCAGAGCATTTCTAGGAACTTAAGTGACACCTGATTCAACACCTCCCTAATATTCAATTTATGACAGCAGCACTTAATTGTTGCGCCTTTGTGCTTGGCATTAAAAAAGTATTAACAACCTACTACCTTCTCCTCTTCGGCCTCTTTTTCTTTTTGCTTTCGAATTCTCTCTTCCTCTTCTTCTCTCGCTTTTCGTTCTCTTTCCAGTCGAGCCTACGAAAAATATCGAGGTTAAAAAGAAAATAATTTCGAAATCACCACATAACAGCAGGTTTATGTCTACTGTAAAGAAACAAACCTTCGAGACACATTGAACTAATAGCATAGAAGAAAATATTTCATCTAGATTCTGGATCAGCCCACGGATTCAATTTTTGCAACATTCAAATATGAATTAAATCTAGGACAGCTCACTTGTTCTTCTTTTTGTTTCCTTTCTCTTTCCATTTGCTCTTTGAGTGCTTGCAATTGTCGATGTTTTTCAAGCAGAACCTTGATAAAAAAAGATAAAGTATGATGAAATGCATGATTGCCATATCTGTGCGTAATAACGTGGGCAGCACGAGCGATTCTCCCAATGCTTCAGGTTTAATTTTCTCGAAAATTCTATATTGTTGCGTCCTTGAAAAAAGCATTTCTCGGTAATTTTCCTTGCTTGCGAAAAGCTTGTGGAAGAAATGTATTGCGCCATTAGTAATGTAACAGCGAAGCGAGTCTGATAGCAGTGTTGCTTCGAGTATGGCCGCAGAGTTTTTTTCGAGATTGGAGAGTAAAAAATAAACTTCAACTTCGCCACAAAATGGTTACACTTGAGCGTGTTGTAGGCAGTGGGTAATGCCGAGAATTTATTAAACACTAAATCAACGATAAGCAATCTGTCACTCGTCAGCCACATTTTTCTGCGGCCCTTCCAGATGAACAGTGGATTTATATATTAACCACGATTGTTAAATCAATCAATTACTGGTTAATACTTGACTCAATCAAATCTAAATTTTAGGACAACAATAGTTGCTAGTGAACGCTTCACATAAATTTATTGTGTTGTGTTAGCGGCTTATTTTAGTCTACCCAAGCTTGAGGGTAACTAATGACAAAAACAACGGTGTTTACAAAAAAGTGTTTTACCACCATCGGAATTTGTGTGGCTTAATGAGATCTAGGCATAAGCGGTCAGGGAAGGCGAAACGAAACAAAGAAAATAAGTTGTTGCAACAAATTCAGCGCGAAGTCAGATGGCATCGGAAAACGTATATAACTAAAATATAAAGAAGAGAATCGAGGTTTTCAGCCAGGTAGGGAGGAACTTATGCATTTACCGTTCAAAAAATGAGCTTTTCATTTAATCTTTCATTACTTGCTTCAACAAAACAAAAGCAGTAATGTAGGCTAAAACACTACCAAGAAACAAGAGCACAGCAATTTTTTTACGAGGTTTCCCTGATAAATCAGATATTCTTGAGAAGCATTACTTTTAAAGACAAGCTATGGAAAACAAAACATGTTATCACTCTAACCAATAAATGTTAACCAAAATTTGCTCCGTTTCGACAACCTATCGTTCAAACTTTCTAAAACTAGCAAATCGAATGGAACCCATCAGCAATGTGATGATTGTAGGCTATACACTAAACATATATCAAAAAATTGATCTTAATTTAAATTTTTTCCGGTTTGCAGTTTACATTGCGTTAGAAAAACCTAGCGGCTCTTTTTATATTTCTAAATTTTTGAAGATGGCTCTTAAAATTTGCATTTTTCCCGCCCTTGCACTTGATAGAGCAGTTAACAACTGTCTAGTCACTAGCATGCAAATGATCTTGTTAACCCGAACACACGCAACGAACCTTAAACATTTTCCTTGCCATGTATCCACGGGCATACTTCTGAATAACTGTGGCAGCATCCACTCTTTGTTGCTCGCGGATTCTCTTTTCCTCCAAGAGGACACGATAAATCTTCCTGCCTTTTCGGCCGCGCTCGTACCTCTGAATGGTCCTAGTGGCTTTTGTGACCCGTTTGTAAGCACGTCGGGCCAAGAAACCCTAAATAATTACCTTAAGTGAGCGATGCAAACTCATCAAATGCAAAAGGAACCGAACTTCAGTTCGATATGCAGTCCACTTAGAATAAACGACTTCGGTGCTGCAAACAGGCCTAGGCAGTTGGACCACAAATTAAATATAATTGAAAGCTGAAACTTTTGAAGTCGTTATGTTGGTTTAGTGAATTGGTGACGTGATCGAGCGAGTTGAAGCGCCGTTCTATGGCGACGATGATCGACTGGCCATGCGTTCAAATCTCACAGCTGCGTTACTGCGTCTTTAAAAACACACTTTGCTACTCTTCAGTTGCCATTTTGGGAGTGTTCACTACAAACTTGTGCTCCCAAAGCCACAAACCGCTGGAACATGTCGTGGTACAGATTTAAAAACTCGACTACGGCGGACATTAATAATGCGGCATTAAGTGCAAGTCGAGTCTTTTTGACAAAAGCAAACATTTAAGTCGCGCGAAAGTTTTAAACTCAGAAGCTCACGCTTACGAAACGAAATTATTGTTTACGTCTTCTCTTTGTTGAAATGGAGGCATGCTACGAAACGATTTTCCAGGTTCTTACCGCAAGCCTAATCGAGATTAGCCTAAATAAGCGGCTTCCACTTTGAATTAGTCATGACTAAAAATAGTAGACTGAGCAAAATTCCACTGAAGGCTGCTGAAAGTCGCCCACCGTGACATGCAGGACGAGCAGACTCGCTGTTCTAACCAGACGTAGCATAGTTGTTGAAATTATTAAAAGTGTATCGACGTTAAACAGCAAACTTACACGAATGAGCTTTTGAGCAAGAACCGACGTGATTTTCAGCTTGATGAAGTGCTTCCTGCGACAGCAAGCTTTCACCACCGATTGCACCAACACGGCAGCCGAAGTCACCTTCTCAGTTCGAATTTTTTCCATTTTTTGTTCCAGTATTTCTTTCGCAAAAGCCTGTACAAAAAAGTTTCCACATTACATATTTGGCCTGAAATGATATCCTGCCTTGAGATGTAAGCTTGTTTTTCGCCAATACGAAGATTTTAACCGGCGGGATTTTAAATGGCAATGAACCGACCCGGTCGGCGAAAGGAAATAAATTGCCGGTCGACTTCAACGATATAAAAATGTTATTTTTGGTTTTGCCGTCGCGTCTAACAATGAGGAAAAGTAACAATAAATCCTGTTTGTAATGCATTACACCCTGCAATAGTTTTTAAGTGCTTAGGGGTGTTCTAATCATGTCCGAGCAATGTGCATTTTAAGTATCATATATCACCCTAAATCACTACAGACGCTAAGCGTCAAGCAGCAGATTCGTGGATGCAATTTTAAAATCTTTAGTCAGACTCGACAAGGAAGTTAAACCGAAGTCTCGCGATTGCCAAGCTGATGTTCTCAAGCATATGACTGCTAGAGGCTCGTTACCTCAGTTCAACAATAACTATACCACACGACCGTGTGGTAGAACTGGTAGTCATATGCCTATGCTAAAGCGAATATTGCAAAAGATTGCACCCATTTCATTACTTGTTTACCATCTCAACATCTTAAGTTAACCGAGACAGTAATCGTCATATTAAAAAAATAAGTGCGATGCTATTGACGTCACATTGTTTACCTTCGTCTTTCCCAACTTCCAAAGCACTTGCTCTGGGTCAACAATTTGCAACAACTCTTGCGCGCCAGCACGTGGATCTTTGCTTTTCACTGATGGACTAATAACCCAGTACCTAGAACAAATTTGAAGCCGTCAGCCTTGAATGGGTGTTGATGTCTTACTGCTTTAACTTGGCCGAGTAATAGACAGAACAACTCTCGGTAACAACATAATCTTACCAAGTGTTCAAGTCACAAGGTATCTAGTTGGGGAAAAAACCGGGCCGTTCAGTCAGTTGATCAGAATCAGTTTAATCTAAAACCCACCGGCAAACTCGAGTTCAAGACCTACTCTGAGCACGTATAATCACGTTCGCACCCGGTAGACGACACTTAAGGCAAAGTCAACACTACTTCAGCAATACAACTGCAAGCTACCACAAGAGGTGGATTACATTCGTTCTAGCTCGTACCACAATAATTAGACATTGGTACGTTAGTTATTGGTCTCTTCCGAGACCTCATGGTATATGTCCCAGTCCAACTCTCAATAGGGATAGGTAACAACATCTAAAATCTATAGGTTCAATCCGAATGAATCTGCATTATTGTGATGTTTGCAAAATAATCTTGGATACGTTTCTGCTATAGTTGTTTTCAAAGCTCTTTGCAAAATACTCTTGGGATACTTTTCTGCAAGATAGTTGTTTTAGAAGCTCATTGTAATAAATCTATACCATATAGAGGCCAAGTATCATTTCCTTACCTTGATACGAAATCAGGGTAAAGCCTCCGCACCGGATAACCTGCTTTTCGCACTCGTACCGTTTCCAACATACCGGAATAACGGAGCTGGTTCAACACGACTCCAGCATTGAAATTGTCCGGTACCTTGACGGAAATCGTGAAGTTTTAATAAATACAATTTTCTGTTACCGCGCAATTCCTTGGACATGCCAACCCATTTATTTATTCAGTTTGGCCTAGACCAGTAGTCCCTTTTGCAAGTGCGTGAGTACATTTTATAGGCTCGGTGGCGTTTTAGGTAAACGTGTAGGCTAAACAGAAAACGAAATATTGAGTTTTCGGCGCTTTTTCAACTGCAACAGTTCTTTATGGCCAGGGCAATGTTTTGATCTTAACTGTGTAAATGTTGCATAATTCTATTATTTTATTCAACAAGTCGCCTCCAACGCTGAGTGTCAAGCAGGAGATCCATGAATTCCAATCCCAAAGTCTTTGGAACGACTCGACAAGGGAATTCAGGTCTTCCGCCTGCGAAACGGACGCTCTAACCATAACACCACCGCCTAGCGTCGCAACTCTACGTTGAATTGTTTCTAGCTACAACAGCTGCCAGTTTCTGGCTACAACAGCTGCGAGTTTTTAAGCTGTTTTTGTGCTGGGATAATTGTCTCATCAGATGGAAACCTGACTTGAAATGAAACCCCTAGACCTGCATTGCAACTCGATCAAGCAGAAGCGAAATGCATGTCAAGCTAAACACAGCATTCTGTTACGAACCAGAGGTAGTTCTAACTCGGTCAAGAGGAAAGGACTTCATAGCAGCCAAAGCTCGCCTCTCACAACACGCTAGATGGGCAGCTTCACTACTCAAAACCAATTTTCGCTCAGTTTCCAAGCGTAATTGCTCATTTTCATACGTACGACTAATGACTAAGATTTACTTCTCAGTCGGGTTAAATTAAGATTACTATTTTACGTTATGCACCATCGGGTGTAACAACAGTGGTACAACGCTCGGTATGTACAGTTGGGCTAAATTGTCGAAAAGCGTAATTTACAATAAACTGTCTTGATGTTAACTTACTTTCTTGATATTTGGTTTGATGCATCGTACAAAGAATGGATTGGCAGTTGATAGTCGGTCCATTAGCGAATGTAGAGATTTCTAACACAATAAAAGTGATGGGAACTTATTTTACTTATCGAATAGAAGATTAACCAAGAGTTTGCGAAACTGTAAGGTGACTATTTATAATTAAAATAGAGTGAGGTCTTATAACTACTTTCTCCTATAACTCGCGTCGTAACAAAGAATCCTGAGAATGCTGGCATCAATATTATGAAGTAATTTATATATGCATTGCTCATATACTGTATACTACGTAAATGCTACACATCTCAAAGCTTCCGCTGCCCGCTTGCAGCTTCGTCGGCGAAAGCTTTGCAATTCGCAGTATTTATGCAATGAAGTTGAGCAATACGTATACACATGGATAGACTATTTACAGTTCTCAAATCAGCCTTTGCAATACGTGCCCTTGCAGTTGGTGCGAGCCTCAGTTTCAACTGAAGGCGTGAGCTTCGAAAGCAAGCGACCGTTCCGCTCGGAATGCCGCCTGAAAACCAAACTTGCAGCCTCCGACTGCAAATTGTGAACACTGAGAGCACGGCGCAACGACAACGATAAGAAAGCGGCATTGGCTTTTATTTAAAAAGTCCAATTATAAATAAAACATCAACATATGCACAATGCGTTTCGAAGCCTACCTTGAACTGGCCGCTCGCGGTTGGCGCTTGCTTGCTTCGCGCTTTTCCGGAGTTTTCCGAACTTCCCCGAACTTTTTCGAACATATCGTAAATCAAATCACAGCTAAAAACAAGTCTCGGTTAAAAGTCGTTTTGAGTGACAATCTGGGCTGCTGCTCTCATGATATTATGGCAAAGCCTGCTGTCTTATTGATGGTCGAGATACGACACTAAAAGAGCACCATTATAGCGTTTAAAACGGAGCATTTTCTTCGAGATTTACCTCGAGTCTTTCAACAACCCAAGCAGATCATCTCGGAAAGTGTCTCGGTTCTTTTCAAGGAATCCAGTGATGGTGTAAAAGACCTGAAAATGAAACAGTGTTTCACAAGCAGGATTACACATTTTCAAAAACTCTGCAACAGATCTCCCGCACATCGAAACAGCAAATTTCAATGCCTCAGCTGTACGTGGACTTTTACACGAATGAGTCCTTTTTATCGTATTCGCGCCAAAATTTAGCAAATCTTGGTTTGGGTCGTCTTTTCGAGTTCTTCTAGCCAGGCTGAAGCTCTATTGAAAAACGCCTCAAAATAACTTGTTTTGCTTACTGTGAGTACTTACCTCTCCAGCATAATGCTTTATTCCAAACTGTATTCCAGTAACCTTCGGCTTGACGTAAAACTGGTTTTTCTGTCAAAAGCGTAAAAATTAAGTGGGTAATCAGAGCCTTGAAAGATGAACATTAAGTTGCTAACATATGCCTTAAACTCAACACCAATCGAATTTATCTCCGTTTCCCAACCACAAAAATTTTTCCACATATAATCGCACAATAACACTGTAGTTAGACCTCCTTCCGAGTTTACTAATGCTGTTGGCGCAGCGCCCTTTTACGCCAGCGGTGCAACTGTGGACGTAACATTACAACAAGGTGCTTTTCTCAAAACACAGCAACTACCATTCTTACCATGTGCTGGTTGTGCAGTTTCTGTAGCAGGGAGTTGTCCGTTCCTTTCGGAAATCTGCTTTCTTCGTTGATTAACGATATGATTCCCATGTTTTTTTCAACCAAGTCCAAGCACTCGCTGTTATCAGCCCACTCTACTTCGCACCAGTCAATACCTTCCCTGTAAAAATGATATAAAGCTCCATCATCTACTTCTCTTATCCGGTCGACGTATACTATATTCTGCATCCACTATACACTGTTGTCCGGAAAAGAATGTCGTTTTTGGCAGCACGGCGTTAAAAATACAAAAGCATTTACGTAATAAATACAAATTTAAATAAACAACAGTACACTGTTTTTATGCTTAACTTACGCAATCTTATAACAAGTATGATGCAGCTTACTGCAACTTAGTTTTGAAGGAAGGTTCATTATATACATGCCATTGCATTACAAAAGACATTCTTTTCCAAACAAACAAATAAATATAACGCTAGTTTTTCTATCGGTTAAGAAAAAAACTGTGAATGAGATTAAAGAGTAGAAGCAACTTTTGCAGTAATTTGTGACATGCGTAAATTGTGATCACTTCTATGAAAGCATTTAATAACTGAATAACTGCTAGTTCCATAGGCTACAGCAAGTAGTACGACCTGCAGTTAATGGAAAATGGTTTGCTTACTGTTACACTCTAACTCCTTAAAAATCTAGCAGTGCTGCCTCACTGTTGAATGCAAAAGTTGAACCTGATCAAATTTAATATAATTTTTTAGTTTTGAAAGAAAGTTACAGACGCAACGCCACGTGCAGATGCATCTGCAGCAAGAGTTCCGCATCGCATTTAAACCGTACCGGAGCCAAGAAGAAATGGAAAAACAGTTGTACACCAGTGAAAAAACTGATAGCCTATTAACACGAACCTGCTGTATTCAATTTGTTCGAGACTAAATATATGTCTGTTGAAATATTCTTGAAGTTTTTCGTTTGCAAAGTTGATGCAAAACTGCTCGAATCTGTTCGTCTATAATGAAATCATGCGTTTAATGGTACATTTTTCAAGGTTGTATCAACAAGAGCAACAATAGCAGTGACAACAAAAGCAAATGACAAAAATAATAACCACTATAAAATAACAACAGCAACAATATAATTAATGGAACAGACTATTACAGTTCATGTTCAAATACCAAAAATAAGGATAAAACAGCTACAGTGCATTGTACATCTCGAAAACCCAAGCATCATGCTGAGTTTAGCGCTTCCCTATACAGCGCAATCTATTGATGAAAACACCTTAGGATTACTCACGAACCACCGGTAAATACAACAATCCTACCTCGAAGTTTTCAAAGCCAAAAATGTCGAGGATGCCGATAAAGTGAAAATCTTCCGGTCCTTTTATCCTATGATTAATTTTCGAAATAATCCAATGAAACAGTTGCGAATACAGCGCCATTGATAAGGAATCGCGGGAACCACAAGCCTGAAAAAACGCGCTTTAACGATCACATCACAACCGCACATTGAAATAAAGACTTTTAGGATTCGCTACACGCCTTGCGCTTCAAAGAACACGTTTAGAGACAATGTAAGACTTGATAAAGATGATATTTGCAAATCTGCTTGGCGTCAGCAATAGGAGTAATGCGGAGGACAAAATCAATTTTCTTCAGCCATGATAACATGTATGGCGGAAAAATCCTTGCGGCAGAGCGCTAAACAACTGCGTCACACTTCATTTCAGAGTAGTAATGTGCGGGAACACAATCGAGTGGTTCGGAGTCAAGGTTCCCGTGCGGTCGGAGACGTCGCATCTTTGGCAAAAACACTTATGAGGTTGAAATGCACTATACTTTCCATTCCCCAGATTCCATCCTCAATAAATGTACCTGATCTATACTCTGTGGTGAGGTGATGTATTCTCCTCTTAATTTCATCGTCTTTTCTTTCATCACAGCTTCCAACCTTTCGCTGTCGATACCCAAGAGTTGTGAAGACCGATCCACCGCTGGAAAAGATGAGGACTAACACTTTTTCTTACTACGTGGTGGGTTTACCATCAAACACCTGGTCACGGATCAATTTCATTCGCTTTCACCCCAAAAGTTGATGAGAGTCATCAATTTTTTTATACGTAGTACATTGTAACACACTTAGTAGAGCACTCTCGTTCATGGGATTCAGCTAATTTTAAAGCAAACCCAGCAAAAAGATAGGCCTACGGCTGGTAATGGCAGATATTGTTATCTTGTTGAAATATCTCGCTAAGGCTTACGGTTTGAAGCAAACCTAAAGACTTCAGCGTATATTTTTGGATGGTGCAATCAATTATATTGTCAAGTCTTTATTGTATTGTAATGAACCTCTATCATATCATCACTTATGGTTAAGGCTGATATCCTCTGTACATAAATAGTAGCATCTTTCAAAGCAAGCTATTTGTTTTTTTAAATAGCATGCGGCGAAGCAATTGCAAAACAATGCCAAAGCAACTAAAACAAAGCACATATCCATGCAAGACGGCTTATATGCAAACAAAGCAACTCGCAGGGCAAGCTCGGGTGCTCAGCCAAAACGGATTGCCAATTTAGCTCAGTACACACAAGCTGTACAGAATATCACGTTGTTATTGCGCAAACAGCTTCGTGGTTGCCACATGAAAGTACAGGCTTTGTTTTAACAGTAAAGCCTGATAATTTTATACCGGGGTTCTCAAACCGGGGGGGGAGCATGGGCAGTTTACAAGGGAGGAGCAGAACCCCGATGCCGTGAACTCCTTCAGTCAAAACTAAGAAAATTTGTTAAAAACAGGTTTTTATTTTCTATTGCGGAACACAAGTAAAGAATGATCGGCTTGAAAAAATTTATCGCCATAAAAAAATAATTGTCACGAATTGAGGTGGGAACGGGTTTATGGACATTGTCTAGAGGGAGCGCGCGTCTTAAGAAGTTAAAAAATTCCTATCTAATGTATATGTTTCTGTTTCAGTTAGAGTATGAATGAGCGGTTCGTCGAGATGTTTTGCATATCCTTGTACTTTTGAACCAGTAGCTTTCCCAAGCCATGATCTTCCTCTTAAAATGACTAATTAAAGGTGCGAACAACTGAGAATAAGATTTGCCGTCTTTTCGCAACAATACGAGCTCATCTATCCTTTTTCAATTTAAAATTAGGTAGGCCTACTGATAAAAAATACCTTCATATTTCAGAAATACTTTTGTAGCATCTATCATTTAGTTACAGCAAGTAATAGACACCGGTGTAGCCAGAAAGGTAGAGAAATAAATACCATTACTAGGTTGCTCTTAAGCAATTAGCAAAAACTATTCTCGACCTCAGTTTGTTTTCTTTTGAATTTCTTTTAAATTTTGGATTTCGTTATCAGTAACTTGGCTTTTCATCAAAAAGGAATTATTTTATTCGTTTGTTTAAATTCAATAGAACTTGTAAGTACAAAAGTATTTCACACTACTTTACAATAGGATACAAAATTGAACTACAAACACATGAACTAAAATGTGAGGGTAAGAGCCAAGTTCCCTTTTCTTTCCAAAAAATTTGACCAACCCCAAATACTTTTTCTAACCGTGTCCTTGGCTTTTGTTATTTTTGTGAACTGAACAAAATTTCTATTTTGCTGTGAAGTCGACTCTGCGTTGGTTACGAGAACGAAACTGTTGTCGAGCAGCAAATTCAATTCATTTTTCTAAGGCTTGGAAAACGCAGGCATAACCAGCAAAAAGCAAACCTGCCACTATTACAGGTTTAATATTGACATGGCAAGGCAGTTTGTTTTATAAGCAACCGTTTGGTTGTCCTCGTTAGGACAACCATTGCGTGAGTCTTATCAAATTACATGTAAAAAGCATTGGCGAATTTGAAGTACAAAAACTAGATGATTGTCTTTCACGTTGGCTAATCATAACATTTAAAGCTATATTTAAAACATTTATAGGATATTTTCTGCCTTAATTAACAGTCTAGACTAGGGTCTGCAAATCGCGGGAGCAGCATGCGCTTCTTTTTTCTTATCTTTGCTGCGCTTATGATCCTAGAAAAACGAGTGAAGTAAACCACAACAACGCTTGATAATGAAGTTGTATAAAGAAGTTTTCGAAATTTGCTTTGAGCATTCAGTTTTTTTACATATTTAACTTGATAAAAGTTTTCTGCTTGATCTTGTACAGATTAGGAACTTTAAATACGGAATCGATATTTCACATTAGGCAGTGCAAGGCACGTAGCCAGCAAACAAGCATGGGGTGTAGGACTTTTTGCTTTTAATAATTTAATGCTAAGCAAATTCCAAAATCTGGGAAAAGAGATAACTGCGTTTATTGCCCCTTCCGAAAATGCGACCGAATGGCGTTATTTTTATATTTCATGATACAAGCATTTTCGAGCTTTTAGTATTTACCCATAGAAAACGCGTTCAAAATGATTCATGATTATTCAAGAATCACGAAAACTGGTCTAATCTCAACAACTTCTCAAGTGGCCTTGAACTTTGGGCACAACTGAGCTGCAACGCCAGCTGGGTACGCTGGGGGTCAAAACCCCAAGTTGGAAGTTAAAAAGTTGCAGAAAAAAGATTGGAGTCTTTCGACCGCAATGATAAACTAAGAACTGCTCGACATGTCCCTATCAAGAATCTTATAAATGTGGAAACTTTTTAGTATAGTGAAGCCAATCTACGTATATTTAGGTCATCTTAGAACTTACGAGACCTCTTGTCTCATATTTCGCTTTTTGGCAAGATCGGTTTGGCCCTTGTACAAAAATTTTTGTTGTGAAGCCCATTTGAGGTGGTTCAAACCTCAGTTTGATGTCATGCAACGTTTTGTTTGACTTAAGATACAAAAGCAAAAATGCAAACAGCAACACGTGACAGGTAAGCCAACAGGTTAAAGCAAGGGCATAACGGAAGTGTTTTAATGTGAGCGACATTACTCAGTAAATAGTTTAGCAGACTCCTATAACCTAATCGGTAAATATTTGATACAACGGTTGAAGACGATGTATGTACAGCTGTTTGAATTCATTTTTCTAGCCAAGGACCGTCTTCGAGTCATATGGCTTGCCAAAATCGAGGACGTGTCTTGCATGATTAATCGGTCAAATGAATTTGATCTTGGACTAGTTTGAGTAACTCGAAGGTCTTAGAAGTGTATTCCGCATGTCAAATGAGACCCAAAACAAGATCTCTTGCAGCCTCTGATCTAAATGTGCGCTAAGTTTCGTTGATACTTATCAAATCAAATAATATACCAGTGTTTCCAACAACAAAGTTACTTTCTTTCGGCTGCATTAAAGCGGACTGGTTGAAAGCCAAGTCGGTAATCACCAACTTATTCTTATCGAAATTGATCATTATCAACCGCTAAAAATTCCTAGGTATCACAAAACTTTACTGCTTTTGCGTAGTTTCAAGGACACGCGACCAAAACTTCGAAGACATCACGCTTTCTTCACTCCACGTCCAATGATTTTTAACGAATATACACGGCAGTCAAGCGTCAAAATTCACACTAAACGGCAAACTTAAAAGCTCCTACATTGATACAACTGATGATATCTGACGGAGATGAAATCGATTTTGTCAAGACACACGAAAGCCTTCAATTTGAACAAATAGCTTTGACAAATTAAGTAAATGGTTGTAGACAACACCAACGCTTGTGCTGCTGACCTCTTAGTCACAAAGTAAACAAGTTTAATTGCTACAAACACACTCGTTGAGAGTCAACTGGACAACAAAGTGTGATAATTTTGTAAAATTGGTTAAAATTCGAAGTTACTAATTGCTGTAAAATAAGATTAAATTTCAAGAAACTAAAAAATTTGCTTAAATTAAAAGGAAAATCGACACCTTTAAAGCAGAGATAATTTCACGCTGTCGATTTTGAAATCGAGTTCAACCCCTAAGAAATACTAGCAGCTAACATTGGATTGCAAACCAGTTATTAACTTATTTACTAATCCATAATTAGTAAAGTGATCCATCAACCAAGCAATAACCATGCACATGCGATCAACTGCTACACCTTACCTGACATGCTGTGCGGTTGAAGGTGGGCCTTGTCTGTTGTTAATAATGCAAAACAAAATTAAAGAACATAAAATTGAAAGGAAGATACCTAACGCAAAACGAAATTGAACAAAAAGTAAAATCAAAATAAAATACCAAAATTATCAAATTTTAAGACATGATTTATTATGACATGCTTACAAAAGTAAAACAACTCGCTGCTATGACATCATCGACAGTCACGTGACTATGCCCCTTACCTTCCATGTCGACGACTTGCGCACCTCCAGCGTTCATGAATTTAACGTTGCCCAGCTGAAGAATGCCAGCTAGAACGCTTTTGATGTCGATTCTTTGCCCATCTTTGAAGCCGATCACTTGCAGAGCGTTCTGCATCGCATTAAAAATCATGAAGGGCTGAGGCAGCATAGTCCCAGCTTAACTATAAATCTGTGCACGTGACCTCAATTTACGCTGGCCTTCAAGGGTCTTGGTTTAAAGACTGGTTTGACATGGACTGGCGCTTTTTCTTGCCTGATTTTCCGGCATTAACTTCCGACAACCCTTCCATGCTATTTTTCCATCCCAAGAAAAGGAGAGAAAAAAAGAGAATCTGCTTCAAGCTTGAAATGAAACCAACCGGTTTAACTATGCACAAATTTGAAAATCATTGCCTTAGTGTTGAAAGAAGAAGAGCAACCCACGATGGAAAAAACAGCATTCAAATACTGGAAAAAACTTAAAACAATCATCATTAAAGATTTCAAAAAAAATTGCCCACGTCTTATTTTAAATATAGAGTTGCATTAAACTAATTTTACACGAGAAATCTACCTCAAGCATCCTCCAGTCTTCCTCGTCGTTCAAAGTGGGATCTGACACACAGCCAGACTGATTGAGATAATTGAAATCGTTGGGATCGGACAAAAACAGCCTTTCTGTAAATATGTATAAATCGATAACAAAAACTGAAGCATTTTTTGGTGCACCACCATGATAGCGTTAGTATTAAGTGCAAGCTCGAAGATGTCGTGTAGAAACCGAATACAAAGCACTTATTGCTTTCCGGCTCAAACACTCAAACTCTTCAAACCCTGGGTTTCCTCGAAACGAGTACAATCTTTGGCCTGGTATACCGTGAAACTCGTTATGAAATCGTACGATCAATTTTTTATTTTCATTTTTAGTCATGCACAGTAATAATGAAATAGGGCCAGAGCAAAAAAGTATCTTAGCACATTGCAGTGACACCGTTTGGATTTCGGAAAAACTGAAAAAAATGACTGAAATAAATAGCATATACTGTCAACTTCGGATATAAGAGATCCGCCGGGACCAGCTTAATCAGTCTCTTATAACCGAATTCTCTTATAACCGACTTAATAGTTTATATTGAAAATCATTTGGGACCTTTTGCGTAGTCCCTTATAAGCGAAAATCCCTTATATCTGAATCTCTTATATCCGAAGTTGACTGTACCACAAATGCAAAGTGATTGGGGTTGAATCATACAGAATATTCACATCTTCGGGTGAGGGTAAGCATTCAAAATAATACACAGCTCATGTAACTGTTCAGACCCGTATCTGAGTTTTAAGTTCAGTTTTCATTGAGCATTGCTGCAATGAGATTGCAGACAAAAAGAAGGAAAGAACACTTCAACGTTCACTCTTGAGAACAGATCAAAATTTTTCATGACTTTAAAATACATCAACAGGTTGTGTTTGAAGTAAGTGGGTGGCAAGAACAATTAATCCTGCATTTGTATTTCCATTGCACTGCGACACAAAGCTCGGACAACCCATTACGCTTAAAATAGCTCAAGAAAACACAGTTCGGCACAACGCAACTAATTAGCAGCAGCCTGCAAAGACAAGCACTTCAAATGAACGAAAGACTGAACAGTTCGTAATTAAGCTGCTTTCTTACCCGTAACTTGTTTCTGTTTACCCGGACTAAACCTACTGCCAATGTTATTCAAATGAACGAGACTAAACAGTTCGTAAAAATTTCTGTTCGGGAAATAGGAAGTAACTTAACAGTGTTAATTACTAATTAGTTTTCTGGCAACAGCAATACAGTTTCCACTGTCAACTACAGACAAATCTACCCTAATTTATTAGCGTTTGACACATCGCAAGAAATGACAAGTCTAACTCATTCATCAGCAAGGTGATGCGGTGTCAGGTTATATGGTGACACGTGTTGCTTTCACAATTATGTCTTCGAGTTTCGTCTTGAGGCAAACCTCGAAAAATAAGAACTGATAGCTCTTGAAAGCTCAGAGATGAGGCGATTGCACCTTGAAATCATTCCGCCGTCGTAAAAACCAAAAAAAATTCCAATGTTTATTAATCGCCGCAATCATAATAGTTAAGTTGCATTTTCTCATGTGCGAAAATATGAAAAAGGAAGTTCCGTCTCACTCGGTAAACAAGCATAATCTTAGTTTTCGCCATTTCTCCCTCGTTAACGATCGCGCAGCGTAGCATGTTGCCAAAATACAAACTATAATACACAAAAGTAAAACATTGAAACTACAAATGAAATGCTTGTGGGAGTAGTTTACGAAGGTACAAAAAGATCGTTTGAGTTTCTTTTTGCTCAAAAACAAAAAATATAAAACACCAAATAACCTCTCTCGTCAGGAGAAACGCCCTTGACAAGCTGATAGAAAATGTGGTAGTTCCTCTCGCCAGGATTTTGTCTCACGACTCTGTGCTGTAATACAATCGAATTTATATATTAAAGACCAATCCAAATAATCAGGTAGGTCAGGGATGAGCAAGCTGCGGCCAGCGAAAGGTTGTGACTTGCGGCCCGCGTCCACATATTGATCGCCCAAAACAGAAAAAGGTTTTCGGTTTAAAAAGTCCACCCTTTTGAAACTGATTCTCAGAAAAAAGGTCTTTAATTTAAATAGTTGCCCTTTTAAGATTGATCTTGAAAAAAGAAAGATCTTAAATAGGGCCCGCTTATGGCCCGGGGTATCACTCCGATGAGGGAAATAGGTCCGCCTGCAAAAAAAATTTAAACAACCCTGAAGTGGGTAATCAATTTTCAAAGCTTTACTTTAAAGCAGTAAACATTACCTAATACATAATTGAGGGCTAACTATGCGATTCAATGGCTTTAAGAAGTGCACTCCGCCACTACTAGGCTACGGTACTGGCCGCTGCCAAGCAGTTCCGAACGCACAAGTTATTCTATGTGCAGCCCCATAGTCTGCTTAATACCAATACTGAAAAGGTTTTACTTGTAATGACTTGTGACTAAACAATGAAAAAATAATTTTCGTAGCACCAATTTACACAGGAACACGTTCGTAAGATTAAAAGTAAAACCGTTTTACTTTTAAAGTTTTATTTCATTGCTAACGTTGCTAAAAAAAAATCGCCTCAAGATATAAAACAATATGATAAACGGCGCTTTGTAATGAAGTGAGCAAGCACAAGGTGAATGGAAATTGGATTTGTTTTGAGCCTTTCTGAGCGAACGCAAATTTCTAGGACAGCCCGGTGCGCGACAAAGAGTAAAATCAAGCATAAGCGATGTATGTAAGTAACGTTCGCATAAGCGATGTATGTACGTATCGTTTGCATTAACTATAGTCATTAAAAGCGCTCTTACAGTCCATGACAGAGCGATCTATAATTTGCTATTACTCAGCTAATTTTGTGATCAAACAATGAAAGCTGTCAAAGAGAAAACACGACCTTAGGAAACGCGCTTAACTCCCACAAATTACAGCTGTCAATCAAGCAGCGTCGTAAAGTTTATTGACGGTGCTGTATAAACTTTTGTTTTCCTACGCACCGCTACTCACAAACGGTACCACGTCGAATGGGAAGAACTATAGAGTTTCGACTTTCGGGGTACAACCTCATGATGCTCTTGTCATACTTTAGCAATAGCAACATCAAGTAGCAATCGGATAATGTTAAGCAAAGCGCAAAGTCATGTTTCAACTTTACGCAAGTTACAACATATTCATAAGTTCACGGAAATATATTCTCACCTTTTCAAGCAGGTCTTGGCATCACAAAGTTGAATTAAAAAGCTAAGGAAAATGCTGGCATTCATTATTTTTTAACGTGGTGCAACAACAATACATCAAAAATAAGGATCAGTTTGTTTTATCTCTGGTGCATAGCTGAGATGCTGTATAAACCGCTTTTATCAAAGTCGAAGTTCCTTCCTATACAACTACAGTCAAACCTCGGTTTTCGAACGTCTCGGAGTTCGAACAATTCGGTTTTCGAACGGAAAATTCGAGATGAAAATCACTCGGTCCTCGAACAAAAATTCGGTTCTCAAACAACTCAAGAGAAAGATTTACCTGAACCAAGTGCGGCCCGTGAACACTTTTGAAACTTTAGTAAAGCTGATTTACGATGATAAGTGGAGAAACAATTGCCGTATTACAGAGGCAAGAAAAAGGTATTACATGGCACTTTGAAAAGAGCCTTTTAGTTTGTACGGACGCATTTTCCGTCCAATTAGAGGGTGATGACTTTTTTTTTTTGTTTTTTGAGACCACCATGTCCACGCGCGGTATAAGATCAATGTAAGGAGGTCTCATATAACATGAAGCTGACGCAGGCTATTGCGAGATCCTGAGCACTGACCCTCGGCCACTTACACTTGGTCAATGCGGCCCTCGACCGACTCTTCAATCCTCAGTGCGGCCCACGCAATGCCTTTCTTAATAAGTGCGGCCCTCAGCTATATTCCATGACCGCGATGCGGCCAGCTAGCCAAAACAATTGCCCACCCCTGGTATAGTGTAACCAGGTAAATAAGTTATTCTTTTGGCGTATAGAACAAATTAATCTCTTTTTTATTATTTGTAATGGGAAAATATGATTCGGCTTTCGAACAAATCGGTTTTCGAACAGCCTTCCAGAACGAATTGTGTTCGAAAACCGAGGTTTGACTGTAATTATATTCAAACCTTTTGTAATCACCAATAGCAATGCCACTGTATTAGAAGCTAGTCTCGAACAGAAAACATTGGATTTAATAATCACGTTAAAAAACGGCATAGCAGAAAGGATACAATCAGTGAGTTTTCCTCCTTTGATCTGTCCGGTTTGGTTAAAAAGTAGCTGTATGAACTTCCCAAAACGACTGGAATTATTGTTGTAGACTGTCTTTGCGTTGCCAAAAGCCTCCAGCAAAGGACTAGTCTCCAAAATCGATTGTTCGATGGAACGGCCACCGTTTTCAGGGCCGGATCTAAATATTACATCCTATGTCAAACACTACCGACAGTCTTCCAGTGAAGATTGGCAGCGTAATTCATTGCGATGAAGCGCTTGCTCATAATCGTGAGGTTGCGTATTCAACGCATCTTGGTACGGATCTTGGAGAAGACACCTTACGGTCATTTTCCCGGCTTAGTTGCGAGGTTGTGGCAAAAATGATGCCAGAAGTACTGGAGCCAAAAATTTTTGCGCGACTGGAGAATAAAAATTATCTTAAAAAATAAATTCTTTGATCAATGCGACTCGGAGCTTCCCGTCGAGAGCAGCGCACCTTGATGGATATTAACTACCAGCCTGCTTTTATAATCATCTCAAAATGAATTGTCGAGATGGTCTAGAGGCAGTCTGGTAGTTTTACAACCAACAAGGCGCATCACCGAACGTGACTGATGGATTTCTACTCCTTGAATTTGCAGTAAGAAATTGGCTGTTCATAACACAAAGAGCATTGTTTTAAAAGGATAAATTAGGATAGGTTCACATAAACCACTCATCAATTGAACGTAGAATTGACCATATCAAACCCACAAATCCTCTAACTAGCACTTTTCTAAATACTAAGGGGGTAGATTTAACTCTCTGCTCTCCCTAAAAATTATCCCCTTTGATCTCCGAAAATATCAAAAAAATAAATATATTGTTATCAAAGCAATATCACCCACTCGTTACTTCCGGATCTTTTTTGGCTTGCTTTTGATAGAAAGCTGAGCATGAACTTTGTTGCTTCTGTCTTCCCTGCTCCACTTTCGCCGCTGCAAAACAATAGCTTTGTTACTTGTTTATTCCCACCACAGTGCAGTGATGCACAAAAAAAACAACAGATACAGTTGAAATATCAAGGAAAAAAGAGATAACACAACGCCATAATAATCCTACCACCAAAAACATTCAATTTTACGTCATTTTTCCCCCACGTTTCGCAGGTTCAGTCGTGCTGATTCAATGTACGTCTAACCATTACTATCGTAACAGACTTTTTTGCTGGGCAACGTAGCACTTTAAATTTCTGATACCCTTCCTAACGTATATCGATTGTGTTTCTTATACAATTTGAACCTAAGACCTTTCGATCTAGATAAAAAAAACAAAGGTAGGTTATTTGTACTACAGTTACACAATGCATTAGAACGATTTAGTGACTCATTCTTAACATAACCGTTTGCCATCAATAGCAATACATTTTACTTTGATTTCTGCTTTGAAAAAAACTGAATTATGGTTTCTAAAATGTTTACATTTTAATGCTTTCAGTTTACTTTACAGTAACAGCTAACTGGTTGTAGAATGTTACTTTGAACAGTATTTCAAAATCTTGAAGTTTACTTGGAACTATTGATCACCAAACTCATAGGAAGAGCCCGTTTCTTCATTCGAGTGATTTCATGCGTTGTTTGCTTACACCATATTTAGTCGTAATGAGCCACCACGACAGATAGACAACTCGGCCCGACCGGCTGGTAGCCGCGTAAAAGTGAAGCTATCTAGTTAAGCGCCTTTCCCAAGGGCACAACAAGCAAACTTGCCGGCTTTTTCTTTTGAAAGCATAACCCGTGAAAAGCATACTGGTCAATTTCTTGGCCTCAAAATAAATCAGGCATGCGCAACAGACGATCAGCAAAAGATTTCGGTTCGGCCTGTTAAAGATTCGAAAAAAATGCTCTAGTTCACCCAAAACCATGTTTAGATCAATTGTGGATGAGGGCTCAATTGGTTAAGTAGGATAATGGAATTAAGGTACTACTGGTAGCATGTTGCTTACATATCCAAAGCTAATAGAAATAACATAAGTAGTGCATGTTCAAGCAAAGTATGTATGTGTGGATTCTATGTTCTGTACAGTGTGTAAAAGAGAAGCCATATACGTCCGAAAAGTTGATCCCGAGAAAAAAAAGATGTTCGTGTTTTTGCTTCGACAGCAAGATGACCAGGTGGTGCTTAAACGCGAGAACGTGACAGGATAAAATGTGAGAAATTGGGTTTTGTGAGATATGGTAAACCGACAACCTGTGAGTAACAGCGTGCAGTTCGTGGAAAAATATTTAATTGTTGTGGCCTTTTACTATTTTCAGTTGAACATGCTTGGTGTAAACTATCATGTCAGAGAGCAAGCAAACACTATAGCAGCTTGGTAACATCTGTACGCTTGATATCAAAACAATGTGTAACAAATTTGTTCAGTTAGCATTGAAAGCGTGGGCGCTTCAAAGTCGCTTTAATTTCTCATTAGAATCGAAATGAAATTGAAAGCAGAAGAGTTTTATACTAATCTGCCAGCATCGACATGTCAGCATGCTAACATCACCTCACAAACGAGAAGTCTTTGGATCAGCACCCGAATAGTTTCCACGTTATCGTGCCTTAGGAACAAACAATGCGAGCCTATTGTGCTTCATCGACTTTAGAATAGTGAAGCTGCTCAATTGGCATGTCGCAAGAAGCGACTCTTAAGTACTCACCAGCGTCCCCTTCAAACACGAAAAAAAGTGCGAATTTGCGAAAACATGTCCGGCGGATTCGCAGTTTAAATTCAACGATGCTTAAAAAAGTTCGGCGGTATCTGTTAATTTTTTTGAGTTGGTTGAAATTTTTGCTAGCAAAATCTAGCAAAAATTAATGCGCGGGAGACACTGAACAGGAATACAAGGCTGGTCCGACGCTTTTTTAAGGCAGTGCAAAGTCTTGCGTCCTGTGACGCAACAGCGAGTGATAGCAACTTAAATATTTTTTGTATCACAAATATCTCTCAAGCATTAACATAAAGTAAATCAAATTTTTTTTCTTTTTTTTCCCGGCCAATTTTATGCGTAGCTAAAGACCAATAATACCAAGGTAATCATTTTTTGTGGGTAGTTCAAAAGTGGAAGTGGTTAAGATGTATGTTTTTTTTCTTCACTCTTAAATGCCAATTTTTATAGTGCTTAGATAAAAAGCACATAGCTCTCGGTTTCAGTTTAGCACAAAAACACCACTTATTGAGGGAATAGTTCAGTCTTTATGAATTACTAATAAATAACCTTCTTACACTTGCCAGCTGTAAAAACTGAAAGTAAAAAAGAATACAACTTCTAATCAATTTTAGTTTTAAATACCCCCAAAATGTTATTTTTCAAATAAAGTGTAGCTGACAGCTATGTGCTGTGATTGCTTACCAGACATGATTAAAATAAGCCCTAAAACGTGAAAAAAAAGAAACGTGGATTCTAGTTTCGATCTTTTTGAAAACGTTTATATTAAAATGTAGCCTTTTTATGTTTACTACTTGAAAGGTAATTTGTAATACAGTAAAATTTGCCTGTAACTTTAGGGGATTGTAAAAAAATTACCGTTCATGGTTGACCATTCCAAAACTGTCTTTTGATTCAACATTAAGGTGAATCACATCTAATCACGTTTACCAGTGTAAGAAAAATCACTAAATAGTCAAAAACTCTCAGAAAGTTGTGCACTGCGTAAAGAAAACCTTCCTTTAAAGCGTAATTGTGCGCGCGGCTATGGCATTCTTTTACATCCGACGGCACACAGTGGCGCGGGTAAAGTAGGTGAGGTCCCCAGAAAATTTTTTCCAGAGATGCAAATGCAGTAAAGCTATGAGGTTTCAAATGAAGAATAGAGCTTACTTTTTTTTGTAATAACAGCTTCTAAGTGAGACCCTGCAGTTTTATGCGCGGTAAGAAAAAATATCAGCTCTTCAATTTTTTGCTCGGCTTAAAAGCCGCGTTTACCGAACTCGCGCATTTCCGTGTCCATGAACTGCTCCGTTTCCTGTACTTCGGTCAAGTTTCAAATGCTTTTCACAAACATGAAATTTCATTGATCAATATTTGCGACCTCTTTTCGCGCATTCGGTCAATGGTTAATCAGAACTTATTACGAGCGAAAAAACTATTTAGGCAGCTATATTACTACAATTATCATCGAGGTTTCCGTAAACAAACTTCAGCAGTGTCTCAAAACTACCATTACTTTCACCACAATACCTAGGCAAGGCAGAAAACGACGTTTCGCTATTTTTTCGCATTTGGGACACATCTTCCTAAAAATTAACTCGTTTATTATCGTGCGTGATTTGTGACATTAGTTGACAAGATTCTGGTGAAATTTGTTATCGTTTGTCAATAATTTTGCTTAGTGAGATAGGTTTACGGAAGAAAGCGAGACACGCACACGGAATGACTACTACAGGGTGGCGCACGAGTGTATAAACACTTAAGTACCCACTAAATCTGATGTACTGGTTATTCTTAAGTTAGCTGCCTGTGCTTTGCAGAGGCAGCTGCGGGTCTTCAACGATCGGTTGTAAAAATCATTTCTACTAGCTAGGTTTCGCATATGAATCAGCTTGGTTACTTACAAATCAGTTTAGCTAGTAGAGGTCGCTGCAAACTACCTGTCGATCTTTGATTGATAAATTACGCATTCACTTCGTCATTTTTTTCGGAATGTATAGATATGAATGGTGAGCAATTTGAACACATGCGCTACATAAATGTAAGGTTACCCATTTGTACATATTAAAATTCTCAAAATAAATTTCTATGTACTCCCAATCAAAATAGTAGTCTTTTTCTTTACTGTTAATACACTTGTGCGCCACCCTGAATATCGCACAAAAATCTTAATTTTCTCATTTTAAGTTACGCGACTTTGGTCATCAAAAACTTTCAATATTAGATGGAAAGTTTACTTGCAATCACAAAACCCTTCTGTTTAATTGATTACGATTGAAAAACGTAATTATTATAATTATTTTACCATCAGCAACAACTGAAGTTTGCCAGTAATTTTTGTTCAGCTGTCATAGTCGTGGTAACCTACGTAACATCCCATGATTTCAAAGAAGTCATATTTTTCGTGCTCATGTTGGGCAACAACAAAGGATGAGGCTTAATTTTATTTGCATGCACAGTTAACTTGACTTTCTGAAACGTTTATGAGTTACTGGTCGCAGAGTTTAAGCGACCACATTTAACTTAGTAAACAGAAATAGCCAGATATTGCCCCGGCCGATCAGTAACCGATAGGCTACCTGTGAACCGTTCTTTAGGGCTGACGCGAGTTATTTCGTCATCGAAGCGTAACGTCAAAGTTTTGCCTCATCCCTCCTACCCCCACGAAAAATTTTGGAAACTCTGCGCTTACGCCAATGCAGTCGTTGTTTGGACTTGTTTTTAGGTCATCTTTGAAGATCATTGAGGTGCAGTTAACTCCAGCTCCTCCTGCGAAAGACGTAGCAGAGCACCTGCAACTCGCAAGCTGGCATCTTAATCGAATTAAAACATAAAGATCATTCGTGACAGATAACAATGGCCCAGATCAGAGATTTTTAATCGGTGAAACACAGTTTTCACGGGGTCAGTGCTTTATTTCACATTGCGTGAAACTGGAACATTTTCTTGATGATTAGTTTTTTATTTTATTTGGACAACATCCTCGAAATTTACCTTGATAACTTTTTTGAGGTCACCTATAAAATTAAGAAAAATATGTCATCGGGTCTCGTGCCTCTGCGTTTCGAAAAGGGGCCATAGGCAAAAACGGCTGAAAAGCACTGAACTATGTTAAAAATGCCACAATCGAAAAAAATACGTCTGAGGGAAAAACAAAGGGTGCGGACAGTGATCCCTTGCTACATCGCGCTTCACCTATCGCGGCTTCGCTGCTTCGCGGAATTTTTTACAGTGCTTTTTTTACAGTGAATCCTGATTGGCTCAGGGGCTTTACTGTTGTCTAGAAGTGAAACAAGTTTGTTTTACAACACCGTTCTTTAAACTATTATAGTTATTTGTAAGAAAACGTTAATATTTCTATTTCTTAAACACATTTTGGGCCTGAAAAGAGGTTTTGTTTTTTGTTTCATTCTGCAGTACAGTATTGCATTGTAAAATAACAGTAAAAAATAAAGCTGACTACTTCGCGGATTTCACCTATCGCGGGTTATTTTTGGAACGTATCCCCGCGATAAACGAGGGATCACTGTATACGCAAAGCATTGCTAAAAGCTAACTTTATTAAGTATTCGAAATATTGGAATTCTGCAGGGACTGAGGGAAACGTTACGTTATTATAGGGCAAGTTGACGTCATGAATAAACCAGTTAGGCAAAATCTACCGTATAATAAAAGCGTGGAATCCGTGCACACAAAGCTTGCAAATTGCTGTTGCGTTACTGTCACGTGATATTCACATCAGACGCTTAGCTACTTTGGAAAAAATTTGGGATGAACGACCTGAGATTTTTCGTTCGCTTAGCGTATAAACCGACAGCAGTAGACTAATCTTGTTTTACAATTTAAAATACGTTACTTAGGCAGGTGTAACGGTTTGTTTAGCAATGGTCACCAAAATTTGTCCGGCGGTTTTCGTATATTGGCTAACATTTTCGCACTTGCACCGGCGGTTACGCACTTACCAAAATCTTAGACGAATTATTGGTACCGGCGCGACGGCGTAGTGGTGAGAGCATCCGCTTCGTAGTCGGTAGACCTCGGGCTCATTCTCTAAGTCGAGTCATACCAAAAGACTTGAAAAACTGGTATTCACAACTTCCCTGCTTGGCGCTCAGCATAAAAAAGAGATGGTGTGGAGAACAAGACGGCAAGCTTGCTTGCTGTGTCCTTGGGAAAGGCACTTAACGGGACGCCTCCATCTTTATGTGGCAGACAGGTGACCTAGGTTTACGATTGTGAAGACAGACTTCACCGGGTTACGATTGTGAAGTTGCTAACCCAGCATGTCGTAAAAAAGACGACTCTTGGGTACCCACCAGTGGCAGTCCGCCTTGTTGGTGATGGGGCTATCAGTCACTCATGACTGGTTCGAAATGGGCTGCCATCTTTCCCCTAGCCTAATTTCAATTAGGTTGACGGCATGAACCTGAATTGCCATTTGTGTCGTACCTCCATCCCGAGGAAGAGCAGGGGCAATCACAACAACAACAACATCAATTATTGGTACCTATCAATGGCAGTCCGCCTTGCTAGTGGTGGGGCTACCAGAATGCAACTCGTTTTCATGACTGGATATGGACAGCCGATTTCTCATAACCTGATTTCGATCAGGTCGAGGCACGAGCCAGAAAGCATTTTATGAATTGCTTTCGTCTCAAGATAGGGAAGGCGAACACACACGCACACTAACAGAGACAGAAATGCACTCCAGAGCAATTTTCTCTGCTTGGTTGTGGAGTTTTGCGGTAGAACTGCTTGGGCAGTAATGACCACTCTCACCGGGTCTGTTCGCAAACAGTTCCATGCATAACCGCAATGCAGCCGGACTCCGTACAATAATTACTTAAGTTTGAGCCTTGGTGATATACTGACCTAATAAGTACGCATTGGCTTTCTTCTCTTTTCCACATGCAGGTATAGCATTCATTTGCAATTGCATATACGTGAGGATCTTCTTCGCCAATGTCTTTATTTGCATATAACTGTAATTTGTCATCGGCATATAGACCTTCGATCCGCTTGTAAGGGTTCACAGATATAAGGATGGAACCAATGTAGGTCTAAAAAGAAAGCAAATAATAACGAGCTCATTTTTCAACCAACCAAAAATCGGATCACTATGTTTGTGTATTAGGCCACATATAAGGCTACTACTAAGTTGTCTGGGGCTTATCTCTTTTCTAAAAAATGTAGAGGCCTTACTTTTGTTAAAACATTCGCATCTATACAGTAAAAGACAAATTTTTTGCGAAAAACACTTTTTACGTGCACAAGCGTTAGTTGGTTTCGCAAGTGACGTCACACAAAACGAACAAAGCAATTCGTCTACAACTTTACTGAATCACTGCCCTACGAGTGCAGAACGTGTGGCGCGAGCTACTGTTTTGAAGTTGAATTAGATGCCACGAAGAGTATTGGCAACTTAGCAATCGCCAAAGCGCGTTTACTAGTTGCCAACAAGGCAAACCGCAAATGCATTTATAAAGCAGGATCAATGTGTTACATCTCATACTAATCAGTTGAAAACTGAAGATCCTTTCGTTAAGATCCCTTCTGGGGTTAGCCAACCTTAATATGAATTGTTAAGTATCCTCGGCGGCGAGCACCAATCAGGCACCCATTAATGCATACAATGCATTTTGTAACCCTAGCATCGCTAAAACCATCATCATAAACACAATGTCAGCTGGACAACGAAACTCATTTCGTGTTATTGACTTTAAAAATGGATCCTAGACGTTTCAAACAGTCGGACAACATTGTTGAGAAAGACAGGTTTTAGAAAGGTCAGGTTGCATTCTACTTACATTCACCAGTTGTAAGATAATGGCAATGTAATATCACTGAACAAATAATCCAAGAGTTCTGTTTAGTTAGAGCATGAGCGTCGCACAAGCCCAACTCAGTTGTGGTTGTTGCTTCGACTAATGTTGTACGAACCACTTACATATATGTTATTTTGCAAGTAGCGAGTGTGTAAGTTGCACAAAATGGAAGCTTGGTTTAACTCTGACATCTTTGACATATCTGAAACCCCTTCGGCCATGGTTTCGCCCATAAGCTTCACCAGTTTATTGTCGACTTCAGAAACCCACATTCTTCGTTCCTATAAAAAACAGTTGAAAGCTCTGCAGGAAATGTGAACGCTTTCTCCAAGCACGTCTGCATTATCCACACCCGAAAGAAGATGGCCATAAGCATAAAGCTGGTTCGATAAACCTGCTTCAGATTTTCAAAGCATTCCAAATTCCGCTTGACACAGCTTTCAACAAATTTGTTATTTTCCAGAATTTTCTCAGAGTAGAGGAAATCGTCGTAATGCTTTTCACAAGGCAATGGCGATGCTGCCATTATCAAAGTTAAACGAGCAATAGTCGTCATTGGACCGTTGGTCCTTATTAATCAATCATCATTAGACATTAGTGGAAACGAGCTGTTTCAAGTTTCGATGTTTCACCCTAAGAAACATTTCCCATCTCCAGCCGCCAGAAAACGTCACTGTTCAACGTAGAACCTGCGTCTAGACCGGTTTACAGCTACCAGTGCTGCTGGCCCAGTGCACTTGAGCGAAAAGTATGGCGATCAAGCACAGGAGATCGCCGTCCTGAAGAGCACGTCCCGAAAATTCGCGTATTCACCGCTGCAACGTTACCTCTCCGTAATCCGTACAGTAAACGACTTCAACGCCGTCGCATTGCTTCACAACAGCAGGCTGCCAATCGTCTTCTTTGCCGTCCATCAGCCACACCCTGGCACCCTGAAAATATAAACGGAAACACTGAACTCTTTAAGAACTCAAAAAACATCGAGAAGCAAGTATTCAAACGTCCATCTCACATTGACATTTAAAAATGAGCATTTTGTCACATTGGTAAAGGATTTCACCGCATTACTTTTTTTAAAGGCTCATTTTTAGCCTGGTGCTCAAACGCAATCACAAGCACGGTTTGTTTATTTTATCTTGACAAAACACGTTCTCGCACGCAGAAACATGCCAATGGAACGAGGAGGTCTTTTGAAGGAAAAGACGGTCAAGTTTAGACATCAAACCTTTCAGCAAAACTTAAGTGTAGGAGACCATAAGCCGCGCTTCAAAACCGGTCCACATCGATCAATGTGAACTTTAGTCAATGCTTGAATATCGTGACTCTTAGTGATTCATGTAGCATTTACGCGCTATTAAAGGACGGAAATTGCAAAGTAATTTTATCGAGCATCTTCAGATGAAAAAAGCAGGCGTTGTGGATGGCATCATCACGCTTAAAGTTTACGCTCAGCACATTGCTTATACGCTCATTGACGTTAGATAGCTTTCACAAAATGGTCAAATTGTGAATCAATCTGCGACGAGTTTTTGCTCGTCAGCGACCGAAATCAAATGTGCGTGCTTTTCAATTTAGATTAAAAATCAATGAAGATTATGCCCGCGGTAACACAATGATTGTTTCGCTGTCGACTCCTCTGCGATCCAGATCTACAGGCGCAAAGACAAACAGATAAAATTACAACGATTTGCGATCCAACTTGCCATTATATAATAGCTAATTGACTACTAGCTTTTTTTCAAGAGCGACTAGCAGTCATTTCCCGCGCTTTAACAGATGTGAAAAGTGAAAGTGCTTATCCAGCACGTTCTAAGAGACAACTTTCAGGCACCCACCAGTGGATGTTCGGTCTTATGGACGGTGAGGCTACCAAGTTTTATGATAGATTCGAAATCGACAGCCAACTTCCTCCGACCTGACCGCCACGCACATTCTCGCTTGATGGAGTTTGCGGTGCCGGATTGCACGCTGCACATCACACCGTGCTTTCATCCAAATGAAAACGAGAGGTCACACAACTCGCCGGTGTTCATGACTACCACAATTACAGGCAATAAAATATGCGAACGGTCTTGTAGTCATGACGATCAATCGGCCCGCTTATGGGCTTATATGAACCTCTTTCTAACAAATTGTTTGTCAGCCTGTCGTGACCAACAAAATTAAGAATGGAAAAAGCGAGATTTGACTTTTCACTAGTTGTGATGATGTTATCATATACTAACTTTATTGCAAGCCGGAAATTTGGGAGGAGCCCATGATGCCTCTAACCTCCTGCAAAACTACGCTACTGCACAACACTCCTCTCCTATGATACCCACAAACTTTATTGGCAAATTCGTGGTTGCCATGGTAGGCTACGTAACGGGCTTCGAAACCCATAAATGATCAAAATTGAAAGTTAAAACGTTCCGTTTGCAGGTCAACTTTGACAGTGGAGTGGGCTCCGGGATCGTCGACTTCAGTTTTGCTACGTGAATCCAGCGTTTACAACAAAGCTCACATTTCGAGTTCAAACTACGCCTTCTTATCTAAATCGCAACGACATGTAGGAGTGACTGCTGACTCGAGGGCAGTGAGGGAGTGACTGCTGACTCGAGGGCAGTAAGGTCATTTCGCAGTCTTCAAACTCTCCATTTTTCTTGGGTTTGATGTGATGAAAAAGTTGTCAATTTAAACGAAGTGGACATTTAAGTGGGCTAAACATGCAACCGCGGCCACAACACTTGCTCGAATGTTCGCCTGATATTTTCTCGACTAGTTGGTTCAATTAATCATCGCTAACAAAGCCGACAGTTGCAACCTTTTATGTCACAGCGAGAGTAGTTGTAATTAGGTTGTTTCATTGGCTACAGGCCAGTGCTAAACATAGATCGCAGTTATCAGGAGGAAGTATCAAGCAACAAGTAGCAAATTATTAGCATCAAGCTACGAAAGCGCGAATTATTGGCATGACGTTTGAACCAAAGCTTTATTGCATTATGCCGAAAGAAGCGCTGGCAAAGCTTTGATAACGCTCGAATATAAAAACGGACTGAAGCTACGGACACTCATTGCACAGCACTGTGTTCAGAACCTCATCGGAGTTGCCAGCACCGCAGGTGCAACGGATTTCTATCGACAGCATTGCAACCAAGAGAGAAACATAGGTGCAAGATGCTTTCCAAGCGGTGCAACGGATTTCTATCGACAGCATTGCAACCAAGAGAGAAACATAGGTGCAAGATGCTTTCCAAGCGGTGCAACGGATTTCTATCGACAGCATTGCAACCAAGAGAGAAACATAGTTGCAAGATGCTTTCCAAAGGCACAACAGCAGTGGCAAAAGCGCTTCAATGGGCATGGCGTTTGCTGTAAACCTGCGCTTTGATACGCCGAGGTGGCGCGCCTAGTCTATCAAAACAAGCACACAGGAGAAATAGTTTTAGTGCGAATGACATGACAGAAGTTTTGTTTTTGTTATAATTGTTTTTCGTGGCATTACTGGTTTGGCGGTCGAAGCTGCAAAGGTATCACGTGATAAAAATGTGTTTTTTTTTCGGCTGTTGGCCTCCAGTCTAATAAGGAAATAATGTATTTCCCTATCTAGTAATTGCTACAAATTGCCCTTATTTAAATACATTTCATGACATTCAAATTACTTCACAATTGTGCATCGCTGGCCTATTGCATTACTATACATGTAAGACCTTGTGACATTTATTTAGGTTTGTTTAAAAATGATTGCCACTAACATGCTCCACTAAATACATTGCAGCAATTTTTATTTTGCTAATTTCAAAATGATACTCACAGAATTGCCTAGCGTTCCGCAACAAGAGAAATGCTGAGGTAGGTGGTGCTTAATACGCATAGTACAGGCAAATTCCACGGATTAACCGTAATTACAATCCCAATTCTAAACCTAATCCTAACCAAACTTACCCCAAGGGTTAGAGCATTCATTATTTAATATACTAATGTATGTGCTAAACTTATTTAGTGTAAATGGTAAAGGATGGTACTGCAACAAACTGCTAGAACAAGAGTGCTGTCACAGCCCAGGGGTCATAGTCGCTTCAAGTCATGCGTGAGGCCCGCGATGCAGTAGGCGAATTTACCAAGTTATGACATTACATGTCCTGACGCCAAAAAACCGTGGGAGTCACACATGGCCAAACGCTGCGCAATATTTCGTTTCATTAAAATGATAGCACCAGCAAAAACGAACATATTTTGAACCAAATAAGCAAAAAGCAGCTGAATGTACCGAATGGATAGAGAGCATTGTGCAAATGCAAACCAGCCTTATTGTAACAGGTTTGCTGGCGTGGGGTTGGTCATAAGCAGTCTATTCCAGCCGAGCCGTGTCAATAACTTTCACATAGGATTTTTAGATCTCTTGATAAAATATCTTTTTCCGTTAGCATGAAGTTTGAGGAAAATCAGAAGCAACGTATATTTGTTGCTTTGCCATACTGAGTGTTGGTTACAAGGGTGAAGCACTGAGTGTTAGTTTTGACATCACAAACAAAGCGTGCTTTCCCGAACGTGCAATCTGATAAAAGCAATCGATTAATCTGCAAGACAACTAACTTTCGACAAGATCTGCAGCACTTAAAAACTGCAATATACTGCGCAATCCTAGTTAGTAGGTGGGATCACACATGAGTTTGCTGAGGTAAGTTCCTCATCGGTTTTCCTACTTGAAGGCAGCCAAAATTTAGACTAAAACTGAAATCATATTCAAAGAACATAGACCGATCGATAAACTCAGGCGTACATCACTAGAATATGGTTCTTCAGAGTCTTTTTTCTTGGACTGACTCTGTAACCGAACAGTTTGGAACAACGCATGCGAGTCAAGCAATCATGCAAATAAAAAGTAAACTAATAATGGACCAAAATAAAAGTTCGCGACCTAGCATTCTATGCTTCTGCACTAACAAAGCTGCTCAACCAGCTGATCGTGAGAGGCGATTACTAGATGACATCACCAATGGCAGACCGCCTCCTTTGAGATGGGGCTGCCAGTCTGGGATTCGTATTCACGACCGGTTCGAAAAGAATTGCCACTTCTCCCAAGCTTGATCTTGATTGGCTTTGCCGTGTGAATCTGGAATGTTTGCTTTACGCAGTGCCTCAGTCCCAAGATAAGGAAAGGGAAATTCAACTACAAGTCACTCCACCATCTTAGCAGCGCTTTCGCGTTTGAGAAGTGCCGCTCTAGATGGCTGAGACGAGCAACCAAAATTGTTTAATGCTCGGGCACCATTTAGTCGGAGACCGAAGCAGATAGGACAAGAAGCGAAATCGTTCCAACTCTCTCAAAACTTTGGAGAGTAAACTGTAATAGACGTCATCATGGAAGATGTTAGTTTAAACTAGTAGTTTTTAGATATAGCTGAAGATCGCGAAAAAATCGTGTTCAGGAAAAACAAAACATAAACGAACAATTCTTGGAGTTGCCCATGTACGCTTTTGCTAAGCATTGCCCATATTCTTACCTCGGTAGTTAACTCTGATTCTGCCATCGTAGAAAACTTCTCAAATTGGCAAAGAAATGCTATGGAGCATGAATTTGTAGCCTAATTTGGCAGCTTCCAATTCTTTTACTTCCTTATTGTTATTTCACTCTGTTCACAGTAACAGTATCCAAAAACGTAAATTAATCCATTCTTAGCACGCAGTTCATCATTGAAACAAAGATAAATTGCCTCATTTAAACAGAAATAAATAGCACGCACTGAAATAAAAAGAAATTTTAATAGCACGGCACACGAATATGCATACTTTTGTCGCCTGTATCCAGAGGGATCAAAATAAATCAGCGTAACTGCCAAACAGAAATAGATTTGATTTCTAGCTCAATTGAACCTGTCAGACCTTAACTTATACAATAGCACTAATTTTCTAAATATTTTTTACATTTTGTTAAAAATTACAACACCTACTAATAAGATTTACTCGTTTATGCAAGTAGGCTCATACTCTGCGAGCTCATCTTTAGTAGAGTGAGCAGGAGGCACACAGCACAGTCACATCACGTGTCTGCCGTGTAAGTGTGAAAAAATACCGGTAAGTGCCTTTTTAAAGACCACAACAAATAAACTTGCTGGGTTTTTCTCCATACTTTCCCTATTGTTTCACGTACCAAGAAAGAAAGGTTTGGATACGTTGGCAAGGAGCCGGTAGAGATTTGGAGCAGCAATCCACTGCAGTGACAAGCTCCAACCGCCAAACCAACAAGGCGGCGACCTAATCCATAAGGTACAACAATTTTTTAATTGTAGAAGCTATATTAATAAACGACTGAAGCCAGTGTGCGATTCCTTACACTCGCTTTCACCTCGCATCCACTAAGTGTTAACGTCTTTAATCGTTCTAAGCGGCACTGAGTACTGGTTGACTTCGTAGACCGGAAAATCTCAACAAGCAAGAAATTGCGGTGCTAAGTGCGTAGTAATTCCCCCGGTAATCCGTCAAATAAGAAAATTTTACGCGCAAAAATTCGGAACAAGGAAGTGCGACCTTGGGTGGTGGTGCCACAGGAGCACGTGAGACCTGAAGGCAACTTAAAAGTGTCGCCCCAAAACTGATGGAAAATCAAGTTTTTCTTAGAATTTAGTGGGTGCTTTCCAAACGAACAAAAAGATTTCCCTAATACAGAGGTATTACCGAATAATCAAAGTTCTCAAACTGAATTTTTTCCTGATCTAGGGATGATGTCAAAAAGCTATCCTCTCTTAATAAATTGTAACCCGACGCGAGGAGTCTCTTTTCCCACCCCCTAACGACGCCAATAGCTATGGCAGAGGTGTGACAACTGCGTCCAGCAAGGCCAAATTGAATGGCCTTTGGAGATGAAACAGAAAGGCCTGCAGATGGATGTGACCTGTTGCCTGTGTTTACAGATTGATCACTCAAGAAAAAAAGCCTTCAGTTTAAACTCTCCACACTTTTGTTAGTAAGATCTCCGAAAAAGCATGGTCTTGGAAACGGTCGGCGCCTGTCTCACAGTATCCCCCGGTTGAGTGAAATTGGCCCTCCAGCAAAGAAGTTTGCACGCCCCTGGGCTTGGAGATACACTTTAATGGGACAATATATCATATAGGTTAAAATCGGTACGAGCGGTTAAGGAAGGAAGGGCTGAAAAAGAATATTAGCTCTATATCACAATAACACGTTAACCAAACCTTACTGACAACGCGTAACCGGAAAAGGAAAACTATTCTAATTTATTTTGTATTATCGAGTTTACATAGAGTATGAATTCTCAGTGCTCTTTTTCTTATTGCGATGGGAAACGGAAAGTCAATTCACAAATAAAGTTCGTATAAATAGCCAGCATGGGAGTAGAGCATTTCAAAAAGAAAGGGCAGAAAAGACTACAATTAGCTCTATATCATCATAATACAATAACCTAACTTATTTGACGACGTGTAACCCAAAAAGGAAAACTATTCTAATCTGGTTTGTACTACTGAGTTTGAATTCTCAGCGTTCTTTTTCTTATTAACGGTACGAAACAGAATATCAATTTGCAAATTATAGCCTCCATGGGAGTTAAGCATTTTAAGACCATTATACACTCTCTACAAGCACACGTTAGGGAGTCACTAAGGGAGAACGGTCCCCCAGGATGTCACTGTTTCAGGCTTTTGGCAACAAATTTTACTTTTCACAAAAGATTTTCCACGAAATTTTGGTAAAAGCTTTTGTTTCTAGGAAACTTTTCAATCTAAGAAACTTAGATATAAATAGATCATACTATTTCAGAACGATCGAGGTGGTACTTTTCGGAGCCACTCTGCGTACCACCTGGCCATGCCACTGTTGCGTTGACGCACTTTTCCTATTTTTCCAAAACGTCCGACCTGCGATCAACGCATTTTCAGCAAAATATGGACAAAACACTCACGCACACATCTGTTAAGAGTATTACGTCCAAATAAATCTATTTACGTGATGCAAAATAAAGCAGTTTTTCACTAAGACACACAGGAAAGTCGTCCTCCTCTGGCAATTTCTCGCGTTTCTGCTTGCAAAACTTCCAATCCAGAATCTCATTCGGAACAAAACCTTTACTCAAACAAAAATTGAAACTTTATTAGCACGTCGACTTTTGCTGAGGACTGGTCTCTGATGGGGACGAATAAGAAACTACGGGCAAGATCGTCAAAACAAATGTTTTTTGATGTTTCAAATTTTGTCTGTTGGCTAAAAAAAAAGCATTTCGATTAAAATTATTTCGGAGCTGGCAGCACTACGTACAACCGCAGCCCACAAGCGCTGCTCAGATCGCAAAAATTTAAGTCAGGCAGCTTTTTCAAGATCCCCGACTAGAACTCATGCCACAACATGACAATTGCTGCTGAATGCACATCACTAACTACAAACTGTTACAATGCTATCTGAGACTCGTTGTTACTTTAGCAATCTAGAATAAAAGCATTATTCATCAAAGCCAGTTTAAAAAAGGTTTAAATACACACGTCTTTTTAACCCGCTTTTTCAATTAGGATGCTTACGTGGACAGCAGCCTTGTAGTCGATTTACAGTATCCTGTGGCAAATCTCAAAAGCAAAACTCGTTTGACCAGGTGGCTTGTTTCAACCATGGCATTCGTTACTCAGCAATGGCTGAACAAACACGGCCACCTTTTTGCCGGTACCACAATTGTTTGATCAACAGCAATAAGTGGGTTCGTGAGCAAATATCACTCTTAACTTATTACAGCGGATCAGGTTCAGTCAAGTTTATTTGTAATCGCTGTGTTCTATCGAAGCGCTACAGCTGTACAGCAATAATTTCACTACCGGCATATACCAATCTGAGTTAAAACTCAAGTGAATGTTTCAACAACAATACATCTTTAAATAATTATCTCCAGCTAAAGAAACGTCATTGTATGCCATATAAATCAACATTTTCTATTCACTACGCCAGTCGCCCACACGCCTAATTGTTTTTCTTTGAAAAGCTTTACGCCACGTCAAAAAGTATAAACTGTATTATACAATGACACAAATCAACTGAAAGTAAGAGCATGCGCGAGTAATCGCTCTACTATGAAAAAATTAGCCGCCCAAGTGGCTCGTTAACATAGAGACACCAACCAACCACTTTCCAACGGAAGAGTGCTAAAGTAAACAATCTTTCATCATTAATAAGCAGCAACAGGCGAATCTTGGGATATTCATTATCACCACCGCAACGAAGGGTCCTACTGTTCAGGATTGTAACGGAATTTAGATTTGATGAAAAATTTTGAAAAAATTATGTTGATGAAAAATTTTGAAAACGAAATAAAGGTTTTCAAGCGGTTAAAATTTCCTAAAACAACATTGTGAGATATACCAGGAATAAGCAAGAGAATTCGGGGGACATCCCTCTTGTTCCTACCTTTCTCTAGGTACTGTTCGTACTTAAACCCCAAACTGATATTGATAATTGCTTATCAAACGACGAGACAAACCAATCTCACGTTTGTGACTTCTCATCAACATCTGTTCTAGAAGCACTGCCTGACAGGTGGTAAGGAGCAACAACACTTGCTAACTTAATTATCTTCACTCTTCACTTTAAGATCAACGCCAGCTTAAAAGAATCGAAGAAACTGCCTCGCTTGCACGCTTCGGTTCAAAAGCTATACAATACTTGAAACCACCAACCGTAAGAAAACAAAGTCGCTTTCTCGAGCATGAACAAATTAAACAGCAAAAATACGAAAAATGAAAATGACATAGCTGCAGCCTTAACTTGAATACTAAACTGCGCAAAGTTGCAGCTGGTCATCATGCAGTATACCACGATAAGTTTATTTGAGCTTGAAAAGCAAGAGCGAGGCAGTAAATTATTATAAAACTACTGAATAATCAATCATCATTACGAAGTACTGTCCTTGAGTTGGCCTGCCTACAGTACGTTATAACTGCTGATCTTGTTGCTGTGACACAACAATAACACCTACTAGTGCTACATCTTTAACACAGATCGCTGTTATTCCCACAAACTGTCAGTTACAAACTAAAAGGCGATCGATTGTAAAATAAAAGTCGCTTGATCATCTTTGATGTCGTAACGTTTTTCGGGTGTGGAGAAAATCCCTTTTTGCTCATTTTAAATACTGTCGGAAACCACGTTTCATTTCGAGATAGGTTATCTGTATTTTAAAGCTGCGTAGTGACGAGCAGGTACACTCGTTTATGCGCTGCTTGTAGGTACAAATGAGTCCATAGTTACTGGTTTTTACCTTCATTTTTGCCAGCCTTACGGCAGCTGTGGTTTTTTTACGTAAATTATGTTGACTTAGTGGAAAATTCAAAGTTAAAACCAATCCAAGTTCCATTGACTGATTAGTCACGTTTGAAACTTAGATGTCTCGTCGTCTCGCCGTACTAGCAAACTAAAATCATAATAACAAGCGTAATCAAAGCAGTAAACAAATTACTTTGGTGACCTGACTTCACAACACAATAAACTCGACAAACTGTAACAACAGCAATTTTTCAATTTGAACACATGAAGCCGATTTTTTTCGGTACGTACCTGCGCTTAACTTCACTGATGCTACAGCGCATGCGAACATGAACATGAAACAAAAACTCTTATTTCAAAACGTTTCGCTTCACACCTCAAGCATCATCAGTTACAATTAAAATACTACACCTACTAAAATGTAACCTACTAGCCTACTAAGTAGCATTTTAATCGTAACTGATGATGCTTTACGTGTAAAGCGAAACGTTTTGAAATAAAATGTTTACTAGTTTACTGGCATCATATTTCTGCTCAAAAACTCCTTTAATTCGGATATGTTGCCGGAGGAAAGTGGTATTTTGCTCAAACGAATGCCAGACCCCGATTGGCAAAAATTTTACTCTTTTACGTTCAAGATGACGGCAGCATGCAGTTGTACTTATCATCTGTTGCCATCTTGAAAGTAAACGTAAATTGTTGATGCACTGCCTGTCAATGTAAAACGATATGTTTCTATACTAAATTACCAATATATATCTGGTTTTGAATAATCCAATAGCAAGAGCGAAACTTACAAAAATTAATTTGAAGGTGCACTCCAGGTTAGAAAACCTTTGTACATTGTCGTGCGTCTGACATATCTACAACCACAAAACATGTTGATCACCTGAGGCAAAGTGAAACAAAACACCAAATTTTAATATGAAATCTTGCTGGATTCAGAAAAAACTATGCATTTTTTGAGCACAAGAACTTGGCTGGATGGATCCACTTACTGACTTAGCCATATCCTAACCTTACGCATTAAATGAACTGTAAATGAAGGATTCCGGATCAATTCGCCTTCCTCTTGGTGCGTTTACGTTGGGAACAAGAAATATCCACGCAGCCACAGCTTCTAGTTATAGAAATAGGCCAACAATCACAAAAATGCCGTTGGTAGTGGGCCTACAAATAAATAGCCTATAGCTGCAAATCTATCGGTCACTCTGGCGCTGTCCACAACTATCTCTGCAAACACACAGTCAAATAAACGAATAAAAAATTGTGCAATTATGTTTGTGGGCGAACATACTTTTATTAACAAGTAGGAAAGCCGGTACTAAAGGTGCAGTTTGAGGAAAAATCAACAAAAAAACATATGTCAGTAGTCTCTTGTAATAAATCACATCTCTACAGGAAACATTATTTTGCTTGAAAATGAGTTAATAGGCCGACGAGGATCGGATGCAAGATATTAGAGGGGAGATCTGGCCCCTTTCGCCCTATGTCTGGTAGTGAATATAAGTGAGCAATGCACTTAGGTACAGACAAGAAAGTTGACGTCACAAACAACATCACTAGGGGAGTCGTACTAAGTCGTAAAAGAGGCCTACCATCAAATAATTTATTTCTGTCATCGTAGAACGAAAAACATTACGGCGCTCCCCTCTGGCTTTGTGCCCCTGCACCTATTACAAGGAACGGATAGAAATTTGTGGAATGTCTGAGTGTTTGTAAGAGCAAGGTTAGGGTTATCGGCATAATTCACCAAACTTATCGTTTACAGGAAAATCGAAAAAAATAACAGGTGCACTAGCCTACCACTATGTGAAATGGCACCTACGCAGTAAAAACTTTTTCGCAGTGGTTAATGGCTCTACCGAGGCTGGAGCTAAAATTAAGGGCATGGGTTTTTGGCACATCTTGCAACGCCTATGCAGAAAATAGGGCACATAAAGCCTGGCCAGCAGAGATTTAAGAAAATTTGAGGGGGTATTGAAAAAAGCAGTGTGTGAAAACATTTTTGCTGTTTGGTTGAATATTAACAATAGGTCTACTAGGACCATGGTTAAACATATAGAATGAGGCATGAACTCGTTAGTGTCCATGGCAATATTTGTGCAGGAAATGGGACAAATAAAGCCATGGCCAGAGACTCCAAAAAGTAGGCCATTGGTGAAATTAAAAATGCAACACTCCGGTATGAAATTGCATTACATGCGGGGAACACACTTAAGCCATTTTGGTTTAAAATAGCCTACTAACTCCAACAGGGTCAGGGCGAAAGTTTGGGACGAGGAATGAGTCCTGTAGCGCACCTGACTACACCCATGCAGAGAACAGACCACGCAATGCGTAGCCAATGACTTGAGGTCAGAGATATAAATACGAACGAATTATACAGTGTGACAGGGCTATACCCCTTGACAGCCTATTTTTACATTTTCAAAAACCACGACTATTTTTCCACTTTCCTCTACGTTCACTTCACGCCTCATTACTCATTTAGGCGAAAAGTGGAGGAATCAAGATCAGGGAAGAGGAGCTATGCATATTTCCCAGCAATGCTTTTCGACTCTATTTTATTTTAAATCACGGTTGGTTTTGGTACGAGAATTAGTTAGGTCGAAAGCACATTAACTCTTTACTAGCCAACTGTTTATGTCTCGCCAGCGCCCTGTGGGTGAAGCCGGCCCAGTCGAATGAATCGATATTTTCATCACCGACGCCACTAATGGAGGCTATGTGGGCAACGCCCGCTAGAATACAATATAATTCTATTTTACTTGCTTTACTGGCAATATATTTTTGCTATCTGTGCTGGTGCAAGGAGTTAAAACCAATCCTGAATCTAAACAATGCGTAGACTAATCAATAGTTGAGAATTCAAGGGAGCCTTTAGACAGGGAGATTGAAGAGGCTTACACCTTTACTTAATTCTTTAGATCATCGGTTTCCAACCTTTTTTCCATTCGTACCCCTTGAATACATTTTTTATTTGTGAGTATCCCCGACTTATCGAACTAAGCTGACCCCCAATATACTACCAGAAATTTATAGAATTAAACACGAAAGCTGTTAAAATATTTCCAGTCTGTAGTTTTACACGACAAACTATGATAACAACATACAATTTTACATAAATATATAGAAACAATCGCAAGTATTCAACTTTTCGTGAAATTTTATACCGAGTTTCGCCATTATCGAGTACATCAGCGTACACCCTATTGGTCTTTTGTGTACCCCTAAGAGTAACCGTACCCGGGGGTTGGCAACCACTGCCTTAAATAATGATCTTCGAAAAATGGCTCGAACCACCTTAGAAAGGCGGAATGCATCGTTGCATTTTGTCGGCGCCAGTGATCTCCAACATGAAGTTGGAGATTTCAACAAGGGGTTGGGGAACGTCGTCTGGTAGCGAACTGCACTTCTGATGATGTTCTGCTTCTGCTTATTATTATTTTTTGCCTGTATAAGAGCTGTTTTATTAATTTACGGCTGAAACAACTCAACGTTCTCTCTCTCTCTTGCCTGTGGGTTAGAGCTAAATTATGTTGTATACAGAAGGGGTCCTCGTACACTCATTGAAAAGCACGCCATACAATTTCCCCAAATTTTTCCTTTCTCTACACAAGCAAGTTTTTATCTCGACGTCAAAGACCCGTTTTTATCTACAGCACCCATACACCCCCACTCCCCCCTTAGTTCAGCACTGCTTTGTTTTAGTGTTCCCAGAGCCCCATTTTTCCCTTACTCTCCACCGAAACCCTAGTTGTGCGACTGTCGGTAACAATCTTTACTCTTACTGCTCCTATTGTCGTAAAAAGTCGTTTTCCTGAATCTATTATGAAAATCTATTTGCATCGCATTTGCAAGGTGCTGCAACATTGCAGTAACCTTGCAAGCAATATCCGTTGCTGTTTGACATCTGGAAAGCGTAACGCAGCTGCAAAATATGCTGTAATTGGAGTCCCTCAAAATGTGCAGAATCACGACAGAATGGGCTATATATAAACTTTACTATCTCAATCCTAGGAATAAACAGAAAAGACCTACTTTAACACAGTTAAGGAAATTTTTCGATCGTTCATTTAAGTAACTTGACAACTATAACGAAATGTACCGTATCAACAGTTACTAGGTGCCTCTTAAACCGCGAGGTTCCTTTTTATTTTGAACTACATCGGCGTGGAAACAACACTTTGTTTAGACAGCGATTCATTTTTCACTCACCGGGTCTAAACCAACTTCAAGACCTTTTCTTTGACCTCATTATTTTCATAGTAACTTTTTCGTTAATTTTGTCATGATGTAAACTTGAAGACCTATTTTTTGTTTGGCAGATCACTTATGAGGTCGATATTAAACAGGCTAATTTCAAAGGTATCGACCGAAAAACTTATAGTTTGTGGCCGCAATATTTCACCTCGCGAGCATCAGGCTGCACACCATGGTTTAGTGTAACTTATCAACTAACGAAATGTACACTATTACTAGTTACTAGTTGCTTCAAGCGAGGTTTCTTTTTTATGTTGACCAACGTGTAGTTTGAAAAGTAAATATTGTTTGTGTCTTACCTCAAAATCTCAAAAGACTCTTTTCCAATGCTATTGTAGAAACAACTTCGATTAAAAGAAGAGTTTTATTCATTCACTATCACTAAAACTCTCAACAAATTGCTAACCATTGCTGGGATAGGCTTAATACTGTTTAAACTGCACTTTTTACGTTAATTTGCCGAAAACATCACTGATTGAGGAAACTGGTTGATTACATGTCTAAAAATAAATTTGGTTGGCACGCGTTATTACAAAAACGACCTCATAATGCAAAAACTCGCGTCGGAATAAGTGTAGCAAAAGCACGTTTCAGTTGCTGAAAAATTTCTGGCTAATTTTTCTCAACAATTCAGCTAATCGAGCGGCGGCAAAATAGCCTACAACCTATCAAGCATTTTTGCTTTTAAATACTGAAGTAGATTTTCTCAAATCTAATGCTGTGACGTGAATGAAATACAGCGCTATTTAATTTTCAAGGTACAAGTAGATTGCTTTTCGCCAAACCTGCGAATGTGTTTCGCTTTAGTGTTCGATGACAATCGACAAGGGAATCAAGACCAAGGCAGTCCATTAACGACAGACACTACAAACCAAACCGCGTAGTTGTCTTAGCAATAACCTATTTCATTACAATTTGTTTCTTCAAAAGCTACCCTAACTGTACTTGAACCAATTTCTAAACAAATCATGTTCCATGTTTTCGCAACCATAGATGATTTTTTTGGTTTTGGACGATGACCAGGCTACCGAACATACATGCAGCACAATTTCTACCGAGAGATGATGAAAATCAACAAGAAAACATTTATTTTCTTGATAAACGCTTTTACGACTCACATTTATTTTTTGTGTAAACGTTTCGAAGTGTTTTTACGACATTCGACGAGTTAATGTAACTACACTGCAGCCAGCATTTCAAAATAATCGTCAAAAACCAGACATGACAAGACCTACTCGCTACAAAAAACTTTTTCTTCGCCATCGTAATCCGACCCATATGGGCTTGAGAACAGACTGCACTCACACTTGCATTACCGCAACGACTTAATTTTAAATTAACGTAAACCATCTGCTGCGGTGCCATCACACAATATGCTTCTTGCTGGATTTTCGAACTAATGAGGCTTTTTGATGGTGCTAACGAATTACACAAATGGGTTTGAAGAGCTATTTGAGAAATTGCTTTGAAAAAAAGCATTATTTCGACTTGAAATACAATTTCCGAAGGACAAATATTCATGCCGTTATCAAAAAGGTTGAAAATGTGGCGCAATGGATTAATTCTCCGACTTGTAATCGAGAGAATCGAAGTTCAAGGATCAGAAAGCATTACGTTGCACGCAACCAAGCGGAACAGTCGCTGCTTTCGTGTTTTCACTTCTGCTTTAAACTGAAATTGTATCAGTGGCAACGTCGTCTATGGGTGATAACCGACTTTAAAACTGTGTATGGCGACTTTGCAGCTTGCTCAATTCTTTTTTTCTCTGGTGGTTTACAATTTGTTTTAATTATTTTTTAACTATAAAAGCTTTTGGAACACCATAAATATAAACATAGCTTTTATACTATGAAACTATCTAATGATACTCGGATCTACCTACTATAACTTTGCGCGAATGAACTAATTTTGGAACCAAAGAGACGGGCCATCCTAAATTGACCGCCATATAGGTCCTTTGGTCAAGGTCCTTTGGCCATATAGGTCCTTGGTTAAAGCTGTTATTTCAAACACAGAATCTAGGGTCTGTTAGCTTGTAGTACTCGAATTTAATCGCAATTTTTGTCGATCGCTTATTTTACGTACTGTTTTTACTGTTCTGTGGTTCATGATGTGGTGGATTTGTTAATGGGCTGGAATTATCTGTTTGTAATAACCTCTCCTCTTCCTCCGGATGGAGATATGGCATGAACGGCAATTCAGGCTCATGCCGTCAACCTAATTGAAATTAGGCTAGGGGAAAGATGGTAGCCCATTTCGAACCAGTCGTGAGTGACTGGTAGCCCCACCACCAACAAGGCGGACTGCCACTAGTGGGTACCCAAGAGTCGTCTTTTACGACATGCTGGGTTAGCAATTTCACAATTGTAATCCGGTGAAGTACGGGTGGCCACCTGTCCGCCACATAAAGATGGAGGCGTCCCGTTAAGTGACTTGTCCAAGGACACAATAAGCAAGCTTGCCGGCTTGTTCTCCACACTATCCCCTTTTTTCATGCTGAGCGCCAAGCAGGGAAGCTGTGAATACCATTTTTTCAAGTCTTTTGGAATGACTCGACTTAGAGAATGAACCCCAGGTCTACCGAATACGATGCGGATGCTCTCACCACTACGCCATCGCGCCGGTTACGGAATTATCGAATTATCTCGACCTAAAACATAGCTCTTGTTGGAAAGCGATTGACTCTGGCTTTCAACGGAAGCCAGCAGATACGTCAACATTGTAGGTTCTAACTCACAATCACGTCACGTTTTGCCGAAGTGGAATTGCAAGAATCAGAGCATGACGTAATGACGTTTCCTACCGCCCTATATAGTGCGCTATGCAGCAAGATCGTTTTGTAAAAGGATGGGGATAATTCTCTTCGACATTTTTATAATCTGTATACCCCCATGGAAGCGTATTTGTAGACTTGACTTTGCGAGTTGCAGCGCAGAAACCTGTTGGAAAGATTGGTCGTTGTCCATCAGATACACTGATATTTCTTAACAAACATAGTATGAAAAACTACGTCAAAACTTTTGAGTAAATCTGTTGGTAATGCAAACCTGTTTTCCTACAATAAGCAAGAGTTCGTGGTGAATACGGAATCATAAGCGTAGTGAAGGGGGAGAGGAGACCAAAAATCATTATCTCTACAATTTTTGCAAAATTAGGTAACTGAACGACCAATAAACTTTTTTACGGCTTTTGAAATCATCTTGAAAGAGAAACTATAAAAACATTTTCAATACAAAGTTAACCTCCCTTTACCACAATCAAATTCCTGCTTTATACTCGGATCGATGTCCCTTGTTTTGCGTGATCCCCGAGCAAAGCTTGTAGAAACTTGCCAAAACTTTTTTATGCCACCCGTCAACGACTTGTTTCAAACCCACTTCGGAGTTGTCGACACAGCAGGCACCGCATGTTTATGCAGCAAGCAATGTAACCGAGCAGAGCAAAAATCGACAAAACTGCCCGTCGAGGTACACAACAATTCAGAAACCGAGCAGAATTGAACCAACAACTTTGCTATTGTAAACCACTGCTTTATCGGGCAGAGCAGCCAGTCTGACATCTGATGTAAAAGAAACTCACTGTTCTGTGCAACATATGGTCTGACAGCAGATGTTTGGTGCATTTTGATTTAAAACCGGGCCATATACGCAATACCATTGTTAACAATTATCAACACTGCTGTCGTTACAACTCAAATCTATATTTCTTTAGAAAAAAAAGCGATTAAGAAAAAATCCTTTATAAACAAATCACCACTTGATTTTGCATCTTCACAATCAAGGTCAACTATTTGTAGCGTAGAGTCAAGTTTACTCTCAGCATCAGCAGGGGGACATCGTATCTTCCCGGGGGCGAATTCAAAAGGATTGAACCGCCTAGATTTTTCGAAGGTAAATACGTACTTCGATCCTATAGGAAAATTGGCGAAACAATCACATTCAAGTAGTTGAATCTCCAACCATAAAAAGTCTTCAAATTGACACACAAACTAAAAATTGTGATACTGTTTCGATCTACCTAGTCTCATCAAAGCAGCAGGCAACCGACAAGTGGGTAGGGGTTTTGTCAATGTTTGCACTTCGCTCAAAGTGCATCGCTGGCCTCTTGCATGATAGAAAGAGACTGTTGTCACCGGGCAATGGCAGGACTACTGTTCTAGCACTACGTTAAACGCAGGGGCGCATGCAGAAATTTTTTTACCAGGCGCTTTGTGAGTGCCGAAGGCACCGTTATTCTACGTGCATACTTCTCTCCTTGGAGCATGTCCCTTTCCCAGGAAAAAATTAAAAAAATTGCACTCAAATATACGCAATTTTAATGCTTTCTAGAACCACTCTTAAGCTAATTTTTGTTCAAATTTGATTAAACTTTTTCACTGCTAGTACAACTAAGAAATAATAAACTGCTTGCGTTTTTACACGAGCAACGGACACGCTGCAGCTGCGTAGCAAACTTTTCGAAAAGCTCATCAATTAAATTTTAAAACCTAAAAAGATCCTACTAGTCATTCAAATTGTTTCACCCTGTATTTTTACGTTGCCTTGTATCTCATATGACTTGGTACACTAACAATCACACAGGCTAAGTGGAGTAAAGTGTAGCGGCCATTAAGGTGCAACGTCACATCTGAAAATAAAGAAATGTGAAACAACTTTTGCAGCAGGTGTTATGAAACAGTGTAGGAGGGAAGTAGTAATGCAAAACAAAAACATAGCTGCAGACAGCGATTATAAAAACACAGCCGCTCTATTTTAAATCTAGGCGACGATTGCCTTTTGCATGCAGGTTGATCACGGTCGACTTGAGACGTTTAAAGTAAATCTATCACTATAGAACAGGTGCTTTGTTCGTTAACTTACCATTAGAAGCATAATGACAAAAAATAATGTTTTTTTTAGGATTGGGAGCGAAGAATAATGACTAAAGAATCTAAAGTTGGGAGCACGCAGAGGACCTCCCCTTCGTAAGCCCCTGGTTAGACGTAGTGCCTGGACGATTACGGTCGCTCATTCACGAATGAAACTTAAACTAGTTAATTAGATTAAGTTGGCTTTAATTGTAACTTATACAATCTGGATCCCCTCCCATATGAAAATACTCAATCCGTTCCTCCTCTTCCCCCCTTTTTGACGTTGACAACAAAGCAAGCAAATCTGTTTAATGTTTGTTTATTCCTCCCCTTCTTTTTAAAGTCCCTTTATCCCTTTCGTTTTTTAAAGTCTTCCGTAGGTTACTAGTAAAATTTTGTCCGTTAGTAACTGCCAGAACTTTACCAAGGGAAGAAAAAATTGCCGTTAAGAACCTTCTCCTGCACGAACGCAACGGCGCGATCCAGGTGAGGTTTAAACATAAGACGATAGGTTCGTCAGCGCTTAAACCACTCATGCACGTCGCCAGTTACAAAATCTAGCTCTTCACCTACACTTCAAAAACCGCTGACACTTGGCGGAGCGCACTGGCTTGATTTGTCGCCGCCCAATCACTGCAAATCAACCACCATTAACCAAGTAGTGTAGCAGCTTCTTGGGCTTAAATGACTTGTCGAGGCCTCTCAAATACTTAAAAAAACAGTACTGGTATTCAGAAATGGTATTCACTGATCCTGCTTGGCACTGTGCATTGGGCGTAATGCGCAGAATAAACTAAGTTTATTCAGTCATGATTAATTAACATGTTCTGGCGTTCACAAACATTGCACTTAGAAAGCGCTAAACTTCTTCCTTTCAAAATTGCTGCTTACATTCACGTAGGTTGAAGATTCGAAGTGGATGTTATTTACATTTTTAATGACCTCTACCCTAGAACCAAGCACCAGTAAGCGTTTTAGAATTTTATAAGAAAAAGATTGTCAATTCTTAGCTTCATTTTTCAAACTTTCGTCAGGTTGAAGACTATTTAACTTAATAACTCGCCCGAGACACGAAAAAAAAGTACAGCCTTTTCACTCGCATAGATTATGCCTTTGCACGCCTACTAGTTTACGAGTACTTGTGGCAATACGAAATCATAACTTGCCTGCTTGGTTACACGAGCACTACAATCTTTAACCTTTTATCGCTTCCTGATACATGTAATTACGGTGCATCAACCGGCTTCTTTGTGTAAGCTTGCTACTTACCTCGACTGCTTATTAATTGCTATCGATGTCTGCACAGTTTAATTGATTCTTGAAGCGGGTGCTGTTATATCACAGAGGCATGACGTGTTTCCGATAATTTCATAGGCTTGAATGTCTTAAGTTGTGGCAACCTTTACTCTTCTTGTTGTAACCTCACACTGGCCAAGCAGTATAGGGTACGCTCGGCACCGTTTTCATTGTGACGTGAATTAGCCATAGCAACGCAAGAAGCAATCTGTGAATTCAAATTGATTCCTGGCGTACAAATAGGTAAAACTAACATTCCAATGCTATTCTGCCACGGGAAGGACTTGTTGGCAACGTGATCGAATGGATCGGATCGCCACTGTATGGTAACTTGGAAAAGGCATTATACCTTTTTTGTCCTGCTTGTAATACAAATAAGCTTTGACAGGAGAGTTGGCAACTCCTAAGGGAGCCTGTGAACAGAACGTTGGGGCATTGTAGCCTGACCGACAAAAGTTATTCCGCGACAAGAAGATAACAAAAAAGAAGACTACATAGGGTCCATCCAAATCAAATAATGACGTCGTGTCTTCACAGTCGGTAGATCTGGGATCCATTTTCTTGTGGAGTCATATCTAAGGTTTAAAAAGTGGTATTCACAAATGTCCTCGTTGAAACCCAGCGATAGGAGTAGGTTTATGTGGAAAATGATAAATAACACCGATTTCACTCAGTCGTGACAAAACATGTTCAGGAATTTTAAAAAATGTTGTTGCTTAAAATTACTGGAAATCTATTGTATTTCATTGCCTGGCAATTGTAGGAGTTGAACTAAAAATCTTGCAGTCACTACATGCCGCAGCCAGAATTATTTTTCTGAGGGCCTGATTTTAAATTCTGAGTTTAAAGTTGCTTATGCTAGAAGTTTGTTAATTACAGTAGCATGATAGCTTGGCCGGCTGTGAAACTTGGTACAGAGCCCAATCAACAAAATTGGTTCACCAGATCAAACTTACAAGAGACATTTCGCAAGCCCCCGAACATTGTCCCTGTCTTTAAACCACGCTCAGGACAGAGTAAAAGAATTAATTTTTGTAGAGGGGGTTCTGAAACCCATGTTTCTAAAAAAAGATAGACGTGCGCCTTTGAAAGCCAGAAAACCTACGAAAAAGTCAGTTTTTCGACATTTTTTGGGCGAGTTTCGTTGAATACGTCGGCCACGATATCGCTACCTGATATCATCAAGCATTCAAACCGCTAAAACAACACTTAATGTGTAAGTTAAGTACATTAAATTTTTCGTTTGCTTTTTAATTTAGACGCAACTGACTAGTAAACTGCTGAGCCATTTCGTTCCTTACTTGTGCATAAACTGATTTTAGATTGTGGTAATTTTTTGCACTCTTTGTGCAAAAATAAAAATACCAGTAGTTTATTGATGCTGACTCATTCTAATATCGAAACAAAGTTCGCGTAATAAAGTTTGAAACAGTCGCGACTGCTTTTGATTGAATGCAAACAATAACTGTTTAATCTTTTGTGTAATTAAACTACCGTATTTTAACTTATGAGCTGCAGTCTTGACTGGAATTTAAAACCTTTTAGGTGAAGCAGATGTAGAGCTGTTTTCGAGATCAGCTGTGAAAAAGTTGTCACTAATTTTAAGTGAAAGCTGCCTTTTACCCTAAAAAATAAAATGGTTTTTAAAGTGTAAGCTGCTAAAGGAGATTGATTGTACCGCACAAAATTTTATCATTTTACTGTGTGAGGTGTTTTGCATAAAACATGGCAAAAAAGCAAGTAAGCCAAAATGGTTACCTAAGACAAACTTATATAACAAAGCTATGTAACCTGCTGAGGAGTACGCCCCCAATAGCGGTAAAGCGGAGAAACAAATTTTGGGGCCTCATATTCAGAGCGGCAACTGCCATAAATATAGTTCTACAGTCCCATTATTTGAATTAGTAAGATTCCCAAATATCTTTGCGAAAGCGGCTTGACGATTTATGCCACAGTCTTGTATCACCAAATTGAAGTACATTGGGCAAGACTATATTGTCTCTGAGCCTACTAATCTTGAAAGTAACTACTTTTTAACTTTAACAATAACCAGCTGATTTAACCTGAAACCAAAGCTTTAATACATTTAGCTCGTATCGAAATCTACCTCGACTGGTTTTACAAATTTGGTTATGGTGCTACCACCATTAGAAATCTCTACTGACACCTTGCGCTTTGGCAAATGCCGACGGTCTTGTTTCGATCTACATCTCTTTTGGGCAACAGCGTGATGAGAACACCATAGATGCAAAGCAACATTTATGCTCTTCGAAATATCTTCTAATTGTGATACCTTATCAAAGTAGCACAAAAAAATGCTTTCCATTTGCCGGGTATTCTTCGCTGCGAACATGGAAAGCACAGGGCAAGCTGTGCTTTGTGGAATGGTCGTTGCAGTTGTAAAACGATGATTTTGTTTCACGTCGTATTTTTCTTGCAGAACTCAATTTCTACTTCGTATTCAACTCCCATAGACATCAGGCAACGCAGAAATGAGAGATTGTGAATGCACTGTATGCCTACAATCGTCTTGCCAAAACGCTAAAACCAAATCAAATTACAAGCAGGTCGAGTTAACTCACATGCGCTATGAGCTTGCTTTCGAAAAAATTGTTACCATTACAGAAGAGTATTTTACTTGCCTCTTTCCTAAAACTAGCCTATATATCCTGAAGCTTTCCAACAGTCTCGACCTTTGCAAAAACTTTTCACTGCAACTAGATGGCCGACGGCTGCGTGTAGACAATTTTTAAATGAAACTAAAAATTTATTCATCAAACTCACGCATGCATACATCAATGTAACGCTGAAACTTATCGGAAAGCAGTGTAACGGTTGGAGCAAACAATCTTTAAATGAAACTATAAATTTGTTTATCATACCCACGCATGCATACATCAGTGTAACGCTGAAACTTATCGGAAAACAGTGTAACGGTTGGAGTAAGAACTCATTTGCTGGAGCTATGCTATAAACCAGGTCTAAAATGTACAATGTGACTTGCTGGCTCTTGATTGTGAAGAAATTTTAAGCAGCAAAGCTAAGTACTGAGAAAACGGTTAACTTAATTCGTTTTTGCTTTGTGACATCACTGACCTTCTATCTCATGAATTGAACAAAAACAAAGCTGTCCGATGTTGATTGAGCAGAATTACGGCTTTGGCAGGCACCATAGAAAATACATAGCAAAGCCCCCAACAAAAACATAAACAACACAAAACACTTAGGTAGTGAAGCAGAGGAGATAGTGTAAAAAATGTGCAATTGCGGTATCAAAACGGCAATTAGGTAATTTTGTAAAGCAAGAGCAGCACAGACGAAATCAATCTCAAAAGCTGTAACAGTATGTTGTGCTGGTTGTGTAACAATTATACCTATAAACTTCTACGATAAAAAGAAGACACCTGATCTTACCAAAATACAACCAGAAGTCCCACCAGTCAGAACTAGGCTTAACGATAGCAAATTTTGAATCAAAAAAAGGACGCGTTTTAATATGATTGTCCATCCCGTTTTATATCAGTTATAACAAGATAAAGCTTTTTTAAAAGCGATAATACAACACAACGACGAAGCAGTGGATTAAGAGGAAATTCACAGTAGCCGAGAAACTGCATAAAACTTTTAATTATTACTGCCGAAGCAACACTCTAAAGAAAAACTTTTAAAAACACAAAAACAAATATCTGAACAACAATTCTAAACACTAAAAAGTCGCTGGAACAAAGCTATTCTCCAAGAACGACGAACGCCACACCAGCTCCAATAATGAGAGCAACAGCAAGGATGATAATCAGTTTCTTTTTCCCTTTCAGCCTGGTTTTAAGATCGGCGCCGGAGCCAAATTGCCCGGGGGCGTTGTAAACCTACACGAAGTGGTACAGGTTGAAGCAAAGGAGCGAAAGCTGTGATTTTACCACCGAGAATCAAGCTCCAGCGTCTATCAACGCTGTTGCAACTGGAAAAAGCACTTTATACCAATATTCCGAGCTCGGCTGGAGTATTCGTGGTGGACGTGCACTGTACCGGCATTATTGACAACGGCAAACCGGGGAAGTTCTTTTCTACCCACAACCATGCTGTTTTTCCCTGTTCAAAAGGCTCAAGAGCCGGTTACAGTGACTTTTTTCGCTTCGTAGAACTTAAAATGCTGTGTTGCTCCTGTAAAGTTTGATTTACAAATGCAACACGTCTAGCAAGTGAAAGCGAAAAACAATAACAATTCCGCTTGCTTATTTATACTATTTTCCCGCTTTTGCAGGTTTAGACGGGCTGATTCAGTGCCTTTATCTTACTGGTGAAAAAAGGCATGTCAGCAATACAGTCTATATATGAACTCTGAGTTTTTGCTGGTGACGATATTACTGTAGTGCTTTCCCTTTCACTTGGTACGAACACACAGTGCGAAATAAAACATGGCTACAGCATAAACCACATCAAATAATTTGATGCACGAAAATCGATTTAAAAAACTAATCATTTCAATACAAATCGCCAGACCTATAATGGTGGAGAGCGATTAGCGAGAAGCTGGAAATCCATTACTACATGCTGTGCTAGCAGCTTGAAAAATCCAACTAGTTTGCTGTTTTGTGTGATGACAGACATTTTTGCAGCTTGCATAACGTGGCCAGTTACCTCAAACGGCCAAGTTGTGAAACGAACATAAGGAGTGATTAGTTTTGCAAGCGAAGTTAATGAATGGGCCGTCTTGTAAAAAGTGACTCTGTTCAACGTCAAGAAGTCATGAACCACTTCAGGTCGTTTTTTCGAACTTGACCTTGTACACCACTGTCTTCACAGGTGCGAACAGTCCATTAAATAGAACTCTAATATATCAACACTTACCGAAGCCTTGCTACCGGCCAACGACGTAGGAGCTGAGCTGTCTGATGATCTATCGCCAACGACCACAACCTACGCAATACATGAAGTCATTTGCAACGCGTAGGAATGGGTTGTTCTGACTAGTTTTGTTACTAACAACAGAATTTTGAATAGTTTTCAATGTTGAAAAAGGGTCTGCTATTAACAAACAGTAATAAAGTCAGCTTAGACATTTATTTGCCACAAGAGAAATTAAAACTTCGCTTATGGCAAATAAATGTCTAAGCTGACTTTATTACTGTTTGTTAATAGCAGACCCTTTTTCAACATTTACTGATATGGAGTAAAGTCGCTTGGATAGACTATCCTGCTAGGTTTGATTACTGTTTTCCAATTTTAATTGTGAATAGTTTTCAACAATCGAGCAATCGAAGTTGCCTTTTTCTATTATTCAGTCAAGGGAAAACCATTTGCCCGTTATGCTGGAACATTTTTGTGTTCAGACTCGCTTCGGAGATACAACACAAGCATTGCAACCATGTAGTGGAAATGCCATAGAGTGCCTCCATAAAAACACATGTGCATAAAAATCTTGTTTATAAGCCATAGATTCACTGCCATAACTCTATAGAGTCCGGCTGATCGGTCTTAAAATAATTGTCAGGGTGCAAATTAATAGTGTCCTCAATAACCGCTAATCAACTCAAAGTAGCAAGAAAGCACGAGAGTGGTAAAATAAAATCTAATTCGGCTTTCCTAGAATCTGATGATTAAAAAAGCAGGATGGAGTCATCACAGTCAAAATTGTTACCAAAAGAATGTCCCATTAAAATATATGTCGTGACTTTATTGGACCGGATCACAACCGGACGTTAATGGAGATAAAAACATCGGCGTGTAGAGGGCAACAGCACCTGGAATCGATACGAAGAACGTGGCATGCAGGAGCTACAATTAGCATAAGTGTGACGTAAGTCTCGATTCCACAACTTAAACTACACATACACAAGGTATGAAGCCAAGCCCAACTATTGCATGTCAAGCGTAGCTATAAACTAAGCCCAGCATCTGCGTAATACCCAATTAACTTAGTAATTTTTCTTTATCAGTACAAAAGTAAAATTCTTACATCTTCAGCGCCTTCACCCTCAAAGACACATTTCAATTTCGAGTCCATGAAATCTGAAGATAGGGCCGACTGCCACTGAAAAACAATTGCAATTCATAATTTTGATCTCCAATTAATTATCACGGTATGCAACTTTTTGAGTATCTACTCACGCAAATTACACACCTGAAAACTAAAAAATTGGCATCAAGTAAAAACCCAAATATTCAGTCAGCAAAAATAGTGAGAATGCCAACTTATTACCAGCTAACTCCGAGCATGTTGTAAGACTACTGCCGTAGGTTTACATGTGCTACGATTCAATTTGCCAGTGACGAAATATATTCCCATTTGCAGAAAAAATCGATTACATGAGAAATAGTTCAATTGCATTACCTTCGTGGACAAGAATACATACCTAACACCCCTAAGAAATATGAGGCAATTACTAGATTAGAGTTGAGGTCTCAAAATTAGAAAATTGCATTAACAGCTTATTTCCAAAGCTTTTGTTCAGCACAATATGAAAATTGACAAAGAATGAAAAAAGGGAACCTCGCTTGCATAGCACTAAATGCGATTGGGTGAGGGATGGACATTCACTTTGTGTTTCGTGTCTAATCGCAATCCGTCTTTTCTACTATGCAGGTCAAAAACATGATTGAGTGAGTTGAAGCACCGCTTTATGGTGATTATGATAAAACGACTGTGCGTTCAAATCTCCAGATGATAGTGTTGTTGGGTCCTTAGAAAAAGCATTCTCCAGCAATTTTCCTCTGATAGACATTATCCTTAGAGGCATTAAATTTGTGGAAAGTAATACTGAGCAATTTAAACCAAATGGTTAAACTTGAAAACTCGAGCAGCTGGTCTGAACAATACTGTTCGATGCTTAGCGCTTTGTGGATGTTCTACGCGTCAGGTGCGATAAAAACGTCATCTCCTTTTGTCATTTCTTTTATAACTATTAACTTTGAAGAATGGCAGAGGAAAACCTTTGAAAATACGCTATTAACACAGACTTCAAGATCAAACTTACCATTGAGTCAATGTCACTTGCTCCTGGTGGAGCGATCAATGATTGAACCATGAATTTATGCTTTCCTTTGTCAAACGTATCTGGGTCACGTGGTTGTAGCATGACTAAATACAGATGTCAAATAAGTCAACCGCAACGCGTTTATAGGTGGTGCTTCTCTTACGATAAGTATTAAACTGCATGGCTCAAGAACAACATTAATCCTAACATGATTTGATCAAAATAAACATTCTTTATATTAAAGCTGGTATTTTCCAATCAAAACCATAAGCAATTACGCAAAAGCATATGGCTAGTTACAGGCAATAGGCATATTACGCATTAGTAAATCTTATCATACACAAAAATAACACAAAAAATATCATAATTAATTAAATAAAAGTATAACATAATAATAAGTAAAATTTTGAAGCTACTTACCAGTAACCTCTATCTCATCGCCTGGGTCCAAAAAACCACTGTTAGGACGAACACAGTATCTTTTGGGGGCTGTGGTCTTCACTTTAAAGCAGACTCGCTGATCACTTGGGTTTGAAAGTCTCAAATATGATGACACAACATCACTGAATGGTCCTTAAATAACATGAATAGATAGAATACACTTTTAATACACAATTAACTGACGACAGCTTATTAGGGTAGTAATGGAAGGGTTGGTTTTGACAATTTGGCTGCAGGATAAAGCTTTTAGCTATGTGTTTAAAATACCACACGCATTGAAAATTTGTTCATAACAGCATTGATTGTGTAATTGAGCATTCAAACCTACCGATGACTGTTGACACGGCCATGACAAAGGCACATTATTATAATTCTATCTGCTTGGCAAATTGTAACAAGCAGCAAGTTAAAAGCAATATCAGACAACCCCAACAGATTGGTTGTCTTTTATTTCACCATGAACAACTAACGCAAAATCTTTTACAACACAGTACAATGAAGTGCAAGTGAGCATGTATGACATAGACCAAAAAGCAATGAATAACCAGGCTTTCTAAACGAAGTTGTTGAATATGAAAATTTTGGCACTTTTTTGTTTGCTACTCTAGGCTGCCATCCTAGAAGTATTGGCCAGAATCACAGCCCCAGTGTACACTCCACTGTACATTTACATACTGGGCCACCCCCTTCAGTATACACTGCCTTTGTCCAAGTACCCTGGCAGTGAAAATTCAAACCCATAACCACAGATTTTAAGTAACTTTTGATCCAAGATGATGGCCTGGGGCAACAAACAAAAAAGTGCTGAAACTTTTAGCTACCACCACAACTGCTCAAGAAAAACCCCCTTGTCTTTAACCCTACAGTCTCTGTTCTGCATGTATCACAAAAATACTACACAGACACATAATGTCAGTATCAAATCTGTTATTTTCTATCAGATATTTTGTTATCTGAATAAGTTGCCTCCTGATGAGCCAAAATTTATCAAACCACAATTGCTTTAAATCAAATACCTACACCTATTTGTGCCTGTACTATAGTTTTTAGTGGGAAAAAGTAAATTAAACTTTACCTAACTAGAGCAATAAGGGATGTGCAATAAAATAAGTAACAACATTAATTTCCTCCAAGCTGTCTTTTTGAATGCTCAGCTAGAACGATTTTTTCATTGTGACAAACACTACAGAAAGAAGACAAGAATCTCATGATACCAAAATAATAATGACAATGAAATGATGTTCTTGTTAACAAGATCACTGCATTACAAGACCATTGACCTGCTTGAATGGTAGGTTGACCCTCAATACTCCCTACTGTACTTAGGATTAGATGGTACACCAGCATACATACATATAAAAAGTAAAAATTACTGTATACTCCATACCTGTGAATTTAAGTTCATCAGCAGGATCAATATCCAACATTTGCTGCTTTTTGTTCGCCATCTTTAAATTGTGTTTCAAGAGACCAAAATCAACTTTGTCACTATATAATAGAGTCTCAAAAATTATGGTGCTGGTATAGAGGTCTATGCCTATAACTACATTTATGCATTTAAACAAAATGCAATATAGGAACGATTGCACACCCTGAGCAAATATTTGTAAAATGTAATTCAACCTGTAAATGTAGTCATCAGCAACGGATACTTCTAATAAGCGAAATTTTGCAGACCTAACCCTAACCCAAACCCTCACAATGATCTGTAATTTTGCAGAATTTTAATGTGTGATTAGTATTTAATTTTCTCAAACACTTTCCACAAAATTCCGCATTTTAATTTATAGCATTATAAACTGCTAAATTATAGAGGGATAGTGATTTCCTATTTAGCAGCCTCCTCATTAATTTGTACAATTTACTCCTGGTTTAACCTACTATGTTTGATTATCTAGGCAGGTTACTCTGAGTAGCAGCTGACCAGTTGACAAAGCATAAAGCTGCTAAATGCAAATCAGAATCAATGGATACAGTATCCTATGCCTTGCAGTATGTTTCTAAGTTCCAATATAAGACAATCACAAGTGACCGACACTGCACGTTAAAACAATCGCAGGTTAGAATGACGGGAACGAGTACTTAACATTTCTTAGTCGATAAAACTTAATAGGTACAAGCCGGTGAGGCTTTGGTACTATGAAATATTGCTGCAGGTAATTTTAACAAAACTACCACAAACGGATAAAATAAAAGGCGGATACCACAAGCGGTATGCAAACATGAACCAGTTGATGATTTGAGCACACCAAAACGGAAAAAACGAACCGGTAGTTTGAGACAAACAAGAAAAATTTTCACACTTTAAAATATTTGCCTACAAATAAAATATCTCTGTCTCATTAAAAATCAATTGAGCTGTACCAATCAACAAACTTCACATTTATACTTTCCAGTCTCGCTCAGCAGCTGAACATATCAATCCTTACTCTTTTAATTTCAAAATAGCATTTTTTAATTTAAACCTCCATGACTAAACTGAGCACTACTTATCTCATCGAGCACTGGATAAACTGACAATCAATTTGGTCTAAATTTTCCTTTGGCTTACCTTCTAATTACCTTTGAGTTTTCTATTCAGCTTTCCTGTTCCTCGAAAGACAATAACGAGCAAGCAAATAACAAGAAAAACACATTATATAGATACTTTTCACTTATCCACACCGCATAACGCTCCACTAATTGCCGCCAATTACTCTAGCACGGAACCATTTTTACAATTTTTGCTTCAATATTACATCTTTGTGATGAAATCACGTATTGTGACAACACAATGAAAGATATGCATTAACTCAGTATGAGCTGAGAACCTGCGTAATTCAGTAAATAAACAAGCGCTACCGGTTCCTAATTCGTCTATATCAGTGGCGCAGCCAGAATTTCTTCAAGGGAGGGGGGCCAAAGTTTTTTAAACAACACAGCCCAGGAGCAGTGGTACAACCCTCAGGATCAAGTCACAATAGAGATATCTAGGTTTTTCTCTCCAGGAAATGAGAGGTGTGTGCGGTTTTTAAGCAGAACGTAAAGAAGTTTAATGCAATTGCACAACAAAAAAATTTTGCCCTTGCACAATTGTACCCAAAGTATTTCTGATGCAAACTGATTGGTAATGGTGATCGGCGAACCAAAAAAATTTACTGATGCTGTATGTCAAATTTTAACTTAATTGAAATTTAGTGTACGATTTTTATGTGAAAATTCATCAGTCACATGTTTAAAATTAATGTTGAGGTCACGGTGAACAAACAACAATACCAATCCATTCAAACGAACTTCTTTTGTTGTGAACCGCAAATAGGTTTCCAAATATCTCAGAGCACCAAACAAAAGCTCATTTGTAGCTGTAGTAATCAGACCATTTGTCAATATTTGAAGAAGAACTTCCAAAGATGGATTCGTATGTATTTCTTTAGCAGACTGCAACACCCCTAAAGTGTTGTGCGGTAAAGAATCACCTTCGTGGCGAAGCCAATACGAACGCCATCGCATTAATTCAACCTCCACAGTGTCAATGCTGTCATCCACAAAGGGAACATAAAAGTTTACAGCATTTCTGATCAAAGTAAGTGTCATGCTTTACACAAACAAATGGTATCAAAAATTAGAGTTTTATGCAATCAATAAGATCACAGCAAATATTTCGCTGAGTTGCTCAAGCACTCTGTCAATAAAACGCAAAAAGACAGAACGCCTGAAAAACTGTAATGGTGTAATAGCTAATGGATTTGCTCTATTGGCTTGCCGTTTCACAATTCGAGGCATGGGTATGGATTCCCCGTAGACACTTTCGGCATTTCTAAAGAGTCCAATATACAGGGTGGCCGAAAAGTCCCAGGACACTCTATTTTCAATATTTTAATGCTGTTAAATATGATTGTTTTAATATTCTAATGTTGTTAAAACAATTTATTTGATTTATTTTTTCAGGTTATTTAGGTTATTTCAGGTCATGACTGACATCAGTGTATTTACTGTTTTAATATTCTAATATTGTTAAAACAATTTATTTGATTTATTTTTTCAGGTTATTTAGGTTATTTCAGGTCATGACTGACATCAGTGTATTTACTGTTGAGGAGCGCTTAATTGCTGCTGTTTGGGTTCACGACCGCATCAGGAATGACATGACTATGGAAGATATTCGAAGTGCTTTCACAGAAAGATTTGGAAAGCCCGCGCCATCAAGAAGTAATCTGTATCTGTGGGAGAAGAAAGTTTCGTTCTGGATCAGGCAAGAAGTGGCAGGCCTGAAAAACGAAAGGAAACGTGTGCTGGTGTTCACGAATCACTGCAACAGTCCCCCAAGAAATCCATCAGAAAACGTTCTGCTAAACTTGGAATACCAAGGGCTACCATGATGGATCATATGAAAAAGGACTTGGATGTCAAAGCTTTATTAAAAATACATGTATAGTGTCCTGGGACTTTTCGGCCACCCTGTATATTTCGTCATTGTCCTTAAAAGCCTGGATAACATCTTTGCAACTGGTACTACTCGTAGCATCTAATGCAATCAATGTAATTTCTAGATGCCCTGCAGCTTCTTTGCAACTGTTTTGGTAAGCTTTAGTGTAGCATTGATAATTTCTAGGCTAACCAAAAACCCAGCTGTTGTTATCGCTTTCAAATAAGGCCTTCCAAGAACTTCTCCATCTCTTGATTCTGACAGTTGATCAAGAGAACCAACAACCTCCGGATAAAACTTCTCGAAAACAAAGACAACAGCATAGTTCTCAATCCACTTTGTGGAACAATTACGTTTCAAAAGCGAACCCGAAGAATCAGGACATTTGTCATTAACGGGAGCATGCAGTAGCGAAAGACGTTTTTGAGAATTAGAAAAAAATACCGATATGTCTTTCATAATGCTTACGCATGCTTGAATTTCGCGTACGTTGCAAGCCAGAGAATGTTACTGTAACTTGTACTATCTCTAATTGTAGCATCTCTGCCACTTTTGTCTACTCATTAAACTTTTTATTGAGGTTTTTATAGTTATCTAAAAAACATTCCAAAGAGAATGAGGAATTTTTACTTTGCAAATTGATGGTTTTGTTTCCTCCACAGTCTATAGTCCAAAGCATTTTGACTAAAATTAGAATATTTGAATCGTCAACTATGAATTCAGGCTTTTCAAGATCATTTGGTAAATAACTTGCTGAAAATTAGGGACATACTCTATTCTTGGCAATATTTCTGAAACTTTTTCAGAAAGCACAAAACTCGCTTTCACTCGTGGCAAGCTACTTGTTTTTCTGCAATATTGCTGTTAATGTTGTACAGTATTCTTGCACACCTCGTCAGAAACCAATAGGTTATTGCTGCATGATTCTTGCGCAAAAGAACTTGCTCAGTTTTCTGCTTCATATCAAGAACACTATAGAAACTTTGAAGCTTATGTATTAACCTCAGGCATGAAGCCCAACGCTACCAGCAAATTTTCGGGCGATTGTTCGTTTTGTGCATAATTTTATCTGGGACCAAAGGGGGACCATTGCACAGTGTTCCCCCCCTAGCTGCGCCCCTGGTCTATATAAATAAGAGACTTGCTGCTCTGGAAAAACAGCAATTTGATTTATACAGGGCTATTAATTGTTATGTGAATGCAAGTGCGTGCAGTAGGCCTACGCAGTTAAGGTCTTTGGAAAAGCACTTTGTGGCAATTTTCACTGTTTGGGGAGAAAATAAGCCGAGTCGGCATTGTCAGTGTCTCCAAAGTGGGTTTGATTCTGAACGCAAAAATGTTGCAGTTTTTCGGTGAGCCAAAAAAGCGAAAAATAACTCAACTCAATGGCAAGCGAACGCTTAGCGTGAAGGCCCATGTTAGGCTATAAGAAGCGGCTTCGAAATGTGTCCTGCTAAATCCTTAAAAAATGATCAGCTTAATTTTCACCACAATTTATTTTACTTAAGGACTACTAACCAATAAGAACTAATCCTATTTTTTTAGAGACCTTATGTTACTAGAGTGTTAAATAGCTAATGGTTCGCCAAGTAGGGAATTCTTTCACAATTATATTATTGCCTACTATCGACCGTAGTAGGCCTAGATCTGTTTCTCTTCCTTCTCCAATGTAAGATTGTTACAGAATCGGCTTCATAATAATCGAAAAAAATTTTAATGCGCCGTTGCTGAACTGAACTCGCACCTTTTGGTCCTCGCTCACCTTTTACTTCGTTTCCTTATTGGGTATTTGGTAACTTGAGGTTGAAATGCAACTCTCGTACGTTTTGCCTGAAACCGGGCGAGGTTTGCATTTGATTGGCCGGCCTCTCGCTCCAAATGCTAAATAGATAACGTTCTTTTAAGTTAAGGTAGTTCTGGTATCTGTTGTTACTGCACGAAGGTTGTTTTCTATGGTTGCACTAAGTTAAATCAACTTGGTTTTCCAAAGGAAACCTTCGGTGAATTTTTGCTCTTACTATTTTATGGGTTTGGAATTTATTTTCACTTAGTTTTTGGATTTCAATTTGCTTTGACTAAGTTGTCTACAAAAACAGAAGCTTTGCTTTGGTTGTTGTGATGAAGGAAGACCGAAGGCCCTGGAGTTTCTCCCGGTTTCTTGTGGACAAGTTTGCGTTGTTGAAGACTCTGCAACAAGGATCGGTGTTGTATCTTTTAAGAAACGCTTGGAAAGTTGGGCTGCGGTAGTTTCTTTTAATTAGTGATTTTCTCGCTTTTTACGCAATGTCGCCAGGCCCAGAGCCAGGGTGGTATTTTGTTGATGAGGAGAGTGAAAGGGTTTTGCAAAATTCTAATCATAAATTCAAAAAAACCAAGCCTAATCACGATCCTTAATTTGCAAATTTTTCGTAAATTGATCTTAGTAAGTTGCTTGATCATCCAGTAGATTGGCTAAGAGAGGGCAAATATGCTGATCTGGCGACGTCTAAAGAACAAATCTAAGCGACAAAAACTCGTGTTGACTAGAGGCAACAACAAACAGAAACATATATCGATTTTAATATAATGTGTACCAGCAAAATTGCATGTTTTTACTGGAATATGAAAGAGATGGGATGACGTTCGAGGAATCTAGGGCAGTAGTAGTTTTGCCACTAAAAGGGAGCAATGGAGCGAGAAGTAAAAAGGTCAACTTTTTTAATTCTATCTTACAACTTGGAACAATTAGTTCACTCCTCATGATAAGGACTGATAAATCTAGGATAATTTTTACCGACTTGACAACCTCAATGTTACCTTAATTTCAGTCACTACAGAAACCGAAATCAAAAAAATAAATGAATGGGCTGGTGTGCTTTTCTTTCTAGTCCATTCCAAAACAAAGCATGCCTAAACTCAACAGCTCAAAATAGAAAAAAAGATGCAGCTTCATTCTGCGTGCACGAAATTTTTAACTGAGTAGGCTACAAAAGCAGCCAGTCAACAAATTTAATTCATTATCTCACTTGCTCAATTGTTAGTTACTTCTTATGGCGGCTCATTTAGGCGTATAAGCTCATGCTCTATCTACTTGTCATTAGTCAGATTGAGCCGCTACGACTGGCAGACTGCTTGGTGCACCATCGATCTGCCACTTACACAGAGGAATCCCATTGGAGCGCCTTGCTTACCCAAGGCACACCAAGACAATCGACTTTTTTCAAACATTGCCGAACATTCCGAGCCTCAACCAGGGAAGCTGCGAAAAATTTTTTCATGATTCGACACTGCACTGAACTACGCGCTTTATATGCATGTTCACACAAATGGTGTGGTCATTTCACAGAGTAATAGTATTGCAAATAATAAAAGCCTCCCTCCCATAATTTGACGAGACCATCTCTGGACGCGTTTCGTCCTTTTGGACTCGTCAGCAAGGCCTGTTCCGTCATTACCCAAAGCCAAATCCCCATATTTGCAATAACATGAAAATGTAGTATCATTCTATTACCGTATCGTTCATCGATTTATTGAGTTTTTTATCATACATTGATTTTATTATTTGCAATACTATTACTCTTTGAAATGACCACGCCATTTGTGTGAACATGCATATAAAGCGCGTAGATTGCCTTTATAACTCAATAAATCGATGTATGACATGTTATGGTGATCACGTGCTATGTTCATAGAGGTAAGGGTTTTAAATAGATCTCGCTTACTATAAACTCTCTGAGTGGTACACTGCACTAAACTACTATCCTGTTGAGGCATTTGTATCGTTGTTGAAATAACCAAACAAGCAGAATCAACAAAAGTTCTCAGCTGTAGAAGTTTGTTGCCATAGCTTTGAACTAAAGACCTGCAGCTGCAGCCTGATTGAGATCTTGAAAAGGATATAGCCTAATTTGTTAGTAATTCAAAACGGAAATTTATTTAGTTGCTCTAAAGAAACATTATGGAGAGTAAGCGCTTGCAACTTAATAAGTAAATATTGAAATGAGAACCTATTAAGTAATTAAGTGTATAAATTGTCACGATAACAAAGTTTCAGCTTGAGAAGGTGATTTAACAACGTCAAACATAAAAATCCGTAAGTTACAAATTAGCACTTGTTGATTTGCAGTTTTAAAGGAAACCATTACTGGCGATTGATGTTTTGGCGTGAGTTGCTGATAATTGAATGAAAATAAGTTTTGGCGTCATTTTGATTTCACGGAATGTTTGAAGGGAGTGCTTTTTGGGTAGATCTTGATAGGGAGAGTGTGAAATTTTAATTGTGTGAAACCTAAATTTAGGTTTCACCCTACAATCACCCGTAGTGAAAACCAGTTATCAATCCCGAAGTTACACCATTTCTAGATTTTAAGGGGGCCTGAAGCAATCGCTCTTCTCGAGCCGTTTGAGACCTACCACTAATTTTGGGTGAATTTTGGTTTCAGTTTCTACTCATAATTGTCATTCCGTTTAAATCGCAGCTGAGAATGATTAGAAATTTGTGCTTTGCATGTGTCTGTATCGGTATTGAACATAACCGTAGATAAGAATAGCTTACTACGCAGTGTCTTTTTAGCAAACGAGTTCCGAGAATCAGTAACACCTGGGATGCACTTCGAAAGTGTCATGACGCCACAAACTTTAAAGACGATGTCTTTTCTTTCAGCCAAAGCTGGAAAAGCTTATTAGTTACAAAATGCAATTCAAAAATATTGTCAGATTCACTTCGAAATGAAAATTCCGATGTAAACTTCATTGTACAGTTCCGCTATGGTGAAATATTGTCCAGCGGCTTTATTAAAGATTTAAAGCGGCGCAGTTGCGGAACATTGCTTTTGGTCTCCTACTCACAAAATAAATCACTTTGGTTAACAGTTCAATTGAGGCAGTCTAATATGAGCTCTGTCCAAAAAGTATCCGACCTTTGTGCATAAAACACACAACACGATAAATATCACAAATTTTTACTCAATCTCCTTCAAAATACCCCCTTGCAAGTGCACACACTTTTCCCAGCGCCGCTGCAACTTTTGGAAGCACCTCTTGAACTCCTCCACTGGAATGCTTCTGAGCTCCGCCGTCATTTTTTTCCATCAAGTTCTTACATGACTGAAATCGCGTTCCTTTTAGCGTAGTTTTTAACTTGGGGAATAGCCAGAAGTCGCATGGTGCCAAATGAGGAGAGTAAGGAGGCTGTCGCACAAGTGCCGTATTGTTTTTGGCCAAAAAACCTTTGATTACCCGGGCGGAATGAGCGGAAGCATTGTCATGGTGAAGCTGCCAGTTCTTTCCTGTCCACATGTCCGGCCGCTTTTTTCGCACAGCATCACGAAGGCGACGTAACATCTCCAGTACCTTGTTTATTGATGGTTTGGCCTTCTGGTGCGTATTCGTGATGCATTATACTGCGGGAATCGAAGAAACAGGTCAGCATCACTTTCACATTGCTGCGAACTTGTCGTGCTTTTTTTTGGCCTTGGTGATTGCGGATGCTTCCATTGTGAAGATTGAAACTTGGTTTATGGATCGTAACCATAAATCCAGGTCTCATCACCAGTTAGGATAGTCTTCGTAAATTCTAGGTCATTGTTTGCACAATCTAGCATGTCCTGGGCGATTTCTACAAGGAGCTCCTTTTGTTGCTCCGTCATCAGCTTGGGAATGAATTTGGCCGACACTCTCCGCATGCACAAATATTCAGTTAAAATGGAGTGAACTGATCCTCTTGCTTATTCCCACTTCTTTAACAATTTTCCTGAGTGTTAGACGGCAATCTTTCATCACAATTTGGCGAACCTTCTCAATCACCTCTTCGTTTCGGCTTGTGGATGGCCTGCCAGAGCGTGCCTCACTCTCCACTGACATTCAACCGTTTTTGAGGAGATTAAAACCATTCCTTTATTTGAGTTTGACTAAAGGCTTCATTTCCAAAAGCTTGCTAAATCTTTTGAATTGTTTCAGTTTGATTATCACCTAGCTTTTGACAGAACTTAATACAATATCTTTGATCCATGCTTTCTGTCATTACGCTTGCGAGCAAAAAATCTACGATTATGCACTATACTATTGCACTCGAAAATTGCAAAAAATCGACGATTATGCAATGGTTATGCTTTAAAAAAAGAGAATGACACCAACTATCGGTTTAAAATTTTTATGCGTGTACAGTAATTGTGACGTCACAATCCGCCAAAACCACTTTTCTGATGTGGTACGTTTTTGGCGGGAGAGATAGGGTCGGATACTTTTTGGACAGACCTGGTACATTGATTGTCTTGAAGAGCACTCCTTTACAAGCATCCCGTACAACAAATTGTTTTTGATTTCTTTCTTGAAGAAACTCGGTTTGGATCACGATTCACCGACAACATTAATTCCTGTTCAAGAGTGCACTTTTGCAGTAATTGTGCCGCTCCGGCGAGCCAGACTCAGGCGCGAGTTTTAGGTTTTTTTTGAGGGAGTGGCCGAAAGAATAGCATTGTTTTTAGTAAATTTCTTGGGTTCCTTTATAAAGGCAAGGAGAAAACCACACACCAAACATTTTTGCACAAAACGGAACAACTTTGCAATCAAAGAAACATAATAATTTTGATCAGTCTTCCACTTCTTTTACAAAAGTTCTGATTGTATGCCTGATTTAGTACAACTCGACTGCTACCCTAGCTGCGACATTGCCAAGATTGAGCTTCTTCAATATTTTTTTGGAATAGTTTCGGTAGAGAGATGACTTTGAGTATCATGTCGTTAATACAGCTGACAATTTATCATAAGGCTAATCATTTTCACAGAAAAACAAATTTATTTCAGTTTACACAATTCGTTACTGCGTGTAGTTATTCGTAAAACAATCCGTAGATCAAACATATTGCGTACAGACTTTTGTTCTGAAATTGCAGCGTCGTATATGAGTCTGTTTTCTCGTTCCAAAGGCACTTGGTTCCTAAGTAGATGCCGGGGCGTCCTATTACACTACCTATACTGACCAGTACAACGTGTTTAAAATGCTTGTAGGGTTTTGAGTTAATTAAATCGGTTATTTCATCTGCGATTTGCTGACAATAATGATTGACTTCAACAGGATCATATTCCTTATCTTCCAAGTGTTTTTTCATGATCAACAAAGCTTCATCTTCAACTTCATGGCATTTAAAACGAATCTAAACAAGAATATTTGTCACTGAACTTGAGCTTACCGGTAGTTAAAAACAAAATTCAACAAAACTTATTGCTAGAACGTATTTGCGGTTCTTTCACAAATAATTACTAAAAGAAACTCTCATCTATTTTGTAGGTCTGTTGTACAAAACTTACGATCTTTTCAGAGGAAAAATGCACGGCTCTTTTTGCTTCCTCCCTACCTACGCCTGTGTAGACCAACAATAGTCTATGGCAGAAGTAAAATTGTTATCAAAACGCGGGATGACTTTTTGTTTTAGAAAATGCTAACTTCCAAACAACAGCATGAGCTTCGTTCAACAAAAATCTTTTCTTTTTTGTTCCAAGCTTCTTCTAAAACCAACTGGTAAATAGGACTACGTTCTAGTAGCCGGTCGTTCAATGGTTTATTTCTTTCTAAGGCAATGATTGCCAACTTTTTGCTTCTTTTGGACAATGCATTTTAATGCCTGCAAACTCTTCGAGCAAGAATCTTCAAAAAAGATCATCTAAGTAGCAGTCGAGAAGTCCTATTCTCCGAGAGAATTTTTTTTATAAAAATAAATTTTTGTCCCCTATCCAAATAAAAGTTTTGGCCAACATTACAATGCACATATTTCTCTCACCCATTTGTGGACCCCTAAAAGTTTTCGCGGTTGCCCTAAATCTTCATGAGCTCTGATTCGGGATTGTTATTAAGGTTTTGGATGTTTACAAACTGCCTTTCAACGTGTGGCGTCTTCCGACTCGTCATCTTTCATTTTGTAATACAATAATTTTTTTTCCGCTTCCGCAGAACCGATCAAACTTATTCAAATATTTATCTTATAATAAGTTATCCAACAAAAGAACCGAACAGAATAATGCCGGCGCAATGGTGTAGTGGTGAGAGCGTCCGCATTGCAGTTGGTAGACCTTGGGTTCATTCTCAAAGTCGAGTCATACCAAAAGACTTTAAAAACTGGTATTCACAGCTTTCCTGCTTGGCGCTCAGCATAAAAAAAGAGATAGTGTGGAGAACAAGCCGGCAAGCTTGCTTGTTGTGTCATTGGGCAAGCACTTAACGGGACGCCTCCACCTTTATGTGGCAGACAGGTGGCCCACCCGTACTTCACCGGATTACAATTGTGAAATTGCTAACCCACCATGTCGTAAAAAAGACGACTCTTGGGTATTCACCAGTGGCAGTCCGGCTTGTTGGTGGTGGGGCTACCAGTCACTCAAGACTGGTTCGAAATGGGCTGCCATCTTTCCCCTAGCCTAATTTCAATTAGGTTGACGGCATGAACCTGAATTGCCGTACGTGCCGTACCTCCATTCCGAGGAAGAGGAGGGGTAATCACAAACAAACGAACAGAACAATCGCCTGAGGCACAACCTTACTCACATCATCTCCAAGTTTGTGTGTGTGATCGTACAAGTACTTTTTCATCCGCATAGCTTTCTTCTCCGCTTCTTCTTCAGATTTATCTAAAATCGGTATTGCATATTTCTTTACATCAAAGGTACGTACACGGTTTTCATCAGCAGTGCTTTTAAAGAATGAGGAGCGAGAGAGTACAAATGGCGAGCCCCATAACCCGTCGTAAGTTGGCTTGAGAAAAAATGCGAAGTTGGAGAAATTGCAAAACAAAATGATACCATGTATAGTAATGCAAGAGGCCAGCGATGCACTTAGCAAACTGCAGACAGTGACACTGTTTCGACCTATCAGGTCTCTTCAGTGCAGTTAGTGACCACTTGAAAATGATACACAGTTGAAAATGATACCAACGCTACGTAAACAGAATACAATATAAATGGTAAAAGAGGGCAATATAGAATTGAGATATATATCTAAATAACGATATTTGTCTCCACAAATCTGTCGACACGCATTGCAGGGTTGTGGTTTCCAACCTGGAGCCCACAAAAGCTTTTTTGGGGTCAGCAAAAAATTTCAGTAAATTACGCTGCCTGGGGTTTTTACCACTGTGGCAAGTATCGTAATCCTACTGTGCAAACACTTTTTTCGGGTATTTTCGATCTATTATAAACGATTATTGCTTGGGAGGAGGGTCAACGGCATCATTCAAGTCTTCAAAATAGCCCCTGGCATTGAGAAGGTTGGAAATGACTCTTGTAGACTGTAAAAGCGTGTATTGCATTACTATGAAACACGGAATCTTGTCAATGCTGCTAAGTAAAAGCAACCAATCATTCACGCCACTTGTACATTGTACTCTTTCTTTCCAGCAGTGTAATCGAGTCGATTAAAATCAATCATTTTCATCATGACAAGTGGTTTAAATGCTGATTTTTCGCTGCAGCGATCGGAGGATCAGGCATTCAGCTGTGCCTTTAAAGCGGGCACCTTGAGATAATATCTCCTGATATGCCGATCCGTACAAGCGGCAAATTTGCTGAAATTGGCAAGCAATTTAAGAGGAATTTCAAAACATGGAAACTCAGAAGCAAGTCTGGCCCACAGACAATTGTCTTTTACTTTTCGCCATTGTCGCTGTTTGCGAGTCAGAAGGACAAGAACGTAATAAATTAACAATAAAGTTACGTTTGATTGGACTTGAAATGTGAGATGTCATATTACCTAGTTTACCTGGTAATTTCGGTTTTTTCTCTTTCTTTCCCTTGCCTTTTTTTTTGTCTTTTTTTCCTTTAGCCATAGTGTTAAATTTGCAGTAATGTTAAAGCTTTGTCAAGAAAATCTAAAAACACGAAAGACTATTTTATTTTTCATATAAATGTAGTTAAGCAGCTTTAGTAAGTTTAAAATCAACGTAGCATATAACATGGTGAAATAAATTTTGGCTTATCGCCAAAGCAATTTAACAGTAAATGATTCAGACAAAGACGGACAAGGTCGTGATTTTTTTCGGAGCGCCACTTTTTTATCAAAAAACTTTGCTTCTATAAAATAGTGTCTGTTGCTGCATCAGTGATGATAAATTTTTTGTTATTTTTACTGGACTTGCTAAATCATTTTCACTATGACGTAACAACTGATTGCCAGTTTTGCAGTTGCTAAAAAAGTTTTAAATCTGTGTATCCAACCAGAATTTAGGTTTGATAGCAGTGCTCAGGGCCTTTGTCAAACCTGTACAAAACCCAGTTGGGTCCCAAAAAACTTGCGAAACGTTTTTGAAATTAAAAAAAATCGAGGTTAAATCTTGGAAAATTCAAAAGATATCCAACACTTCTTTTAAATGGTTTTTCGGTGAGAAGCCTTGTCCCTCGGAGCAGTGATCCTGCTGGGCCCATTTCGTATAGACTCTGCCAGTGTAAAAAGCTATGTGTTGTGGTTAGGGAGGGAAACCCCAAACTTTTTTAGATTAGTTTGCGAGCTATCCACATTTGACTACTGAGGGGAAGGGCCCAACTCTAGTCTACTTGAAAGCATTTTGAATTTGCTTGGCCTAGAAAAAGAGCTGTGTACCTTTTCAAATCCTTTGACAAATTTTAAGTTAATCTCTTCTTAGTTCAAGTGCAAAGTGAACTAGTTAGCCTATTGATGAACAGCAGCTTTCTTTCTAATTTTGCTACTAACTATTTAACTATAGCTAGCCTGCTGAGAGTCAATAACTGGTAACGATGCAAAAATCTATTTATGAGAAGGACAAATAGAAACAGCAAATAAATGAACAGAGCTTTAGCTTTGCACAGCTTGCCATATAGCTTGTCCCACTAACCGTATTTTTAAGGCCAAGGAAATCTTGGAAAAATATAAATATCAAATCAAAAAAATATTAGCGATAATTGGAATTGGACAGCCAATCTGTCGACCATGAATTTGTTGGGAATTCTGCAAGCTGAAGTCATGACCTTAGTTAATTAAAGACAGAACGTAAGATTTTTTGTAGTAGTTTGTTCTCCGGTCACAGAAAAATATTTCGTCGTTTTTCAGCTCTCGGCCCACTGTTTGCTGATGTTGCATTTGGAGGGCCACTATCGACTTGAAGACCTTTTATCGAAAATAAACTTTACCAAAGCGATCATTTTCACAGTTTGATCATGGAAGATCTTTTGTTGCTTAACCCGTTGAACCCAAAAGGCCGGCTTTCCGGCCTAAAACTATATCGTATACTGTGAGTCCTCGACTTACGACGTTGATCCGTTCTTCAGGCGCGGTGTAACCCGAATTTCAATGTAAGTCGGAACATCATAAATAAATTACTCTATACGTACTGTACTGTAAAGTATTGTACTATAATGAAATGTAACAATTAATGTAAAAAACTATTTTATTTAAAAAAGAGAAAACAATTCCATACCACATGAATTAAATGAAATATTAATAAGATGGTAAAGAAGCTGGAGTAGTAGAGGCAGCTGAGGTAGACGGTAGAGGCTCTGTAGTAGTAGAAGCAGCTGATGTAAAGGGTGCAGGTCTCTCCACTTTCTTAAAATACTGCTCTAGCTTAGACTGGACAGACAGCATCCTCTTCCCATCCAAGATTTCTTTTTAACACTGCAGTAAATCTATGATGCCTCTGGAAACCTTAGTGAACCTTTCCATGTTAAGATTCTGAGCCTCAAAGGTTGCCAACGCTTGCTGTATCTCAGAAAAACCTTTTGTCAAGCCCTGCCTTGTGAAAGCCTTAGGCTCTGGGGTGGGGGGTTTCTTCTTCCTCCACTATAATCTGCTTCTCCAGCTGTATCAAGTCCCCAGCAGATAACTCCTCTCGATGAGATTCCAGCAGCTCTATTCCACATCATTTTTTACATTTTTATGGGGCGCGTTCGTAACCTCCAAACAGCGTAAGTCGAGACCGTCGTAACCCGAGGACTCCCTGTATACCCTAAAAGCCGGTGTTCCAGGCAGCCACCTACTGTTGCTTACAGTTGGCAACCATAACAACATAGCAACCAAGTTTCATTCACGATACATGACTAGTAGTGTGTAGTACTGTATTGTCATGCATTACCTGCTGATAATTCAGAGTGTCGTGTGCACTACCCTTTGATAATTCAGGATTTAAAGGGTTGATGTTTCGTTCCTCGCTTTTACCCATTCTTAACACGAAGACCGTTTTTTTGAGGGAATGAACTTTATAAAATCGATTTTGAAGTGCTTCACTGCCCACCAAAAAAGGCGTAGCCTACCACAGCCCACCAGTCGCGAAAGCGCTGAACTAAAATGCCGTTGCGTTCAGACCGGCTTCCGAGTTCCAGGTACTGATGGCACAGTGCTTCTCTACCACAAGTAGTACAACCAAACAGGAGAAATTTTCACAAAATACCTTTTCCAAGGACACAGCGAAGTAACCATTGCGAGATTCAAACCAGCGACCAGTTTTACTATAAAACGTGTTCCAGCCCACCCAATTGTTTACCGACCCAAACTAAGTGCCTGTGCCATTGTTTTACTCCTTAAAAACATTTGGCCAATTGCAGGCTTACCAGTAGTCTATTCAGCTGATCAAGCCCTAGTCTATCTCGACAAAGCTACGTATGGTTTCGAAGTTTCGAAGTTTCGAAAATTTCGAAAGCTTTTCTTTCTTTTAACTTGTCAATATTAATAACCCACTTGGATTTTGCTGCGCCTTGTTGCAGCGTCTTACTGGGCTGTACTGCTTTAAAGTTGACACTGCTCAGGTATTGCCCTGATCTCAGCAAACACCTCCAAGCCCTTTTATTCTTTTCTATCAGAAATGCCAAAGATCAAGTTTGTTTGGTGTCAGAATGGTTGATTGGACGATTTTGCACCCCACTGTTTGTTGCAATTTGGAAGCATTGTGGCTAAGTCATGCCACTAACAGGCAGATGCTACGCTTTGTTGATTTTATCGCGTCAAAGCACGACAAGAAGGAATGAGAGCTTTGTTTCAACCTAGTGAAAGAGCTAACTTTTCATTAGCTTGATCCTCGTGCCAGGAAAAACAGGATTTTTCCAATCGTAGACGCACCTGCAGAACTACCTAATTCTCTCATATCAAAGCTACCTTTGGACTAGCTACCAACAATAAAATGATTTAGCCTAAGTGATTATCTATTTTTTCATTTCACTCTAAAAAGGAATTGAGGGGTTCCAACAGTCTTAACTTTTCCGAAAATAAATAAAAAAAATTTAGAATTGCTAATTCTAAAGATTCAAGGTCACTCTTTTGAAACATTTTTCTTATATCCTTAAAATTCCCCCAAGCTCAAAAACCTCTGAGATATCATAATCAGTTCGTTAAGCTTCTAAAAACGTCAAAACCTCTTCTACGTCGTGAAGCTAAAGAGTAAACAAGTTTATGTTCAGCTTTACTTCAGTTTTGTCAATCGACTTGTGAGTGGACAATGGCTTTCTTATTATATTATATTGTAACTTTACCAGCAGCCTATTGTTATTTTATCCGTACTTAACGTTGCTGCTCAAGACGAATTGTGAATGACTTCAAAGAAACTAAACCAAACAATAGACTTTAAATAAAGTAAATAAACGATGGATAATGACGTTTAGTGGTTCAAGAAACAATTTTACAATACTGACCGCATGAGGGCAGTCGAGGAACTTATTTTTGAAGGAAGCCACATTTGGGATGGAAGACGAACAAATTTGATTGCAATGCGAAGAATGCTGTATAAGGTGTTCGCTTGAAACCAACTACAGATGTAAGAAAGTTTTTAATGAAAAAATTACCAGGTGTTAAAAAGGAGTAAATTTCCGAATGACGTGACCCTAGTTTTCTCTTCGTTGATGAAAAAAAAGGTCTATTGTCACCTTCTTTACGTTTAAGATGATTCACAATTTATACCAAACAAGATTTTTAATTACTGGCTGTAATTGAACGAATACCAAAGTGCTTGTTGCTACTAAGGTAACCTACAACTGAGTAAATACTTTTCGGAAACATTGAATATTCATTCTGAGCTGCAATGATACCACTCGTCTGAGAATTGAACTAATTACATTCAGATTGCGATAGTGTCAAACTGAAAGCCTTTAAGATCTATATCACAAATTATTTGGATTTAAAATTAAGCTTTATTTTGACAAAAACGCTTAAGCTCCCGAAGATTAACAAACAACAAAAAAGAAACAAATAAAATACTCCGCAATTTTGCGCGAAAGCGCACAATCACATACTTGATACAAGCAAGTCCCGATATATTTGAAATTTATTGCGATGAGCGCCATTAAGTTATATTTATATTTGTTAATGAGGCCAAAAAACAGTTTGAGTTTTTCGCATTATTAAGCGTGTATCAGCCACTTAAAATATTTTTACATACCGTACATAAACAGAAAAACTAATTACAAAATATTTTGAAACAAGCAGTACTCCCAAATCAAACATTTTATTAAATTTAAATCTGCTAACTATAAACTTTACTTTGGTGAAAGTTTTAACTCGTCAACGTAAGATTGTTGACTCAAAGCAATGCAGGACCGTTCTATTAAATGTCCAGGACTGCTGAGATAAGCTCGGGTATCCTCTCCTTGGCAAAGGTTGTAAAGCCTTTCTCTGCAACCGTGTCATCTATGTTAAGAGAAAAAAGCTTTGACAGACAGCTTCCCAAACAGGACTGATTATGATTATTTTTTTACCTCCCAGCCGGCTTCGCTTAAGATGGCCCCTGGACCTGACATTCCTGTCCGTGTGGCAGGGATAGGAATAACGTTTTCAAGTTGAAAATATATTTTGAATAAACAAGCATAAACAATAAATAAATATTAACGCTCTGGCGTTAGTTCCTTGTAGATATTTTGAAGAAAAAGCATTGTTTTTACAAGAACCCCAACACCAAATCGACTCCATTTTAGGGACTCCATCAGGGGGATCGTCTAACAATGGCCGGATGAGTTGTTTCGACGCTTCGCCGCTTATTACCATCTTTGATTGCAACCGTAATTTCCGGTGCCCCGAGATGTGAACGGTCACTTCGCGGACGCAACTTTGATTTTAGCGGTCGGGGGACATGGTGGCCAGAACAGGGGGGCCGGACGCTTCTGAGTCTGCGGGCTGTTTGGGACCGTATTTTTCCAAGTCTGGAACGGCCACGCATGTGCAACCTTTCACTCGTTTGATTCTTTTAGTTATAAACCGCGGCATTTTTGTATTTTCAATGTTTTTGCAACGGAGACGAACGGATACCCATTCGAGGTTTTTGGGTTTGCAAAAGGAGCAAGATTTAAAATAATCCGGTACAATTTCCTGATCCGCGTCTATCACAATGTCCTTCGGAATGTAAAAAGAATTGCACTGCCCATAGCAGAACTGATTGATTACCACGCCATGGCAGTTTGTTGTGGTTTGAATGTGCTGGCGGACTGGCTGGGACTTGCACCAGTCCCGTTTCAAATACTTTCTTTCCGTTACCTTTTTTGCCCTCATGCTCGTCTTTAGAATGGGCATTTTGCTCGGTCTCCTTTCTCGGTCTTTTCTCCTACTCCCACGCTGCTTCCTTCCGGATGTTTCCTTTATCGGATCCCGGATTTCGCTTTCTTTTTCACTATTTTGAGTGGACGTGGCTGTAGGTGCAGGAGAAGTGGAACCAGATTTCCGTCGCTGGTTACGTCTTCTGTGTTTTCCGGCGTCGCATAGCTGCAGCAAAGCAGCAAATACGAACAAGAGCAACACGGCTGTCACAAAGCGGCTCATTTTGTCCGTTCTTAATCAAACAATTCACAAAGACTTTTCACAAGTAATTTTACAATGGAATTTTACTAACAGTTTAGTCTCTCGCTTTTGATGCTTAACAGTAACCTGTAATGCAAAAATAGATTTTCTAAATCGCGCTGATGAACGCATTGTAATTGGCCATTGTTTGAATTGCTACTTTCGCTGATCATCCTCGCCTAAAATAAACCAGGTTTAAGTTATCTCATAACAACTTTTTTTTATCTCAAATCAATCGAGGTTCTCGTATTTCGTAATGATTTTCACCATGTACAGAAATCGAATTCTTCGATTGCAATCCTGGCAAAACAGCAAATTCAAAAACTACCTGTCTGCTTGCTGCGAATAATTTTTCGAAGCTGCGTATCTCCCAACAGGGTGTAGTGGTTTTATGGCTTGCTTTTCTATTTGTTTATTCACTTTTATCCTTTTTCTTTTTCCAGCCAAAGCGACGTCACAATAGACGATTACAGATAATTATTTTACCTTTAACGAGCGTTTTTTTTCCTTTTTTCTCTTCCGCGCTTCTCGTATTGACGCCGACAGCGGCGCTAAGATGCCTTAAACTAGTCGCAGCGACGCTTAAAAAACAAACGAATAAAGGCAATTTAGACTCGTACAAGACCGAGCCCTTTCGTCTCTGCGCCGTCAGGGCGACCTTAAGGCCCCGTAGGTTGTCGCCAACCATATCGACTTACACCGATCTGACTGGCAAGGATGCTGGTGATTATTATTAACAAACAAAAGGTCTGTTTGGACGTGTTTTTTACTCTAATCAGTTACTTCATTTCGCGTGTCATCAAGCCTTCTGACTATCAAAGATTTGGAAACAATGAAAAGTAAGAGCCACGCGACTTGGCAATGTTGCCAATTTATTTGATTGGATTTTTCCCGCCAAAACTTTTCTTTTCATTGAAAAATCAAGTGTACAAGACCACACACTTTCAACATTAAGGCTGAATTATTTTTCGCTGAAGCAACGTGTTGTGTTTTTACAAAGTTGAAAACAAATTAAATTTCTATTTCCGAGCGATCTCTTCGGTTATCGACTCTTTTTCGTCTGCGCCCGCTCTATCGCTGTGGCGCCGAAGACTTGAGAAGCCGGCGTCGCTTAGGCTACGCAGAGTCGTCAAACTGAAATGAGACAAAATACCAGAAGGCCTATCATGCATTAGCTCTGCAATTTCAACTATTTCGAATGATTGACAATCATTACTCAATGGAATTAAACAAAATTTATCGACTTGCCGGCACAAGAAATTTACAAATTCAAGCCCGCAAATATGCCTAATGGAAAGCGGCTTTGGTTAATTGACATCTGACAGTCAGCACAAGACTTGTGGTCGAATCAAAGTACTTAAAGCTTTCTAAATATAACCTGCGGAGCAATTAAAAATAACTAACTAGAATCTATTTTATCAAGCATCAAATAACCGCTTTTTGCTTGTCCGAAAATGAACGTGAAATTAACGTACATTTCCAACAGAAATTTTGAAATCAACTCCACGCAATCTCAATCTACAAAGTTACAGTAGCCAGAGGCAGCGAATTTTGCAAAATAAAACTGTAGCATTTTGAATGAAAATCACTTTAAAGATTTTTTTGCTCCCCTGATATTTAATAAAGATGTAGCCGAAAATTAAATGCAGAAATACAGTACACTCTCTTGGCAACTGTAACCCATCTAAACCACATTTAATTAAGGTTATTCTAGGACTAATTACAATCTGTTTTGCAGCGATACGGTGTCAGCAGCAGCAATAACTAACGTGGGAATGAGACAGTTGTATCCACATCTCCATAACTCATTAATTCAAGGATATCTTTTTAAACATGCTGGATGGCTAAGAGGACAACAACAGCTTTGCTCGAAGTCTAGATCAGAAGTTCAAGGCGCAAGTGAGCTCTGTTTTTGGGGTGCATTTTGCGATGGTATTCTTTGTTGCAACACTGTAGACCGGCGTTTCCTCAAATGCGTATCGCGACATCAAATGGGGTGGCCCGTTACTTTCTGTGGATCTCCTATAGTTTTAAACAACTTGATCTACTAAAAAGGTCTTCACTTTTATTCAGGGTCGCGGATTTCTTTAGACTTGAACTTTGGTCTGAATTGGGCGGCCTAAAATAAAGCTTGGAAACAGCAGCTGTAGGCTGGTTATACAACAGTGAGGTGCGACGTCGTTTATCTTGTTTAATGATCATGTGATAGGGTGTTCAAACCCCACGATGGCTGAGTTGTCCAATCTTTTACAAAACCACATTGCCCTCAAATGGGTTACAATGGTTGTAAGTAAACTGTTTCAAGCGAACCTGAACAAGTTGTTCCATACACAACCAGCCGTTCTCTCGCAACCGGAGGAAAACATTGCGTCATTCAACTCATCTTACGCCGGCTCTACCAGCTCACGCTTTAGCGTAAGCACGCTTATCTTTGTTTTTATGTTCACAATAGGGCATCTGTCAAAACCAAACTTTCGACTCACCAAAACTAAAATCCATCAAGTGTACACTCATCAAACGTGTAAGACAATAACTTCAGGTGAGCTTAAAGCGATTAAAAGTTTTTTTTTGCAAAACCGCAATCTCAATGAGTTGAAGCGGTTTTTTTCTGCGTAGAAAATCGATATTAGAAATTTTACTAATTTTGAAGCTTATCAAATCTGTTGCTTGTCTCGAACAAATAAAATTGCCATATTTCTTTCTTATTCAAGCATATGACGTAATAAGTGGCCATGCTTAACAAACAAAAATGCGTCATGTAATGTCATAATAACAATTGAATAGGCTCCAGATAATCTGGAGACGGCAAAAAACAAGCGACTTATTTATTTACCTTTGTAGAAAAAAATAAAACCTTCAAAATTTTCAGAACTTCTGGCCGAAAAAAATTAGGGTTGCAAATAAGCAACTAAGAACTTTGTACAACTTAATTGAAGCGAGAAAACGTTGAAATACTCCCAGAACAAACACTTCTGCAATTGACGTTCACTTTCACACAGCCTGTCCAGTGTAGCTGAATTCGGCGCAGCAAGATACCTCAGGCCGGTGTGTAGTTCCACCAAGCAAGCGATACGAGCGTACGCTGACGTAATAATAAAACTAAGTAAAATAGCTCAAGTGTAAACTGCCGTTTGGCATTTGAGTCTGTCTTCTACCTCACGCGCTCGACAGAATTGCTTAAAATGAAAGCTTCGCTTTAAAACCTTGTTCGGGAAGAATTGGGTGTCCAAAAGGTCGACTTGATAGGAAAGATGATCTGGTGCCTACAATGAGGTCAATTTCCGAAAAAAATATTTTAGCACATTTTGGGGAATTGAACCACTTTTCCCAGTTCCCCCTCGAAATGCGGCACCGTTACTTTTCAAAAACTTCTTGAAAATTGCTTTCCAAGGAGACACAAGCTAGACCATTGCAAACATCGATTACGCAACCTCTTTTAATGCAAGTTCGGCGTCTTTTCGTACTGAGTCGTCGTGAGGTGTATTTCTTAAAATAGCTGCATCAAATTTCCCGCCAAGGTGTTTGTCTTCAATGTCACAACTATAAATCTTAAATCTAGTGTCTCCCAAACAAAAAAACGTGTTTACACTCTTCGAAGCAATTACACGTCTAACTTGCCAATCAAAGTTATATTTACTTGGTTGTCATCGCGGCGTAGTAGGTCTGCCTAGCATTGTCTAACTTTGTTACTCAAATTTTTGATCTTGGAAGAGAGGCGAGCAACAAACAAATGTTCTGAAATTGGCTTGGTGGCGGAAATTTTTCCAAAACAGTTGAAAACTGTTGCATGCGTCACAATTTGATAAAGCATCCAGTTTGAATGGTCGAGAGCGGCCAAAGTGGCTTTTCTTCCAAGGTCGCTGGTAAAAATTTGAAACATCTGGCAAAATACTTCGCTAAACGCGCTTCAAATCACAATGAAAGATCAAAGGAATTGTAACGATTTTTCTCTTTGAGCTCGTTTTTCGTTGAACCCCTAATTTGCCTTTAGAAATCTTAGACGTTTTTTGACCCTGATGCCGCAGTTAAAAGTCGACAGGTATTGATATCTCGAGCTGTAACTTGTTAAACCGGTGTGTATACAAGGTATTCTTCACCTGCTGGCTCCTGCCTGTCTGCAAGCAAGTAACCAGCGAACTTGTAGCTTATTCAACTCGATAGAAACGCAATGAACATTAGGAAATTAGCCTATTTACCAGGTAATTGAACAGTTTAACGTAATAATGCCATTTTTTCAACAGTTTATGACTTGTGATGTTTTTAGAAGTTCTATTTGAAACAAACTATTTCAAATTGCCTTGAGATGAGCCTAATTAAGGGTGTTGCCAAATCATTCGGATAAGGGGCAAATTTTTGCAGAAATGTTTGCTATTGTGAAGTGTGATCAAGGTAGTGATAACTTAATCCATGTTTTTGGATTAAAATATTATTGTTCTTAATTTCGCAACACTGCTTCGGTGGCAATTTGTAAATTGATTTATACAGAGTAATTTCGTTCTTTGATAACTACAAATTAAGTGAAAGTCAATGAAATTGAAAGTTTGATCAGAAGTCAAAATAAAAATCTCAGAAACTGCGCTCTACGTCGAACAGTTTCGCCGTGAAGTAGTAAAACCTAATAACTCTGTTGCGGACGTCACAAGCAACCTTGACGTTTTTTCGTTTATGTTTGGGGCGTCCGATCCGTGGTCCGCGGAAAAGTTCCGAGGCGGCCGGGCTTTATCTTTGGAAATTACCTACAGAGAGCTCAATCGCCTGCAGTGTGATTTAGCATGAACTTGCGTGTCGCGAAATAAGCAACTGATTCCCTCACGTAATCTCAAGGCAGATTGTCATGTAATTCGGGGAGCAAATTACAGAACCAGTGAAAAAGCTTCATGTCGGTATTTAACTGCGGTCATTGATTGGACGACGTGTAAAGGATTTTCGTAAATATCGGGAGGCATTTCTTGTTCGCTTTCAAGCATTGTCTAGAGCAGGGACGCCCAAACTTTTTGTTTTTTTCGGTTACACCGCAGACTTGACTTCACAAATGACTGCTACTGATAGTTTAAGTTAGTTTTGTGACGTCACAATCTGATTTGTTATGTCACATAGTTTTCACGCAACCGCATTCCAAATTTTCACGTCTTTGCTGTCAGCTATTTTTTCTGTTTTGTCAATTTTACGTCTTTTTTCCCGCGTTTTCGCAGTCTTACACGTGCCAATTCAGTGTAGGTCCACCACTACTCTCGCGCTTTCAAATCAGTCGTTTTGTCGGAGCAAGGCAGCACTTTAAATTCCGGATGCCCTTCCAGACAACAACCACTGGGTGTTTTCACGGAGTTTTTCACTCTAGGTCTCTTATTCCGAAGTCCGGGACCATTAACCGCAACACCAGGGTGGAAAAAGTAACAATAGGCCTACACATTTCTTAGATTGGAATTTTGGTGTGAGCTTTCTTCTGTTTAGGCTCCCACCTGTTGTTAATGTTGAGAAAACTAGAGCCACAGTCTCCGACAATGGGCCCGCAAAATCATTTGGAGACCGCGTGTGACCCTTTGTTCAAAAAGGTTGGACACCTCTGGTTTATCTGAAGAAACTGAACAAAAAATGTGAAGAAATAATAGTTGTTGGTGCGCTTAACAGGTCAAAGGCAAGGCTAAAAAATTGTTTTTCTGCAGTCGAACAAGATCAAATAAAAAAAGTCGGTTTTCTCACAACAGGCTGTTCCTAAACCTCCTGTGCGATGTTTTGTCGCGTTAACCCAGCATATTTTTCGTACATGATTATTCATGCATTTCGACCTTATTTCAAGTAGTTACCAATTTCACCTTTGACCTAAATGGCCTGCTTGCTTGAAACAAGAAAAAAAATATTTTTAAAATGAAATCATGAAAAAATCGTTTATTTGTAGAAAATGGATACCTAAGTTACAGTGAGTCAATGAATTACTTTGCCTAATAGCAATTTTATTTTATCTTTTGCCCTGTCTCAGTAATACCTACTTTGATCAGAAGCCGACAATTCAAGATGAAACTCAAAACCAAATAAAGCGAAACAGAATTCTACCAAATTCTGACCACAATCATTTAAAATGATGATCAAACGTATTTGAAAAATGCTTTGCTTATCATTTAAGACTGGTTGCTATTAAAAGTTACCTGGCTTTCAAATCAACAGGGTGAGATTTGGTTAGATTTTCCCATTATACGTAGTCGAACCGCTGCAAATTACAGATAAAAAAATAAGCAATTTTGGCGTGACAAAGAAAGGTGTGTAGCTTACTTCCTTCTTTCGGTGACGGAAGAATTGTTCATCGGTTATATTAGAACAAGGGGGGGATGCAATCATTTTTGCCAATGGTACAATTTCACATCGGCGGAAGATTTTGCGGGCCAGTCATAGTTTTAAAGTGAACATTCTCGTGAGATTGTACCTTTTTTGTGGCACTTCCACACAGAAGACATTTTTTGGGAAATCATTGTTTTGTCGGTAACTCTATTACGAAACAAACTTGACATTTTTTTGTTTGCTGAATTAACTTTTTGTCGGAAACAACTTATAACTTTCAAAATAGAATTAAGCCGATGAAACGTAAACTGAAAAAGCTTTAAAATAATAATGTACTCGTGCTCAATCGCGTCAAAGGAGAAAAATTTGTTTTACTCTTAAGTAGGTCTACGAACATGGGAGCTCAAAAATTTAAGAAGCGTGCTCGCTATGACTGCAAATACATGGGTGATAATATTTACGTGATCACTTTCTGCAAACTTTTCTCTCGTTTATAAAAGATTTGTGCAATCATTCATATTAAAAGTTTTTTCTATCAAGTTTTTCGACGTCAGCATTAGTGTGGCGAAAATCGGTTGTGTTTAATTGAAAAGTGCTGGTTTTATTCATCGGTACCTCAGTGAAACACTGCAGTTAGGCGGCTATTGCGATGCTTTGTCTAACAAATGCAGTCACCAAATTTTGACCATCAGTTAAATAAAATAGCAAGATTTTATTTTTATTATTGCTTCTCTTTTTAAAGATATACTCGCCAAGTCTTCAGGTCGCTGTAACCAGAAAGATGTTGAAAGCAGGCTTCCGACTTCCGTACCAGAGCATTAAGAACGCCTTACGGACAATAAATCTATTGCACCGCAATCAAAAAATAAACCAGAGCAATTTAACTTGAAGCCAAAATTGAGAAAAGGAAAAAAAGAATGAGAAGAGTAAAGAATAAGCATCGAACTCTGCCTTGAAAAACAATTTTAAAAGAGTCGATTGAAAAATTTACAAACAAACAAATTACGTGGCCATTGTGAGAGTCGAAAGCTCAGTCATTACGACAAGAAACAGTGTTCCAACCCAATCGACCTCGCCACCGACAAGTTAGCACTATCCGTGCTATACCGGTCTAAAATCGTGAAGCTGCTTACCCCGCATGTCGTAAGAGGCGACTCTTGGGTACCCACCAATGGCAGTACGTCTTGGTGGTGGGGCTACCATTCAGTAATTTGCATTCATGACTGGTTCGAAATTTGCTGCCATTTTTTTCCAAGCCTACTTTAATTAGATTTGCGGCATGAATGTGGAAAATCGTTTTACGGCGTGCCTCCATTCCGAGAAAGAGGAGGGGTAACCACAATGACAGCAACAAGTTTGCACGTTGTTTGATTGTGAGATGTAGCTTCCTCGTGATTTCCATTTTTTAAAGATTCCTTACGATCTTATGATTTTGAGTGATGGCTCTGTTCGTTTTTTTTTAGAAAAATGAGGCTCTGGCGTCTGTGCCACTGCTCACTTAATGGTGCTGAGAGCACACTTTCGTATTCGCCAGTCCCCGTGTCAAACTTTTCTGCTGAATCCTGCAAGCTTTTTGCTGGCCTCAACTGCACCAACATGTCTTCTCCTCCTCTCAGACTCTCGCTCCGTCCTTGCTACATCTTTCCTTCTCTCTGACGCACTCGAGCATATGTGGCAGGAACTATCCTTTCTCCCATCCTCCTCTACTATTAAGATGAAGTAGACATCCGGTTCCTTATTTCTTCCGGGCAATGACACCGCCAATGAATCGCTTTGCTCCACCCATCCATTGCCCGGTGTAGTCTCTCTTCTTACCTCTCGTATTTCTTCTTTTTGAACTGGAGGCGTACTGTCTCATCTAAATTCTTTGACACACAGGTCACAAGTGCTTCTTTATCTCGCTCGCGGTGTCCTCTATCGTTTCCGCTGCAACGGACACAGCCTCTTGTTGAACTCTTATCTCTCTAGAATTGAGAGTCCTTCGTGCAGCGCCTGTGGTCATCCGACACCTCTTTTCTCATTCTGCACTGTCCAGCTACGGATTCTTTGTGCCGCTCTCACTCTGGTCACTACTTTTCTCTCTATGATATCTGAATCATACCTTTGGGAGTTGCCCTGCATCTCGCGCCATGCCTTCCACAACAATTTGGCATGTCTGTATTTGTAAGGTTATTCGCACAAATGAAAGACCAAAATTTTTTCTTAAGGTAATGCCCCCCCTACATGATTTCTCTCTAAAAATAAATTCTAGCAGCAGCCCTGCAGCTGACCGAAAATCATCTGACGAGTAAACAATGCTCAGACATTTAATAGCAGAACCAGCAAAACAATGGTAAAACACAAGCACACCAAAACAAAGCTGCGAGTAGGTGAAAGTGGAGGGTTCGACCTCCAAAAATGGATTAAATCTTACTTTTGTAGAAGCCCTTTTCCTCTGCAGCATAGTTTAAAATTGGCTGGGTAACATTCCTTTTTGAACACAGCTACTGCAGAGGGCACAATGTATCCACTATAGCGAGGTGTGTGGTGCAATAACTAAAGTGATCGTGAAACACTGTAAAGTAAGAAAAACTAGATTGTCTTTGGCTCAAAGGTAAACGATACCGCTTACTACTGCCACCTAGCGACAATCTAAAACAGTTTTAACAAAAAATAATTAACGACGCAAAAACGCAAGGTAAAGCTAAGCACTGTAAAGCAATCTAATAGACAATGCAGCACCAAAAATACCTGGAACAAATAATTTTGAATAGAGTAAGCAAAGCTACGGAATTGCCAACAAAAACATATTCAACAAATAAACAATTGGTAACCAGGTATTGGATAGAAGAGTTAAAGCAAGTGAATATAATTTCAACGCAAATGATTTGTCTCAAATATGTTGCTGTAATAATTTGCTGGCTATAAAAACTTTTTAGAAAACGCTATTTTTCAAAAATTTTTCACCTATTTCTATTAATGTCCCTCCAAAAAAAGCATTTTCATTTTTCCTTACAACATTTTTGGGAGTTAGAGTATCCAAATATTATTTCTGCAATTTTGATGCATTACACTGATTAGTGAAGAACCTATCATTTTTATTGTCTCTGATTGTGCTTACGTTTGAAGCAGAGAGATCGACAGTTTATGACCAGATGTGCTGGATTTAGTCTTAACAAAAAAACTTAGGCTTATCCAGGGCCCAGGTGGAAATACATTAAACGCGTTAACATTGAAGAAGCTGAGTTCTTTCCATGTTTGTCTTCAAGGCATGAACATTTTAGGAGACACATTTTTAAGTTTCATTAAGCTGGGAAAAGTTTTCCTTATCTGAGTGCAAGACCAAATAATTGTATTGGTTCTTAGTGACTGATTTGATCCATTGAGGATAGAACGAAACCCAATAAACAAGAATGAAAACCTCGCCAATGCTGTGTGAGACTGTTTACCTCTAGCCACTTGTTTTTGCATCAGACAGCAATCAACTCTTGGAGCAATACAAGACAAACACTGACGTTCCCGTGCTTCGCCTGAAAAGAATAACGAAACTGCCCACCCAGCGTGCTGTAAGAGCCGATTTTTGCCCGCCCACTTACGGGAGTCCACCATGTTGGTGATGGCTCATCAATTTGCAAATCGCATTCATAACTGGTTCGAAATAGTACCTTCCCTTGCCTATTCTAGACTTGATTTAGCGGTGTTTAACACCATACTTCCGATCGTAAGAAGGCAAACACAGCAATAACGCAAAAAAGTACAGTAACATACACCTACACAAATATTAATGCTTGACAAGACAGCTATAATTACTGGCATTGTGTAATCTCTGCGTAAATTCGAAGTACAAAGTGCGATCTGTTATTTTACGAAAACATTATTTCGCAACTTGGAATTCAGTTCTTTTTCCTGTTCAAGCAAGTTATTACTGTGCACTCGGAATGCTTCGAACTGTCTTTTAAAATCTTTCAGTTCGGCATCTAGCCGATCTCGCTCAGATTGCAAATTCTGCACCTAAAGCAAATCCATTTCTTGGTTTAAGTTAATTTGGTCGGTCACTGCAAAGCCCTTCCGACTATGCATAGAACAACTTGCATTCGAATCAGCCAGTCTGCTGGCACAGCTCACTTTCACCACAAGCAGAGGAAATTATCGCGACATTCCTTTTCCTAGCGCACGACAATGCTGATTGAGTTCAAGAACGCTGAAAACGAGCGAGCTCAGTGTCTGACGACTCAAAACTAGTAACGCTTTACACTACACACAATCGCCATTGCTTTACGCTCGACGTAAAAGCATATCTGCATAATATCCGCTTCCATTCTTCAATTGAGTGGCACAGATTTTGATACCGTTGAACGGCACTTTAAAATCTTTTAACCGCTGTGCCTAAAATATCTTGCCGTAGAATAGCTAATCCGTCGAATATCTCGCTTAGCAGGAAAATTTGCCGTCACGTGTCTTTCGCAACACCGTAAGTAAGTGCAAATCAGGCGGCAGCTCAAATCTGGTCGTTGGCACTACTTTCCACGCTATTGGCTGAATGGATATTGCTCCACGCACTGTCTTTTCTTACAAGGTCCTCTCACGTTTGAAAACTTTTTGTTTTGGCAAAATACAGTATTTTACTGACATGTTAATAAAAGTAATGCTAAAAAACGCATCCTTACGCAAAAAATATTGTCAATGGAAACACTTTAAGTAACTTACTCTTAAATTTGAATTCACTAGGTCTTGCTTTTGGTTAAAATCAGCAATCAGGGTTTCCATTTTCTTTTCTTGATTTTCAATTTCTTTCTTCAATTCATCATTATCCGTTTGCCTTTCCTGCAAAAGTTTTCCTCTTTCCATCACCTGCAAAAAATCACCATGTGGTTGAAACATTATTTGATGCACCAGAAAAACCACTATATAGAATGCACCTATCAACACCAAGCCGAGATTTATTCCTAAATGACAGTGTTGGTATCAATGAAGACCAGTTAATGAGTCAACAACATTGGGCGGCAACAGCAAAAGCTAATTTCGCGTGGGTGTTTATCCGCTGTTCGACGCTGATCTCACCCACAGCCAGTTTTGTAAATACTGAATTGCGGTGTGACGTATTGAGTGGTCTTCATCGAAGGCAACAGCATTATTCAGGGACGGGCCTCGGATCAACAAGATACTACGTGCCCCTTCCTCTTCAGATGATTGAGAGCAGAAATCCCTAGCAATTGTTTGTTGTTTTGACTGGCTCATTAAGTAATAACCATCCATTGTTTATTACTTCTGAATGTAACTTTAACTTGAAAAACAAGACTAGTATTCGAACTTACGTCTACTCTAACCCATCCAACCATGATTAATTTGGGCAGGGTTTCATCGTGTAAAGTAGTGACGCTGGTCTACCAGCATATAACAAAAGGAAAATATAGGTTAACCATCAAATGGCAATCCGCTTTATTGACGATACAGCTACCAGTCTAAATTTATGGGTATCGCGACAATTAAACGTCGGCAATGGTTAGGATCAGGGTTAGTTAAATTCTATACCAAATTTGTATTGCCGTAAAAGCATATATATGACTGGTTCGTTACAGTAGCCGCTTTTTCCTCGTCCGAATAGCATGTTCCTACTTGATTGATTGAGTTTTCGGAGCGGGTCGCGGATGTTCCGCTTTCCACTGCGCTTTTACCTCACATAAGAGGAACTGATCATCAAAACAAGTCCCAAGTCGAAACTCGCAGTCTTGACACAGTGCTCGAGGACAACAACGCCTGGCAACACTGCTACTCAAAACAGGAACCGATCTTTGACGAGTTCAATGAAAGTGTTTGGCAAATTCGGGCTTTACCGCGTGTAAGCAAAACTTGATGTGGGCACAATGAATACGAAAACGAGAAGTAATGGTTAGGTTGATAAATATACGAAAAATGAAACGCAGCAACACGAAAGTGAGACGTGCAAAAATAATTTTATCAACATAAAAAAGCGGCCATCGGCGAATCACCGAGTTGAAGTTTTTCTCTGGTGATATTATAAAACCTAACAGCTACATTTCAAATTTCATAAAAAACCTTGACGTTTTTTTCATGTATGTAAAGCAACTAATTATCAAATGCAAAAAATGATCATTGTTCTTGCGATTAACAGGTTAAAGACCAGGTTGAAAAAAAAATTTAGCAGTTCTCTTGCTGAACAACAACAAATGATAAAAAGTCGATTTTCGTAAAAACATGATTTTACTACTTATTAGGGTCTACCATATCGCCGAAATTTTTGTCTTCAATCTGAACATGTGTACAACAAAGTTCCACAGCTCGTAATGACATCTCGTAATGAAACTAATCATCGATTTCCCTTAACCGGTTATGGAATAGGTTGCAGTTGGCATTTCAGAAAGACACAGCTAGCATCATCCAGCATAGACTAAAAAAGCAAAAAATAAGACATACTTCATTCAGCAAACGTTCGTTTTGTTGTTTCAAGGCATTCATGCTATCGCTATGACGGGACGACTTTGCAAGTTGATTTTGTTTCAGCACTTTCATTTCATCTTCCAGGGTGGCGTTTTCTTTCATTGCTTTGTCGAGTTCAATTTGAAGTTGTTTGATCTGAAATACGATCTCACATAAACTAACCGCAAAACATAGCGACTGGTGCTCTGTTGCATCTTGTACATTCGCAGGACAGAGATAATGTCGCTAAACGAAGAAGGGGGCCCAAGCCAGCTTCAAAGTTCGGCATCCAGAATAAGACTGGAGATAGACACTCAATTGGTTTTGATGGTCATCAGAAAAATTTATCCTTCATGTTTTTTCCAACTGCCCGATAACACACGCAGTGCGAGTTTTTCAACTGCTTCGTCGCGTTCGCTGTGACCTCTCTCGTATTCGCTGCAACGGACACAGCCCTATTGAGATTGTCAATCTCGTTAGAAATGAGAATATTTCGTGCAGCGACCAACTCAAGGTGAGCACCTCGCATCTTATTCTTTCCAGTGTTGCTATATGGAATTTTACACTGCATTCGGGGTATTTTCTCTTTAACGCAGGGGTACAAAAAGTACGGCTCACGCAAGAAGCTTTTGCGCCCGCGACTAGTCTGTTTGTTTGTTTGTGGTTACCCTTCCTCTTCCTCGGGATGGAGGTACGGCATGCCGTCAACCTAATTGAAATTAGGCTAGGGGAAAGATGGCAGCCCATTTCGAACCAGTCTCTATTGACTTGTAGCCCCACCACCAACAAGGCGGACTGCCACTGGTAGGTACCCAAGAATTGTCTGACATGCTGGGTTAGCAACTTCACAATTATAATCCGGTGAAGTACGGGTGGGCCACTTGTCTGCCACATAAAGGTGGAGGCGTCCCGTTAAGTGCTTGCCCAAGGACACAACAAGCAAGCTTGTCGGCTTGTTCTCCACACTATCTCTTTTTTTATGCTGAGGGCCAAGCAGGGAAGCTGTGAATACCAGTTTTTAAAGTCTTTTGGTATGACTCGACTTAGGGAATGAACCCCATGCCTACCGACTGCGATGCGGACGCTCTCACCACTACACCATGCGGACGCTCTTACCACTAGTCTCGTGATAATTGTCTGCAACTAAATTCAAGCTCGGAATGCAGATGTTGCCTTTTTATATATGGCAACCCTAACTTAGGCCAGTTGATATACTGCATAGTGCAAAATAGCTCTTTTGCAGCACGTCATGACTTCACATCAGTGAAATGCGGCCCGAAGCGTAAAAATTTTGGACCACCCTGCTCTAGCGAATTGTGGTCCAGCCCGTGAGGAGTTATCCCACTCCAGCCCGGGGGCTCCGTGGTTTCCAGACACGCCCCCTCCCGAAGTAAGGAGTCGCACCACATCAGCAACGTTCGAGTCAAAACATCTCGGACCCCGAGCAAAACCTTGTACTAGTCAAGTAAAAAAACACGGCGCATTGTCGAACAAATGCGCTCACTTTTTGTGAAACAGAAGATGTGAGTGTAATGTTTGCATGGGCGTTGTGATTGTTGCGTCGTAAGGAAAATGCACTCATTTCCGCTGCTTGAACGCAACGCATGTCGCAGCATCACCATCAATTTCCACGCAAGCCTGAACGACAACGTTCTATGTGCGACCATGAAGATGTCTCATGACCAGAGGGTCAAGATTTGCAGCAACTGACCTTGTCGGCGCTCAGTGAACTGGATTCCATCAAATCGTCCTGTAAGTTCTTGTTCTGCGCTCCCAGTACCTTTAACCTTTCCTCGGAAGTTGAAAGCTTTTCTTCTAAACCACCGATCGTCCTATTGCGTTCTTCTATTGCCTCTGAAACGCCAAGCCAGCCGCTCAAGTCAAAATACAGTCAACTTCGGATATAAGAGATCCGCCGGGACCAGCTTAATCAGTCTCTTATAACCGAATTCTCTTATAATCGACTTATTAGTTTATATTGAAAATCATTTGGGACCTTTTGCGTAGTCCCTTATAAGCGAAAATCCCTTATATCTGAATCTCTTATATCCGAAGTTGACTGTAGATTATTCCTGCGAATGAGCTCTGGTACTGCTCGCTAGTCATTAGTTAGGCTGGACCGCCACGAGTGGCAGAAAGCTCGGTTCCATCATCTTTCTGCCACATTAAAATGGAAGAATCTCGTCAAGTGCCTTTCTCAAGGACGCAACAAGCAAGCACGCAGACTTTTCCCCGCACTAACCGTTTATGACGAGCGTCAAGCAAGGAAGCTGCCAATACCATTTTTTACAAGCATTGTAATTTGTACAAACTTACAGTTTTGCTAAGTCATATCAAAACCTTTTAAACTTGTATTCAAAATCCCACAAGCTTGACGCTCAGCAATGAAAGTAATGACGAAAGTGAGATGTATGTTTTTCATTTTGCTCATGAGCACTCAATCCCAAGTAATAATGTTCGAGCGTTACAAACCGGTTGCGAATAACTGTCCGAACTGGCAGAATAGATGAAACGCTTAATTACTTGTTCGCACAGCATACAAAAAGGTGTTTACGACAGACCAAAGTATTTTCGCCAGAGCTTAAACTTAATTGAATATTGACTCGCGCGCATTTTGAGGTTACTTTCTTTCTATTAACTTAATATCAAAACAAAGCTTTAAGTAATCAAAAGTAATCAAGCAAAATTAACTTCTATCGCCTGGCAACTACAAGGATCTTTAGCAGCAAGTGCTAGATGTATGTAAATCACACGTCGGTGCATTTCTTTTGTCGAAATTCGCGCGGTGTTGCAGTGGTAAAAGCTTTTGCGTCGTAATCGATGAATGAGGGTTCCATTCCCTAGTAGAGCCACACTGTATCAGTTGAAACACTGTTTCAAAATTTATGGTAAAGAATCATTCAATAACAGCACTTAAAACTAGGTAGATGAAACTTCATAACACTTTTTACAGATTATTTCTATCGCAAACACAAATAAAGTTATAAGTCTTTCAAAGTGCACGCGGACTTTATGGACACCCTGTATTTTTGTTTGCTAAAAACATACAACATGGCATTCCGCAGAGTTCAGATTGAGATTTGCTTTGGAAGTTAATGTCTAAAGCTGATGTTTGCCAAGAAGTCAACTGTAGATGAGCTTTTTAGCTGAAGTAGTGATTCTATATTTGAATTTGTGTGTCTACAAACAATCAATACCTGAAAAATTTCTGGCAATTTGTTCTTTCAATGACTTATTTTCAATGGTTAGCTTATGGCATTGGTATTTGTATTCATCTTTAATTTTGATCATTTCTTCATGATTTTCCGACAATTCTTGAAACCTGTAGAAACACATTAGTTAAATTCAGTGTTTCCTTCAAGACTGTAGTTAGTGCGTAACCGCCGGCGCAAGTGCGAAATTGCTAGCAAATATACGAAAAACCGCCGGACAAATTTTGGTGGACATTGCTGAACAAACCGCTACACCAGCCTAAGTACAGGTAGTGTTCGACTTACGACCTGCTCGACTTACGACTGCTCGACTTTACGACCGCTTCCCTGGCAATTAAACTATTATACATCATACAGAACATACGATAATTTTTGCCCTCATACATACATGTATATATGAGATTCGACTTACGACCACTCCGACTTACGACCGGATGGTCGGAACCGAACGCGGTCGTAAGTCGAACACTATCTGTAACGTATTTCAAAGTTAGTAAAACAGATGTTTACCCCAATTCAGATCTTAGACTTTCGTCCAAAAGTTTTTTGAAGGCAGCTAAGCGTGTGATGTAAACATCACGTGACAGTAAAGCAACAGGGATTTGCAAGTTACGCGCGCACTGTTTCCTCGCTTTTATTGTACAGTAGAATTAATCACACGGCTTCATTGATGATGTTGACTTACCTATAACATGTCGTTTCCCTCAGTCCCTGCAGAATTCCAATATTTCGGATACTTTAATAAAGTTTGCCTATTACATTGTTTTGCGTATAACCGTTCCCTTTCTTTTTCCCTCGACGTAATTTTTTCAATTATAGCATTTGTAAGCTAGATAAGTGCTTTTCAACCGCTTTTGGCTTGTGGCCCATTTTCGAAATGCACAGAGGCACGTGGCCACAAATTTTCAAAACGCACAGAGGCGCTTGACCCGATTACATATTTTTCTCAATTTCGATTTTCAGTTTCTCAACTTCAAAAACGTTATCAAAGTAAGTGTCAGGGATGTCCAAACAAAATATAAAAGCAAGTCGTCAAAAAAGTTTTCTAATTTCACTTAATGTGAAGGGTAAATAAAGTATTGGCCCAGTGAAGACCTTTGTTCGCCGATTGAAAATCTCTGATCTAGGTAGGCCATTATCGTCTGTCACGAATGATTGTTTAATTCGATTTAGATGCCAGCTTGCGAGTTGTAGCTTGTTTACTCTGCTACGCCTTTCGCAGCAGGATCTGAAGTTAGTGGTTTGTGTGAAATCTTCAAAGATGGCTTAAAAAGTCGAACAACAATAGTATGGGAGTAAGCGCAGAGTTTTCAAAGTTTTCGGGGGCTGGGGGAGAAGACGCAAAATTGTAACATTGCGCTTCGGCGACGCGAAAATGTACTTGACTAGGCCAGCCCTAAAAATGTTCACAAACAGGTAGCCTATCGGTTACCAATCGGCCGCGGCAAAATACAAGGCTATTTCCGTTTAATAAGCTGAATGTGGTTCTTGAAACTCTGCGACCTGTGCAAATGTAATTCCTAAACGTTTCAGAATGTCATGTTAACAGTGCATGCAAATAAAATTAGCCTAATTGTATGCCGACGCCCGACATGAGCATGAAAAACATGACTTTTTTGAACTTATGGGATGCTAGATAGGCTATTACGACTATCACACCAGAACAAAAATTAATGGTGAACTTCAATTGTTGCTGGATTGTGGTAAAATAAACTTATCAATCAACTGATTGCAGTTAGCCTTTAAGACGCCTTATCTTCGATAAATTTAAGTAATAATTACACTTGTTACATTTCTCGATCGTAATCAATTAAACAGCAGGGTTTTGCAATCGCAAGCAAACTGTCCATCCAATATTGAAAGCATTTCATGACCAAAGTCGTGTAACTTAAAATGAGAAAATTAAGATTTTTGTAAGATGCAGTAGTCACACCGTATGTCTTGCTTTCTTCCGTAAACGTATCTCAAAGAGCAATATTATTGATAAGCGATAACAAATTTCACCAGAGTCTTGTCAACTAATTTCGCAAACGAGTTCATTTTAAGGAAGTTTTGTCCCAAATTCAAAAAAAATATTGAAAATTTGTCTCAAATTCAAAAAAACATTGAAACGTCTTTATCTGCCTAGGTATTGTGAGGAAAGTAACGGTAGTTTTGAGACACTGCTGAAGCTTGTTTACGGGACCCTCGATGATAATTGCGGTAACATAGCTGGCTAAATATTTTTTCGCTCTTGAGAGGTTTTAATTAACCATTGACCAAATGCGTGAAAAGAATTCTACCTTTGTGAAAGGCATTCGAAACTCGACCGATGGAAACAGAAATTCATGGATGCGGATATGCGTGAGCTTGGTAAACGCAGCTTTTAAATCGAGCAAAAAATTGAAAAGCTGATATTTGTACCGTATTTTTCGGACCATAGGGCGCACCGGACTAAAAGGTGCAGTATCAATAAACGTCTTCTAACGCAAGGGTGTTAAACTCATAGGCTTCTGCGGGCCACATTGCACATATAAGCACGAGGGCTGCATGAAGTTTTCGAATTCAAGGGCGTAGCCAGAAAAAAATTGAGAGGGGGCCACATTTTGCAACTTTTAATGTGACGTCATTTACTTATAAAGGCATTTTGCCTTTCGTGAACTGCACTCGTCGCTACTATAAAAATTGCTGTACAAAACTGAGAAAGTGCAAATGCGATTTCATTGATCTAATGTAGTTTTATCACGAACGGCTTTAACAGTTCAACTTCAATTGGGACCTACAACGCACCTATTTAATAAATTTCAAGGAAACCACTCCCACTGGTTGGTTGAACGTTCTGATAAAAGAAGCGACGTCTTTGTAGTAGTCCGCATCGCAATAAAACAAGAAAGCGCTTAGCGAGACGCTTATTTCTTGCAATTATCATAACTTGGATTATCAATTCATCACTCGACTGCGACAAAGAAGAAAAACTTCCGCGATATTTAGTGTGTAAAATGTACACATCTTGTTTGATAACATTTGAAAGTTTAAAAACTTAAAAAGTCACGCCCAACTTACCCCCCTCCCCACCCCTTTGCTAAAAGTTAAAAGTCAACAATAAACTCTAATGTACCTGCAGAGGCGCAAAAAAATTATGTTTTCATTTTTTTGATACTGTTTTGCAATATGACTCAAAATTCAGGGGGGGCCATGGCCCCTTTGGCCCCCCTGGTTACGCCTATGGTCGAATAGGAGATCACCACTTCTCTAGGCAACGATCTCTGTAATGTCACCCGAAGTAAGGTCGCTCTCCCCCCCCCCCCAAAAAAAAGGTCATTACCTCTCCTGCATCTCCGCCCTCGCTAGAGGAACAAATCAAGTTCTGGGGTTGCCCCAAGTAAAGTTATCTCCGAATGAAAAAAATCCGCACCTCTCAAGTGTGGCCTGGGGTGAGGGGTTCAAACGTTTGTTCGACGATGACCCGTTCCAATACTGCCGAAATTCATTAAGAATTTTAGAATTATCTCGCGGGCCGCGAGTTTGACACCCCTGTTCTAATTTTTATTTATTTTATTTATTAAATCACGTTTATTTTCATACACAAGGCGCCCAGGACTATAAGGCGCATTTAATGAAAACAAAACTCAACGCATTTTATCGGTACCGTACTTGTATTTTGTGATCAAACAATGAATCGTTGTGTTCGCATTGCATGAGAAGTGCACGGCTAGTTGCTAGGTACTGTACATGTTGCAGTACATGCGCGACGCACGTGTGTGTTTACGCACGTAAAGTGAAGAGAAGGATACACTCGTGAAGGGAAGGAGAGTAGGTGAAGAAAAAAAACACACTCATAAGGGGAATGAGAGTAGGTATTTGATCGCAAGAAAGAAAGAGTTGAGGGAGGTACTATTACGTTGGTAACGATTACAACATAAAATTTGTTCAAAGCTTGGTGACAAAGCGCAACCTGATCCACATATTAGACGCACCGGACTGTAAGGCGCACGTCCATTTTTGAGAAAATTGAAGGATTATAAGTGCGCCTATGGTCCGAAAAATACGGTAACTGCGCATAAAACTATACGGCCTCACACTTGGAGGCGCTTACTACAAAAAAAACTAAGGTCTATTCTTCATTTAAAACCACATAGTTTTACAGCATTTGTAAAAGGGCTGCTCTTTCCAGAAAAATTTTTACCAACCTACTTTACCCGGCGCCACTGACTACAGGCAGATGGTAAAAGAATGCCATAGCCGCGCGCACAATTACGCCTTAAAGGAAGGTTTTCTTTACGCAGTGCACAACTTTCTTAGAGTTTTTGACTATTTAGTGATTTTTCTTACACTGGTAAACGTGATTAGATGATTCACCTTAATGTTGAATCAAAAGACAGTTTTGGAATGGTCAATTGTGAACGGTGATTTTCTACAATCCCCTCAAGTTACAGGCAAATTTCACTGTATTACAAATTACCTTTCAAGCTATTACATAAAAAAAGGGTACATTTTAGTGCAAAACGTTTTCAAAAAGATCGAAACTAGAATCCACACGTTTTCTTTAAGTTTCGGGGCTTACTTCAAATAGGACTGATAAGCTATCACGGCACATGGCTGTCGGCTACATTTTATTTAAAAATCAACATTTTGGGGGTATTTAAAACCAAAATTGGTTAGAAGTCGTATTCTTTTTACTTTTAGTTTTCATAATTGGCAAGTGTGACAAGATTATTTATTTGTAATTAAAAATTGAACCGCTCCCTCAAAAAACAGTGGTTTTTGTGCTAAACTGAAGCTGAGAGCAATGTGCTTTTTTTTATCTTATCAAGCGCGATAAAAATTGGCGTTGAAGCGTAAGGAAAACATATACATTTTAACCACTTCCAGTTTCGAACTTTCCTCGGAAAATCATGTCTTATGTCAAACTGAAGTTTGAGTGCTCTTTGGTATACTATAACTGCTCTTAAGCTGCGATTGAAATTGGCCGCAAAAGTAAAGAGAAAAAAAACTTTTTGACTTACTTCATGTCAATTGCTCGAGACAATTTGTTATACAAAGATATTTAAGTCACAGCCACGCGCTGTTTACGCAAGACGTTGCACTGCTCTAAAAAAGCTTCAATTCAACCTTGCATTCTACTCACTGTCTTCCACGCGTTAAACAGTTGGTAGAAAATTTTGCTAACGAAACTGCGAAAATTTTAACGAACTGAAAAAAAAATTACCGATTTTAACGCCGGACTTTTTTCACGCGTCGTTGAATTTTAACTGTGAATCCGCCGGAAACGTTTTCGCAAATTCGCACTCTTTCGCGTTTGTAGGGAACACTGGTAAAATTTCGTTGGCCACAAAATACATCTTTTGCTTTTGATGAGCTAAAGCAGCTTCTTCTATAGCCTTTAGGCCGGCCACTTGATTAATTCACTTTCACCTAAATGGCCACATCAACAAGATGTATTACCACAGTCAGCGAGTATCTTGATTAGTAAACTTTTAAATTCTCATATGCTTCTAGATTTTTCAATTTGTTAAATTTGTTTTTATTTTGCTGGCTGCACGCTGTGAAGCCGAACGACCAATATTTCATGCCTGGGATACAAATGCATTTAGATATTCTTTCATTCTACCAGCATTTATTCTCATTCTTATCACGCACCGCAGGAACTTCTTTCCTTCTTCTCATCGAGTAAAACTATTTTTAATGGAATTATATTTCGACCATAGGTCAACTAAGTAGATTCCGCTTAATCGGGTCACATCGGGATAAGCATCATTTGGCTCGATTAAGCGGCTGACCCGATTATTCGAAGTCTTGCAGTATCTGTGCCAGGGTTGTCCTTGGTACACCAGTTTCTCAACTAGCTGGCGATGACTAATGTTTGGTTGCTCTCTAATTTTTCTTAGGACAACAACCCTTTCAGCAATTGTTAATTCTTTTTGTGGCATCTCTGCTTGGGACTTGACAAAATTTGCAACAAAACACAACAATTACCATGTCCAAGGGCATGAAATGACAAAATAATTTGCGCCTGTATTTTTCAATTGTTACATAATATAGTTGGTTTTTGTGATATTGAAATCTATTACATTACAAAGGCGGTTTTGCAATTAAACCAGTGTATGTCTGACTACAGTTGTGGCCCGATTAAACGGAATAGTGGCCCGATTATGCGGATTTAACGTAGTGCATTATCTTTGATTGGATTTTGTTCTTAACAATTTGGCCCAATTAAACGGCTGACCCGTTTAACCGGCGGCCCAATTAAGCGGAATCTACTGTACTCCCTATTCAAATACTAAGGGGTTGACAGCGGTAGACTAGTCAGCATCTAGTAGGTACTTTACTTCAGTTCTTGATCTTGTTCCTACTATTATAATTCAAGAAACTCTTAATAGCAGATTTTACAGCCTTCTTTCCGCGTTTCGCGGGCTTTAGCCTGCTCCGCGCATAAAACCAAATAGAGAAACAAAGAATTTTTCGCGCCACACCTGCGATCTACGCCTAATGGAAACCAGCCTTTAAGACGTGCAGATTCGGTGTACGTCTATCAACACACACTATCTTTCAAACCCACACTTTTTGCTGGAGCGCGCAAAAAAACAAAATTGTCTGATGTACAAAATTCATTGTCATCTTTTGAATAGTACTTCGAACGCATACTCGAACGGGCGCGATGGCTTTGTCGTTAGAGCGTCCGCTTCGCAGCGGTAAACCAGGGATTTATTTCCCTTGTCGAATCATACCAAAGGACTTTAAAAAATGGTATTCACAGCTTCCCTGCTGAGCGTTCGGCACAAAAGAATGGTATGGAGAACAAGCCGGCAAGCTTGCTTGTTGCGTCTTTGGGCAAGACATTTAACGAAATGCCTCCGTCTTTATGGAGGGGCATGCAGGTGGCAGGGCCAAGCCCTCAAACTGTCGTGGTAGCCCAGTCTAAATGAAGACTAGCAAAAGTGACTAATGAGAAGCTCATACGCATGGATGGAACAAAGTTTAAGTATGTAATTATCGTAAACCTTGCACCTAATTAGCAAAGCAGCATACGGGCGTAAGGGACATTAACAATTTATTTAAATGAATATGCCAGGAAACAATAATGAGTATACAGCAAGGCCTCGCTGATGAGTCCGAAAGGACGAAATGCGTCCGGGGATGGTCTCGTCTAAATTGGTTGGGTGGTATACTCATTATTGTTTTGTGGCATATTTATTTTAATAAATTGCTAATGCCCCTTACGCCCGTATGCTACTTTGCCAATTAGGTGCAAGGTTTACAATTTCCATCTTCGCCTATAATTTTCAAATTTATTTAATTATCATAAATTGCTAATCCAAAAACCATAAAATCGCTGTAGTAATTAAAGAGTCCTCATCGCAAAGCGTGGACCTCAGCCAAATATCTTGGTCGAGTGTTGAAGTCATACAGAAAACTACGAGAAAACGAAATGTAATTTTCTGCTGCATAATGCTCCGTGCAAAGAGGGTAGAGTGGAGGGAAAGTCGTTGTTAAGTTCTTAGTCGCACACTTGAATGAATGCCTCCATCTTTATGTGGTAGACAAGTGGTAGGGCCTAGCAGTCCACTCATGGCGGTGACTCAGTTTGACTTCAGACCAGCAAACTGAGCATTGGCTTAAAAGTAACAGCTAAAGATAATGATCAAGCTCAAACGAAGACCAAATATAGGTGATGTGAAGAACATAAGGTTGTGCAAAATTTTGTTTATCACAATAGACCAATGTTGTGCTGCAAAACTGCTGCCGTGATAAACAGCCAAACGCTGCTCAATAATATCACAACTGCTTAGTATTTATAGTAAATTAGTACGACACCAACCTTCTTTCCATCATTTGACAAGTTTGCAATCTCTCTCTACTCTCTTCTTGTGCCTGAGTTCTCATCACATGAAGTTCATTGTTGATTTCTTCAAGAGTCTGACATTGCATTAAAATACAGTTGGTATTAAAACAACAGCAAGATTTTTACCACAGTAAGGATTGCTACCAACGAAATCACGTGAAAACAAACTTTCTGTTAGAGCTCCAAGGCGTGAATCAAAAGTGCACTAGGCACTTGAAGCATTGAGGTTAAAACTAAAGCCTCTTTATTTGTGCTGGAAATAGTGAATCTGCTAGCTCAGCAGCTCTTACAAGCCAACTATGGAATGGCAATAAAATGACACTCGAATTTGTTGGTGGTACTGGTTGGGCCGACCAGCCTAAATTAAACATCACTTATCACTTCCTCGTGTATTATTTACAGAATATTTACAAAAATGCTTTGCAGAGCAAGACTGTAAATGTAGTCTGTTATTAGCCTCTTTAGTCTTTCTTATAACTTACCGATTTTTAAAATTCTACAGAAAAGGATTTTAAAAATTCTGGGATGGGCAACCCTTTTTAAAAAAAAGATCAATTTCACATAACATGATGTTGCTGCAGGCCAGGTGCAGATCCTTTTCAAGAACTTTATGGATTTAAAAATCGACTTCAAAAAAGCAGAGTTTGTAAGCTGAAGATCTTTTTCGGAAAGATCAACTTCAAAAAGACTAATTTTTAAACTGAAGACTTTATTATTTTAGGTAATCAATCCAAAGACACTGGTCCCATTAGTCGCATCCTTCCACAAGCCACACAAATATTATGGCCTGCGAGCAGCAGTTTGCATGTCCCTTTAATAAAATACCACACTACAACAATTACTCGCATTAAGCCTGTTCAAATTTATTGTTGCCACATGTAAATGGGTTAATCTTCCTGCATAAAACAACAACTAAAAAACACTGGACAAACTATCTTACGTCTAAACGTTTCAATTGGTGATCCGCCCTCTGCTTCAAATAACATATCAGCTGGCCTTGTTCTTCAATTCTCGATCGCAGCATTGCATTTTCAGAATGATCGTTTTTCAAATACTTATGAGCAGATTCCATATTGTTTATATCTCCTCTGCTTTCCTGTTCAGAAAGCAAAATAAATTTGCTTAGTTTCATGACACATCATTTTGCTTGTAATTACATTTTTACATGTTTAAATTAAGCAGTGCATTTCTGCTAAAAGCTTTTGCCAACATAGGCTATTCAGCAGAGGGTTACGAAAGTCTACGATAGTGCTCACTGCCCCTTTTTAATCAACAATGATGCAAAATTATGGCTACTTAAATTACAAAAAATACAATTAGCCTATAAAGAGCTAGTAACTATGCTTGGCAGATGGCTTTTGCTTTTGAGTTACTGTTCAGAAAAAAAACTTTAACTATAAAACCTGCAGATTGGGCAATTTTGCAAACACAAGCTTGTTTTCCTAACGTGTTAACCAGATAATAGTAAAAGAAAATAGAACTGACATGCTTCTTAATAATTTCTTGTATACTATCATCTTCAGATTTGCACGGAGAAGCCATTTGGTAGGCTTGTACTGCTGTAGAATACTGGATGAATTGTTTGACTGTTGAAAAAATAGCGCAATTGTCCAGAATAGAGCAGGCCTACGAGTAGCAACTAAATTTTAAAATTCTGACCAACTTTGGAAACAACTTTTGGAATGTCTATTTCAAATCGCATTTTAGCCTCAACCCAAGTTTCACTGAAAACAAAACGTGACAGAAATCTTTTCGAAGGAAAATAAAGAACGATCAATTCTAAAATTTACTGGGGTTGAAAAGGCTACGTTATTTAACTTAACCTTTGCTTGCCAACATTTGTCAAATTCACTCGGTGTTTCTATATTTGTTCAATACAACACTTCTCTCCTGGAAGATTAACGCGTTTCATGTAAGTTAAATTTTTTGTACAATTCAGTCATACCCACCAAGCTTAGCTCACTAACTAAACCAATTTGAGTGACGTTGAGTCAAAAGACTGAATGAAGCGTTACGTTTGTAGCAACAACAACAATGTTGCCATTAAAATATTACGCTTTGTAAGCTTGCTGGAAACATTCTGATGACATTTCATGGAAAAAAAATTATAGTACAATATTTCGAGTTAATTCAGTTTTGACAAGACTAAGGTTTAATTCATCCTAGACGTAGAAAGCCGCGAAAAAGGCAAAGGTGGAAATTTTCTCTCTATAAACAAATTGACTTAATTCCACATTTCCGTGTCGTTTAGCGTCTGGCGCGAATCAGCTTCAACAATGTTTACCTGTCGCTTATTACAAAAACTGACCACATGACAGTTTTGCACTTCCTGGTGGCAAAATAGTCAAAAACCTCGATCACTTTTTTTTAACATTGACCAAACACTACAGACTGAACGGTAAGGCACTGAAATTACTGTAAAGTTCTTGTTGAGATCTGTGTCTGTTGGACTAAACTTGAGAGAAGCATTTTGTCAGAACTTTTCTCCCACATTCGATGACTTGTGTAAAATATTTTTCCACTCGAGAAGCAAGGAAGTTTGGTTTACGTATTGGTCTTATCAACATCTTAAAATTGATAGATTTTTTTGAATTTTGGAAAGGTCCTCCCAAGGAACGATTTTGCAGTTTTGATTTCCTTCCTTACGAAATCGACATGCCTAGGCTATTCGTGATTAGACAACCTCCATTCTGAGGCAAGTTATAGCCTACTGCTGCTTTGCGCAAGCATTACGTAAAATTGGCTATGTTATAGATGAACGATTCAAGACATGTGACTGGTTACGACTTCCAAACAGATGACATTAATTATTGCACGTTTATATCTATAGAATATAGAGCCAGAAGTGAAATATGTGTGGTGAAGCCACTAACGGATATGACGTAATCGCTACAGGTATCCTCATTTGTAACCGCCTACATTGACAAGGAAAAGAACAGTAGTACGTTTCTATAGTCCAATGGTTGACAGTGGTTTTGAAATGAAGCAGTTTTGAAGCTAGGTAATGTTTATTGTGGAACTGTTGATAGTAGCTTATTGTAATAAACATACGGCTCGATGATATAATATATTAGGGATTAGAGAGCACGCTTCCTAGTCGGTAGATGTCGGCCAAAATATCCTTTTCAAATCAAATTAAAGGCTTTAAAAATGTCATTCATAGTTTCTTTCCCGGACGCTCAGCAATAAAAGCAAAGTTATGGGTGAAATGTGAAACACAGCATTCAATCAGTCACGATATAGAAAAGTCTTGGCGCTATAAACCTTTGTAGTATAAAAAGCGCCAAAAACTGCAAAATATGAGATTTTTATTAATAGCGTAATTTCAGACATTAGGAAAAAATTGTCACGCTAGATTTTTCAATACCAAGCAGATAACGCATGAAAGAAAAATGGAATCTGTTATGCCATACTGTAGGCCAGGGGTGTCAAACTCATTTAGTGCTGTGCCGCATTTACACATCTGGATTTTATAAGGGCCAGATTCTGTTGAAAAAAATTTAAGTAGGCATAACTGTATATCATTGGTCCCCAAACTTTTTGTCTGCTGGCACAGGAAACCAGTTGATGAAATTTCGCGGCACACCAGTCACGCAAATCTATTCCTATTGAAGGCGAGTGGCATTTTCTGGAGATCACCAACTCTCCGGAAATCGTGTGATGCAGCCCGAAATGGTGGTGATATCCGAAAAAAAAGATCATTACCTCTCTCGCCGTAACCTGTGACTTACAGCAGTTGTCGACCTTTGCTTCATTGCATAACCGGAGCGATGGTGTAGTGGTTAGAGCGTCCGCTTCGCAGTCGGTAGACCTGGGGTTCATTTCCCAAGTCGAGTCATACCAAAAGACTTTAAAAAATAGTATTCACATCTTCCCTGCTTGGCGCTCAGCATAATAGGGATAGTGTGGAGAACAAGCCGGTAAGTTTGCTTGTTGTTTCCTTGGGCAAGGCACTTAACGGAATGTCTCCGTCTTTATGTGGCAGACAGATGATGGGGCCAAGCAGTCTACCCGTCGTAGTGGCCCCAGTCTAATTGAAGACTTGCAAACCGAGCGTGTACGCTAACGCAGTGTGGCTTATATATATATCTTCCTGCATAAAGCTCTCAACGAATAGCTCAAACGACGAAGTAGACTTCATGGCCGCATTTTCTGCCAAAACTGAGAGCAGAAAATATATATCTTTACACTGATTCAAATTTTCTGCCAAAATTCAAAAATGCTGCCATGTAGTAATGGTCGACAACTGCTATAAGTCGCTGGTGGCATTGCAGGTTACGGCGAGAGTGGTAATGATCTTTTTTTGGAGAACAATTTTTGGACGATCAAATTCGGAGGCCAGGTATTCGCACTACTGCACTACAAAATCCTTACGCGGACCACAAAATATTACGTCGGGGCCCACCAGTTTGACACCAATGCTGTAGGTTATTTTTAATGTAAGTTAAATCACCTTGTTACTATTTTTGCTTCTGTTATTCTGTTGATCTTTCTGAACGCATAGCAACGGCTTTCCTCAAGCTTGATTTTCAAACTTCGCAGTGGGCTTACATAAATCGCGCTAACCTCGAATTTTCAAGCAGGATTTGGGAAGTGCCTTTCAGAAACGCAATGACGGCTTGGCGATTAAACTACCGGCTTTGCAGTCTATTAATTTGACTTCAAGTCTCTTGTCAAGTGATCTAAAAACTGTATTTAAATACCTTCTGCTTGGCAATAAGCAATTCAAGTAACGTGGAGAACGCAATACGAAACTACATGTAATGCCTCGTTGAATGTCGTCATTGAATCATTAGGTCACCGAAAACAGTTGCCGTTGAAACGCGTCAAGGCCGGGTTATATCACGTTGGTAGAAGGAATAATGCTCTACCTTTTTTGCATTTCAGTGACAGTTGAGCGTTAAGGCTGGTCTCCACCTGGCGTAAATTGCCGGCGTAAAGTAAAATAATCTTCGCTTGATTGTTTAAAGTAATTTTACTGGCAAAAACGCTCAGCGTATAGAGTGGATACACAAACATAAATTTTTATGCAAAGGCGGCAGTCTATAGCGCAAAAATGATTTGAATCAACTAAAGCTATGAAAAACGCGCGCAGAACTGTTTTAACGTAGACGGTGGATGTAATCAAATAATGAGTATATTATGATAGTAGGTCAGTTTTAAACATAGACTCTATTAGCACGATCACTTTTATGACGTGATCTATGACGCAACAGGTTCAAACTACATGTAAAAAAGTTTATAAATTAAAAGCTAAATTTTTAGGAAGTTGAAGTTAAATAAATGAGTTTACTCCGTAGGCTCTCAAGCTGGTCAAAGAAACGTATTTATGCAAAGATTAGCTGGTGATTACACTCGCTCAAGAATTGCAGCAGAAAAGAGAAGAAACTAACAAATAATCATTGAAAGATTTTGCAGAAAAGCCATGCTATATTAGAATAAACGATCAAGTGCTGACACTAGTCATTTCCCAAAAGACTACAGCAGTTCGGTACAAGGCAAGCTGCAAGCTTGGCTAATAGGCCTTGTGGTCGAGTAGATTGTAGCGCCGTTTTTAAGGTAGCACGGTTGAACGACTGTACGCTGAAAATCTCAGGAAGACTGCTTCGTTGTATTTTTGAGAAGGGCTTCCCACGGCAATTTTTCGGAATTGAATGACAGGTTCTTACCAGCAGTAACCTTATCGGCAACAATAATAAACAATGCAAAGAGAATTTGGAAACGTCAAAATCACGAAATCAGTTCTACACCGTTGTCCTGTGCTAAGCAACGCTGACACAGATTGGCAAGCCTGAAAGATCAAAAGGAAATGTAATACCAGTTCAAGTCTAGCCCAGTTCAACATTTTATCTTCAGGTAAAACACCATTGAAACTCTAAATTTGTGCTGCAAAAGTTCAACTGAAATTTTATTTAAACAACGTAATTCGACGTACGATTTCTCAAATCGAAATAGGCCTTGCGCATGAAGCTTGACAAAACCTTAAAAATTAACAAAAGATAAAATGCACCATTCAAACCCCCGGCACCTTTACCACTTTCTGCCACAATTATCACGGATGTCAAAAACAGTTTTTATTTTTCAACTTAATATTAACGTGTCAGTGAAAAGTTTTCTCTTAATATCCTATAAACAGGAGCACAGCCAAAAACAAATATATTGGGGGTCTTTCTTTTAAAAGTTTTGACTATCTCTTTTGTAGGTGAGCCACCAAAATTGTTTTTAACAATTTTTGAAGGTGATCTCTGAAAAAATTTTGCGTTGGGCGCGATCTTTTCCCCTCTGACCAGCTCATGCAGGTGACAGAAATTGCTATTGTTGTTTCTACTCACAAAAACTCATCAAAGCATAGCGGTATGTGTCGATTGGCCACGGTCGCATCTGTGAATATAAGCCAAATTACATGGCTGTGCTGCGTGCTTACATCAAACGAACTTGATGACTGTATTTTCCCCCTTTCAATCGAGCCTTACTTCCTGTTTTTGCCATCACGTTTTGCTAAATGAAAAGTTTCCTGCAGCTGCTGTAAGGTCTTGCGCTAAACTTCAGTGAAAAATTAGTAAGTTCTGCCACCGATGAAGTGTTGTAATGGTTGGATAAAAGTGGATTTAATACCAAAAACTCAAAAGAATGGCTTTTTGCAGGTCTCCTACCAAGCGCTCAATAACGAAAGAAATGTAAAGGGTGAAATATGGTACTAAGTATTTTGGCTTCACAGAATTGTTGCAGTAATAGAGCACTGAAAAGCTGCACGACAAAACATAGCCTAAATATTACTCACTTAAAGAGCTCAGGATAAGCGGCGAGATTGGGAAGTGACAAACTACTCAATTTTGGAAGTCTTCAGCTGTATCAATTGACAGCGCAAAATTTTTTTAAATTATGACTGAGAGAATTCGCTTCTAACCCTTGCAATATTTATATTGCTCACCTCCAAGCAGAAGATTTGGGGAAAACCGGCAGTGGATTTTATTTTTGGTGTGGCACTTCCACAGAAATAAAACCAGTCCCACCTACAACAAAACGAAGGTTTACTCCTACATCACTGCCCCGAAAAGCTCGCGCTAGACCAGGGGATTTTGAACTCTTTAACACGGACCACTAAACCTATTTTCTGGTTTATGCGGATCCCTTCGCGGGCTGATCTAAGAACATTTTCCCCTGAAAAATATGGACAAAACATCTCTACTAACATTTCTATTTGACCTTCACCGATCCCTGATCCCATGGGGGTGCGTGAACCCCAATTTAAGAACTCCTCGGTAGACGGTCTGCAAATCGTTACAAACGTGATTGCGGTTAGCTCAAATCACATTTTGAACACATCGCAAAAGCTCAATGATGAGCTTTGCAAGAATTTTGATTCGCGAAGAGAAGAGAAAGATAATTAAAAGCAATGTTTGGTAGAATTTGAAAACGATCCACAATTTTTCCCATTTTGAAAAATGTCATTTATAAAAGAACTTACTATTTCACTTTTTAAAACCTTTGGTTTTTTCCAACTTAAAAACATACCAACCGCTAAGGCTGGTTTCCATTAGGCGTAGATTGCAGGCGTAGCATAAAAATGTTTTGTTTGTTTATTCAGTGTTATGCGCGGAGTGCCCTCCTTCCACGCATAAAACTAAACAGAGAAACAAAGAACTTTTCGCGCTACGCCTAATGGAAACTAGTCCTTAATCAGAAGCGAACCTCAGCAACCGAGCTTTATTTAAGGAAAGTACAGCTCATTGAAAAGAGTGGGACTTAAGCAGATTTTAGGAAAAGTTTTACCGACAACCTTCGCTTCTTCTTTGTAACAGAATTTGCTGACAACGATTTTTGAGCTCTGCCGTTTAAGGTGAAACTAGAATGGTCAATAAACAAAAATACCAAAATGTTCACCGAAGAGGAATATCAACATGGGAGGTTTAGGTTGCATAAAAGCACGTATTTCATTTTTGCAAGAAACAGCTTAAAAAAATACATCAAGCATTTTTCGTTTGTCGACATTGTAGATCAAAAATACCATAAACAGATATGACGTTCGTTTGATAACTTATGTATAGAAATTTACGTTACCCCTTGACAACCGGGAAGCATCGTCAGAATACGGAAGTTTTTGCATGCTACGTAACATATAAACTGATAAGCATAAAAAATATCAGGGCAACCTGTGTTAGCCAACACCAAAAAATTAAGATAAACAAACCAGGCACTTACGTTATAAAAAAAACATCATTAGTTCTCACAAGATGGAGTGAGCACAAGTGTAACATGTTGTAAGATGCAGTAGAGTTATTTATAGGCGGTAAACATTCTATTTACCAGCGAAAAATTTACACCATTTTCACAATTAATTGCATTAAGCGAGCTAGCTTTTTGGTTCATCAAAAAGCTTTTTGCAACGCGACGCCTGCTTGCACGTGTCTCCGATTTCAGAATTTTGACATTATTCCAATGTATTCTATGATCGTAATCCATAACATGTTGACTCAACGCTTAGTTTTTGGTGTTGAAAGTTTTCATCGCATCAACATATTCCCGTTTTCTGGATCTAATGCTAGGTGCCGTTTCACCTTCATGCACAGCACTGTAATCCCGGCGAGAAATTTGATTTACCAAACCGCGTTTTGTTTTGATTAAATTGCTATAATTCAATTGCTTTGCTTTTGGTTATATAACTATATTATTTTGATTTCACGTTTTTGCTCTGAACGAACGTTGCTTTGTGCGTCAAACCTTGTTGGGTTGCAATGCTATGTGAACAGGTAAAACGGCACGTTAATCCAGAAAAGTGGTGCACGCGGATGGGATTCAAACTTTCAACACCAAAAAGGCAGCTCTGAGTCAATGTGTTATCGCTTTCGATAATAAAATAGATTGGGATAATGTCAACGTACTGAAATCAGTCACATGCTTAGCAAATGCAATTAATTGCAATGACGGTACAAAATTTAAAGATAAAATGGCAACATTGGTTAACTTGAACTCAAAACATCTCAACTAAGGGACACATTCAGGCTTTCACAACGCAATTGCATCACTTTGCTCGAGTTTTTTTCATCGTGATTGCGATAAAAACACAAAGGGTGATGTAATACTCATGACCTTCTTCATTGTAAGTCACACTTTTTGCTCTACCTCGACTACATTGCTGACACAGCGGTATTGGAGCAATAAACGATTAAATAATGTTGAATAGCACACAAATATCAGCTTGTGCGCTGCAACCGCAAATCTTCTGCATTCTGTCAGTGTGAGCGATGGACTGAGCATCACATTTGTTTCTGAAAGACTGCGAGTTTAGCGAAGCATGCGACAAGGCAGTGAGCTTGCTTTCAAGATTCCACATCGGATTCAAACTTTAGCTCGCACCGATCGCAGCGACATGCACCGGTGACTGCCGAGTCGATGGCTGTTGGCAAGTCATTCTGCACTCTCCAAAACATCCGTTCGTCTTGCGTTCGATGTGCGACAAGTGTTCTCGTCGTCATCACCATATCTTTTCCTTATGAACCTAAAAATGCTGATGTCTTAAGCTAAATAAGCGCGCATCGGATCTTTGGCCATATCCACCAGTTCGGTTTGGAAGTTTTAAAATTATTCCGTGAATTTAAAAACGGAAAAAAGAATCAATTTCATCGAGAAACGCCATTTTCAGCTTAATCTAATTCAAGAGTCAAGTTCATGATAATTCTATTGAAATAAAATTGACATTCAGCAGTTCTTACAAAGAAAAGCGCAAAGACAGCTGGAAATTAAGTCTACTTAATTAACTACAACTATTCAGTAAAAATTACTCAAACCTCGTTAATTACTGCTGTATATAAGTATTTTAGTTTACTTAGTTTTTCAGATGTTGATGATAATTAGGGTGCTGAGATTATGTGAAAATTTAAGGTGGTTGTATGAGGTGTAAAGAAACTGCTTACGAACTCATTCCAAACCTTCAACTCGAATTTAATGGCAACTCGGGATTATGGCCCAATGTATTCTGGCCTTACCAAGCCTCCTACCGTTGCAGACGAAGAGGCAGACTACATGGATATGGCTCCTAAAGCATACAGCCGGGGGTCTGACCACAAAATGTATCAACCTCAACTGCCATCGCAAAACAGCATTGAGAGAAGCCCATATAAAGGTGTAAAATTTGAAGAAAGTGATTACACGGATATGCGTGGAAAGCATAACATAAATACTACTGGACCAACTCAAGCCAGTAAACGTCTTCAAAATGCAAGGTTGCAACGAAACCGTTCGTTTGCGTCAGCCACTTCTATTGGGTCGTCCCTCAACACGAAGCAAAATCAACTTCACTCCTCTTCGAAATCGACCAACGACTTACTCCACTCTCGATCGAATTCGCGGGGCATCTCCCGAAACCAGTCAAGCCCAATCGATTTATCCTCCAACGAACAAGAGTTGAGGCAACCAGGCAACAGATCAATTCGACAAGGGACCTTTAACAAAGATGACGATGATGACTACGATATCATTCGCGATATTAATCATGGTGTGGCTGATTTGAGTATAAGTGGTCAACGACCACAACATATTTATGAAGGAAACACACCTAGATCTCCTCCAAGAAGAGCAGGAACGGTTACAGAGCAAAGAAATAGTCCTTTCTCTAATTTACCTGAAACTCCAACAAGATCACGAAGCTCTGGGCTGCCAACAAGACAAGGTGATCTTACTTCAGTTTCTTTTCGATCCCCACCATCACCTGACAACCCAGGTGCAACTGCAGCTGGAAAAGCAGCTCGAAAATATCTTCAATTGCAAGGCGGTGCTGAAAGAGACATCAACCGTGTCGAGATAAAAAGAACCATGTCCGGAGGTGTGGTTCGACCTACAACCCCTTCCGGAAGGGGCGTACAGTCGAGAATCAACAAGACTCGTCAACATCAGTCTCTAAAGCAAGGTAGAATTGGGAGAGTGGATGATGCTTCCCAGCCTCAAGTTAAAAACAGTTTTTCCAATTCATCTAGAAGTGAAAGCATTACCGAAGTCCAAGACGTTATTGACATGGAGCAGTTTGCACGGGAACAAAAAGAAAGGGACAGTAAGCAGGCACGACGTGGGAGTAGTGATAGCATCGAATTTCCGGACGGAGATACCTTTGATCGCAGTAATTCTTTTCAAAAAGCATTCAACAAAAGTTCGGACGGATCTGAAATGATGCGGTTCATTGCAGAAGGCAAAAAATCTCGAAGTCTTGACCCCAGCTATGTTGATTGGTTGGTAAAAACAAGTCCCTATGCCTCAAGGACACCCACAAAGTCGTTATCAGCTTCCAACAAAACCCCAAAACACCATTCAACTTCCGATGCAACAGAATCTTCAACTTTTGACAAGTTATCAGGCGGTGAGAAAGATGAAGAAGATTTTACTCAATACTTGAACAAAGTCAAAGCAAATAACCAACAGCAGCAACAGGGAAAAGAAAAAAAGAAGTCGTTGTGGATTTTTGGCAAGAAGGACAAGACAAAAACGGCGCACGCTGTTAAAGAATCTGATGCTACCAGTTCACCGCCGGACCGTTCTTCGTCATCAAGCTTAAGTAAAAAATCTAGAAAAAGCTGGAAAAATAAAAGTAAAAAAAATAAATCTGAGGAAATGAACAGCATAAGTGCAGCAATTGGAAGCATGCCCTTACCCATTCCGCGACCAACAGAACCTATTGCAACGGATTTAAATGATCAAACTATTTTTGAGTGTTCTCAGAGCAACTCAAACAACAAAGTAATAACAAAGCCGCCAATGAGTAGCGGGGACCCCTCGAAAAGAAAGGGATCTGTGACAAGCAATTCCTCAGTCTCCCATTTATCCTTTTCATCTCCTAAAAAGACGCATCGCCACACAAAATCAGCCACTTTGGAACGCAGCCCTGCAGTCGCAGAACTGATCGCGCAGTCTAAACATCAACGCATAAATTCTGATTCTTCTGAACATATTTCGATTCCAAATGGTGATTTCTTTCATGATGGTTCTCAGAACAAAGCACATGCAGTGTCAAGTCTTGTTTCTTCAAGTGGTTCTGTTGTTCAAAACACTATGCTTGATATTAGCTTGACTTCCAACTATGACGAGGACGCTGATGATTACTCATTGGCCAACAAAAATAAACCTCTTTCGACTAAATCAAACACTCTTGGTCGAATCTTTGGAAGAAGAAGCAAAGAGAGAAGGTCCTTGGAAGTAGTCAAGAATAGAAATAGCTACATTGGCGATCTGCTCTTCCATAAAGCGAATAACGAAAATGATGAGAAATTGCTGTTTGACAGCATGAGGAGTTTCAGTGATGACCTTATTCTAGCAACCTTGTCCAAACCTCCCTTGAAAAGCGAGGCGCGACTTTACATGAACAAAAGCTTGCTGGTTCACGGGTTTGCCTTTGCACCTACTGATGCAGATTCATTGCGAGACAGAGAGGATTTGTCCAATTTATTTGGAAGAAAAAGAAATTTGATGCAGAAGTACGCAACTCTCTCGGTCTTTCAAAAAAGCTCGCCAAAACTTCAAAAAGCATCAGGGGAAAATAAAACTGACCAAGTAAACCATAATTCTGGGGCATGGAAGAAACGTTCGTTGAAGAAAAGCAAGAAAACGCTTAGAGAAGACTTACTTGCGAATGGAAGAGTGCAAAACACAGGTATATACCATGTATTGGTTTTTGCCTATGTTATGTACTATTTTTTTGGAACTCATCAGACCTGGAAAAACTTTTGTCTGTTGCTGTAGGGCAGGGGTCGCCAAAACGTTGCTTAATGGTAACTGGTAACAATTCTGCGCATCTCTGATAGAAGTGACTGTGCCTGAGGTTAGGATGGGAAAACAATGGCATAAACGTGGAAAACCAATGATTTAGAATTTTGGCCCGAAGCTTTAAAAATTCAGCAATGTGGCCTTTCGTTGGAAACTTCGGAGACCATTGTTCTAGAGTTTCTTATGTGTTTATACCTGCTTCCAATTTACTAATACTGTTGGCATAGAACATTTCTACCGCAAGCCGTGTACCGAGCAAGAAAAACTCCCTTGAAGTGTCTTTCCCAAGGACACCATGGCCTAACCCAACTCGAGGTTTGAACTCGAAATGATTGCTTGTTAAGTTAAGCTGGCGCGTTATCGGTCATTCTTATGCATTTTCCAGACGTGGAAAAGATGTGGAGCGACAACGAAGACATTGACAGTGACTACGAAAATGCACCTCTACGCTCTCGAGCTAATTCCGGCTTTTCGGCAAGTGAAGTATTTGTTAGGAAGCTCAATGATGATGCTCTGCTGCTTTATTCTATTATTTTGTAGTTGTTTACGCCATATTTATGAAATGGCGTAAATAACTACAAAATAATAAAGAAATGGGTCAAAAAAACGAGGAAAGGAAGTTAGTACACCATTACCTGTAGTTTATATTTCATTCCAATTCACACAGCTTGTTGTAAGGGTAACGCTTTGTATAAAGAGGGATGAAAACATTCTGGAGGGGCTAAAAAAGTCTGCAGAAATTTTAGAGCCGCCTTGTTTTTACGCCTATGGAATTTACGATTCAGAATTTACCAAAAAAATTAAATTAAATTCTATTGTTTTGCTTATACTTTTTTTATAACACATATAACAAAAAATATTTAAAAAATTAGTACCCCTTAAATGTTTTTGTGTTTGCGCCATTGTACTGCATCGCAGTAAACTTGACATTAGTACCTTATTCTATTATAATTTATATACTTTGAATTGTCTATTACGTAAATCTACGCAATAAGGAAGTTTTGCTGAAGCTCTCAATTTATTATTATGAGGTCATAACAGGTCAACATTTACTTGCTCCCACATAAAATTAAACGCGGCAGACTATGGTTACGTCACGAAATGTGACGTTAGACTTCCGGCTGCCTGCTATCAATGCTTGTGGGGGTTGACGTTTGAACAAAAAGAAAAGACATGAATGAGCCGGCGTCAGCAAATGAACTGATCGCCGTAAACTTTGTATGGTTACATCAAAAATCGTTATTTGAAATCACGATGCCCTATATGTAGCTTTCGACTACAGGTGATATTGGTTCTTTCAAATTTTCTTAGATTTTTTTCAGAAAAAAATGTAATGTTACTAACCATTTTTTTAGGGGGGAAGGAGAAGACTTTTCTTGCAATTGTTTTTTAAAACAATATTGTTATTGTGAAGATCTTTTTGGACTATGATCTGTAACATTTAAATAAGACAGCTATTGCAGTTTAAGCTATAAATTCAATTACTGTACTTTAGTAGGTTGCCTCTAATTTTTTTTGTCCGTCACCCCAGTCAAGATTGTAACTTTAAAGTAGCCTAACGTTCTTGATAATTAGGCGTTGGCGTATCTAAATTATTAAGATCTTGTTTGAAATAGATGCCTGTAGGTTTTTGAAACTCAGAAAATTTAAGGGCTATGTTTTTCGATTCCGATAAGGTTTAAGTCGGGCCATAGAGCCGTATTTGTATGATATAACACTTCAAAATGAGATTGAGTTGTTGCCCATTGGCTTAACTATAAATTATCACGAAGTTAGTATCTTCCCATGATTATAAGGTAATGTTCTTTGTATTGATCACTTTTTAGGCGCAATAGCGCCGTCTTACGGCAAATTTTACAGACAAACGATTGAAACGAATTTTTTAAAGTTGTTTTTTGAAGACAAAGTCGATTAGGCTATACTTTCAGTATAAGGAGATAACGATGTGATTCAAAAAATGCAGTGAGTTTGATATTATTTTCGTTATTTTATCTTTTGTTTATTTTCTATAAGTCATCGTCTTGGATCATATCATATCATTTTTACGGGCTAACACGGGTAATCGCTATACTCAGCTAAATTCAATTTGTAAAAATTGTTTTTCCAGAAAAAATTGTAAGTACACACTACTCGTTAAATTAGGCGCAGAACCAAGACTTTCGTAAGGGGGTCACAATTTTCGGGGTCTCTTAAAATCATTAACCAAATTGAAAGCTATTTTGCTGCGCATCTTGGATCTAAAATCGAATTTCGAGTAGAAGTTGTTAATTGTTACATGCCTAAAATAATCGTCAGGCTTTCAAACTCTCCCCAATAAACTAATATAAACTATTAAAATTTGGAAAAATTTTAGCGCTTGAAAATTTGGCGTTTTTTAAAAGAGCAATTGGGTCAGATTTTACATCTTGCGTAAATTCTAATAAACATAAACTCTTATCTTACCTTTTTTTCTGACACTGAATTCTGATCGTCTCCTACTGTTGCCCGTTTTAGAATTGATATGCAATGCGGTTCCGCTTTTGTGTTGGCTCTTGCCTAAGCATTTTCAAAGATAAAGGAAAACTACAACCAAGTGTTCAAGCCTTTCTATGGTGAACATTTTGAATAGAAAAAAAAAAGGTTTTTGAACATTTTGCTTTGCTCCACCTTTCTTCTTTTTTTACACTTCTTAGTGTTCTGAAAATTTGCAAACACGGTGTTCTTCGTTCATGCTTCTTTTCCCAAAAAAAAGCAATGAATGTACATCCACCCATTTGTGATAGCGCGTCGGTTTTGTGGGCAACAACAAAATGCTGTCATTTGTGAGTAGAAAGCAGCTTATGGAGCAGCTGTAAGCCATCTTGGCATTCCCTGTGACATCATAATTAATTTTCTCCTGGCTATTTTCCTTTTTTTGCGCGTCTGGAAACGGCGCCAAAAGCAGTTCGTGTTTAAATGTTGTTCGTCAGTCAGCAAGAAACAGATTTATGTTTTAAAAGTGATATAAAGAGAAAATCGCGAAGCACGATTTAATGAGATAGTGGCTTAAACGAGCTAAGCAATCACCTGCTTCAAGGAAATTTACGTGATAGTACAGATAGAAAAGAAATATTTGAATCTAGTATTTATTCAAAAATATAACCCAATTCTCTAACCTGCCGTAAAGTCTTCGACAATCCATTGCAATGATGACTGGGTAAAACTTCGCCTCTTGCTTTTTAGGAGTCAAAGTCTTAGTTCTGCTGTTGTAGTTGTCGAAAGAACATCCGTGTTTGCCCGGGCTTGTTTTCTCGATTTGTCGGGTACTATGACATTTTTGACAGAAGGCGTTACAAAAAAATTCGGATAATGCGCCTTTAGACCAGAAAATAGTGATAATGGCCATAACACCTTTCCACACCCTTTTTTAGAATTGCTTGTCAAAGTTTTACATTTTGGGTGTTTTCAAGCGATCGCTTATCTGAACTAAGCAGTGTAAACTCACGGTGTTTTATTGAGGTTAAAATTTCTTTGTGAAAAGGCTTTTTGAGTTTATGTAAGCTTATTATTCCCTTGAGAAAACTGAGGGGTTTGTTTGCTAAGATATTTCCGACAGCCTTACATTGCATCGCTCGAATATGTCTTAGTTGCCAGTAAAATTCATTTGCAGTAGTAGTTATATCCGTGTTAGCTGAGGTTGCTTCCGAATTCATGCACAGTAGTTGTAAAATTCAAGTTTTTGCAGTTTGTTTAGTGCAAAGACCCAATCGTATTCAATTGTTATATGCTGGTTTACTGTCTTACAATTTTAAAGCGAAATGCCTGTGCTGCGTCAAAAACTGAGATCATGGAGCAGTTTTAAAAGACTTTCGAGAGGCGAGGCCTCTTTTCAATACCAATCCATACAAAATCACACTTTTCCAAAGGCAAACTCCAAGGTAACTGTGTTGGATAATTTTTGAAAGTTCCGGGCGGGTTTATTTCTGTTAACAATAATGTTGCGGGCGATTTTGAAATGCAAGCTCTTAAATTTTAGATTTTTACCCAGCTTTTCATGGGGTACGTGGAGTATGAAATAATGCTTCTACGAGTCTTCTCTCCGTCTTGGCCAGGGGCCAAAGACTTTTGGCCCCTGGCAGCGCATGCTGGTAATTTCTAAAGCTTTGTTTTGATCAACAAAGAATTTCCGTTGTTTAAAAAAGCTTTGCCCTTGACTGATTATTTGTTGCTATACAACCTTTATAAATTTTTTCTTTTAAAATAATGGCGCAGCTGGTCGTTTTTGGCTTTTTGCATCATCGTTTACGTCGCAATGTAGCGATAATCACATGTTCACAAATATACTTACATTAGGATCTGTGCCAAATGACGTCTGAGGATATCAAACTTCTTGCCGTGTTCAGATGGCTTTAGGACGCATTATCAGATTTTCAATTAATGCGACAGTTTTTGAGCTAACACGTTTTCCTGCTTTCAACGAGCTCTCTCTTCTTTTGTACGACAAAATACCTTATTGTGACTTTTGCTGCTTTTGCACAACGCTTGCATATTTTGTAAAAGAAAGGCGGTCAAAGACTTAAGCTGCCACGAAGATCCGAAGGTATCATCACCTAGTTACTACATTCATTTGAATAACTGCAATAAACACAAAAAGTTTATTTTCTCATGATTTTGATAAAACTGCTTATTACATATTTACAGAAGATGGGAAACCTGCAAGTAACCAAGTCTCCCTGATCAGCTTTTTTCACAGTCCGTGCTCTTATAACAACCTCAAAAACAAAGACAGGATTCAGAGAGCATAAAAGCATGTTGAAATGCTCTGCTTTTTAATAAAAACAATCCGTTTTTAGACGCCTTGAAATACATGATTAAAATTTTTTTATTCAGTGGTTAAAACCTAACCCCTAACATTTCTCGAATATGACCTTGCCATATTTTGAGCAAACTCAGTTTAACTTAAAAAACAAAGTTCCAAACACAGGGTTTTTTTTAAGGCGTTTTAGGGATCCGATTCGGGTCTCTGTGTAATAGAGTGCAAAACACATCAAATCATTTTAAATTTAGGCAAATATATTTCGGGTCCCTACTGGTGCATATCGGGCACCTAACATTTTCCTAAAAAAAAAACCTTGCGAACAATTGCTTTTACTCACCTTACACAATTAAAACGATGATAACGTACTCAACTCATTGAACGCAAGAGAAGCGGGGAGTTCGAGTCACTACGATCACGCACTCTACCAAGTCACCTTACACGTTTTATTACGTCAGGACAAGTCGTAGCTTCAACTTGAAAGATGATGTTAAAAGCGAACGTCTCCTCCTCACGGTCATGGCGCATGAGATGTGGTGCTTTGAGCGTTCAATCCGCTGACTTTCAAAAAGTTTTATTTTTTACGCCAGGGACGAATTTCGTAGATAAAGGGCGAGGCCCCCCAAACGTTATGACAATTGCAGAGAATGTGGAAAGTAAAAAGATTTCAAATCTGTTTGGAGACCAACATGGGCGAACTTATCGATTTGAAAAATTAATCTCCAAAACAAGTAGATTTTCTAATTTGCAAAATGTTTAGGCCTTCAAAATTTGTTTCTAAATACGCCAGCGCATGACGCAATGCTGCCGACAATTCCTCACTACAGCTTTGCTGTAGTTAAAGAATGTCAGTCGAAAGCAGATTTTTAACTATTTGTTTTTGTTTTTTCAGGACTCCAAAGTACCGAAAGAAAAGATCTATCCAATCTATGACGTAAGCCATATGCTCTTAAACCTAATAAAACTGCAACAATGAGTCCATGATCTTTGACAGGTTTTGTAGTGTCAGAAGCAACTTTGATGTAGACTTATTCTTTGGCTGATATGGGAAGATTACAACTTTTAATTTTTTTTTATACAAAGTTTAGAATCTGTAGTTTCATAAAAGCCGGGTGTATGCCGCCCTGCACCACCCGAAGCGTAAAAAACTCTCGCATTTTAAAGGTTCCTTGTGCTGGGCGGCCCCTACCATCGATAATTAGATTGCAGCCCATTATATGGTGTCTTAATACAAAGGTACCCCCCAATTAAATACTTAGAACCTCGTGTTTAATTTACGTTTAAATGAATTAGAGCTGGACTGTGTAATGCGCGACAGCGGAGTGATGCTGGTGATTGTCTCTGGCGCTATCCAAAAGACAAGGCCTGCAGCGTAGAAATTCCTTTACATTTGATGTTGGTTTTCAAAAAGAAAAGAACTTCAGAATAAAAACTTTCACCCGTTTGTAGCTAATCTCAAAAAAAGATCTTCAGTATAAAACCACCCAAAAAAGTTTTTGAGTGTGAACATTTCACCCATTTGCCCCCAAAAAGCCGGCGGCCTAGTCCAATTCGGTAAAATTTACTCGCTTGGACAAATGGTTGCAAACCCCTGAATTACAGTGGTTTTGTTTGAGTGTAAAGATTATGGAAAAGGAAAATTGAAATTGAAAAAAAGTTTTAGCAGATTTAAGATATAACATTTTCATCAGGAAAAAGATGAGCGAACTTTGGAAATGGCCGCCATCTTGCTTTTCTGCATCAAATCAACCCAGCCAGATATTCTTGTCGAATACAAAGAAGTGTACAGCGACGATTCAGACGATGAAACTTTCGCACCTGGTAAGTGTTGCTTTTTTTGTGGCTCGCAAAGTTAGCCCCACAAGCAGTACTTCGGAATTCGTGACATGCTCGCTTGAAAGAACATAACGTGTCTTCACTCAAATCAAAGCTCCCCTTACAAATTTTTGTAGTACAGTTTTAAAGATGTTTGAAGCGAATGTGAATCTGAATCTTTGATATCTATGGAGCCAAGCTCAGCGCTGCAGCTAAGAATTAAGGGCGGTGGATGTGGGAGTGAGCGGGGATCAGTAGAGCGAGATGAGAAGAAAAACTTCTTTGGGATTTGTGAGAATGCTCCCCTCAATGTGTTGTTGTTCAACGTCCACGAATTTTTCCGACATTGTCTGAAAGAAACGAGAAAGACTGCGACCCTTGTCTCCGCTCCCATCATTCTCATGTTTTTACGCTACACTTCCAAACCGAAAACGCATCACGCTGCTAATAGTGAGGCGATTGTTACGAGGAATACCATTTCATATTTTTGCGGAATTTTGAAAATATACCATGTGCAGCAAGTTAGAGAAGTAAATTTCTACAAAGCCACTGCCTCAGTTCCCTTTGTTCTGCTGCGGTTTACAAGCTTTGGTCAATTTCTTTATCAACTTTAATTAATTCCAATCGAGTGGCATGAAACAAATATTGGCTTGATGCTAACATTTTAACTGCCAGAAAACAATCAAATCTCAGCGTTTTGCATTAAATTCTTGTCTCTAATTGCAATCGGTTTTGTCTTTTGCGTCATTCGGAAGGGCTGCAAGCAATCTAAGAATGACTTAATAAAGTTAATAACTTCACTTGCGTGTACCAAGCACCCAGACATCGGTTTTGATTAGTAACACTTAATCACCCAACATGTCGCTAGAGACTTTCAAGTTCCCGTCAATGGCATTTCACCTTGTTTGCGGTGGGGCAACCTGCCTGCAATTTGTATTCGTGACCGGTTAGAAATAGACTGTGGCTTTCCCCTTGCTGGTTCTTGACTGCTTTTTCAGTGTGAATTAGAATAGAATCGTTTCGTGGCGAGCCAGACGTAGATGGGTCAACACAACACATTAAGTTACCAACGTGTTGGGTTCACTCACCCCAACCCATCATTTATATTCTCTCTTCGCACTAGATTAATAACCGATGGTAGAATCGAATTCTAAACGCGATATGCAAATAAACAAATAAAACAATTTACTCGATTTTGTTTGTTTATTTTAAAAGAAATTTATATTTCTGAAAGTTGCATTTTCACCTGAATACAGTTCTGTTGCTGATGATAAAGTAGTTAGGATCCGTGTCTTGTTTCATTTAACCATGGTTTTAGAAGAAAACTAATAGAATAAACCTGTTTTGAAACTGAAAATTCTGAAAATACTTCTAGCTCTCCCGAGGTCTTCTCTTGTGAACAATGGTGCAACCAAACGGGATAAGTAAATTTAAGATCCCTTTTTTGCCTCAAAAAAGTTAGCTTGCTCCGAGGCACTCAACAACTGTGCGTAAAAAAGACCAACGTTCGTCTTGGCAGCATAGCCTTGCCACCCCTTACAGGGATTCTGGTTGTCCGACTGGTCATAATTCTATTTTTCTAAATTGTTTTTGTATCCACATTAAAAGATTCTTTTATTACATACACGCGTTTACTGTAGCTTCAACAATGCGTTGGTGATTCCGTTGTAAACTGACGATCACTCGAATTTTAATTGTATCATTATTTTTATTACTATATCATCATTGTTGCTGTTGTATAGGCAGTGATGCTGATCAGAAAATGTGTAGATAGCAGCAACAAACCGACACATTGTTTAGGCCTTAAATTGACCCAAAACAATTTACTGTGCAAACGTGCAGAGTGAAATTGCAAAAATTAGTATACTATAGATCAGGTGATTTTTAATATTTTTGGCGCGATTCAAAAAACTAGTCCTTAAAGTCTCACAACTCAAGCATTATTGAGCGTAGTTTTACAGAAACATAATTTCCCAAAAGTTTACAAAATTCTCTTCATTGTGGTGCTGATCCTCAAAAAAAGTTTTCACGCTTCATTTATCACTTAATGCTTTCTTTTCCAACTGGATCTCTAAAAGAACATGGTTTTCACGTTTAATCCTACATTTAATGCCACCTTCTCCAGTTGGGTCTCTGAAAAGTAAAAAAAGGTCCTCACTTAAATTTTTTCAAGACCCAATTTTGAGTTGAGACATTCCATTTGACAGCCTCTGCGTATATAAGATTTTGAGCATATGTAATAAAACAACTGGTTCTGGCGATTTATCAAAGTTGTTTACTTCTTCTATAAAAGGTTATACTCTCAGAAAATTTCATGAAATGTTCAATGACTTTACACATTTTTGCTTTTCTTTATCCTATGCGTGCTAGTTGTTAAGATTGTATCAAATCTAACCAGATACGTTTAGCCCCTGCTCGCCTCTTGTAGTAAGGAAATGACTGTGCTACAATTTTGAAATCATTAATATGACAGGAACCTTTCACGTAATACAAGCGTTTACGCATACCAATGTTGGAACGCTTTGGAAGTTCAAAGTTTTGTACATTGCCACCGGTATGCCAGTAAAGAAAAACTTTATGCTCTCGTTTGTTGACAAGCCTGATGCAGAAGCATGTGACAAGTGTATAGTAGCTTTCTTATCATTGCACATTACTGGAGAAGAGTACAACTACAGTGCTTAGTAGTTGTACACTATTTCCGAGTGGACATTTATCACTTTCTAGTTTAATGCATTTATGAAAGTCTTTATTTAGCTCAAATTAATTATCTGTCAATGGCTTAAATATATCTTTAACCTGGCGTTTTTCCAAGTCGTAAACCCAAGATTGTTCAGAATAAATTGCTTTACAATGATTTTTGACTCAAGTTTTACAATGGCGTACAATAACTACAACTAGATTTCAAGAGTGCATTCAGGAACTTTATTTCGGGAGGAGGATGAAAATTTAAGGTTTTCAAATACTTGAAAGGCACAGTTGTCTAAACAAAAGATATGGCGTTGCACGTTTAAGTATGTAGCCAATTCATTCTTGCTTTTCTTGTTTGACGTCCTATCACCATTTATCAGCAAGTCACGAAGAGTTTTTGGCAAAACAATTTTTTAAAACAGCGCTAAGTTTTCATACAGCCAACTAGTTAATTATGCTGTACATATAGAGGTATCGTGCTATTTCTATAGTTTTTCAAAACGTAATTTTCCTTAAATATGTCAATGCATATCTTGCTATTTAACTTGCAATTTATTTTCAGGCGATGAGAAGGCTTCCGATCCCATCGACTGCATACCCGGATGTTACGCCAAAGGATGCAACCTGATATCTTGGCTACAGGATCTGCTCCAAGTCAAGCAGAGATACATTGAAAAAGAAGATCCTCTCTTCATAAGCCCCCTGTCCCCCACCCGCCGACAAATCTGCGGAATGTGGCAAGTGTTATTAGAAGAAGGAGCCGTGTGCCATGGTACGTGAAATAATCACTTTTAAAGGGAGGTCTACAATGCTTTTGTGGTAATGACGACCCCCCCCCCCCTAAAGATGACTACAATAGCCTATGACTTATTTAGGAAGTGTTTATCATTTTCTTCGCACTGTAATAGTATTATGATAAGCTTGCTGATCGAAAGCTTCTATAAAGAAAAAAGCGGTTTCATAAATTCGCTCCTTCTAAACAAAACCATAACTTATTTTTCTCACACAAATTGTAGTTTATGAATCCTTTTGTTTTTGACGGTTGTACAAAATTATTTTGGTAAGGCGAATCACATTTTGAACTAAATTTCAATGCATTTGACATTTGAGAAAAGATGAATGGCACACTGCACCTGATATAATCAATTAATAATTCCACCTGTACTGATGTGCACCTAAGTCGGCAGTATTCGACGCCACAAACAATTATATACCGGAAAAGTGTCATTTTCTTTGGCAAAACTTCAATTTTTTGCTTCAGCAAGATAATTCTCATGTGATATTTTCAAAATATGTATTTGTTAAATGTCCAATTGATTGATTGTAAAAGCGGAAATAGCAACTTTGGCTTACCCTAATCGTTCATGTTATTTGATTTTGGGCTAACGACAACATACATCCTTTAAAAAAATGCTGCCATATGACAACACTACGTATAAGACACCCATTGACGACGACTCTAGCCGGTTGCCTACCGTCTCACGGCATCCAGAGTTCCCCGTCAGTTATGTCGTAACAAAAAGAAATCTGCTCAGCCTGTATCACCCAAAGACAAATTTGTGATCATTTTGGAGCTCCAGCGCTATAAGATTTGGCACTTTCTTATCAGTCTGGTTTTGAGTTGATGAAGACCAGTGTTTGAGTCTCGTTTTTATTACTGCTGTTTAACGCTTTCGAATTTTATGTTTCGACCACGAAAAGGAAAATACTAATTAGGGCACGCTATCTACCGTAGGCCTGTATGTTATTTTCAAACCATTGTTTATCCTCACTTACAATTTAAACTTTTTCAATTTGTTCATGCGACATTTTAATGAACCAGAAGCCCTTTACACGCCAATGTTTACTATCAGCAGCTTCTTGGTATCTGGAAAAAGTGAACTATTGTTGTTCATTTGCCGCAAGAAAACATTTACTATCTGCTAGGCTTACACAGGACAGCCTGTGTTCATCGCTGCTTCATAATTGCCAGCACTCTATAAAAACACAACGCATTTGCCATTAGTTACCTCAAGGTCTGCCCCAAGCATAATATTTGACCCAGCGCACTAGTGCCATGTGCACAAATTACGGCTAGACTAGCGAAAGTTAATAATTCTGCAATTTGCGATAGCATTTATTTTGCATTGTCACAGTAAAAAGTTTTCGAGACTGCGCTCATGATTACCGAAACAAAGCTTGGCCGTGAAAGTGCCAATATATTTTTATTAAAAATTTATCTGCATTGCAAATTAAGAATATTGAAAACATCTTTCACTGTGCTCAGCTTAATGTTAAATTGCACCGCCACGGTTGCGATGTTGCTGAAGGTTTCGATGCTTTAGGCTGCTCTTGGCCTATACAATACATACGCAGTCAGCATCACATGGGTTTTACAGTGAAGTGCTCTTGAAAAACGCGCTATGTAGCTATTTCTTTGCTGCTATTTACAGTATAAAGATTTATAATCGAAAGATGCGCTGCACCTGCGGTTAAATGAATTCCATAGCCGGTTTGAACAAAGTTATTTGATGATCGCTTGAGTGAAAAGTTTACTCAAAACCGATTAGTTTTATCCTGGCGGTGGAATGAGCTAACATTTGTGAGACTACAAGGTTCTGAACTTCTGAGCACATTTTTTTGGTGAAAGGTAAACAATCAGCCATTTCCATCTCTTCTTTGCATGCTGCTTTACTGAGTGGCTTTTAGCTGTGAAGGTGTTATCACTGTTGAAGGCTTTATGCCGCCTGTATTGCTTCTGCAGTAAGATCCGAAGAACATTTCGAAGACTGCGAATTCTACTACTGCTTCCACAAGGATGTTATAAATTCTACTCCACTAGTCCTAAAAATGGAAGAAGGCAACACAGAAAATCAACCAAAAGTGAGAATCTAATTGCATTTGTAACTAATAACTGCAATAAAATAGCCTACATTTAAGGGCTTTTTATCGGAGTAATTGATATCGAAGTCTAATGCAGTGATGTTAATTGTTACCCAAAGAAGTGACTGTCTGCTTCCTTGAAGTGCTTTGTCATGTTCCATTGACACAGGGCCTAGATTTTTTTTCAATTTGCTATAGAATTCTTTTCCATAAATGCTATGTAAACTTTTCATTATTGTGGTGTTACTGTTGTAATTAGTAGTGGTAGACATGTCCGTATATAGTGGCAGGTTTCAAAGGGTTTTTAAATTAATAACAAAAATTTCAAAAAACAGCTTACAATTGCCAGTACTACAACGAAAAAGGGAAAGTTGCTGTAACTGCCTTACCAAGAGCACAACAACAAAGAGACTATGCGGACATTGGGTTCTAGGAAAATTCGCCGTAAACAAGTTTGCCGTAGGAAAACTCGCCTCCACTGTACACTGCCCCGTACATTTACATACCGGGCCTGCCCCTTCGGTGTACACTGCCTTTTGCCTATTAAGAGAAATTTCCTGAGGCGAGTTTTCCTACGGCAAACTTGTTTACGGCGAACTTGTTTATGGCGAATTTTCCGGACACGCAGACATTGTATTAACAGCCTCAAAAGCTTACACACGCACATGTATCCTGTTGAGCTTGTTCGTTTGCCCTTGCTCTACGTCAGCATGGATACACTGCAATAAGCGGTTTTCTAGGTTCGTACCGCAAATGCAATCAAGATCAGGCTAAAGAAAGCGGCAGTTTATATGAAATCGGTAATCAACACAAATTGCAGACTAGTAGCCCCATAGCAGCAAGGAGGTTACCATCAGTCACTCAAAAGTGGTGTATTAAGGCATGCTGGGTGAGCAGCTTCTCCAGTCTTGAGCTACGGTATGTTTATTTCTTGTTGTCACTACGATACCGGATCCTCACAAACTGTTGTGATGGAAAAGTGAATTTGCTAATATAACAATGGTTGCTTACAGCCCTAATAAACTTTGTTTAGTTCGGTGAGAAGAGCACGGATACCATGATGAGACTGATGCCCTTTTGGATAGAAGGATTGGATATTTTGGACATTTTGTCTTACCTTAAGAAATACTCACACGACGCCAGTTTTCGGAAAGCTCTAAGAAAACAGTTAGTGCTCAATTGCTTTTGTTTAGTAATAGTGGTCAGTTTAGGGTTACCATATTTGAAAAAGCAAAAATCGGGACAATGGATGGCAACTTTGCACCAGGCCAAATTTATGGGCTTTTCAATTATTTATATCACAAAATCGGGACGCCCAAGTTCATTTGTAAGCATTCAAGGACGCGCCTCCAAAAACTGAGATAAAAGGGGTGATCTCCAAAAAAAAAAAAAAGGTCATCACCTGTTTCGCAGCACATTTGGTGTCATTTTCAGGCCGCAAACTGCAACAATCCTACATTCACACAGGTGTTGACTTTTTTTTTTTTTTGGAGATCACCCCTTTTTTCTACATTTCTAAAGTTCGACATAAAAATAATTGTCATTATGCCCCGCTTGAGCACACTGAAGTTTGCACACCTTTGATCAAACTGTTCTGGTTGACTGAAGCAAAAAGCGGGATTTCCGATCAAAAAAGCGGGACAAGGCCTGAAAAAGCGGGACGTATGGTAACCCTAGGCCAGTTGCATTCGCAGCGCAAATCTTCATATGTATAGCTCAGCTACAGTGGAAAAGAGTAAAAGTTAAACTTTTTTTGTTTCCATTTAAGTAACTTTAAGATAAATTCGTTTTGCTAAATCAAGTTCTTGCCTTTGGATGGTGGCGGCCAGTACGTAGTAAAGAAGCGTTTTAACATACCATCGTTTTCGACAAAGCGATTTTTGAGCTTTGCCTCATCAATTTGTCTGTTTCTAGACCTATTCAACGCAGCATGGGCGAACTGAAGCTGATTTATGAAGAGTTACTACACTTTAACTCAATAGCTCACCTTACTGACACGGTAAGAATTAGAACAAGGGCATGTCCAAGTCGGCCAAAACTTTCCGGAAAAGAAATCTTTTTTTAGATAGAACTTGTTCATTTTTTTATACTCCCTATCGTGGAAGCGTGAAAATGCAATGATGTCAACCAGAATATCTCGAAAGGGCACTTACTACCTGCGTTATTCAGATAGGACTGTTTGAAAACAGGACTTTCGGTCCAAAAATCCACTTAAATGAAAAGTACGACGAAAGGTTTTGGCATTTGCTAAAGCTGTCCAAACACAACACGAAAGTCCTGCGATGTTACGTGATGTGTTGAGTTATTTTTGCAAACTCTTTGTCGTGCGTATTTTCTTCGTCAAGCTGTATGTTTACTAGCTTTCACTTGACAGGTAAAGCGTGAATTGGCGCGCGTACTCTTGTTTGAATACCACGCTGAAGCAGACAAAGTTTGTAAGTAACTTTCAGAAATTTGTAATGCTATTTCAGGTACTGCATCCAAGTACTTGGTTGAGATATTGATGTAATACATGTACTTTCAAACACCTGATTTAGCATCAGCCTTTGCTTAGCAAGCAGGCAAGCGATTGATTGTAAGCTACTGTAGTTAGCTCGCTTGTTGTCCTTTGATAGGGCACTTAATGGGACACCTCCGTCTTTGCATGGCAGACAAATGATGGCGCCAAACAGTCTACCGATCGTGACGGCCCAGTCTGACAAAAGACCCGCAAGCATAGCACGATCTCAAACGCAACAACGTAGTGTGGATCTTTTCTAAACCGATGGCACTTATATGAGGTCCTAAACTTGTGGCTGTATGCCCCCTCATGTCTTTCCATGGCTATGCAGGCCTGACTTTACGAGAAATAATTGACAGTTACTTGATGAAGACTACCAAGAGAGATTTGGAGGAACGAGGAGTTAACGAAAATTGTTTGAAATATTGGCCTAATAGGAAGATTTGAAAGCTGCAGCGTCAAATACCTTTACTTTTTTCTTTGCAAAACTACTTGATACCACGTCTTAATTTTGTTTGTGAAGAAAGATTGTAATTAAGTAAACAATTGTTTATCGATTTGAAGACCTGTTTATCTGAAGAGCATCATCGATTTGAATACTTTAACCACCTGACGACTTGAGGAGCATTTTTCGATTTTCCTCACCCACCAACTTTTCCTTGAAACAAAGTTTTTACGTATGGATCAAAACCCTTCGTTTTGCCGCTTTCAGACTCGCGCCTAAAATGCTTTCGACTTTTTTTTCACTTCTTTTGGAATCTCATTTCTATTTGCAATATGTAAAAACCGTTGTGCCTGTCGCGATTAGTAGAGCATAACTTTGACTTACCGAGGTTTACGTTTATTTAGTGTTCAACCAAGGAGACGAGGGAACGTGCTGGTACATCATCTTACGTGGTTCAGTCAAAGTCGATGTAATAGGAAAGGTAAAAATGTTAAACTTTGGTCCGAAAAATGCGGTCGTTTTTTTAACTTCTTTAAAAATATCAGCAGAATATCTTAAAAATCGAAACGAAAATTCCTTTTTCTTTATCGTTGAAAAAAGGTTTTTGAATTAATCCGTTTGCTTTAGATCAGCATGATACGAGCATTTAAACCTTTAGTGCATTGAATATGCTTAGTTAAAAACACAAAATTTTACTTAAGCGGAAGATTAGGTTAGGTGCATGCTCTTCTACAGACATCACGTGCCTCTTAACCTCTCTGTACGTTACGTAAAAGCGGATGACAAAATGTGAAATACCAGCATGTTTAGCTAGATTGTTGTAGAAGCTAATTTTGATAACAAAAGATTATTACTGAAAAGACAAGATCTGGCCACTTTGTTTTTTTATCATGACGTCATTAGAGAAAGCGATTCAAGCCGCGTCACATATTAAAATAAACAGAGCAGTCCGATGCTAAGCGAAAGCATTTTCAGAATTTGGTTTCAAACGCGTGATTAAAAGCGATAAAGGGGACTTATTTTTAAAGGGAATCGTCTGCACACTGCAAGAAGGAGAAGACTTCGGCAGTCTTGCTTTGATGAACAGTGCTCCCCGATCTGCCACCATTATTCTAGCGGAGCCAAACTGCCAACTGATCAGAGTGGAGAAGTCAGACTACTTTAGAATCTTAAAGGTGATTGATTGTTAGTAGCGAAACGGTTGGCATCTTTTCAAGTTCCAACAGCCAGTAAAGCCATGGGAAACATGAAGAATTCGCATGATTTTTGAGCGATTAGTGGATTCTTAAAACAGCTTTAAAGCTTGCGGTTATTATGTCACGTTTGAGTAGCACGTTTTCTTACCTCACTTTCATGCAGAAAACAAATTCCAAATCCGTGGCCACAGTGCAACTATATCTCATTTTATCTATATCTCATTTTTTTTTTCATTCTAAGTCATACATCTGGGCTCAATTCCATCGTGGAATATATTCCAAAAATTTAACAAGAGGCACAGTCCGGTCTCCTGCTAAGCGCTCAGCTCTGGGGTATGCTACGAAGAAAAAAATATAAAGCTAAAATTTGTGGAAAGACAACCAAAGGCTTTGCAAAAGTCGTTCAAGATTTAAAAGCATTTTATGTCACCACCAGAAAACCTCAGTTCGATTTTAAGAGGAAATAGCGTTAATCACAACTTCAGCCATTTGATTAACATTACAGTTGTGCATACATCAACGTTGCATTTAGACCCGCTTCGGAGTTATCTGTACTGCTGGCACAATGCATTTCCAACGCAGGCAATCAAGCTGCAAATTACTGGAAGTGATTTTTTAAAAGACAAACCAATACAGAACCTTGACAATCATTGAACCGGGAACTTCCCGATTGCCCGGGAGCGCGGCCGATTTGGTTAAGATTAATTGCACAGTGACAATGATCGAACTGGTCGTACCCTTAAACTTTCGGGTAATTACGTTATGGCGTCTTATTAGAAAAAAATTTGCAATAATTTTCTTCGCTTGGCGGGTTCTATCGAACAGTAAAGATGCTGAAACCCAAACCAAGCGATCGAAGCAAAATGTTGAACATTGGAAACTCCGAAGCAGGTCTGGATGGTTGTCCTGTCTTGTCTCTCAATATCGCAATAGAGGTTTGCTGAGTTGAGACAACCAACATACAGCACGTAGTTCTCAACGGTGAACTTTTTTCCTGCATTATTTAGGACGTGGAAGAAAACACTCTGAGGCTGAAAGAACACGGAAAGGATGTTCTAATCTTGGAGAAAATCTCCAACGGAAGCGAGAACGCAGAGCGGTTGAACAGACCGATAATCTCCGACTACAGCGCGACTCCGAGAAGGCGAGCTCATAGCTACTCAATCACTGCGGGTAAAAAATTGTAAATTGCAGCAGAAAATAGTGGCCAGTAACTAAGCAAATTAAACAAACTTTTGAGATATCGAAAACCTATTGTTAATGCAGCTGTTTTCATTAGCAAATTACATTTTTTCTGCATCAAGATTTAATAGTTGAAGTATAGCTGACTTTAATAGCATTGTCCTCATGAAAAGTTTTCCTAAAGCACCTAAAATGCTGCTATTTCAGTAAAACTTTACGGGAAGATCATTATTACGGGAAGCCATGTTATGATTTTGCAGTGTACCATAAATCTTATGAAAGCTTATTGCAAATAAACATGTCAAATGCGTTCGACGCTACATCTGGTTTGCTGTAGGATACTACAACTTTTGAAATTATTAAAGCTTTTGGTTTAGCTTACATTTATCCTCAAAAATTTGACATACATTTTTGTGATAAGTTTGTTATTTTGCTGATCATAAATTGCATTTCGTTATGAACAAATATTTTCAAATACAGTGATTAAACAAAACAGTGGCGACTCGCGGCCATCAATCATACAGGTGCTGCTGAATAATTCCTTTAAAATTTTTTTATTTTTTAAAAAATTCGATGAAGTCCTTTCTTTGATTTCTTCCAAAATTCGGTGGCAATTTTGTTTGAGATTATCTTTTAAAAAGTGATTGTTTTGCCCGTTTTTCAATTTTCTGGGGAGCTGAAAACACTCTAGGGGTGCTGCATTGCTCCTACCCCCTAGTTTTACTCTTAGGTATACATATGAAATTTATGGGGGATGCTGCAAGTCTGCTGTGCAAACTGACGAGCCGCCATTTAGCAATAACCTGTAAACGCGCATTGCTTATCTGTCAATGGAGGCTCATCTTCCTTACCCCAACGACGAAAACTCTGGGGGGCCTCGCAAGCGCTCAAAAACGTACACATTTTTATATATCTACAATTGGGTTCAATTGGTACTCATTCTCTCTTTTGATGTGCTATTACCGGTACTAATGTTGTTCTTGTAGGAACTCCCGAGAGAATTTTGGAGCATATTTTGGAGTACTTGCAACCATGGAAAATCACTTTCTACGATGAAACTCTGGAAAACTTCATTTTGACGTTCGCTACTTTTATGAAAAGTGATAGTCTGTTCCGCGAGCTCCTAGATCGCTACCAATCCGAGGATCCTTTAGGAATACCTTTCGAAAGATCAATGAAGAGAAAAATTGTTTATTTCATTGTGAGATGGAGCTACATTATGACTTATCTCAGAGAAGATGACATAGCTGCAGACATTTTCTTAAAGGTAACTTATGAATTAGTATAGTTATGTCTGTAGTTGAAAAAGTTTATTATTGTTGTTACATCTGTCACTGTTTCCTCACCTATGTAAAAAAATTGTCTGGGGTCCAATTTTGAGACTTTCCTTGAAAGAGTTCCAGGACATCTCCCCCTCCCGCACGATTCCAACCGTTCTATATGATATTTGGGTAGGCTAGTGCTAAGAACAATAAACATGTGACATTTTTTTCATCTTCCGGTCCCCAAAACATCTTTTATCATTTGTACCAGAACAACATTGTGTCCAGAGCTGCTTCGGAGTTCACCAATACTGCTGGCACAGCGAATTCTGTCACAAGCGCTGCAGTTAAACGAGAAAAACTGCCGTCAAGTGTATTTTTCGAGAATGCAACAACGCATAGATAACAAAACTTGAACGCACGCCCACTCGATCATTGCGGCCATGAAACGGCACTTCAACCCACTCAGCCATAATGCCCACCAATAAATATAAAGTGATTTATGATTGCGATGAACGTGGAGAGCTACTTGCACTGCTAATCACCCAAAACTTCTTAATGCAGGAAATGCAAGATGAAGTTGAAAAGGACGGCTTTGAATATCCCGAATATGTTCAGCTCAAAGACGAACTCAATCATGTTTATCAAGTTAATGGGGAAAAGTGAGTGTGATTTATTTCAGTCAAAGGGAGATGCACGACACTAAAGCTCGTAGTAAGACAGAGTTGTTTGACATTAACTCAAAAACCTTTTTTATCTTTTTAGAGAAAACCTCGCGATTAAAAGAAGTAGGGAAAGAATAGGGACATTTTAGTGAAAGTGCGCCCGAGCTTTTATATTCAACCGGGCTTTAATTAATTTTATTTTATTAAATTACGAAAAACAAGTAAAATAGTGACATTATTATGTTATTTTGGTTTAGTAATCATTCGTCTGAGCACTAAATTACTGCACATAACACAATCACTATTGCTGGATAGCGTAACACTACGTGCTGTAATTCGGTTGCATTTAAAATAACTAAACTAAGGTGTAATCTTTTACAACTCACTAGTGCTTATTTGCCGGTATTTAGCTTGCAAAAAAGAGTGTAAACGTGCGTGCTTTTCCAACCGCACTAAAACGGTTATAAAACCAGGAAAAATTGATGTTGGTTCTTGTGCCCGTATGAAAGTTGCTCGTTTAAATTTTACGCGAATGTTTATTTTTTGTAGCGAGGAATACTCCGGACCATATAAATCCCGGATATATTTGATTGAGGAAAACGTTCGGAGATATCAGGAACCTACTGATTTTGTTGAGTTTTATCCGCCTCTGCTCTCTACTGATCAAACTCTGATGAAGATATACAATTCGGAGCAAACGTACACCACTGTTAAACTGCCTTTGGGTGCTACGGTAAGTCGGTGTCTCCAAATTATTTCTGGTCGGGCTCAGGACCATCTACTGTAGATTCTTGAAACGTTCCTCAAACGTGTGGCTTTTGCTCGTATTGATGGTGTCACATTGCTTGTATAAGCGTAGGTTAAACAAACGTGATAGAGACAATTCGTCGGTGGCCTATCGGGGTGAGAGGAGAACGAGTAGCGCTAAATTTTTTTCCAATTTATGGTTGCAATAATGATAGCGTCATCATAAGGAAAAAAAATCCAGAATTTTTTCCAAACTTTTTGACAATCAGGTGAGCAGGACACTCAGTGCTATGAGCTCATTTTGTGATTGAAGATGGACAAAAGCCAATGCCAGGACTGGTGCAGCATTGTCTTGTGATTGTCCATGAGAAAATGATTGCAAAAATCCATTGTGTCGCTAGCGCTGGCATATCTGAAGCGGGCCTAGTTACAAGTTGCATTATGTGTAGCCGCAAAGGTATTCTAGTGATCTTATCTTATCCGCAAAGGTATTCTGAGGTTTGCAGATATACCTGTAGTCTATTGTAAGTAATATTTCAGTCGTTAGCATCATCACATTAAATCGTGTTGCTACAGACTGAAGAAATCATTGAATCTGCTGCAGAAAAACTATACAACAACAACAATGAAACGTTGATGTTGGTTGAGGCAATGGAAAACGGAGGTATTATGATGAGTGCTGTTTTTTTTCTTCACGATCGGTACTGCATTAGATATAGATTTACTGCCAGCAAGCACTAGAAACAGTAGCAAAGCATGAAGCACTGGCTGGTGAATTCCCGATTTGCTCATTCTCTCTTCTTCCGGGCTTGCAGTGACGAGTTGAAGAAGTTCTTTACAATTTTTATATCCAATTTTAGCTGATTTAAAAACCAGATGTTTGAACCTTATTATTTCTATAGATCGCATCGAACTTCCCATGGGTCAGAAATCAATCGCTACGTCGATAGGCCTAAACAGCTGTTTGTGCGTCTGTGAGAAGCGGGATTCCTTCGAGTTGGTAAGATTTTAAAACAAGTTGTTTGGAAAATCTCCCCCTTAGTAAGGTCCCAAAAGTTGAATTTGCTTTCGATTAGATTACAATGGCCGGTAATGATAGATGGAAGAAGGCCAATAACGACTCTTGCCAAGTCAGATGTTATAGATACGTGCTATAACATCACACAGGTTTGTAACTTAAAAGTGCAATTGGACCGGTTAGGATTTCAGGTGAGCGAAACTCATACATTGAATTTTAAAAGCTGGTCTTCAGTTACCCCTTTTTCATAAAGTTGTTTCGACTTCCTACTAGTTTTACCTCGGTGTTGTCCAATTTTCGTCTAAAAAAATAAAAGTGTAGCATATTATTTTTTGCGTTTCTAATTTAGAACAAGCCGTTATGCATTGAATACTTACACATATCTGCACTTTGTAAAGCTGGTTTGTATTGCAAACGCAGAAAAAAGAGCCTCGATTGATTGGAGGGAATTCAAAGTTTCAATTCGACGAAGTCAGTTCGATGGAGATTGCTTATTATATCACCTTGTACGACTGGCATCTTGTGAACAACGTGCACGTTGTAAGTGTTGGAGGTGTGATGTTTTGACAGTCGTGCATCGATGCAGGTCTTCGCGAACTATCTATTTTTTTCAGCCGTAGAACTCGATTCACAAAACAACGTTGTGCGCAGATCAGTTTAGAAGTTTCCAGCACTGCTTGCGCAGTAAATTTTTTCACCAACCCTGCAATCAAGCAGGGGAAATCGCGGTAAAGTGTCTCTCCCAGTAACGCACCACCGCAAAGGCGATGCTGGCACTGAAATCGTATTCAAACAATTACGACCCAGACAGCGTCGTCGTGCGTAGTTGCATAAAAACCCTTCTTGAGACCACTGTATTTTAGCAAAAAGTGGCATTACTTCGAGACTTTACTTTCTTTATCAACCCAATCGCAGTTAATATTGCCTCCTTTTATAACCAAGGCCAAATTCCCAACACTCTTCTGTAGGCCTACGCGCGTTGTTGATTGCCACAAGTGCACCACTTTTAGAGCTTTTTTTGACTTGAGTCCAGCACGTTCAGCTCTTGCATTGATAAGTGGAAATTTTTTCTCATTAAAGCTCGAAAGGATGACTAATTATTTACGTAACTTTGACTTGAGGGCATCCAATCTTTTAAAATATGCTTTTCTTTTTACAAAAAGCTTATACATCTCATACCTGGGTGCACTTTTTTTAAAAGTCAAGGTGACAACGCGACTGTCAGCAGCAAAAGTGCTGCTTGAATGTTTTTTAAAAGTTGTAACTGACATGTAGCTTACGTTAATAGGGCGTTGTTGTTCTGTTTTGGGAAATTTTTTTCATGCCAATTCGATTGCGATTATACCACCTCATCTTGACGTACAAGAGGTTTCCCACGTCATAAATTTGGCACTCAAACTGCCAAAAAAAATCAGCCCAGAGCTATTATGATAGTGCATGCGCTTTCCAAATTTGCTAAAATGCCTGCCGTCTACTTCAACACTGCATGCTAGATGATATGTTTTACCCTTCTGCTAAGTCATGTAATGTGTCAATATCACCTTGTTTTTTGCTAAATGAATTTGCTGCCGTTGTTAGATTGTCAGTAGGCACTGAATTGACATATTTCTGAAATCAAGTTTTCGTGGTATCGCCATTTCTGCACCAATCATTGCAGTGGGCGCAGTGCAGATAAAAATTTTCGAAAATAGTGCTCCATGAAAATGTAAAATGCTGTTTGGCCAGCGTCGTAATCGAGTGATGGCTTGTTCAGTCCTGCTTAGCTGCTCAGCTGATGGCAAAAATGCGTTGTTTCTTCAGTGCGATCATCTGTGAAATAAGTTTTATACGAGGTATTTACATATAACTTTGAAAAAGCTGATTAGTCCGAAGCTTTTCGAGTCGTTTTTATTGATGACGATGTCGCTTTTGAGTGAACGGGCCCGATCAACTGATGAGAGCTGTCACAAAAAGCTTTTGGCAAAACAATTTTTTCAAGCTCCTGTTGAAGTTCTGCACCACAAACGAATTGTTTGTGTTGCATGGCTAACTACATCGACAAATTGACTAACCTTCCTTTTTCGCAGCTCGAATACGTTTACAAAGTGTTTGGCCACTGTAAATTTCAACGCATTACGCCAAACTTGGACGTTCTGGCCAGAAGATTCAATCAGCTGGCGTACTGGCCTCCTACTGAGATATGTACTTGTCCCAACGTTAATAAACGAGCTATCCTGCTGCGAAAATTCATCAAGATTGCTCAACAGTAAGTCAACGAAGCGAGAATAAATGCTATTTTGAATTTGGGATTGGCATAGAAAAGGAGAACCATTTTAATACAATAACCGGCCTATCACATCAGAAAAGAAGAGGTGCTCCTGGTCCTCTCAAAAAACGTAGTTTGGTTACAGAGTTCTTGTAATTCTCAGCCTTTTTATCATTGGCTTCTTTGAGGTCTAAAACAATATTCTCGTATCCCTGTGTAGACTGACTTCCAGAGAACTATTGTCAATATTGACCGGAAATGTTTTATGTTTGTTACAACTAAGGCCATTCAGCGTTGATTTTGACCCGATATCTCTTGTTTTGATGCTAAGTAATGGAAGTAGCTAACTTATTTCAGCTATGTGATTCATGCAATTTTATTCAATTTGATTCATGCAATTTTATTCAATTTTATTCAATAAATTCTAATTGATCTTAGCGTTTGATGACAGCAGTTGCCAACTAATCAACCTGTGTTTCAGCTTGAAGCGATATCAAAACATGAACGCGTTTATGGCTCTGATGATCGGTATCGGCAATCAAGCTGTGAGCAGAATGTACAGCACGTGGGAGAAGCTGCCTGCTAAATATAAGAAATTAGTGCAAGAATTTGAGATTATCTTGGTAAGAGCAAATGCACTTGCGATCGCCTACAGTAGTGGTTTCCAAATTTTTATTGCGGCGCCCCTTGAAAATTCTTAAATGCTTGCAACGCCCTGGTGAAATCCAAGATTTGTCCTAACTTTTGACTTATGCGCTTATCGATCATGAATTTGCTCAATTTGTGCTTTTTGAAATCAACTCTTTGAAACCATTTGGCTCTGGCAAATATGTAGCTCAGGCCTTTTGTTGATACCGAATTTGCCCAACCTTAGGTTAAAAAGCTTTTGTTTGATTTTACCGGGCGTTTCTGGCAAAGCCTCGCCGAGTACTCGCGCACGGTGGGATCCCTTTCGGATACCGCAGACCAACACTATTTGCACATTGCACTGATGGAGTTCTCGGCATTCCTGTTCTATTTAACCTTCGAGTTCAATGATGCTCTCACACAAAACAGTATTGAGGATGTTGATTTTGAAAAAGTTTTAAATTATTAAAAGAGAATTTTTTAATGAAATATTAGGGGCAGGCATTTATCTAGATATGGAAAGAATCATTTTTAGAAAACACTTCGAGGTAAAAGATGGCTGTGCTACGAAAACGCAAGGCAGCAAATGAAGTCTTGGTCTTATTTTTACCTTCAACGCTCAGGTCGACCGGCTGTGAAAATGGTTTTACGAGTGTGGGGCTCCTACATAAAGAGAATCTCCAAAAAATGCTCACAGAAAGATGCATCGCAGCGTCATTGAAAAAAAGATATTGTGCATTTGCGCTGGTCAACTTCTTGTATCTATAAATAGACTTTGGTGTGAGGTTTGTCGCTTTAACAGCAAATCATGTTTTTTTATAGGATCCGTCAAGGAATCATCACAGCTACCGAGTATTTGCTAATTCCATGGAACCTCCTTACATTCCTTATTTTCCTCTGCTGATGAGAGATATGACTTTCCAGCACGAAGGCAACGATAACCAGAAACAAGAGCTGGTTAATTTCGAGAAAATGGTAACCTGCTGTTTAGTTTGACCTTGCTTAATTTAGCTCTTTAGTTTGAACTCTATGCCAAACGTATTAACTGTTATTGCCAAATAAGGTTGTTGGTTATGAGATCGTGTTACGTGTACGTTGGTCCTGGTTGCTGTAGCAACAGTACATTACAAAAAAAAAGCGCTTTTCGAGTTAAAACGAACTTTTAAACCAATTGCTTCCAGAAACTAGGAATTGTAATATCAATTTTTTTTGATGTTGCTGGTGTTTGAACTAAATGTCATAATATTTGAGGCTTCACACTTGGAACTAATTGCTGACCGACATAACGGAGATTTGTATGTCATTTTCAAAAATCTGTCGTTTTGGGCGCCTTGTCAGACTGAAATAAGTAATTTAAAAATAACTAGTAATTCGAAATGCTTTTTTCTAGCACATGATCAGCACCAGCATCAGAACAATTATCCGAGGCTTAACTGCGAAAATAGGTAAGTTTTCAATATTCTATTCTTAATAGTAACGTCATAGCTTCATCATCACAAGAACCAAGTTTCAAAAGGCAAAATGTTGAGCTTACGGAAGAAAATTTCTTCCACAACGACCGCAAGCGCCACACGCAGCGCCTGGGTTGGATAAAATGGAAAGAAAAAGGCGGCAATCGATTCATCACACGTCATAGAATAACTTATGTTTTTAAATACAGCAAAAAGCAGCAGCAAGTTTTGTGTGTTCTCCTGTTTCCCAAAATCTCTAAGTAAAGAAAACATACAAAAAACGATTGTGAATTATCAATGTTTGCAAAGACTTTATTTTTTAGTTAAACCCGTGGCTGTCAGTTAAATTTGTAGACGTAAAATGATGACAAACTCTAAAATAATGTAATTTTTTAGAGGAAGATGCCCGTTTCTCTTCCTCCAAATCTCTGATCTCCTACGTGCAGACGATGCAAGTGATAACCGATCAGAGAACACTGAATGATCTTTCTAATCAGCTTGAACCGAAACGAACTTCCGCTTAAAGAAAGACAACTGTGATCAACTGACCTTCCCTTTCCAATTTTTATAAATTTTCTTTAGGCCTATGCAAACCCAACTTCAATAATCTAACTTCATTAATTTTACTGTTACTTGCTTACTTTTTTATTTTTTTTTGTTTTTGTGACCTATATTTGAGCTTTAAATGACTACTCAGCTCTTTACTTTGAACTGTAGCCTATGATGAACTAGTAGATCGTCGATCGTTTCTTGTTTTCTTTTTTTAGTTTTTTAGTGCAAGTGGTGTTTGAACTATTTAAAATTAAGCGTATTGTATATTAATAAATATTGTTTAAAATTCTCTTTATGCAGCGAGTTAATGCGTGCTAAGCACTTTCAGCAGATTACACCCTGGGACAAAAGTTTAAGACCACCTGATTCTTTTTACCTTTCATTCATTTACACAATACAACTTTTGTTTTACTCGACATTTTTGTAAAAAGTCATTTTTATTGCAAAGAAGGAAAATACTTTAAAAATACCAGGCATTTTTAGCAAACAAATCTTCACACTCAAAACACTAGTTGATATGTTTTATGGCCACATCTACTTTTCGAGGCTGGTTTCCATTAGGCGTAAATTGCAGGCCAGCATGAAAAATTCTCTAGTTTTATGCGCACAGAGAGAGAGAGAGAGCGCTCCGCGCATAAAATTGAATAGAGAAACAAAGAATTTTTCATGCCTGCAATTTACGCCTAATGGAAACTAGCCTTTATTATGGTTTGCAGCCGACGCGGGATGTTGCTGACAAGATTCAGGCTTTAGTACAGCAATAGGTCTTTCACCGAAACCTTTTTTACTGTATTTTTCAGAGCTCAAGACTTGCAGATTGTCTTTTAGACACTTTATTCTTCAGTAAGATACATGGGTTTTCTATTGGGTAAAAATCATAGCTTTTGCTTGCCAGTCGAGCACTTGGATGTGCTTAGTTTCAAAAAATTGCTTTGCAACCCTGCTTTTGTGACAAAGAGCTTCATTGTGCATAAAAACTGTGCAAGAATGCACAATCAGGTGGAGTTCCAACTGCTCCTTTTACAAATTATCATGTTGGGATCGATTCAGGGTGGATCCTGGATGTAAAAAGAATGGAAGTGCTGTGCTTTTTGCATTCATGGCCCCAACCATTAGAATTGGGGGAAGCTTGACTGTAGGGCTGCTATATTTTTTCATTGCCTGTATAGTTTTAAAAGCAGGACAGTTTTACCAAAGAATTGCTAGAATAAAGAACGTTCTTCCACATCTAAATGTTACAGTTAGCATGTCTCTCAACAAAATCTAAACGCTTATTTTTCATGAACTCTACTAATTAATGGTTTTCGGGCTGGCTTGTGTGGCTTTGGGCCAAAATCCACAAACAGGCAGCGCCTATCTATATTCCTCCTCATTACAGTGCCTCTCGCCATCAAGTCAAATTGAAATTTTTGAGCTGTGGACTCAGAAGATTGCGTCACCATCTTCCTCATGAAACGGTTATCCCTGTTGCTGGTAATCCTTGGACGACTTGCCTTTTCCTATTTTTGAAAAAATCTTGGATCTATAATTTTTTTATTGCGACGTGAACTGCAGTCCAACTAGCCTTTACCCGCTTAGCTTTGTTTTGTTCAGAATGCTTGATCATGCAATATGATCACGTTTTTCAGCTCTAAGGGTTGCATTTTTATCCATTCAAAAGTCAAAAACATAAGTGTTTTTTCCAATGCCCTGTTGAATTACAAAATTTAATGCAAAAATAAAACTTCTCATGTCATAGCATCGTATACCATTACAGATCTTAAACATGAATTATGATCATATTGTACAAACTATTTAGTGAACATTAAGCTTGTTTGTAAAAATGAACATTTATTCCAAGGTGATCTTGCGAACTTTTGCCGCAGGGCAAATTAGGAACAACGTTTTCGATTGCGTGGTGCGGCGTTTTTATGAGCGGTTAAACTTACAACGATCGCGCCGCCAAACTTTGCGGTTAGATCTGAATTTTCTATAGTCATCGAATTCTATAAGATAGAAGTGTGCAAACCTCTTTAGGCTGGCCAATTCTACTCCACTGTGTGCATCTGCTTGTCAGTGTGGCGGTTTTTCTTTTTTGGACATCGACCTCGAAATCGTAGGAATGTATAGCGGATTTTGTGGTGAATAAACGCGAATACACAAAGTGTTTAAAACAAAACCCTTTATTTTCGATTTGTTTATGCTAGATCTGGGCACACGATCAAAACGATAAAGCGTAACGCAAAATTTGCAACAAAATTTTCCATTAAAGCACAACCGCAAATTACGCAACCGATTTTTTAAATGCAAAGCACCAACGAAAATTACGCAACTGATTTTTAAAACTGCTAGAAGCAAATCGCAAATTACGCAATCAATTTTTTAAAGCTGCAAAGTGTAATTGCAAATTACGCAATCAATTTTAAACCTGCAAGGTGCAACCTTAAATTGCGCTACCATTTTTTTATACCATTAAAGCAAAGATTCTTAAACTGGGGATGGCAGAGATCAGTAGTTTAAAAAGGGAGAAAGACGGGGACCTTTTTTTCGTCTCAGTTGCTTGAAAATTTGGGAAAATCAGCGCTTTGAAAAAGTAGGAAGAAAGATCTTTGTGTTGGTTTGGAGACCAAAGGTGAGAAAGTGAGTGTTATCATAAAATTCATTTCCAAAATATATAGATCTACATGTTATTTTGCACAGAAAATGTGGAAAAGTAATCGCTTTAAAAAAAATTGAATTCTATGAAAAAATTTTGAAATACTATAAGGAGGGGACACAGGTTTTTATTGGAATTGTCAATGGGGCGTGTCTCAAAAGTTTAAGAACCTTTGCATTAAAGCCAAACCGCAAATTCCGTAACTGAATATCTAAACTGTAAAATTAGCAAAAACTGATTAAAGCGCGATTTCAAAAAATTGTTTGAAACGAAACGTGTAGAAATAGCAGCGGTAAAAGTAAACTAATTTTCTTGCCGAAAACGATATTTTTACTTGGGGATGAGTAAGACTGGGCATTTTATTTGCAGGAGTTTCGAGATCTAAGAGATAGAGGGAGTGGATATCACCAATATTTTCAATGCCCTTTTAATGCGTTGGTCTGTGTCAGTGCTTTGCCATGTGCTAAAGTGTAATTGTGTATTACCTTCATTTTTCTGGTCTGATAGACTATGAAAAAGATTCGTAAAAAGACTCAGCCCGAAATGTTACGCCAAGTCAACTCAAAGCGTACTTCCCCGAGTTGAATGGTTGTGCCTCCAATTGCTTTGATACATAAAGGCGCTGTCTCTTCGCTGTCGTTGCTCCCAGGTCACCCTTGAGCAAAGCGAAACACCTTAGAGCCTCCCCGGTTAGGGTTACAACATGACAGTTTTTTTATTTTTAATGTATTTTGCGGTACCTTGTTCATATTTTATATGCTTTTTTCGAGCGAATTTCTTACATTGCTGCTACGTTACAGGTGCAATGACCATGACCTTTCAATTTCATCAAAATTCGTTTTATGTGCATATTTTCAACGTATATCGTTTTGCCATCGTCTCCTCACTGTTTCCAAATTTTATTTTCTTTTTATGCCGATTTAAGCAAAAATAAAACGAATGATTGATTGATTTCATTAATTCCGATGGCAGAGACGCGCACGCCAATCCAATGGTATTAGTGTAGTATTGATGGCTTTCGTATGTACGAATAAAACATTTAAAAATTTTTGCTCTAGATTGGCTTCAATAGGGCTGAAGTTCCAGGGAGTCGAACTAAAAACTCAGTCTCTGGTCACGTGCCACAAGTCACATTCTTCCAAAGCTTGCAAAATTTCAAGTCACAGACCGCAGGTTTCCAACTCCCTGGCCAAATCTATACTGTTCTCAAATCAGGGGTCACCAAACTAATTCTTGTTGTTGTTACCCGACCCCTCCCAAGGGTAGAGGGTATGGTGGAAGACCACTGGAGGCCCAGAAGCCAGGCAATTGTTTCCAAGGCCTGGACCACAGGTCGTAGAAAGAAGAGAAGTCTTCAAAGAGCGATCGGCGCAAAGACTCTCAAACAGAGCATGAGAAGTGTTTTGGATAGGTTGACCACAGGCGGTGCACAAAGGACTTTCAATTGTGACAATTCTGGAGAAATAAGAGTTTAACAGAAGGCCAAGTCCATTGCAGCGAAGGCGAGAGAAGACACGAGGAGCATGTTGAGGGAGCACAGTCTCAGTGGTTTCTGAAGAGGCTTGTGGGTCAAAAAATTTTGATGAGACTGTACGCCTTCAGTTGGAGAAAAAGGAAGAGCGGACACGAGAGGTAACAGAAGAGAGATTAAATGGAACAGTGAATCGCTGGAGCAGCGCATCCAGCCAAACTAAGTTTTCGGTCAGCGTATCGGATGTAGCCTGCATCCATAACGTATTTTGAAATTAAACAACACTAGTACAAAACAATTTATTACAATACTCTTTACATAGGTTGTTTAAATCATGGTGAGCTATGCCGCTTCTTAAGTCAGTTGCTTTTCTTTCTTTTTCCAGATATGTTTTCAAGTGCGTTCTTGATTTCATTTTTCGCATAAAGGCCATTCAATGCTGATGAAGATCAATATTGCGACAACTTTGGTAGTTGTCATGTTTCTGCTATCAATTATGATATTTCTGGGAGCATTAGGAGACTGACTCGAGCACAGAAATAAAGCTTGGTGGCTGTTATTTTTCCATTTTCTGCACCTTAATTGATGCGGAAGAAAACTTTTAAAAATCAATTATTTTTCCACTCAATTAAAGATGATACTAAAGAAGGTTTTCTTGACCTGCCTGGCAAAAATTGAATTTGTCGGCCATTTATCCGTTATTTTATGACAGCTTATGACAACAGCATTCATTTGTTGATACTGTACCACGATACTCCGATATATCTTTGCAAGTACAGAGTATAACCAAACCTACTAATTTTATCAAAGCAATAGTATCACAACCAATTACTACTTTCATAAAGTTTGAAAATTTAAACTCTCATCTGCGAAATCATTTCCATTCAATCCATAAAGCAAATCCAATTTGGGTAAACGCGACGGCAAAAGCGAGGTGACCTAAATCAACCAACCATAACGACCAAATTTTTGTATTGTTCTTTAAAAGATTTGGCAAAAAAAAGAGGATCGTTTAAAAATTTAGATTCCAGTAAGAAAATTGCACATATAAAAAGATATTAGGCGCAAATGAAGCACAAGTAAATACGAACAAAACACAGAGTTTCACAATTGCAATTTGCGCAATCAAAAAAATTGTTGAAAGCGCAGAGCAAATTACGTAATAAAAAACAAAAAGCTTTGAAGTGCGAAGTTGCGCAATTGCTGAATTTGCGCGTTGCCCAGCTCTGGTCATTGGAAACTGACTTCAAGAGTTGAGTTTCAAATACGTAAATTGCGGTGTGCCCTAAAAGTAACGTAAAATGTGTCCCAAAAGTAACCGAACCGTAAACTTAAATTTAAATATCAAAACCAACAAATTTAATTTCTTTTATGTCTTTTGTATGGTATTTTCTCACTATTGCTTAACATCATTGCTTAATTCCTGTTCAGTGTGCGCTGCTAGTACCCACATTTTTGAAAATTCAGCGAAGGACTTTAGATTTAAACGAGTATGTCTTGGTTATTAAAAATTGCTATGTAACGACTAGCTACAAGTATGTTTAAGAATGGAATCAAATTTTAGAGAAAATTTATCACAAAATATGTCGCAGTACAGTCAAAAGTATATGTCTTAATTGTATTGAAGTTCAAGGTAGACATTTTGAACCATTGTTAATACCAAATATGTTCAAAAAGTTTGTTGGTTTTGATATTTAATTTTTATTAAAATTTGGGTTCAGTTATTTTGGGACACCCTGCATTTCACTTTGCGGTGAATCATTGTTCTTTTATAAAGTCACAGTATTTTCAAGATCAACTCTTGCGAATGAAGTTTCCGAAGTTGAACAAGATTTCGTTTGAATAGATAACTACCTTGGAAGACCTGGAACCGTTTGTGGTATGAAGATGGTTGTAAACGAATTCTTTGTTATGAAGCAGAGCCCGAATTTGTTCTCCATTGAATTTTTTTTATCATTTGAAGTACTTATTTCTTATCAAGAAATTTTTTTTTAATTCTGTGGCCCCATGCATGAACCTGATAAGCCACATTTTCTACAAAAATGAGTTAGCACCCTGACACCATTACTTTTACTCTATATTTGATTCACAAATTTTTTCAGCGATTGAAATTGAGTGAGTACAATGTTATGATAATTTTTCCAAATATTACTGATATTCCATTTCACATTTTCCGTGCAGGAACCTGATAACCCACAAATCAAGATAGCGGCTCTGTAGAAACGGATCGACATAAGAGAGTATCAATACATACCAGCCGACAGTTTGCACTCAATGTGACTAGGATAAGAAGGAAATGAGTACCCTTTTTCAATAGAAGGGTCTGTTAATCAGGTTGATTGAGAGTATTATAGCCTCATCTCAGTTAGTTCTGGGATTTTGTTCTTTACCTCAACATGTGTTCTAATTTCAACTGAGGGAGTTTTAATTTCAAAATGTTATTGCAAAAAGACCGCGTGATCAATGAAGAAGCCAGAAACTTTTGGTGGATGGAATGAATTATTTTACATATTGTAATAAAGTGCCATAAAAACTCTTATTACGCAGTTAGTGAGTAGGTTTAAGCCACTCTAATAGTTGGCAGAATCTAAGCAATGAATGCCATACCGAAACGAGGCAGATGTGCATGTGCCGCATTATTCGAGGCGCACACATACAAAACTTCACACAGTGCAAAATTGCATCGTGCAGTGCTGCTTTTTTATTTCCTCGCTTTGAGGTCAAAGTAAATTCAACACAGTAATGTTAGCTTCCTCAACCCCGAACTGCGAAAGCATAAAGAAAGACTACGATGCTTTGATTATTGGCAACAAACCACGAAAATACACAAAATATATATTAACGCATGTTTCCTTGTTAGTTCATTTGTCTAATGTCGCTTAAAGTTTATCTTGTAATGCAGTTTCACCTCGTTAACTCGGACAGCTGGGGGGGAAGGCTATCCGTGTTAGCCGATTGACCGACTTAACTGACTGCCTACAGGCCATAGCTTGTAAACATGCCTTGGGTAACGAAGTTTAGTTAAAAATGCCGTTATTGTATAGGCTATTTTGCTTTACTACATTTACCTTCATTCCATATAAAAAAGCAGATTTATTTATTTATATATTCATTCATTTTTGTTTATTCAAGTAAATCACCTGACGAAGGCTACGTTGGGCTAGCCTAGCCTAGCAAACAAACCTGTACCGATATCGACTGTTATTATCGGCTATTACTAGGTACCAAGGTTATTTTCTTTTACCTTACTTTCATAACATGTAATTAATTAATGTACAGTACACCTGTGCACTGTAAATGAGATTTATTCGTTTTGTTTTTGTTTTCAATTTTTTTTCTCGGTCATGGCCCGAGTTAACCGATATGCGGCTGAACAGAGTCTGTGTTAACGAGGTGAAACTATATTGTCAATTTTTCAGCGAAGCTCAGTAAATTGTATTTTTTTAGCTCCACCACAATACACAGGAGTTTTTGCTGTAACTGCTGTAATTTATCAATTTCTTGACGATTGATGATATTGATAAATTAACACCTGCTTCTAAGTGATTTCACAAAGCTTACAATAACGTATATAAGTTTTAAAATTCGGAGCCCCAGCAGCAAAAAACTTATTTTCTTAGTCTAAATTTTATTTTGAGGTGAAACTTGCGTCGAACGGTTTAATTCCGGAGGTTGGGTGGATTCCGGCTGGCATTTGTTATTTTAAATAAAAAAATTATGAGTTGGAAAAGCTGGTAACAATAAAAAGGATGCGCAAAAACTTTCGAGCAGTTTTTGAGAAGAATGCGTACAAACTTACAGACAAGAAAAGATTTAAACTTATAAAAGTGTTGTAAAGTTAAGCAAAAGGGTTTAGGGTATTTAAACAGCCGGTTTGGGGCCTGGACTTTTCATCATACTTCATTGAAGTCAATTAACCACAAAGGCTTCTTCTATTCATATCAAAAGTGAAAATTGAAATTTTTTTATTTTGTTAATTTTTTTGGAAAATCCACTTTATCGAATCTAAACCAACGCATTTTTATGCAAATCTGAAGTGAAAATCTCTTTTGGCGACCAACCTTTTTAAAGTTCAATTTTTCAAACAAATTACTTTATCCTAACAGATATTACCAAACCAAGACTTGGAAAGCCATGTGTGTCTGTGTGTGCGTACATGTGCTTGCTGTGCGATGTGTTTCTTTAGTTAAGTGTGATTTTCTTGCTCGCAAATAAGGCAACTACACTCGAATACTGTATGATCATCTTTTGTCTCCTGCCATCGAATTTGTTAGTTATATATTCTGTTTGTGTTGTGGTATTGTTGACGTGAATAGAATAAACAAACAAACTAACTAAAGGCTGGTGGTGGAATGCATTTCCCATAACTACCCTTGAATTCTCCCATGGCTAGAGGTAAGACCTCACTTGATCTAAATCACTAGGAATTTAAGTCCAAATATTTTTAACTATAGTCAAACCTCGGTTTTCGAACGTCTCGCAGTTCGAACAATTCGATTTTCGAACGGAAAATTTGAGATGAAAATCACTCGGTCCTCGAACAAAAATTCGGTTCTCAAACAACTCAAGAGAAAGATTTACCTGAACCAAGTGCGGCCCGTGAACACTTTTGAAACTTTAGTAAAGCTGATTTACGATGATAAGTGGAGAAACAATTGCCGTATTACAGAGGCAAGAAAAAGGTATTACATGCCATGTTGAAAAGAACCTTTGAAAGTTTGTACGGACGCATTTTCCGTCAAATTAGAGGGTGATAACTTTTTTTTTTTGGAGACCACCCTGTCCACGCGTGGTATAAGGTCAATGTAAGGAGGTCTCGTATAACATGAAGCTGACGCAGGCTATTGCGAGATCCTGAGCACTGACCCTCGGCCACTTACAGTTGGTCAATGCGGCCCTCGACCGACTCTTCAATCCTCAGTGCGGCCCTCGCAATCCCTTTCTTAATAAGTGCGGCCCTCAGCTAGCTTCCATGACCGCGATGCGGCCCGCAGGCCACAACAATTGCCCACCCCTGGTATAGTGTAACCAGGTAAATAAGTCATTCTTTTGGTGTATAGAACAAATTAATCTCTTTTTTATTATTTGAAATGGGAAAATATGATTTGGCTTTCGAACAAATCGGTTTTCGAACAGCCTTTCAGAACGAATTATGTTCGAAAACCAAGGTTTGGCTGTATACAAAACATAACTTGGAAAAGCTGGTGAGGGGAAATCGACGCGATGGCGTAGTGGTTAGAGCGCCGGCTTCGCAGTCGGTAGATTTGGGGTTCATTCCCCTTGTCGAGTCATACCGAAAGACTTTAAAAAATGGCATCTATGGCTTCCCTGCTTGGCGCTGGACATTTATGGGAGGTTGTGGAGAACAAGCCGGCAAGTTCGCTTGTTGTGTCCGTGGGCAAGGTACTCAACGGGACGCCCCACCTTTATGTGGAAGACAGGTGACCCGGAAATGGCAACTCCCAAGCGAGTACGGACTTACTGTCCAAAACATAGCGATACATCGCTTTCTCGTGAATGGAGGATAAATATGGCAAATAAAAAAAAAATTTCACATCCACCTCTGGGACGAGAGAAGGAACGCGTGCAAATATGTGACTTTACAATTTGTAGGCTAATTGAATTAATAAAAACACAGATTTCATGAGCCACGTTTTTAAAACTTATTTGAAAGTCCAAATATGTAGGTTGGAAAATATGTTTGCACACGTAAATGAGCTTATTTGCAAACTTATCACATTTAAGAAACAAATGGACGGAGAGAGATGCCGACTGTCGGATTTTGCTTTTAAATACAAAAAAAATATTTATTCAACAAGCTGATTGCAATGAGAGGACAGTAGGTAGGCTTACTGAAAACTTTCCATTGGGTATGTTTTTTTTGTGGGAGGCCTCAAATTTATATCGTAGAAAACATTTTAATTTACGGTATAAAATAGTTTTGAAGTTAAGCAGAAACGTATAGGCTGTGCTTATTTAAATAGCTGGTTTAAAAGAACTGAATCGGTTCTCAAACTACATGTCTGAATCTCTTGATATATGTATGCGTGTTTGCTTTTCAAGCAGCTTGCCTCTAATTTGCTCGTTTTTTTTGTGTTGGAGCGCAATCACTAGTCAAAAATTGGGCCAACCGACCACATTGGCTATTTTGAAATTTAGTCTGGACAACATAGCAACAATAGGCTGGAGCTGCATGTGTTGTAAAATTTGTATCCATTAGAATATATTAACATGAAAATTTGGCAAAAAACTGCTTTTGAAGCCGTTTTGAGTTAGTTTTTTTAGTATAGGCTTGTTGCGTGTCGCGCCTCGCACTTCATCGAGCTGTCATGCCAAACATTTTTTTGTCTTTTTTTCTAAATTTTATTGTTAATTTGCTTTCGGCGGCTTCGCACCTTACTCCCGCCGACGTGTGTGATTGAAGCTGTTTACTGTAAGAGCTGTGTTTGCTATTTTGCAACTTCGTGCATTCCCAGTTTGACGCCGGGCCAGGGTTGCCAGGTGGCATCCTAGGATACCAAATAGACCCCAATTTGGTATCCAAGCTGCTTGTTTGGTATCCACTTTTTTAATTTGGTATCCAGCAAAAATTTGGTATCCGCTGCGAATAGATTTGGTATCCAACTACAAATTTGGTATCCTCGGTAAACAGCAACTTTTTATCTAAAAAATTATTGTTTTGAAATTCTTAATGTTTTAAAATTGTTGTTAAACAAGGATCCTCATGAGTGTCCGTTTTTGTGTTTTTCGCATGATTGGGCACTGACTACTTTGCTTTTCTAATTACATGATAACTGTGCCTACAGTGCTTAACACGTGACCAGTTCAGATCTCTACGATTCATGGTAGGAAATGCAGGAATATCAGCATAGGCCTAATCATGAGCACTAGTGGCTTGTTGCCAGCAGCACAGAGCTACAGAAGCGGTAGTATACTGATGCAGGCTAATGTCTAATCTGTATTGCAGATGTGTACCTGTATCTGTCTTTTGAAATATATAATTTGTGTAACCTAGATCGGTAGGCGTATGCTTGTAGCTGTACCAGTGTACATTCATTCCGTAACCTCATAAGATATAGGTCATGCCCAAGTGGAAAGAGTCATTCACAGCAGGGAGGAAGTACCGCCCTGAATGGGAAAAGATGTATCCATGGATTGAAAAATGCAAATCAGACAATGATAAGGCTTTTTGCAATATCTGTAAAAAGGAACTACAGCCAAGAAGAGCCACCATTCAAAAGCATAGCACTAGTAAGGACCATCTATATAAATCAAAGCCTTTCGGATCAAACAATAAAATTGTTTTTGTTCCACAGAATGCAGAATTGTCAAATCAAACTAAACAGGCTGTGCAGTTGGCTGTGGCAACATGTTGTCATAATTCAATAGCATCCATAGACCACTTCGGAGAAATAACAAAAAAACTTGAAAAGGGAAGCAGTTGGAAAATATCAGGTTGCATCGCACAAAGTGCTCACTGCTAATAAAATCTTTTGTTGCATCTTCTTTGAAAAATGGCACTGTAAGCCGGATTAAAGGAAAGAAGTTTTGCATTTAGCTGATGAATCAACTGATATCAGCTGTGAAAAGCACATCTGTATTTGTGTTAGATTTTTTGATGATACAACTGATCAGATAGGTTCTTGCTTCTTGGGATTGATTCCCGTTATGGATGCCACTGGTGAATCATTGTTTAATGCTATTGGTATGCTAGCTGGTGATTTTGGTATGGTTTTAAGTGATTGCATTGGCTTTCCCAGTGCCAGTAATATGATTGGTGAACACAATTCAGTTTGGTGTCATATTCGTAATCTTTCACCTAAATGTGTCAAACTAAAATGCATTTGTCACAGGCTTGCATTGTGTGCTCAAAAAGGTATGAAAAACTTTCATCAAATCTTGGGTTTTTGTTGACTAAAATTCCTTCTTGGTTTAAAAAAAGCACAGTGCGAAGGATGCAATTCAAAAGTTTGTTTCAACTTACAAATGATGAGGATGAATCTGCAGGAAATGTTTTGTTTCCAAAGCTGTCCCAAACTAGTAAGTAGCAAATTAATGCTGAACTGGAAAGAGTTGAAGGCATATTTTGCTTGTGCCAGTCAAAGTGAAAGTCAAGATGTTCGATACAAAGCTTGTATAATATCTGACATGCTACATGATAACATTACATACTTATATTTTCAGTTTGCCATTCGTGTAGTCAGTGAGTTTAAAAGAATTAATGCGTCATTTCAAGCTACTAATGCTGATTCAAAAGCCGAAGAACAGTATCGCAAAATTTTGTTTCATCCTTGGGCTGAGGAAATAAGTATCTTCGCAGGTTGCATTATTACCCAAGACATAGTACAATTTTGGTTTCAAGTATGAAAATTTAAAGAGGCTGTTGGCAATTATGTATATATAGAACTTGCACAACATGCATTGACATGTCTGACCACACCAGCAAGCAATGCCGTTGTGGAGAGAATGTTTTCTCGTGTTTCGAATAACAAAAAAAAAATTGGAAATCGATTGAAAGTAGGCATGCTTGATGCAATCATTAGAATAAAATCTGTATTACTCATGGATGACAAATGTTGTACACACTTAGGACGACACCACAAATGCTGCAAAAATTTAACGTTGGTATGTATAGCATTACTGAAACAGGCTTAGCAGGAGAAGCAGGCTCAGCATTAGCGTAAATATGTTCAGCAATATTGACTATTTACTTGTGTTTATTATGTGTAATGTACATGATACTTGTTTTCCATCATCAAAATGACTCTAAGTAGGCTGTGATTTGTTTGTACTGAGTCACGCTTAATTTGTTTATTTCTGGCAGTGTGACTTTGCTTTTGACTGTGCTTTGTTTTTTTCTCTCTTGTAAGTTACCGTATGATTTATTGATTTCTCGTTTTAAGCAATTGCTAGTGTGAGGTGTGTTGTTATTGTTGTTGTTTATGTTTTTATGACCAATAATAGGTGACCTTGTGCTTTCTTTTTCAGGTTTTTAAGGGTATAATAAATTAACGCTAATGCTCAATTTGTTTCGTATGGCTAAAAGAAACCACAAAAAATTTGGTATCTCACATTTTATTTTGGCATCCAACTGCTGAAAATTTGGTATCCGGCTACAAAAAAAACCTGGCAACCCTGCGCCGGGCCAGTGAACCGTAGCTGCTTTATCCTACGATTGTACTGATGAAGTAATATTAACTGACAAAGAATTTACTGTCAGGCTTGTAGCCGCTCTGGCTATCTCCGCTTAAAGAATATCGTGCTCCTATGGTTCGCACGACTGATAATGTAACCTTAGGCCAGGAATAAGCCTGTATGGCTTTCCAGCAATCTAGCTGTGGACTGATGTCTATGATGTAACTTATGATGATTAGCCTGCATGGTTTTCCGGCAATCTAGCCGTGGATTTATATCTATTATGTATTTACGATGATCGGTTTAAATAATAGTCCCTGTCGTTGGAGACTGGAGTGATTGTCCGCGCCGGCTTATCAGCGCGAGGTCCCCTACATAGACGGGTTAAGTACAGCAGCATGTAGTTATACAGATTATTTTAAATCCACTCGTTGCCGTGTGACTAGAGTTGATTGCGATTGATATTGCACCGCATATTTGTTTGTTATTATTGCATGTGTCTAATATTACACACATTTATTTTTTCTTTTTTTATCAGGGCTTGATAAAACTGTTTAACAAAAAAAAAATTTTTCCTGGTATCTGAAAGTTTTTCATCTGTTCCTGGGTATATTTGGGCCGCTGAGTTTGAATCTGTCGTCCGTTTTTTTCCCATCACATCAGACTTTTAAGATCTATGCTGTGGTCTATGCTATTAGCAAATATACATGCATTATGGCGAATGGTAATATTTTTTATATGCATATATTTTAGCGGATTTTTGTCAAACAGTGGTAACAAGACACTGAAAACACTTAATTTACTGTATTGGCAAAAGTAGCCAACTGTACTACTATCGTTTAAAAATGTTTTTGTCTTCCTGCTTTGCGTTTATGTGGGGCGTCACTTTCCCTCTGCAGGTGCCAGCAATAGTCACCCATCATCCTATCATTTAGCTTTCCCTGGTAACGAGTTTCAATGACTGAAATCCCTTGATGAAACCTTTCACCTTGTTCGTCACTCACGTCTCCTAAATTGTCAGGAAAAAAGTTTAGGTGTGAGTGCAAGAAATGTATCTTCAACGACATACGACACCCTAACTTCTGATATGCGATCAACATCTGTTGCACGATATGGGCATAGTTCTCACTTTTTTTGCATCCGAGAAAGTTGTGTACTACTTGCTTGAATGATTTCCAAGCGCAGAGCTCCAGGCTATTCAGACGTTGGTCGAAATTTTCATCCTTTATGAGATTTCTAATGTCTGGTCCAACAAAAACACCTGCTTTTAACTTGGCATCACTTTTCCTAGAGCCAAATTTTTCCAGCAAGTACTGGAAGCCTTTTCCATGCTGATCCATTGCTTTGACAAAATTTTTCATAAGTCCGAGCTTTATATGAAGTGGTGGTAAGTATACTTTTTGCGGATCAATGAGGGGTGTATGCTTCACGTTATATCTACCAACTGCAAGCTCTTTCCGTGGAGGCCAAATAGTCCTGCTGTAGTTGTTTCGACGTCACCGAAAATAAATCGGCCTAGAGTTGCTACGAGAAGAGGCCGATCAATAAGACTACCATCGCGTTTTTGTGATTAATTACATAAAAGCGGAAATGCATCGTTATTTATCCCAACCCAACCCCACCATTTTGCCGTTTGCTTACACCATTGCCATTGCCAATATTGCCGTTTGCCACTTTATTCGCTTATCTTCTCACTCTGCTTAACTTTGTTGTATATAAATGCATTTCATGTTTGTGATCCGCCTTTGCTGTTTGATTACAATTGGGAATTAGTTGGCAACATTACTTTTGTTTATATCAGTAACCCGGATTTAGTGCGGTACAATTATCAGCAAGCTCTAGTTGTTTATTTTGTAATTGGGTAATTTGGTTTAACTAGTCTTTTTGAGCTGAATTAGATATTTAGTTGTACAGTTGATGCATCAGTTAGTCTTTCTTCTATGTGATTGCTAGCTTTAACTAAATTTTTGGATAGTTTTAACTACTTACATTTGTATTGCATGCACCGTGTTATTCTATTTGAATAAGATTGTGATAATGTAATGGTGTTTTAATGTAAGACTGTAGTGAAGTTGGAAAGGATAAATACCACCAAAGGTTTCTGTGCCAAGAGAAGTCAGCGCATTCCTGAGCTGCACAGAAATAGTAGTGGTTACTGTCATCGCGACTGTCCCAAAGGCATAAAAAACACATATGTTTGGTGTAGCGAAGCTGCAAGCGGAGCAGTAAGGAAATCACCTTCAAATCTCCACAAACTTTCCAAGAATACTTGGAGTATTCAATTGCTTCTAAAAGAATCTTCATTAATTCATAACTCTCTTTCATATTGACAGCATATGCCAGCGGTAAAGAAGGCTTTGTGTTACCGTTGTAAAGAAGAACAGCTTTAAGACTAGTTTTACCAGCATCAATAAAAAGCCTCCACTGATCAGAAACATGTTGGTAACCCAGTGACTCCATCAGGGCAGAGACGTTGTTGCAAAAGCACAGCGTGTTTTTGTTGGTAAAAAACGACGACAGCTCATCTTGTCGTTGGCGAGGAAAAGTGATCTTAGTGCCGGTTTCAAGAAGATTCCATTGTTTTAACCGTGAGCTTAAAAGCTCTGCTTTGTTTTTTGGCAAAACCAAATCTCTCACCAGATCATTCAACATATGCTGGTTAATCAAAATTGGGTCATGTGGCTCAATCTCGTCTATACACATTTTACTTTTAGAAGCTTCACTTGAACTTTGAGATTGAGAAGACGAAGCATCTTCATCCAAGGCACCAGTTGGAGGTGGTGATGGAATGGGAACCTCACTGCTGTGTGGAACTGGCTTCATTGCCGATCTGCAGTCAGGATTTTTAATTTTTGACTTGTTCTTTCTGGAAAATTTCTTTATATCCGTTAGGCAGAAGTAACAATCGGTGGTGTGATCAGCTTGTTCTCGCCAAACCATCGGAATACCAAATGGCATTTTCTTCTTCTTTCCAGCTAACCACCGCAGTAATTGTGTGTTGCAAGCATTGCAGCTTATATGAGGGGACCAGCTCTTGTCCTGGTCTCCGACTTCGCACCCAAAGTAAAACTTGTAAGCAGTCTTCACTTTTGGGATGAGCTTTCTGCGGTGCACAGGAGGAGTGTACTGTCCACAGATGTAACAGAAGTTATCTGGATCATTTTTGCATTTTCTTCTGCGACTTGACATATTTTGTGTAGTAGCAACTAGTATAGTAAAATGCAATTTAGGCTTTGTAACTAATATAACCTTTAAACTTAGCACCTACAATAGAGTACATTTCAATAAATAGCATTCCAAAAAATGACCGGTGGATAAAAGCAAGATGATACAAAAGTTAGCCTAGGAAGAACGATATGAAAGGTAGCATGAAGTACTCCACCAGTCAATGGTATCTTAAAATCCTGACGTGATAGAGTAAATCTGACAGCAGATTTGAAATCAGCGACCCCAAATTACCCTAAATTAATGTTTACCTGAACTGATACCAAAGTTTTGTTGAACAGTGTAATGTTTATTTATTTTTCTTCTCATGGTAGCTGGTTGATCGACTTGCCTTTCCCACCGTCTTTTGTGGTCTATTGTTTTTGTTCAAGTGACGTGCGCAGTGACCTGGTTTACATAGGCGTGTGCAGCAACCTAGTGTTTGGTGACGTGTGCAGCAGTTTGTTGCGGATCATGCGGTCCGATATTTTCGGTTCTCTTTCATTGTTGATCGTCGTGTCATACGGACGTGTTCTCCCTATCTGCCACAACCTCTTTCATGCTGGACTTCGTGGAGGATGGACGTGATTTTGATTGTCTGCCACAATTGCGTGAATTGATGCAATAAAATGTTACTGTCCTGCTTGCTTCTTTGTGGCCGCCATAGTTTCCAACAATTGGGGTTCAGTTAGCACACTCTCGTTCAAAGGAACATATTTTTCACAGGCTCATCAATCTTTGAGCGACTATAACCGATTTTCGCTGGGCGTTTGCTGTTTATTACAAGTGAAGTTGTACTATTTACTGCTACTTCATTGGCTATGGGGTGACGAAGAATCAAAGACCATGCGTTCCGAGCCGATCAATGAATTTCAGCGTTTTTTGTAGTGAAGGAAATCAAAAAAGTATAATTCTGAAGCTACAGCCTAGTGGCCCTATTGAAGAAACGTTTCTTAAAAACTATTGCCTTGTAAATCTTTCTGATATTTTTAACTAATTAGACTTGCAATTATAGTTGTATGAGTTATCATGACCAATGCAGGTGTAGTTACCAAAGCTCTTGGCATTTATAATTCACGGAGTGCACTATTTTGACTCCAGAGTGCGGCATGCAGGCGGATACAATAAGCGGTTATTGTTCTGCATGAGAAAATTTAGCGTGTATCTTTCAGTTCGAAACAGGGTTGCCAGGTGGCATCCTAGGATACCAAATAGACCCCAATTTGGTATCCAAGCTGCTTGTTTGGTATCCACTTTTTTAATTTGGTATCCAGCAAAAATTTGGTATCCGCTGCGAATAGATTTGGTATCCAACTACAAATTTGGTATCCTCGGTAAACAGCAAGTTTTTATCGAAAAAATTAATGTTTTGAAATTTTTAATGTTTTAAAATTGTTGTTAAACAAGGATCCTCATGAGTGTCCGTTTTTGTGTTTTTCGCATGATTGGGCACTGACTACTTTGCTTTTCTAATTACATGATAACTGTACCTACAGTGCTTAACACGTGACCAGTTCAGATCTCTACGATTCATGGTAGGAAATGCAGGAATATCAGCATAGGCCTAATCATGAGCACTAGTGGCTTGTTGCCAGCAGCACAGAGCTACAGAAGCGGTAGTATACTGATGCAGGCTAATGTCTAATCTGTATTGCAGATGTGTACCTGTATCTGTCTTTTGAAATATATAATTTGTGTAACCTAGATCGGTAGGCGTATGCTTGTAGTTGTACCAGTGTACATTCATTCCGTAACCTCATAAGATATAGGTCATGCCCAAGTGGAAAGAGTTATTCACAGCAGGGAGGAAGTACCGCCCTGAATGGGAAAAGATGTATCCATGGATTGAAAAATGCAAATCAGACAATGATAAGACTTTTTGCAAAATCTGTAAAAAGGAACTACAGCCAAGAAGAGCCACCATTCAAAAGCATAGTACTAGTAAGGACCATCTATATAAATCAAAGCCTTTCGGATCAAACAATAAAATTGTTTTTGTTCCACAGACTGCAGAATTGTCAAATCAAACTAAACAGGCTGTGCAGTTGGCTGTGGCAACATGTTGTCATAATTCAATAGCATCCATAGACCACTTCGGAGAAATAACAAAAAAACTTGAAAAGGGAAGCAGTTGGAAAATATCAGGTTGCATCGCACAAAGTGCTCACTGCTAATAAAATCTTTTGTTGCATCTTCTTTGAAGAATGGCACTGTAAGCCGGATTAAAGGAAAGAAGTTTTGCATTTAGCAAATGAATCAACTGATATCAGCTGTGAAAAGCACATCTGTATTTGTGTTAGATTTTTTGATGATACAACTGATCAAATAGGATCTTGCTTCTTGGGATTGATTCCCGTTATGGATGCCACTGGTGAATCATTGTTTAATGCTATTAGTATGCTAGCTGGTGATTTTGGTATGGTTTTAAGTGATTGCATTGGCTTTCCCAGTGCCAGTAATATGATTGGTGAACACAATTCAGTTTGGTGTCATATTCGTAATCTTTCACCTAAATGTGTCAAACTATAATGCATTTGTCACAGGCTTGCATTGTGTGCTCAAAAAGGTATTGAAAAACTTTCATCAAATCTTGGGTTTTTGTTCACTGAAATTCCTTCTTGGTTTAAAAAAAGCACAGTGCAAAGGATGCAATTCAAAAGTTTGTTTCAACTTACAAATGATGAGGATGAATCTGCAGGAAATGTTTTGTTTCCAAAGCTGTCCCAAACTAGTAAGTAGCAAATTAATGCTGAACTGGAAAGAGTTGAAGGCATATTTTGCTTGTGCCAGTCAAAGTGGAAGTCAAGATGTTCAATACAAAGCTTGTATAATATCTGACATGCTACATGATAACATTACATACTTATATTTTCAGTTTGCCATTCGTGTAGTCAGTGAGTTTAAAAGAATTAATGCGTCATTTCAAGCTACTAATGCTGATTCAAAAGCCGAAGAACAGTAGTGCAAAATTTTGTTTCATCCTTGGGCTGAGGAAATAAGTATCTTCGCAGGTTGCATTATTACCCAAGACATAGTACAATTTTGGTTTCAAGTATGAAAATTTAAAGAGGCTGTCGGCAATTATGTATATATAGAACTTGCACAACATGCATTGACATGTCTGACCACACCAGCAAGCAATGCCGTTGTGGAGAGAATATTTTCTCGTGTTTCGAATAACAAAAAAATAACTGGAAATCGATTGAAAGTAGGCATGCTTGATGCAATCATTAGAATAAAAACTGTATTACTCATGGATGACAAATGTTGTACACACTTAGGACGACACCACAAATGCTGCAAAAATTTAGTGTTGGTATGTATAGCATTACTGAAACAGGCTTAGCAGGAGAAGCAGGCTCAGCATTAGCATAAAGATGTTCAGCAATATTGCCTATTTACTTGTGTTTATTATGTGTAATGTACATGATACTTGTTTTTCATGATCAAAATGACTCTAAGTAGGCTGTGATTTGTTTGTACTGAGTCACGCTTGATTTGCTTATTTCTGGCAGTGTGACTTTGCTTTTGACTGTGCTTTGTTTTTTTTCTCTCTTGTAAGTTACCGTATGATTTATTGATTTCTCGTTTTAAGCAATTGCTAGTGTGAGGTGTGTTGTTATTGTTGTTGTTTATGTTTTTATGACTAATAATAGGTGACCCTGTGCTTTCTTTTTCAGGTTTTTAAGGGTATAATAAATTAACGCCAATGCTCAATTTGTTTCGTATGGCTAAAAGAAACCACAAAAAATTTGGTATCTTACACTTTATTTTGGCATCCAACTGCTGAAAATTTGGTATCCGGTTACAAAAAAAACCTGGCAACCCTGGTTCGAAATAGAAAGGTCTTTGGCAGCATGCTGATTAATTTTTTATGTAAGTGTGTAGACTTGGACTTGGGAGGAAGTGTCGGTGAAAGGTGCATTTAATGCTCCAAAATTTATTCAAAAAATGAGGTTACTTTTTTAAGTTAAAGGTAAGATTCAACATATGGTTCAGATAAGCTTGTTAAAGCAAAATGGCAGCTCAGCGAGATACTGCTGGCCTAGTGCAGTAGTGTTCAAGGCGACCTCTACAATATTTGGTTCGCTTCTTGCTCAAAGCCTGAGAGGAGTTTTTTGAGCGCAAATGTTAGTGACTATAGATTACAGATTAATTTGCTTCTGTCCATAATTACAAAACAAAAAAAAGCAACAGAGAACAACCCAAGAATTGAAAGTTATGTCAACCAGAAAGTAGTGAAGAACCAAAAGGTTGTCTCGTCAAGGTGCTTCCTGAGGCCGCTCGAGATCAGTGATGACGAATAACTAAATATAATAAACACAGTAAAATTCGACCAGATTATTATAATCCTAATGGTAAATAAAGGGATTAAATGAAAATTTAGTAGTTAATAGACTTCCAAAAGACTCGTTTTTAATTGTTTTTATAGCATATCATAGTTAATTGTTTTAGATTATCATTGAGTTCAGACCAGTAAAATTATTAACTTCTTCTTCTTCTTCTTCTTTCGGCTTCTCCCTATTCGGGGTCGCCACAGCGCGAAAGTATTTTCCACTTCTCCCGGTCGACTTCGTCTCCTTCCTTAGCTCCAACCCTTTCCATGTCTTCTCTTGCCAAATCCATCCACCTTCTCCTTGGCCTTCCTCTTTTCCTTCTACCTGGCACCGCCATCTCCATCATCGTTTTTCCCACGTAGCCTTCTTCTCTCCTTTTCACGTGGCCATACCAGCGTAGCCTTGCATTACGAAGTTTGTCTCCTAGCTTTGCGATCTTGGCAGTCCCTCTCACGTATTCGTTTCTTATTTTGTCCTTTCTTGTCACTCCCAGTGCCCATCTCACCATTTTCAACTCTGCAACTTCCATTTTTCCTACCTGTCTTTCCGTCATTGCCACCGTTTCCATTCCATAAAGCATGGCTGGTCTGACAACACTCTTGTACATTTTACCCTTAACTCTTGCTGATAATTTCCTGTCGCACAGAACTCCAGACACCTTCTTCCAATTTATCCAGCCTGCTTGGATCCTTCTCCTCACTTCTTCCTCACATCGTCCATCGCTACTAATTGTTGAACCCAGATATTTGAAATTTTTTGCTCTCTTTAGCTTTTCTCCTTGCAGCTTCAACTCTTCTCCATCATCCACATCCCCAACCTTCAAATACTCGGTCTTGCTTCGGCTCACTTTTAGGCCTCTTCTCTCCAGCGCATTTCTCCACATCTCCAGATCATCCTCTAGCTCCCTGCAATTTTGCCTAGACAGCACTATGTCGTCTGCAAACAGCATATCCCATGGTGCGTCCTTCCTGATGTCCTCCGTCAGCTTGTCCATGATGATGGCAAAAAGGAATGGGCTGAGTGCTGAGCCTTGGTGAAGTCCAACACCTACCTTGAATTCCTCAGTCAACCCTGCTGCACTTCTCACAGTTGTTGTCGCTCCGTCATACATGTCCTTAATAATCGTTACATAGCACTCTGATGTTTCAGCTAACCTCAAGCATTCCCACAGTTCCTCTCTGGGTACCCTGTCGTATGCCTTCTCCAAGTCAATAAAGGCACAGTGCACCGCCTTCTGCCCTTCATTCCACTTTTCCAACAGCATCCTCAAACAGAAGATTGCATCGGTGGTACTTCTTCCTGGCATGAACCCAAATTGTTGCTCACCAATCATCACCTCCTTTCTTATCCTTGCTTCTATTACCCTCTCCCACAGTTTCATAGAGTGACTCATCAACTTGATTCCTCGGTAGTTTCCACATTCTTTGATGTCTCCTTTGCCTTTGTACAAAGGTACAAGGACGCTCTTCCTCCATTCATCTGGCATCTTCTCCCCTCGTAGGAGTCTATTAAAAAAGTTCACTAGAAACTCCACACCTTTATTCCCTAAAGCGATCCATACTTCCACTGGTATGTCATCAGGTCCTTGCGCCTTTCCCTTCTTCATCTTCCTCAACCCAGTCCTGATTTCTTCTACAGATATATCTTCCACGTCCCTTTTTGTCTCTTCTGTTTTCATTTCTCTTCTCTCTCTAGGGTTTTCCTGGTTGAGTAGGTCGTCAAAATATTCCTTCCATCTCTGTTTCACTTTCTCTTCTTCCATCAGTATCTCTCGAGTGTTACTCTTGATTACTCTTACTTGTTGTACATCCTTGCTTTGTCTGTTTCTCTGCTTTGCTATCTTAAACAACTCATTTTCCCCCTCCTTTGTTTCCAGTTTTTCGTACAGTTCTTCGTATGCCTTGTTTCTTGCCTTTGCCACTTCTCTCTTAGCTTGTTTTCTTGCAGTTTTATAGGCCAACTTGCTTGCATCATCTCTGATGGTATCCCATACCTTTTTAGCATTTCTCTTATCCTTCAGTTTCTCCTGGACTTCCTGGTTCCACCACCACGTCTCCCGTCTACCTGCCGTGCTAATTTTTCCTGATGTTTCACCCAATTCCATTCTGGCAACGCTCCGTATCACCTCAGCTACTCTTTGCCAGTCTTCCTTTCCACCAAGTATTCCGCTTTTAATCACTTCCATTTTAAATTTATTCTTCACTTTGAAGTCTTTCAGCTTCCACCATTTTATTCTCTTCACTGGTTTTGGTGCTTTCCTCCACTTCGTCCAGATGATTATTGCACTTACTACTAATCTGTGCTGTTTTGCTACACTTTCATTGACAATAACCTTTGTATCCACCACCTCCTTGATTCTTCTTCTTACCATAATGTAATCCACCTGCGAACTGCGTCCGCCACTGTTGTAGGTGACTCTGTGTGCTGGTTTCTTTACAAAGTAGGTGTTAGTGATCGCTAGTTCCATTCTCTTAGCAAAATCCACCACTGCTTGTCCTTCGTTATTTCTCTTCCCCAATCCATGTTTGCCCATGCATTCTTCATCACCGTTATTCCCTTCTCCTACGTGCCCATTCAAGTCTGCTCCCACCACAATTCTTTCATTCTTTGGTATCTTTTCCACTGTCTCATCTAGATCCAGCCAAAATGCTTCCTTTTCTTCACGTATGCACCCCACCTGTGGCGCATACGCACTGATAACATTCAACATAACACCATCAACTTCCATCTTCAAGCATATTATCCTGTCTGTTACTCTCCACAACTCCACTACCCTGTCCAGATGCTCCTTTTTCAATATGATTCCCACGCCATTCTTTTTATTTTCACTTCCACAGTACCACATTTTATATCCTCCACCTATGCATTTTGCTTTCTTCCCCTTCCAGCGAGTTTCCTGCACACACAGTATGTCCACCCCTCTTCGCTCCATAAGGTCCGCCACTTCTCTTCCTTTACCGGTCATGGTTCCAACGTTTAATGTTGCAACCTTCAGCTTGATCTTCTTAGCTTTCTTCCTCTCTTCATTTCTCTCCTTCTTTCTTCTCCATTGCTTTCCACCTCTTCTTTGCATCCAAGTAGCCTGTCCGCCAGTGGCCCTTGGTGCCCAGTCACTGGTAACGGTCGTTGTTATCCCGGGCCTCGACCGATCCGGTATGAAGTCAGATACGACGCGCATTGAAAACATTTGGCTAGGTTTTATGCCGGATGCCCTTCCTGTCGCAACCCTCCCCATTTATCCGGGCTTGGGACCGGCACCAAGGCTGCTCTGATTTGAACAACCTTAGAGGCTGGGTTAATTTACAACCTTAGAGGCTGAGTAAAATTATTAACTAAATTCAGTAAAAGTTTGTTGTTACCTACTTTGAACATGGGCTTTCCAAGTTCAAGTTTATTGATATCTTGGAGTTTTAATAATTTAAAACTTTTTGGATATTTGTTACATGATCATATTTTTTACTTCAAGAGATCATTCTTGATATATTATTTTGTCTAACTTCAATCTTATGTAAAAGAGATTTTGCCACTGTACCACAAACCTTGATTCCATATTGAATGTAAGAATATCCCAGGCTGTTGGCATAAGCAGCGTTTTGCTATCAAAATAGTTATGGTACATAGTTTATATATTATTCCATAGCATTTGGACAATTCTAAAGCAACTTGGTTTATTTGACTTGCCCATGTGAGTTCATTGTCAATAAAGACACCTAAATATTTGACAGAGCTCGCTCTTGAAATTAAGTTTTGGTTGATATATACATTAAACTCTGAATTGAAAATTTTGACCAGCTTATTTCTGTATATTAGCATATAATTGGTTTTAGTTGTAGGCATACTACTACGCAGGCCAATGTTGCTTTAAAATGTAAAAGTTAGCCTATCATCTAAGATAAACTTGATTGTTTGTAACCTAGTACTATGTTTGTAACCTTGAAGTGTTCTTCATGCTCGTTTGTTAACGAAACGTGTGTTTTGGTTCAACTAACTTTATCATCTTGGTGCCCTAATAAAAGAATTTGATTTTATAAAAAAAAATTTGGTTATTGTTTCAATAAGTAGGTTTTTCTGTTGTTATGTAGGCTTGGGCCCAAATGGGCTAGACTAGCTGGCTAGCCTAGCTAGCAAGAGAGTTAGCCATTCTTTGGGGTAGCTGGCCTTATTTTAGCTTATGCTAGATTATTATGGTTTCTCAAGAATATCACATTCATGCTTTTATTTTACAAGCTAGAGCAGTGGAGCATGGTAGCCTATACAGTCCTATATATATAGAAAGTTCTGTACAATTACTTTAAACCTTAGCCTTGATTAGCTGACCAGCTCTCTATTTTGTGACTGTATATACAGCCTTTCCATGTGTATTGTACTAGGTTACAAACATTGTATGTAACTGTATAAGCTAATGTTAGATAACCCTAAAAAGGTAAAAACAGGAGGTTTTTAGTTTTTTTGGGCATTTAAGACTAGTTTAATTGGCCTTGGAATTGATTTTAAAGTATTGTGAATTATGGTATTGGACATAATGTGAATTGAAAGGAATATGTGACCAGTTGGCCTATAGCTTGGAAAAGCAGTAATAGAACATTAGATTTTGTCTTCTAGTAGGGATGGGCAATTCAGAATAATTTACTATTCTAGAATAGTTAAACCGAATCCAGAATTTGAATCTTTTTTGCAATTAGCACAATCAACATGAAAGCATTTATTACAAGTTTACAACAACAAAAGCACACTCAGCCAGAATTCGAATGTTTTTTGCAATTAGCACAATCAACATGAAAGCATTTATTACAAGTTTACAACAACAAAAGCACATTCAGATAACGAGATTATTGTAGTGCAATACATTTAAGCTTTCTACATCTTTGCCTGTGTGTGCAATTTAGTTTTTGGATCATTGCATGCAATGAGTGTTTTCTTTAAACGCAAAAAAAGTGCGAATTTGCGTAAACATGTCCAGCAGATTCGCAGTTATAACTCCAAGATGCGTAAAAAAATCCGGCGGTATTTGTTGATTTTTCGCAGTTGTTAAAATTTTTGGAACCAACTGTTTCACATGAGAGACAGTGAATAACAATTGAAGGTTGAACCGTCGCTTTTTTAGAGGAGTGTAACGTCTTGCGTAAACAAGGCGTTATTCTGACGCAACAGCGAGTGAGGATGACTAAAAATTTTTTGTACCAAAAATTATCTTTTAAGTAATTGTCACAAAGTAAATCAAAAAGTTTTTTTCTTTACTTTTTCCAGTCAATTTCAATCGTAGCTAAAAAGCAATAATATCAAAGAGCTCTTAAACATTAGTTTATCACAAGACATCATTTTTTGAGGAAAGTTTGAAGCTGGAAGTGGTTAAAATGTGCATTTTTTTTCTTTACACTTCAACGCCAATTTCAATAGTGCTTGATAAGATAAGAAAGCGCACGCTCTCGGTTTCAATTTAGCACAAAAAACACCATTTATTGAAGGAATTATTCAGTTTTTGTAAAATACTAATAAATAACCTTTTCACTCTTGCCAATTATGAAAACCAAAAGTAAAAAAAAATACGACTTCTAAGTTCTGATCAACCCCTAAAATGTGAGGCAAAAAAAAGTGGATTCTAGTTTTGATCCCTTTAAAAGCGTATATATTAAATTGTAGCCTTTTTATGTAATTTACTTGAAAGGTAATTTGAAATACTTCTCTCCCCCCAGAAATTTTGAAAACTTTGCGCTTACACCAATAGAGTTGTTGTTTGGACTTGCTTTTAGATTTATCTTTAAAGATCTTTAACGTGTAGTTAACTCCAGTTCTTGCTGCAAAAGACGTAACAGAGTAAACAAGATACAACTCGCAAGCTGGCGTCTTAATCGAATTAAAAAATAAAGATTGTTCGTGACAGATGATGATGGCCTAAATTAGAGATTTTCAATCTGCAAACCATGGTCTTTACAGGGCCAGTACTTTATTTAACCTTCTCCTTGAGTGAAATTGGAAAATCTTCTTGATGATTTGTTTTTTTATTTTATTTGGACAACTTTCCTGAAATTTACATTGACAACTTTTTTGAGGTCGCCTATAAAATCAAAAAAATTAATAATCGGGCCACGTGTCTCTGCGTTTTGAAAATGGGCCACATGAAAAAAAAACTGTTAAAAAGCACTGAACTAGGTTTAACATGCCATAATTGAAAAAAATACGACTGAGGGAAAAACAAAGGGTGCGGTTATAGGCAAATCAACGTTATAGGTAAATTTTAAATATCCGAAATACTGGAATTCTGCAGGGACTGAGGAAAACGCTACGTTATTAAAAGCAGGTTGACGTCATAAATAAAGCCATTAGACTAATTCTCCCTACAATAAAAGCGTGGAAACAATGCGCGCGTAGTTTACAAATCGCTGACACTTTAACTGCTTTTGAAAAAATTTGGGACAAAAGATCGGAGATCTAAATTGGGGTAAACGACATCTTTTATTAGCTTAGCGTACATACTTACAGCAGTACGCTATCACAGACATGTTTTTTTACAACTTTAAAATACGTTACTTGGGCTGATGTAGCGGTTTGTTAAGCAATGTCCACCAAAATTTGTCCGGCGGTTTTTGTACATTTACTAGCAATTTCGCACTTGCGCCGATGGTTATACACTTACTAAAATCTTAGAGGGAACACTGCATGTAATTGATACTTTTACAAAAAGGAAATCTGTCACCAAGCAACGTGATAAAGCTTCTAAGCAGGATATAAACCGAATCCTATTATTGGATTCGGATAGTTTGGGATTCAAATCCTTTGGATTCGGTATTCTGAATTGCCCATCCCTATCTTCTAGAAAGGAGTTGAAACACAGATATAATGGGTTAAATTTGTATCATTACCACAAAAATAGTAACTAAAAGATGAAACAATTTATTAGCATCTGGGAGATATTATTTGGCATTACTGGCACTGTGCTTCCAATCAATAGTGAGTAGATCCAATAGTTAATAGAATAGTCTTCTACTCTAATTTTGGTCTGATAGCAGTTTCAGAGAAGGCTTTTTCCAGTAAATCAAATGCAGATGCTGATTAAAGTGGTAGGGTAAGATGGCGTAATGTTGGACAGATTACTGAAAAATTTGCCTTTGTGATCAAGGATTTTTATCTGAGCAAGCTATTGCTTCAAGCACAACAACAAAATAGATTAAAATCTTCACTCTCCAATATCTAAAAAGATTCACACCTGTGGCACTGTGGATTAGCCTAAACTGTCAACAAAAAATTATCGCAAAAAAACATTTTTCATGTGTGGCTTTTCCTGCCAATGGGAAAGTTAAATTTACTTTTATCACTGATTGGTTTTAATGTATGATATTTTATGCCAATTTTTGTGTGTTGGAAAAAGGTATGGTTTGCAAAAACAAAAAAATAATTGAGAATGTTATGTATTCAGATGTAAAGATATTTGGTGCATTACATCCAACTAAAGATCTTTGTCAGGGGATCACTGCTGCCACACCAGAGCCATCCCACATATCTGGGGGTTAAACTTGACCAGCAACTCACTTATCGGCAACACTTGGAAGGCCTATGCTCCAAAGTTTCTGCTAGAAATAGTCTGATTAGATGCTTGGCAGGAACCTCATGGGGTGCTAAAACATCGACACTCTGCATTAGCGCTTTGGCGGTAGCATACAGTGCAGCAGAATACGCAGTTCCTGCCTGGTGTCGAAGCAAGCATACAAGGAAATTGGACGTTGCCCTTAATGATACAATGCGCATCATTACTGGATGCCTCCAACCCACTCCAACAGAGTGTCTCCCAGTGTTGGCAGGTATACCTCCACCTAACCTGCGCAGAGTGGAGCTTACCTCCAAGTTTGTTAACAAGGTTGTTGCTTCTGAACACCATCCTCTGCACCCCTGCATTCCCTCTACCCCAGGAAATTTTTTACCCAGGCAACGGCTCCTCTCCTGACAACCTTTCACCCATCATGCAGCACTATTACATGGTGTACCACAGTTCAACATCATGGAATCCTGGATAAACATCTGGAGCTCTGCGCGTTCCTGCCTTGTCAAATTTGGTTTGTCACCTGCAAACAAACTCCCCCCCAGGGTCAGATCTCTCCCGCAAGGAGTGGTCTACCCTCAATCGTCTTTAAACAGAAGTCAGACGTTTCAATTACTGCTTATCTAAGTGGGGTTTAAGATCATCATCTAGTTGCAGTTGTGGTCCAATTGACCAAACTGCGGACCACGTCATAGTCTGTCCCTTAAACCTAGCTCCAAGTGGCAAAAAGGGCCTCATGCAATTAGAGATGAACCAACCCGAAGATGGCTGAAAGAACTCCCTTCGTTTTAAATCTTCCTACGAATGAATGAACGAACGAACATCCAACTTTTAGATTTGATTTTAGCCGATGTTTAATTTTTCTTGAAAATGTCACACATTTTCCAATGTCTAAAATAACCCCAATTTAACCTATTAAGGTATGGTAGACCTATCATTATACTAAGCAAAAAGCAGATTACTAACTTTGAAGCTATTAATTTTGCAAGAATAGCTAAATGAATTTCTTCATCAGTTATTTTCGTAGATGGTCAAAGTGTTATTATTTTGTTTACTGGACTTATTTTTTTGGATATATTTTTATTGTTATTCCATTGTCATGAAAATTTAGTATTCATTTTAACCACCATTTTTTTACAAGTTGACAATGCTAAAACCAATGATTGGATATTGCACATGCCAGTAGTGCCATAACACTGAGAGGAGTTGGAGTGATGTTGCCAAGCCTGCTTTTGCCAGCAACCTAAACCATAAGACCTGCTAAAGAATAGGTTTCTTAGTCCTGTGATATTGCATGTAAGTTCCAGTTTTCTTAGAAAAATTTTTCTGTGAAATAGGATAGTATCAAAAATATACTTCAAATGCTTTTAAGTCAAAGTAAATGTCTTCTAGCATGTTAAGGCTAACTTTAGTTTCATAGATCAGTAAGTGGTCTGTAGTAACAAGAAACCGTTATAATGTTTGTTTAAGCATTGTAAAAATAGAAAAAGGTTATGTATTGGATGGTAAATGCATTCTCTGATAATATTATCAGAGTGACGAATAATCTTGCCATTTATGATAAACTTACATTTTAAGAAGATCACAAACTGTAAAAGTACAGTATAAACGCATTGATGGTAATTACATTCTAAATTTGGCACTAAACACACAAACACACAGTTGCAAATAAACCATTGGCATTTGATTTAAGCTTAATGGTAAATGTGGAATTAAAGTAAGCGTTTTGCTATTTGAGGTTAAGTACATAATTGTGGTTTGATTGAAAGTCTTAACAGGAGCCTGCTGTGTTAGCTTCTGCATTTTAGACTCTTTGTGATGCTTTTTGGCAGTAGACATGTATGCAGGTGTATATGTATTACTAGTTTTTAATTTGAAAATCATAGGCAAAGGTGGGAATTATAAAGCCTTGCATCTGATATGTAATGCAGCATACTAGCGAAAAAGGGCATTAACAATTTACCAAGGTCGAATATACAAGGAAACAACAATGAGTATACCATCCAACCAATTTTGACAAGACCATCCCTGGATGCGTTTCATTCTTGCTTGTGATGGGACAGGCCCTGCTGATGAGTCCAAAAGGACAGAATGCATCCAGGGATGGTCTCGTCAAAATTGGTTGGGTGGTATACTCATTGTTTTTTTCTTGTATATTCGACCTTGGTAAATTGTTAATGCCCTTTTTTGCTCGTATGCTGCGTTACCAATTAGGTGCAAGGCTTTATAGCTTTTAATTTGGTGCCATGCATGTACTGCAATGCACACAGCCACGTTATATTTTTTTATTTGTTGTATATTTGTACACTTGCATGATTGAGGCGCAATCGGTATTTTGGTGTTTTATGCTGCATAATTAATTGTATTTGTTGGGGATGCAATTAAATAGCTGTCTATGGCAGCAACGGTGAAGTGTTCAATTCTCAAATTATGGCTTTGTTATTGCATCTTGGGAAAAGCACTTTATTGCAATTACCCTTGCTTAGTTGCACTCTTTTGGCAGAAATGTGCTGTGCCAACAACAATGGTAACTATGAAGTGGATGTAAATAGAAAGTTGTTTTAGTATAACTGATATTCATGACTGGAAGTAAAGGTATTGCATATGACTCAACTTGTGTTTATTTTGTATGCAAAGTGACTTCTATGTATAAAAGTTATACCAAAAATAATATTTACATCGTTGATGATAGCAATAAATGAGAACTTTATTTGAAAGTTGCTTAGTCAAATTTGATTTTGAATTGCTTATATTGAAAAAATGCTGTTTTTACCGATGTAGTTTGTAGTGTATTGGATATATGTTTGATTTATTTGGTTGTTATTGTGTGATGTGACCTCAATGAGAAGTGAACCCAGTGACTTCTTCACCTAGTAGCCCACGTTGCTAGTAAAAATGTTATTTGTAGTTAATAATAGATCTTAGAAGTCATATTTTCTTAGTTATTGAACCACATATAGCAGTAAATATTAAATTTCAAAATGTCTTAACCAAGGCAGAATTTGAAGCTGAAACCCTTCAGTATGGCAGTATATTTTTATAAACGAGTAAAAATTCATTTTTCAACAGCCATGTGATGTGTGAGATAACTTAAAGCTAAAAATACTGCTATGCAACTACCTATAGAAATTGAAAAAACTCGCCTTCAGTTTTGAGGTGGAAGCACATGGTGTTTATGCCTGTTGTAGAAGTCGCTATGCTAGTGTTCAAGCACAGAGAAGTCACAGCAACTAAGTCAGTGATCTATGATAGTCATACCTAAGACCAGCTCCAACTAGACGACTGCATAAGTTTTTGTATTTTGTAGATTTGATCGTCTGCGTTTGTAATTTTTGTTTTTATAACTTTGTAGATTTATTTTGTAATATTCCAAAATGACTCAAGACAATTCAGCTGGTGATACACAAATGTAAGTTAGCGTTTTGTATCTGTGTAGTTTGTCTGACTTGCATTTTTTAATAACGATTGGCAGCTAGAATAAACCTAGGCAAAATCTGCCTGTTGAATAAAACTTTTGAATTTATGTCAAAGCTTTTCAAACACGGTTCCGCAATCCACAGAACCTTTGAGTTCTGTGAAACGTAGAATGATTTCTTGAGCTTTTAGGTTTCCTCTTTTTTTGTTGTGTTTGGCAAAACATAGCGATTATTTTTTGAAAATAATTTGGCAAAATTGAGCAACTCTGGTGCAAAAGCATGATGTAATCATTTTATTGTACAGTTTGTTTGATTTTAAGCACAGCAATTTTGTTTTAGTTATTGCATCACAAATATGCTGCAAAATAGATTTTCTTGAAAGATTGAAAGTAGTAGTGGTTATATGATCGAAAAATACGATTTGACTAATTGTTCACTGGCGCAACAAGTTCTGATATGTGTATTAGGGTCTAAAATTCGTATGGAGCAAGAGTTTTCAAACTTTTTCTAGCTATAAATACTCTAGTTGAATCTAGATGTGTAAGGTATCCCCCCAAAAAAGATAGCATGAGCAGAATTCGATTTCATAAAGTTGATTATCAAAAAATAGGTCTTGATGTTAAAAGAGGGCAGAAGCATCAAAACACTAGAAAATATGTAGTTTTCTGTGGCCAAATGATTTAAGTAATCACTTTTGTAAAGTTGATCACCAAAAAAACGTCTTTTAAGTAGTGAATGGGCTGAACCAATGACGGTTGCATAGGCTATTGTTGAAAATCCCTGATGTACCTTTACGAGAAACGGTTGAAAGGTTAAATAGCATTGGTTAATGATACCTTTTCTTAGCGTTGGTGTGGTTTAGCACAGTGCTTTTCAAACTTTTTTCATCACGGCCAAATTTTTTCATGACCCCTAGGGACTAAATTAAAAATAAAAGTAAAATTTGATGATACAGAAAGTATTAAACAAAAAACAATAAAATTAACAATACTTTTAATGAGACTGATGTGCTTGCATATTCTCGCACAAAAGATTGAATCTTGGCTCTGTTTCAGTGATGGCGGGTCTCAGTACTGGTTCCAGATCTTTCAAATTTGATCGATATTTTGTTTTAACATAAGTTAGTGTAGGAAAAGACTTTTTACACAGATAAGTGGAGGCAAAAGGAAGAGCAAGTATAGCTAGTTCTGACAATAACGGGTATTCTGTTTTCACACTAACCCAAAAGGAGCTTAAGCTTTTTTTTGAAAAGTTTACTTTCAAATTATAATCACAGGAGAGTTCTGAGAATTCTTCTTGAGCTTTCAGTGCAAGATGACTTACTTCTTTTATTCCAACGTCAAATGGGTTTTGAACCCAGTGGAATTGGCTAACATCCAATTCTGGCATAAAATACTTTTCAAAATTAGTTTTGAGACTTGTCAAGTGGTTTCATTGCATCAAAACCTAGCTCGTTTTCTTGGATGAAATCCTCCATACACGTAAACATCTCATATGAGGAATTTGCTACCTTCTGTAACCATGTACTTATTTTTTTCGTGAATGCTTCAATTTTAAAAATCAATGTAAAAACATTCAAGTTTTCTCCTTGCAAAGATAAATTCAAATCATTAAGTTTTTCAAATATGTCTGACAAAGAACAAAATTTACACAGCCAGTTTTTGTCTTCAAAATATTTTACCAAATCCCAATTACTTTCCGACAGAAATTGCAATACTTCTTCCTTTAACACAATCAGCCTTTTTAAAGCTTTTCCTCTTGACAGTCATCTCATTTCTGTATAAAGCAAAAGAGAGCTAAACTTTGAATCCATTTCTTTACATAAATTGGAAAAAAGACAGCTATTGAGAGTACGCTTTTTAATGTAGTTAATAATTTTTGCAGCGTCTTGCAATACTATGCATAATTTAACAGAAATTTTCTTTGCTGCCAGTGCTTCTCGATGAATTACCCAGTGATAGGTCCAGTATTTAGTGACTTCACCTTAGCATGAAAGCCAACATTTTTTCCCAACATTGCTTCTGCTTTGTCAGTGCAAACCTCTACAGCAGGGCTACTTAATTGGCAGACCATGGTCTGAATCCAGACCTTTCAAGTGTTGAAACTGGACCACAAGTTCCAGGATGAGTAACAGTAAGTGCAGCCACGGATTGCGAAAAAGCCCATGCCCCTTTTACCAAACTTTGTTGACTTATTGTCCATACTACATTATTTTCAAACAAAATATCAAAAATTTTTCGCGCCTTTGTTGCAACTGCACATTCTTAGCGTTGGCTAACGGCACCTTTAAAAGGACTAACAAACAACATGATCAGTGTAAAAAAACAGGAGAAAAACTATTTCCCTGAGCTCAAGGTCTATTATTCATGCCTGTATCGTCCACCAAATTTGCCTCTGCAATTTAACTGATCAAGTGTGGTAGAGCTCAAAATCCAGACGATGTTCGGCCACATATATTCTGAAGCACTGCGACACCAAATGTGTTACAGCCTGCGTGACCTACCAAACAATCCCCATAATAAGGCGACTGGCCACTGTTATATCAGTAGCAAAACCTGGCAATGCAGCTGATGATTGAGAGCTTCCAGCCCATATCGCTGCTGAGCGTTTCTTACAAGTTTTTCAAGCGGTTACTCTTGAGGCGTCTACAACCTGTTTTTGACCCACAAAGTTGGCTTTAGCCTTGGTCAATGCAAAACCGATCAAGTGTTTAAGCTAATCTATGATATTGAGCACTGCTTTAAAGAAAACAAATCAGGCATTGTGTTGGCAAATCTTACTGCCGCACAAGATCGCCTACTGTATGGTACCAGGGTCAAACATCCAACCACTGCCTTTGATTTTGTGTTACTTCTATGGACCAAGTTTTAAGAATTATCAAAAAATAAGAAATGCGCTTTTTTCACAAAATTAGCAGAATAGAGCACAATATTATTTTTGATTTTGATGATTAGTGTAGACTATGAGAAAATCTAGGTATTTTTCTGTATTTACTGGTAAGGATAGTTTCATTTTTATTATTGCAAATCAAAAAATTCTACTGGACTTCTGGAAATACTAAACTTCTTCAACTGGACCTTCGATAAAATTAGTTGAGTAGCTCTGCCCTACAGTCTTCCCACTTTAATCCAACTTCTACGAGAACCTCACTAACTTTAAGAAAAATTGCTTCAACTGTTCTGTGTCCCTCTAATGCTCTACAGAAGAGGAGGTCTTCATGAACACTATTACTAAAGCAATATCTGACATATCCCAACAATTGTGCCTTACTTGAAATATCTGTAGTTTCATCAATCTGGATTGCATATTTCGAATTCCCTTTTATTCTTGCAATTAGCTGTTCAAATTGGTCTTTGCGAATGTCTTCAATTCGTCTAATAGAGGAATTTTTTTTGATTCATCTGCATATTTATGGCCATGGATGATTTCAGTCATTCTAACAGCTACTGGTAGAACAAGTTCTTCGCCAATTGTAAATGGCTTTTTGCTCTTTGCAATTAGGTAGGAGGCTTTCTAAGATGCGCGTAAATGTTTAGAATTAGTAAGTACATGCGTTTCCATGGATGACTTTTGCTTTTTCATTGATTGCAATAACTTTTTAAAATATACCAGCAGCTTTTCAGCATAGGAAGCATGCCTTGTGGTTAGATGCCTCTTCAATTTTATAGGTTTCATACTTTCAATTGCCAAACTCTCGTTACATATCAAGCACATTGGCCGATGCTCATTGTTTATGCAGGTATACGTAAATCTGTATTGTAAGTAACTTTCATTGTATTTCCTCTTATGGAAGAATGATTAGTCTTTGTCTTTTCGATATTGCCACTTGGTTGTACAGTTAGCGTTGACTTCTCAATACTTGAATTGTTTTGTGAGATATGACGCTTCGATTTTAGCCACTTATCCTTGAAAAGGGTTGTTTAATAATTATTAATTTTGAAAATCAGTGTTGTTATAAAATTACTTGTTCACAGAATAGTATGTAACCTAAAACTTTTTTCTTTTTTACTTTAATGATTCTGCAAAATCTTGAACGAAAATCAACTTTATTTAGCAAAATAAGAATGTTAATTGCTAAGTTACATTTCAGCAAAAAATATAAGAACACTACCAGTCAAACAGCCAGTTCTTGTTGACATCGGATATACATCGTTACAGTGGATCCTATATGCAGGCATTCATTTTTTTTTACTAACTGTAAATTGCAAATGTTTAGACATTTTGAATAGATACTATAATAAAAAATGGCTATGAATAATGAACTAAGAGTTGTCGATTTCTAATAGGGTATTGCAACAATATTTTTGTACGAAAGAAATTGCAACCATGCATCGAGAAGCAATGAACTCCGTGTTGCCATCTGCGATAGATAAACTAAAATTATAGCATTGGGTTATTTATTTTTAATTTTACCAGCAAATACCCATGCCACGGCGAACAATTAAAAACAAAATCATTTTGCAAATGCTACGTCACCAGCACAATAATATAGAGTCACTTTTCCTGGCCCTAAATTGAATGGAAACCAAACAAGAACTAAATACAGTACTGTATGCTCAACCACTCAACGATCAGACAGGCAATCAGCCACTTGCGTTTGAAACTCGTTCGTTACTGGCTTAGAACAGAATCTGCACGCATTAGCAGCTGCCGCAACTTGAATGCTTACTAATGCAACCTAAATTCAATCAAACAAATTTTATAATTTATGACATTTATTTTCTTTGCATGAATCAATAATGTTGCTCGTAGAAATAATTGTACACTATAATAGAGCTATTAATAAAAATCACTTGAAACGGATTTTCTGATCTGTTTAAAATGTTTTCTTCTCAATATGTAAAAAATGTTCTTGAAAACATCTCGCGACCCATTGAGCCCTTTCGCGACCCCCAGTTTAAAGAGCCCTGGTTTAGCATATCATCTAAATACATTGCGTACTTATAACCTACAACATTTTGTACTTTCAGTGGTCGTCCGGCACCAACTCTGTGGGCTCAAAGAAATCCTGTTGTTTTTCTGACATTTCAAGTTGAAGGTTGCAATAATCCCCAAGTAACATTTGAAGAAAATAAAGTAATTTTTACTGGTCAGGATCATTCAAAAAATGTAAAATATTTAAACGAAATTGAAATCTTTGATAAAATCAAACCAGAGGTATGTGTTATGGCTTTTAAAGAAAAAGCAAATTTACCTATATCTTGTACGTGTACATTTTAGCATTTCGTTAAAGTGACCTGATTTAGAAGGATTATCATTTTTATAGCTAAGATATAATCCCAACCACAATTCTAATTCGATGCTTTAAAAATAGTACTTAACATTTGTATTCTAAAGTTTCTTCATTGTGTGTACTCTTCTACATTTGACCTCCAATTTTTTAGGGCAACTTAATTTGTCTTACCTAAGTTTCTTTTACCACAACGGGATGTCTCACGTATTGCTGCGTGGCCGTGGGAATGTTATATTGCTAATTTTGCACTTGCAAGTAATCCGAACTGTAACCCCTGCCAATAGAGTAGGTGTCTTCGTCATGTGACTTGAGCATATGGCGTCTGTTTTAATTGAAAAAGTCAGTTGAAACTAGGAGAGAATCCTTTTTATCATCCAGATTTGCTGGAGTCAGTGACACTAAAAGTATTTTTATACAAGTTGTTCAGACTTGCTTTGTGTGTTTCCGAGTAATAACTTAAATTACTTGATGTTACTTTATACAGCATGCATATAATTGCTGCTTGTTGGAAACTGCCACGCATAGGCAATAGAAATGCTTTCCAATGCAACCGATGGGATTACACTGCAGAAAGCACAAAAGAAATTCATTTTTGATTATTAAACAAATATGGCTTGCATTGAAGTTAGTGGTACTGTGGTAAAACAGTTTATACACCAAGGTCATGTTTTTGTGGCTCGTCATTCAAAGATTATCCACGTTTATGTCATTTGTAGGCCCTACCTGGTACTAACTTGTTGATACAGTCTAGGCCCGGATGGCATAGAGTTACTTGGTCGTGACTGCAATTTGGACGAATAGGCGCTTTTTGTTGGTTCCATTTGTGAAGAAAGGAACAGCAAAAAAAGACTTGTAGTTTAATCATTGACAATGCTATCATAACTTTTTTCAGGGTTGTACATGGGCAAAAAAAGGTCCAGGCGTTGAGTGTACGCTACAAAAAATAGACACTGGTTTTTGGCCTCGGTTGTTGAAGGACAAAATTAAAGTGAGTAAACAATGCATTTCATTAATGATGAATAATGAGAACATTTAACTCATTGAAGGTAAGATGAACGGAGAGCTTGGGAGACTGCAAAACATTATTTCGGTCTATGAGTCTCAGCGATCATTCATAAATGTTGCGGTGTTTGCAAGCCATAGTTTGAACGCGAAACGTGAGCAAATGTGCAAATACTGCTGATTCCGCTCAACCATGCCACATGCAGTGTAACTCTTGGAGCAGTTGCATCCCAAATTTTTTGACTAAATTTCTTAAGGTCAGTACACTGCTCCACGCTGTGCACATGCTTAGTAGTTTTGTGGATCAGCTTGAGAATTGGCCGTATTGCTTGAACTAACCTTAATCCTAATTCTAACTCTAACCCTAAAACGCTAATCTGAGATTCCACGTGAGATTCTTTTGTTGTCCCAATTTTTTTTATCTGGTCATATTGAGTCCTACAGCAATTGTGAACGTACTAAAACTTTTGTAAACTGCAGTTGGCTTTTTATGATACCTTAGTAACTGAAAGCTTGCTTTAATTGGAAGTTAATGCTAAGCCAAGCGCTAATACTTTTTGCAAAAACAAAAATTTTAGATTCAATATTTGAAAAACAGTTAGAGGTTAACAAGTAGTTCGTAAATATGAAATGCATTTGGATTGCTTATAATGCATTGCGAAGAAATAATGAAGTGTACAGTGTATGCTTTTTGTTTTGTAGTCACTCGGAGAACTTTTGTGTGATTTTCCTTCTAGGCATGATTAATTTTTGTGATTCCTTTAACAGGCTCACTGGCTAAAAACTGACTTCAACAAATGGGTTGATGAAGATGAAGCTGATGAAGTTCCAGAAGGTGCTGACGATTATGACCTATCTCAAGTAAGTACCCTGCAAAATTGCTTATTGAAGAAGTGTAGATTTGTTGCCGTTTGTCTTAGTTCGTAAAATCTGTCGTGGTTGCTTAAACGATATATTCGCAACTTTTGTTGAACTCTCGTGAATGTGCTTTTGCTGCTCCTCAAACTATAATTTATCAACTTGTTTGGTTTAATTTCAAACTGCTGGACAGTTCATTTCTTCTTTAATGTTTTTTAATGATCTGATGAAGTGCATACATATAATCACTTATTTTCAACGTATTGATTATGTTTTATAGGCACTAAAATTAGGGAGAAAAATAATTGTAAAGTGTCTTTCCAAAGACAGTTCTTCAAAAGGCACAGCGTATAGACTTGCATTCTTTGTTCTCACGACCAGCACTTAGTGATGATTGCATTTGCTGTTGACAGAAATTTGAATTGCGTATTTTTTAACTGATCAGTAGAGTAGTGCTATTGTCATTTGTTATCCCAGATGATGGCATCAATGGGAGGAGCAGGAGGAATGCCGGATATGTCCGGACTCGGAGACGATGATATGGATGAGGACGACAGTGACGACGAAGGTAGAATGATTAACTTGAGCAAACGTTCGATTTTTCCCTTACCGAACTCACCACTGCGTGGACGGTTGTGCAAGCTTCGTCGCCTTGGCTATTCTAGATTTTTACCAATTAGTCTCTAGGGTCTCCATGGCAACTAGCCGTTCTGTCTACCAACAACGAATAGGTTTAATGCATTGCAAAATCAATTGATCGAGTGGGTTGAAGCTGCACCAATCAACAGCCGCCTCGATGTGGTGGTGCTGTCCCTGACCCCGTTTGGGGTGGATCAAAATGGCTGCTAGCTTTCCCATTGGTCCCAGTTACCCTTGGCACCACCTCACCCAATCTTTTTTTGCCGTGTTGCCTTCGGAACGGCCGCAGAAGGGCAGTGCTCAATCTCTTATCCGCCTTTTTTCTACCCCAGATTCTTATTCTCATACTCTTTCTGATCAGCTGCAACTTTCATACCAACCCTGTTTCCGTCTTTTCCTGCTCAGAGTGGCCTCGAGGGTTAGGTTTGTGCAAGCTACACCTGCTCTAAGTGGGTCTATCTTAGGTGCTCAATACTCTCCTGCTCCAAGTAATGCTGTAGATAGCTCTCACTCCTGAAGCTGTGCTCTTCGCTGTACCTCTGCTTGTGTTGGGGTCCCCGACCTTTTAACACTGTAGCTTCTTCTTTGGGGCCCCCCAAGACGTATATCTCCGTTGTTCAATCTGACCCCCCTCTGCTAATCCAGTGTTCTTGTCCCACTTTTGCCTGCAAACATCCTACCCTCCTGCCTTTCTCATAAGTCCTTTCTCTGCACCTTTTCCACCCTCCTATATTTTGGGCTGTTCTTCTACACCTCTTGCTTTCTTGTCATCTTTCTCCCTTGACTTGCTCAGAATTCTTCAATGGTTTGCAAGAGGTCTTCGAGCCAGAAGTGCTTAACTTTTTCACTTTATCTCACTTCGTCCTGTAGACCTTATAGGCATCCGGAAATCCACCCTCAATTCGTCTTGCTCCTTACGGATCCCTGGATACCCTGATCTGCAATCTAGTCGCACTCACCCCTGATCAGGCATTATTTCGCTTGGTGACCCAGGGCCTACTCTTTTCTGAACTCTCTTGCTTCGCTTGACCCCTACTCTAACTGTGTTGGGGTCAACATCTCATTAAATAACTCTTCCTCACTCTCTCCTTAACGTCTATGTTCCCCAATTTGCTTTTTGATGGATAGCAGAACCGACTCCTTTTTCCTCTTTGTTTTTTTTCCTCCAGAAATCTTTTCATTCTGGATGATTTCAATTGCCATTACCCCCAATGGGACTTAGAAGGTGCTTCTAACCCATGTAGGGAGGAAGTATTTGATTGGATCATCTCTTGGAACCTCCTTCCTCCCAATGACCCTGACACTTGTACCCTTCTCCATCGCTCCGCTGGCAGTTGCTCCTCCTGACATCCCCTTTACTCCTACCTCTTTTGCTCTCTCTTGCTCCCGAGAGGCTTTTTGGCTTATCTGACGGGATCTGTCTTTTCGCTACTATCAGGTCCCAATGGGTCTCCGGACACTCATTTCTTCCGGGCAATGGCGCGGCCGGTGAGTTGGCCAGGCAGAATGCGCTATTCCTTGTAGTTTCTCCTCTAATCTTTCGTATTTACTCTCTTCTTTTTTCGGACTGGAGGCGTACTGCTCATCTAAATTCTTCGACTAACAGGTCTTCTCAGTATCCACCGAAAAACTTGTGCTTCCTCGTCACCTTCGCTGTGTCCTCTCTCGTTTTTGCTGCAACAAACCCAGCCATCTGTTAAACTCTTATCTCTAGAACAGCAGAATTGCGAATCCTTTATGCAGCGCCTGCGGTCATCTGACCCAGGACACTTGTCATCGCATTCTGCGCTGTCCAGCTACGGACTCTTGGTGATTCTCTTTTAATGATCTTTGGTTCAGGCCCTGGAAAGTTGCCGTCTTCTGGGACTCCATGGTCTTCCGCCATATCCCCGTCCTGTGGAAGGGGTCGGGTAACATAACAACAGTGGATCGTGCGATCAAATATGACAACAGCTGCACTGTTGTATTCTTAAAGATGGCACTTTACGGCAAATTTTCCTGCTGGTGTAAATACTTAATGCCAACGATGGAGGTCTGAACACAAAGATGTCTTAGTACAAACAATCAAAAAGGTTTCACCGACCCCGGAAGAAAAAATGCACACTATAGTAACCCATACTGTTACTAATACAATACATGTAGATGTGTATTTTTCATCATTACTTTGCATCTGACTTGATTTTTAAATAGTTAAACTTTGTATATTTCATATATAGTATTAAAAGTTAATCTTGATGGTAACAGCACCCACTGTTCATGCTTTTATTTGAAGCTAGTTTCCGCTGGCTTACTCTGCAGTACAAGCAGCTGGTGCATTACGTTTTCCCGCACATCTGCAAAGTGCAAACCATTATCGGATTATAGCAGTACTACTGAAGTTTTTTTTTAACTTTATCTGTCGGCAGCTTGTCTTCCACTAATATCACCTTGCTATCATGACGCTATACTGTACGTTCGAGCGAAAACTTAAGTAATATAGTTTCAATGACTCGATGATCATTTGGTGATTAACTCGTGTTGAGAGCTGTGTCTTTAACAGTTTTGAAAAAGCTGACCATTTTTTTGAGATCAACTTGTCCCTCTCTCTAAAGCGCTGCTAGTCCAGGGATAACTTAACTTGGGGAGCGTGAAAGATTTGCAGGGGGGCTCGGTGCCATTGTTTCCTCTGAAAAAGATTGAAAAAATTTTTTGGAATCGGCATTTTGCAGAAATTGATCAGCCCCAAAATGGTAGTCATATTGTTTTGTAAAGCTAATTATGACCACTTTGACGAAATTAGTCCTTAGAAAAAAGTCCGAATGCTGTGTTCGAGAGCAAATAATCACCATTTAAAAGAAATTAATCTTCGCAAGTGCAAACATCTTTGTGCTGTTGTGGATTGAAAATGGTGGAAAAATGACGACTGCAGGAAACAACACCGTTTTCAAAAAAGATTTTCGCGTATTAAGGGGAAAATGGCATGGGTTTTTGTTGAAATTATCAAGAGGGGCGAATCTCAATAAATTATAAGAATTCCTGCGCTAGTGGGTAATGTAATAATTTTTCCAACATATCTGCTTGCCGGACTATCCTTATACTGGCGTTGCGTTGCACAGGTATCAGATCTTTAGTAGCACCAAGTTTTAAATGACGTGCGACGTTGAGTATTGATTACCTGTTGAGTGCATATGGCATAACTTAAGCTACCTTTGTCGTCTATTTCAAGAAGAAAAATTAATTATTGATTGGTAATGCTTTTTTCGGGTTGAAAGGGTAAAGGTGTTCACCTGGCATATCGTAAGACAAAAGATGACAAAAGTAGTAGAGCTACCACCTTTTAAGTCGCTCCTGGCGCAATCAGCGAGCGATGTCTCTTGTTGCTTGGTTGGGTAACAGTGAGAGACCTAAATGTTGTTCCCTTTCACATCTTGTCGTCGTGCAAGAAATTAGGAGGCTTACCAGCGATGATGAAAATCGCAATGTAAGCTTGTTCAATGGTTTACTTCCTACATCGTCATTTATTGTGCAAACCAAATCTCGGCTAAGGTCTGCATGCCAATCTGTCAATACACTGGCTATTTTAAAAGGATTTCAAGGAAACTTGATCAACTAACGCCACATCTGGTCGAGCGTAAAAGCTGAAAATTCCAGTTTTTGTATACGACTAACCAGATCTGAAAAATCCACTTCAGTTGCACCCATGCCGCTTTGGTTTTGACTGCCAATCACCTTATACGGAAAGCAACATTGTGTTCTGGCTCGCTTCATCGTTACCAACACCGCCGGCAAAATGAGTTTCTATCTTTAGAAGGTGAAATTGTAATTTTTCTGGAGGATTGCAATGCCGCGCCAGCATTGAACCCACTAGCTCTCAATTACATGGCGCTTTACGAAATTTTCCCACTTTAGAAATTCCGGAATTGGAAGAAGCGGATGACGAAGAAGCCGAAAAAGAGGCAGCGGCGTAGAGGGAATTTCCAAGTTTATTCAGCTGAGATTCGTTGTTCAAACGCACAGCCGTGTTGCTCATTGATTGACGCGCGGATTTTGTCGATGAGACGCTGCGCGATTTTTGTTATTGTTGAAGTTTTAGCGTGCTCGAATTAATTAAAAATCCATTGAAATTGGTGCGGCGTGGCCACGTGTACAGGCGTAACTAGGAAGACCACTGGAGTCGTGCTTCTCCCAAGCCTCACCAAGGAATTAAAGGCGTTTTTAGTTACTACGACTGCAAAATCATAATTTCAAAAATCTAGTCACTCCATAAATTTGAGGTCAGAAACAGCAATCTTAAAAAGCTCGTCATCAACAAATTTCTTATTTTCGGCCTCCATAAAAGAATCGCTTCTGGCAACGTCTCTGGTCACACGTTCTCTTTCGGCCTCAGTTGATTGTAGTCCTGCTTCAACGAGTTGAGATCAACGGAGGTAACAACTTTACGGCAATTTGTTTCAATGACCTTGACTGGCAGCCAGCTAAAAAAATCAATAAAACGCTAATATGTTAACAGCGACGGTCGTGTTGTACATGGTCACGGAAACTTCTTGTCAAGCACTAAATTGCTTCGGAGTTGTTACAATATCGCTGGCGCAGCACGTTTTTACCTCGAAGCGAGGAAGCTACCGTACCGTAACGTCATTTTCCTAAAATTGGTGCGCTGCTCAAATTCAAAGAGAACCACAAAAATCTAATCTTTTTTTTGCAGGCCTAACATTGTTGCCAAATTTTGGCTCCAAACAAAAATAAACAGCTTCTTTTAGTAATCAACGGTTTGACGGGTTTCCTTTTCCTATTTTGAGCTAATCTTACGCGTTGCATTCTCGCCAGCAATTGGTCTAAGTAATAGCTTCAGCAAGTCATCTCGCGGATTGCACCAAATGCGTTTGTAGGCCGCAGCTTTGCCCTGAAATCACTTAGCTATCTGGGTGTAGCTGCTGGTAAACTCATTGTCTACCCACCCAACAAAGGTAGCGTCATCAGCAGAGTTGGATAATTAAGGTGGCAATAGGGTTCAAATTACTTTTTCTGCGTTTCTTTACCTACGGGATTGAGTCTGTTATGGTATGAAAGCCCAATGATGGTTTAAAAAATCTTACTTTTTTCGCCGCCATTTTGGCCTCGATTTCGGACGCCATCTTGGATTTTTACCCTATTTTCAAAATGGAATTTCGGGCAAAGTACTACACTTAGAGCCATAATTCTTTTTATTCATAAGTCAGAATCACCTCTGCTAGGGATTAAATGGAAAAAAATATTTGGCATAGGGCTTGTGAATTTTAGTGGACATTCCTGATCAAAAATATTGAAAAATGTACCAAAATTCCCTCAAAATGTTGTTTTCGCCCAAAAACCATCAGTTTTATGAGAAAAGTGAACAATTCATTCCCTCCGACGTCATAAATTACGTACATAGCCAAAATATTATTGTCTAAACCCTACAACTAACGACAGTAGAGCATTTCAAAGTTCAAAAATCGTCATTTCGAGAAAATCGAGATTTAAAATATTTTCCACTTATAGAATTCCCTTTTTCGTACGTAACGCCTTCCGTCTCCTGAATTTTGTCCGATATGCCCTTCCGCCTATCTCGAATTCTTTTACGGGCAGTCTTCACCTTATTAGAGGATTTTTTTCATAGAATGAGAGAGTTTTTCTTTGACGTCACAGTAGACTGGATTACGCGATGTTCCAGCCAACATGTGACGACAGAGAGAGACAGGTAGTAGAAGAGAAGGTTAGCGAATTGAAACTGTGTTTAGATGGACATTAAATCATTTTTGGATAGCGATAAAATTGCAGTTTTTTAAATCACTTGGCTGTCAAAGAATCAATCCGGCGCAATTGGATGGGAAAGGTAAGCGAAACTTTTCTATATGTAGCGTGAATACTTCTCTATCTCTGATCAAAAGCAAAAGGCAATCAAAAGACCAGCTAATCCGCGACAGAGTCACAAAATGCCGACTTTTGTTGGATTTTTCACTGATTTACTGTTTTGTCCCGAAAACGAAAGTGAATGGCGACCCGAAAAACGCAAAACACCGGAAAAAACAGGTTTGCTAATGTCGTCTAAAAACAGAGTATAAGCCGTTGCTAGGGTAATCAAACACGGACCCAATAATTTAGAGCTCATTTTTGACACCTCAGAGCAATTTTTGACAAAAACAGCCACATTTTGAAAGAACATAAACTGAAGTTGCTTTTTCTGCAAAAAAACTCAGTTTCGATGAAAACACCGATAACCCCGCTTTCTAAACCCTATTGCCACCTTAAGATAGGCCTAGTATTGAGAAGTAGGAAATTTGTCTCAAACTTACGGACGTCATTTTGCATTCAAAAGATAAATAAGCAAAGTTGGTTCATTTTCGCTTTTGCGATGGCAGGTTCTGCTTACCTCAAGGTTGTTTTGTTTTGAGCATAGGCTAACGGTACTCTTGTTTGTTCAGATATCTAATGTCATGTGAAAGGGTTTCTTTGCGTTGTTCTGATTGCTCCATTAATTGCTTGTGAGCTGCCAAGTGTGCTTCTCTTTCTTTTCTTAAAACAAAAATAAGCTGCAAGTACTATCATCTCAACACACCGCAGCTTTTTTTATGTTTTGGAAACCGATACAAAAAAAGATTCTCGATAGTCTAAGTGGCAATTGCATCCTTACAATGGACCAAGAAGCGATTTCAGTTAAAACAAGCTCATATAAATCAAAAACCGTCTCTTTCAAAAAAGAGCTTATCAAAATCGTTTTGCGCTTTGTTTGTAACAAAAACCAATTATCTTCAGAGAAAAAGATCTGCTTACTGGCATCAGTCAAGAAACCAGTTGAATTCCAAAAAAATAGCATTTATGCGGCCAGTCAAAACCTCAGGTAAAAAAATTTGGCCGGTACCATGAAAACTTCGAGCTGCCCTAATATAAATTGACAGTGAAAGCAAATTTCCCCATATACAGGCGAGAGTTATTTGTCAAGTTTGCCACTGCGTTAATCTGACCCCATTTGGCATGTTGCTCTAGTTTACCTGTTGTTGTAAGAATCGTGATTGATTAGAGAAGAGCGGATGAACTAATGAAAAAAGACTCTCCTTATAATGTTTTTATGAGTTGAAAAGGTAAAACTTTCTTTATTCGAACGAAAAACCCGAAGCTTTTTTAAAATCTCAAATGGTATCATTGCATGAAATTTAAAAATATATACTGCTACTACTACAACTACTACTGAGATACTACCTGTTGTTGCTTGCTTCCGAATCAAGCAATAAAAATCCCTAAAATCTTACAGCGCAGTCAAAATCAATCGATAGTTTAATATAGTGTCTTGGTTGTTTCTAAAAATAGCGATTGCTTCTCATGATTATGCTGACAAATGTGATTGCTAGGTAACGTCTGATTTTTTAAGCAGTCATCATTTTGTTTTACTTCTAGATATCAACAACGTTGTTATTCATGATAAAAATCGTAGGCCTAAAATGTCGCTCGGAAAAGCAATATTGACAAATTCTATGAGCAAATTGCTACATCTCCTACAGACGGAGCACCAGCCACAGTTCCAAAATCAAACCTTTTCTTAAACCATTCACTTTATGGTGGAATAAAAAAACGTGAAGCAAAAAAACAAAGAAAAGAAAAAAAATAAAGGCAAAGAAACATGCGTTCAATTGATTAAAAGTATGTACTACTCCAGAAAATATTATTTTCAAATGTGTCTGAGCGGAAGCAAAACGCCCAATTTTGGAAGCAAAATCCGCTAGCCGGTGCGATTAAAACAGAACTCCTGATTGCCGTATAAACCCACCAAAAATCTGGAAAATGATCAAAAAGTTTTCAAGTTTGGTCAGTTCTTATCTCATAGAAGAATTAAAAAAACAACGAAACTGCAAAATCTGACCATGAAAAAGCAATCATGCTAGCAATGTGATTTCATTCTAAAAGCAGCACTACTTTTGAACGATTGCAGGTCCTTTTTTTTTAATTTTAACCTCAAATCCAGGTTATTTTGAAGAGTAAAACACTGAAACAAACTACATGCCGATAAAATCAACGCAGATTGAAAAATCATTTTACAACCTTTTACGCCAATCTTTCTTGTGAGAGTGAAATGAACATATGAAACGTAGAAATCAACATATGAATGGTGGAAGTCTACACTTGAAATGAAATGCGGAATTTAGTTATTTATTTTATTTCATCTTTCTCAGTAACAACATAACTATTGGTGGTGTGCACTGAGATCGGTCGCCATATATTGATCCGAATGACATACATTCCAATTGCCGCATGCTGACAAAATAAAAAAATGACACATTTCGCATAAATCAGTTTTCCTAGATCTCAAATCGACATCTCATTCTTGGTAAAAAGTTTCTTTTTTTTAAGTGTGTTGTGATGCTAAAAAAACTGTGCTGTAAATGGCACCTCAAAATCATAATTATTATGATAATAATAACGGTTTTGTTTTATGAAACTTACTTATACCTGAGCAAGTGTTGGTAGCAGTAGTTCAGTTTTCAAGTTTTAATCTGTTGTGCATTCGTGCCGTTTAATTGGAATCAGCAACGGCTATTTGGTTATTTAAACGAGTATATTTGTATCATCTTTTAAGTATATAATTATGCTTTAGAAAACTGCTTTCAAATTATGTCGATTCAATACAATTTTTATCACGTTTTGTATAACGTCACTCTCTCGGCCATAAACCTCGCAAATTGAGGTCGGTTAGAAAGAAGGAGCAATGGCCCGTTCATTACAAAAATAACCAGTCAATCGACTGACGATCCGCCGCAGGAACAGCCACGTCAAAACCACGTGACGACATCAAATTAGCAATTTCTCTTGGGAGATCTGCAGTGCATTGCAAAATCATTAAAACAATCATTGTACTCACTCCAAATATTTATCTGGCTCTTTTACATCTGGCATTCGGTCTCCTGTTTTAACTTCGAAAAACCAACTCCAAGAATAATAAGGTCTCTGTTGTGGTCCCGTTATTTTGCATTCCATTGCATATGCACCTGTTGCAAATATTAAACTACATTCGGGCATGGGAACACTTCCACCGTGGATCAAGGCTTGCAGCAAAAACGTTTTTTGGCTCCAGGCGTCGGAAGAAAGCACAGAAAACTTGTTTTTGTAGTATATAAACAAATTTTTGCACAAGTCAAACTGTAGCAAGACTATGAAGGAAGTCATTTTTAAGTAAAATGCACGTGGTAAGCAACTGTATGAACTACGATTTTCTCGACTCTCATCTCTAATTCAATGGGAAAAACATACTGCATTTCACTGAATCGAAGTCTTAACTTGAAATAGAAATACAACTTTACCATCACGAACAGGTTATGCATATCAAACGGAAATTCTCTGCGTCGACCCACCTTCCCGCTGTACAGGCACCGGCGAGGGAATCCCAATGCGATTCAACGGTTACTTGCGGTCGGGTTGGGCCACGATCTAGCTACGTCTGTGCTGTGGACCCACTCTGTATTTATTAACCTGAACCTTGGAGGCAGCCCTAAATTCAGTGACAGTTAAAGTTACTCCAAACAAAATCGGCTACTGGTCCAAAGTTCGTCAATAAAGTTAACATGTAAAATAAGCTGATTATGCCTTTGTACCTGGAGTGTTTGGGAGTGGAAATTCCAGAGTTTCAAACTCGTATTCTTTGGTTGGATCTTTAATATCATACTTCGGTATAGCCTTGGGCCAAATAAATGCACCTGCGTCTGTAAAATTGCAATTTCAATGAATTAAAAAAATTAAATGACTGGGTAGTGTTTTATTTTTAAAAGCATAAAAATATCCTCAGGGATTTAATCAGATTTCATGCGATGTTCAATGTATAGCACAACGTCAATTTCATATTTGTCATTGGTAGTATTCCTTTTGCTCCATTGTGAAGATCCAGAGTATAAGCTTACATTTGCATTAATTACAGTTTAGACTTGTGCGAACCATGGTAGACCTTACAAACATCATTTTTACTATCAAGAACTACCGCTAATAACGCTGAGAATGTGTTTTTTTTGTAAACTTACTGCTTAAATTGTGTTTTACCAGAAACGTATAGGAATATTAGTTGACTAACCAAGTAATGTTTCTTTTCTTATAGATCTAGTTGTGAGCTTAATTCATTGAAGTTATGTAGTACATAAAATAGAATTCAAAATTATGCGATCACTCTTGAGGGCTGAGGAAGCTGAAAACATATAACAGGCTAATAACACGACGTAATTGGTAAACAAGATGAAGAAGAATCGATGTGTTAAACGACCCAGTTGGATCGACCTCTAAAAAAAATTTCGCCGTATTGGTGATCCAGACACAGAACTTGACTACGATCTACCGATGTGATCGACTTTGAGAAGACGATTTTAAGACAGCATTTTAAGACAGCTCTTGTACTTCATCGAGGACACCAGTTGTAGAATTTGGGCTTGTGTAGAGTTTAAAATTGATTGCACAATTTAAAATCTTATTCGATGTCTTATTGATATAGAATAGAGGCTAGACAAAACGCAAAATATAAATCGGTTTGTAGGGGAAAGGAGGGTGATTTGATACGGGAGGTGATTTGATACAGCACCCCTACGGAATTCCATAAAATAAATTTTAGTTAATTAACGCTACCACGTGAAAGAAAGTGTCGAAAAACTTCATCCAGTTTATAGGAAAAGCTGGTTTAAATGAATTTGAAAGAAATGAAGAACAGAAGTTATTTTTGTAAAGTTTTTGTAAAATTTCGTTTCCAAACTTCAGCTTGACTGCAGAATTAAAGAAAGGGTTAATAAAGCTGCCAATAAGGTGGAGTAATTGTTGCTAGATTAGGTTGTTATCTAGTGCAGTTGTTTTTTCCAATTACTTTTCCTAGGATGTTAGTTGTCGAATTTCTATCCGAAGTGCTGGAAAGGAGATTTGATACAGTGCATTGAAGGTGATTTGATACGGTGTATCAAATCATCTTCCATATTATAACAACATGGTATGATCATTTGATGAAACTTTTTGGTGTCTTGGAGCATGGAAGACAATTAAAAAAGCACAGAGCACCTAATCAGTAGTTAGGTTGCCTACAAAAAGATTTATTAACCGGTTTCGTATTCTGATATAACTGCACAGTAATTATTGTAGGCTATGGTGCTGGTAGCACCTACAAGCTAGCAATTACTCTTATTTCAGATATTTTGTATTTGAATAGAACTTTTATTCTATTTAAACTTGCTTTACAGTAATTGCACGACTAAACAGTATGCCGTTTAAATATGAAAGAAAAACTAATCGATGTTTTCGATCACCGCCGGATGTGTTGAAAAGAGCAGCTAGATGTGTCACCGAAGAAGGTATGTCTTATCGAAAGGCTGCTGCCAATTTTAATGTCGACAAAATGACTCTAATGCGATATATGAAAAAGAAGGAGGCAAATCCCACTTGTACTACTGGTTATCAAGCTACCATTCTAAACAATCGAATTTTTTCACCGGAGATGGAACAACAGTTATCGTCTCACATTGTTCACTTGGCTGATATGTTTTTTGGACTGTCAGTTGAAAAATGCAAAGAACTTGCATTTCAATTTGCTGCTGCAAACAACTTATCTATTCCACATTCTTGGAAAGTAAATAAGAAAGCTGGAAAAGAGTGGTGGAAAGGGTTCAAAGAGAGGCACCAACTTTCAATAAGGACTCCTGAAGCCACATCAATTGGCCGCGCATCAGCTTTCAATCATCACAATGTAAAAGAATATTTTGACAATCTTGGCATTGTGTTAGATAAGCATCAGCTTACTCCGGATCGAATTTTTAATTTAGATGAAACTGGTGTTACTACCGTTCAAAATCCAAAAAAGGTTGTAACTGCGACTGGAACAAAAAGTGTGGGTTCTATAACATCTGGAGAAAGAGGCGAGCTTGTCACTGTTCTTTATGCAGTGTGTGCTGCAGGGCATGCTTTGGCTCCTATGCTGATCTTCCCACGAGTGCGATACAGGGAACACTTTATTCGTGGCGGTCCACCTGGATGTATTGGAAGAGCAACCAGATCTGGTTGGATCAATGCAGATCTTTTTGTTGATTTTTTGATGCACATTAGTGAGCTTACTGGCTGCTCGCCAGATCGCAAGATTTTAGTGCTCATGGACAATCATGAATCACATCTGTCTATTGCTGCAATTGACAAGGCAAGAGATTTAGGTATTGTTCTTTTAACAATACCTCCAAAAACATCCCATAAATTACAGCCTTTGGATGTATCTGTTTATGGGCCATTTAAAACTGGATACAACATAGCAATGGACAATTGGATGAGGACTAACCCAGGAAAGAATGTGACAATTTATGAGGTTTCGTCGTTAGTTAAGGAAGCCCAAATGGTTGCAATGACTCCACGAAATATAATGTCAGGATTTTGTTCGACAGGTAACTGGCCATATAACCCTCAAATTTTTGACGAAACTGATTTTGCCCCGGCTTTTGTTACTGATCGTGACATTATTCAAGATTCTGGGAGCAGTTCTGCAGATCCTCAAGCTTTTCAAAGTAAATTGGGCAATGAACAAGCCTGCAATTCTTCTTTGGATAGGCCTACTAGTCACCGCGACAATGCTTCAGGTGATGTTGATCAGTTAGCTAATTTTCTCGAAAAAGCAACTCCAACTTCATCAAGTCTTGACACGGCTTCTAATTTCGTATCTCCTCAAGATGTTTTACCTCTTCCCAAAGCGGCATCAAAAAAAAATTCTATTAGAAGAAGAGGTAAAACAAGAATATATACCGACACTCCTGTTCGTGATGAAGTAGAAAAAAGGCAAACACAGAAACTACCTAAAAAGTCAGCTGATCGTGGAAAAAGTACTAAAAGAAAATTGTTTTCAAAAAAAAAAGCACCATTAGTGATCAGGTCATCTTTTACTGATGAGGAAGGCATAAAACTTATATACAATGAAGATAGTCACTGCGAGTTGGAGGAGAAAATTGAAGTTAAGTTGGGTGATTATGCAATTGTATTGGTGGCTGGAAAATCAAGGTCATTAAAATTTGTCGCTCGGATCGACAAGTATGATAGGGATGATTGTGAATATGAAGGAGTGTTTCTCCAAAAAGTCAATAAGAAAATTGACTCTTGGATGGGAGATAAAGGACAAACTTTTATTGTAAATGAAAAAGATGCTGCTTCATTTGCCCCTGATGACATTGTGCTTATACTTCCTGCTCCAGTTGCTGTTGGTGGGTCAGAAAGAAGAAGTAATCAATTGCGGTTTAATTTTGACTTCAGCAAATTAGACCTAGCTTGAAGTTTCACAAGCCTGTGCTAGTAATTTCAATTATGAGCAGAATCTATTTGTAAATACTAGAAGAGCAAACATTTTCCTAATACCACACAAAATTGCTATTATGCTAATTCTTTGAAATTTGTTTGGATTTTTCAACTTAGTCGCTTGTACTTGTTTATTTTTTTGACATGTTTCAGTTTTAGTGTACATGTTAGAATCAAAATACAATATGATTCGACTTTCACATGCATTAGTGTTGATGCTTTTAGTTTAGCATACAATTCTTGTAGTAAAAACTTGACTAACTAAGGTTAGAATTGAGCCACTATTTGATGATTCACTCAAAATAATAATTAATACAATATTGAAAAATTATTCAACTATAGCTTATTGAAGTGTAAAAGCACATTGAAGCAGTGAAACCTCAAAAAAATAAGCTTTCTCAAGCATACCGTATCAACTCACCTTCCCCTGTATCAAATCACATTTTTGGCGTATCAACTCACCCTCCCAGGAAGGAGGGTTGATACATTTGGGTACCACTTTTTAACTACTAGTTGAGTAAAAAGTACTCAGTTTAAAACATCGTAGTTTTTCCCGAAAAGTGAGCGAAGAAGCCTAGTTTTATTTGTGCCATCAACCAAATATCTATCACAAGCCGTTTGGAATTGAAAGACAAAAATGTAAAAAGTGTCTCAAATCACCTTCCCTTCCCCTATACTAGCATTGGTACGTTTGTAGTCAAATCATAAGTAAGCACCTATTTACAACAAAACATTGCACCTGCATTATTCACTGCATGTCTACTTGAGGTGAAGCTTGTTTGGTCTACCGCAACTTCGCACAGATTCAAACTATGAATGATGCAAAGCTGGGAAACGTTAGCTCACACGGAAACTACGCATGGTAGTAACAAAAATATGAGCCACGAAAAAATTAAAATTTACGACGTGCGACGTTCAACAACCATCAAAAAATCTGAGTGAATCCTTTAAGAATATGAAACGCCATTAAGAGTTAACGCTATAGTTGTGTATCTTTTTTGGAAAAGAAAAAGGAAGCAAATCTTTTCTTGGTTTTTTTATCCAACTATGCTTCTACAAACGCAAGAGCTGCAATTAATTTATTTACAACTTCACCACGTGAGGTTTGGAGCCCAGGGCTTATATTTTCTGGTCTCAATCTTGTGGGGTCGAGGTCGTTTGCAACAAATTTTGGTGATTACAAAACTTTGGCTTCCAGACGTAAAACCTCGGTTTGAAGTGAAGATGCAAACATGCTACATGGGTCTGTTTACAATTATGACTGCTTTGAAATACATGTTGCTGCCGCTTTTCCTAAAGCCGAACAGCGTGTTTCTAGTATGTACCGTTTCCTACCGTAATTTTATCTGAAGAGGAGAGTTATCATAATCAAACGAATCACAGTGTACGGTTTTGCACTCAAGGCAAGGGCAATCTTCTTACATGCTTTTTGGTGGAGCTGAGCTTCGTAAATTGGTGTTCCTTGAAAATAAAAACGCTTGTCCGGAAGCTGTAATATCTGAATAATACAAATATAAGAGACTGCAAGAGGCTACTTCTTTTAGACTTAGAAAACAAAAGCATAAAAATAGCTTCTGAAAGGTCAATTTGTGACCCCAAGTCTGAGATATAGGGGAATGCATGTTTATTTTCATCTTACGGTCGCAGAGACTCGTGTTGAGGCAGGCTTCGGAGTTACTATCAACGCAGACAACACGTATTTCTATCAATTTGTGAGCACTGCAGTAGCTGTAACCTGGGACAAGTAAATGATGGAAATGCTTACTCGTTTAATCAGCCAATAGATTCAACCAAACCAAACTCATCTCTATCTTTGATCACTTGAAATACAAATGGGTAATGGGGTAAGTTATTTATGAGGTGGTGACCTGTTGATGGGTTTCTCCAATCGAAATCAACACAGTTACCCAGGGGCACGCCTCGACTCTGCAGCCCTCCTCTACACTGAAGTAATATCAACCAAAAGTTACAAATGCAAGAAATGTTGCAAACACAGAAACAAACCAACATAAACTTTGTGACCACTACTGTTATTATAGTTGATGTTGTTACCCGATCCCTTTCGAGGGATAGGAGCATGGCAGAAAACCATAAAGTACTAGTGGCCGAGTATCTACTCAAGGCCTAGGCTAGGCCTAGGAGATCGTAAGGAAAGGCAGAGTCAACAAAGAGTGAACAGTGCATAGAGTCCGTAGTTGGACAGCACCGAATGAGATGAGTGTTACTGGGTCTGATGACCGCAGACGTAGCCCGAAAGATTTTCAATTTTGCCAATTCTAGAAAAACAAGAGTTTAACAAAAGGCTGTGTCCGTCGCAGCGAAAATGAAAAGATACAGCAAGGGTGACAAGAAAGCACAAGTTCCTCTGTGGATATGGAGGGGACCTGTGTGCTGAAGAATTTTGATGAGACAGTCAGAGAAAAATGAAGAGTGGATACGAGAGGAGAAAGACTGCATAGAACTAAAGATGGCTGGAGCATCTAGTTTGGTCAACTAATCGGCCGTGTCATTACCCGGAAGAAATGAGTAACTGAGGACTCATTTTAGCCTGATAGAAAAGGAGGAGGAAAGAAAGGATAGTTCGTGCCAGTTGTGCCAGAGAGTAAGAGTTAGAAGGAATTACAGATGGGTGGACAGTGTAACAAGAACAGAGCAAGAGTCTCACCGGAGGATACTGGAAAAGAAGTTGCAGACTTGTTGATGCTGCAGAGGCTAGCGGAGAGATTAAAGAATGCAGCAGTCATCAGCAGAAAAGCTTGAAAACACTGTGCCTGCCGAAAAAGAAAGGGTGGCCCCAGCACCACAAAATAAGCAGCTGACTAAAACTCCAAAGCCTTCTTTGGCAAAAGCAAAAGACTCAGAGCCACCAGTCTCAATCACTAGACCGTGATATAGGAGAAACTCAAGTTGGATAAGAGTTACACCTTGAAAGGAACGAAGAAGGTGAGAGCAAGAGCATGGAGTAGAGAGAGTGAGCCCCTCGCTGAAGAAAGACGAATTTCAAGAAAGAGAAAAAGGGCAGGAAAAGGAACATTGCTCGGGGACGAAGAAGAAAGCATGAGCGAGTAAATGGACCCAAAGACTGTCTGGGAGGACACGGAAAGTCTTGGCTTCATTCTAAGTATGACCAAATCTGAAATGGGAACGAAATTGGGAAAACAAAGGCCCGCTTATAACATGACAGGACGAAATATGCCAGGGTGACTCGTAAGGGAGATAGGGATGCTTCAGAGAAAAGAAGAGTGATGGGGGAGACGAGAAGCAGCCGGTGAAGGCGTTCCTACTTGGTTCGTTGGTAACGCTGAGAAAATAAAACCATGCGGGTGATGCATAAGTGAGAAGAGCCAAAGAAATGCTTTGTAAAAAAGAGAAATGGTCTCCTTGAGGGAGCCCACGAGGAAGCAAAGATACAGCGTATGACTTTGATAGGAGGGAAGAATTTACCTAGAGTAAAGGTACATGTATAGAAAAGGAAATATAGCGGTCAAAGGTGACCAAAAAAAATTTGGGAGCAGAACTGATGAGGAGAGGCGAGTTGAGTGAGGAGAGATGAGGCTGAAGATTAGCTTCGTGGGGATCCACAAAAAAGATGGAAGCCTCACATTTGCTTAGATTGAGAGGAAAACACTATTAATCCGACCAGTGATAAAGTCGAATCAAGATTCCGATTTCTGCCTTCGAAGCAGAGGGTATCGATGAGGAGAAGAACCAGACGGCCAGGTAGTCAGCATCAAGAAAGTAGCGGACGGAAAAAAGTAGAAGCGCAAGGAAATTGTTGATGAGAATAGATAATAGAACAGCGCCAAGAACGGATTCTTGGGCAACATCTCAGCGTATTGAAACCATGCAAGGCGTCTGTCAGAAAGAAAGCATTTGGTCCATCAAACTAAGTAAATAGGGAGGCCAGCCGAAATAAGCTTGTGAAAGAGAGCGAGATATCAGACAAAGTCAAAGGCTTTAAAGAAGTTGATTGTGGAAAAGATTGTCAGAGAGCACGGATTGGGTTTCTTAAACCTATCCAAAATGAATCAAAATAGACAAAAAAAGTTGACCAAGGGTATACCAACCAGAGAGGAAACTGGCCTGGAAGGGAGAGAGCATGCAGTTACTCTTCAGAAAGAAGAGTAGACGGGGTGCAACGATCAGGACAAACAGCTTTGAGACGCAGAAGGCGAGAGAGATAGGCCAGAAGGAAGCAGGTGAGTCTAGAGTCTTTTATTCTGTTAATAGGAATAGTTAATGAAGAGTTACAGATGAAAGGAAAGGAATAGGAAGATCAGGAAAGATGGAAGATGAGAAGAAGATCCATGACATAGCGAGGGAGAGGCTTAAGCATGGGGAAGGCAACTCTATCTGGGCCAGTAGTAAGGGAAGAGGATAGGTTGGCCGCAGCCGCAAAAAATTCACTGCAGGTGAGCAGAAAGCAGAAAAACAAATGAGACTACACGTGCAGGACTGTCGGCGGAGCTCAGACAAGTAACTTTTGGTTGTGTTGTGCAAAGCCTTTGTTTAAGATACAGAAAAGTGAGCACTCCAGTCGTCGGCATACATCGATGCCGACTCCTAGGGAGAAGAACAGTTATGAAAATTACGGAAAGAAGAGAAAGTCGCAGAACCAACAACAAATCGAAGTATAGAATAGACCAGAGCTACTCCATTAATTTTGACGGGAGTCCAGTTGGATAGGTTTAGTACTTCCAGAGGTCCAGAAATATTTTTTACTTACAATGACAAAAATGAAACCCTCATTATCAGTAAATATAAAAAAATATTTTGATTTTCTTTTTGTCTACCCGCTCTACGAGTCTACACTAATCATCAAAATCAAAAATAAAATGAACTTAATGTAGTTTATTCTGCCGATTTTTTGAAAAATGCACATTTCTTATTTTTAGCCAGTTCTCAAAGCTTGGTTCATAGAAGTAACAGCAAATCAAAGGTGGTGGTAGGGCGTTTGGTCTTCGTACCACACAGTTGGCTATCGTGTGCGGCAGTAAGATCAGCCAGTACAATGCCTGGTTTATTGTTTCTTCAAAACAGTGTTCAACGTCACAGGTTAGTTTAAACACTTGATCGGTTATGCATTGACTACGCCTGAAGCCAGCTTGTTTATCAGGAAGTTGGGGGTCAAAAACAGGTTCTTGGCGCCTCAAGAGTAATCGCTCAAAAAGCTCGTAGGAAATGCTCAGCAGCGATATAGACTGGAACCTCTTTCAATTATCAGGTGCTTTACCAGGTTTTGGTACCGAGATAACCGTGGCCGGTGGCCATATTGCGGGAATTGTTTGGTAAGGGACGCAGGCAGTGTAGAATTTTTGAAGCCATGTATCACATTTGGGGCCTCAGTGCTTTAGAATATATCTGACAAGATATTGTCTGGGCTTTGAACTTTACCACAGTTGATCGGTTTAATTGCAGAGGTACATTTGGTGGATAAGAGAAGCATGACAAAGAGACCTTTAGTACTGGGAAATAAAATTTTTCCTGTTTTTCATGCTGATGGTGTTGTTTGTTAGTCCTTTAAAGGTGGTGTTGGCCAATGCTAATGATGTGCAGTTGCACCGAAGGCGCGAAAATTTTTTCTATTTTGTTTGAAAATAACTTAGTAGTGAGAACAAGTTAACAAAGTTTGGTAAAATGGGCATGGGCTTTTTCGCAAACCGTGGCGGTACCTACTATTTCTCATCCTGGAGCTTGAGGTCCAGTTTCAATACTCGAAAGGTCCGGATTCGGATCGCGATCCGCCAGTTGAGTAGCCCTGGAAGAGACTGTCTCGTGCCATACCTTAATCTTGGCTTTGGTGACGACGGACGAGGCACGTCAAAGGATGAGATGTAAGCCTGTTGGTCTCATCCCTTTTGGGACCAGAAGCAAAAAGATTGCGTCTTTCCCTTACCGCTTCTTCCGTTTTAGAAAACCACCAAGTTTAAGATATGCGTTTCACGCGGACAAAAGTAATCGAAGATTTGGCTGCATTACTGCAAAGAGGTAAAGAGCGTAACAGAAGAGGACAAAGAAAGAGAGAAGTATTTCTCTGCAGAAGGACAGTGCAAATTCATGTAAAAAGCAAGATCATCCCAACGAGCTTTCTGAAAATTAAAAGAAAGCCACTTATTGGGGGGGTGGAGAGTTTAGAAACAGAGATAGTTAAAAGGATTAGGAGGTGGTCAGAGCTCAATTCTTGAAGCCCGTGTAGCGGTTTCGAACCCGGTTTTTATGTTTACAGTGTTTTTGATTTAAGTTGTCTTGTTTCATCTTATCTTTTCAGCGCTTTTAGTTAATTTCCTTGTTGCGCAGTTTAGTTAATTAGGGCATATTTTAAGTTTCTGATTTTGCTTGGGGCATGTTTTGGAATTCTTTAAATCATTTGACTTTGCTTTTACGGTATTCAATTCAGTTTGATACCGTTCAGTTCAGTTCAGTTGGTTCGGTTTTGTTTAGTTTCATTCAGTTCGGATTTTCTGTTCAATTCGTTAATAAATGGATCCGTTCTTTTGTTTAACAATTTGACCAAGGAGAAGCTGCAGCTAAGATCGACAGTTTTACGTAAGATCGCCAGTTAACCAAACTGGTGATCGCTACACCCGTCCTACCAGCAGGAGAGGGAAAGAGAAGAAGGGGCGAGTGATATGACAAAAGAGGAGCGACTTCAGAAGAAGCGATAAAGAAGAGTAGGGATGTCAGGCTATTGAGGAAAAGGAGGTTAGAAGAAATGATCTAATTGAATATTTCCTTCACAAGAGTGTCTGAAGTACTTCTTGAGTCCCAAAGGGAATGAGAACAATAGAAGTTTCCTGAATAAAGAAATTTTCGGAGAAACGGAATACAGAGGAAAAAATGGAGTCGGTTCTCCACCAAAGAAGAGTAAACATGAGGAGCGTAGATATTTAGGAAAGAGAGAAGAGAGGATTTTATCAGAAAATTGTCAACACCCACGTAATCGGAGTAAGGTCAAGCGGAGAGAAAGAAGATTGATATTTAAAAAAAAGATAGATTCTGTCTGACAAAAACGACGACACCATGTTGTTATCAAGTAAAATAGAGCCAGACCAGGAATGAGTGCGATCAGATTGCTCCTGCGTTTCATGGGAGAGCACTGACCAAGTCAAAAAAGAAAAGGAAGCGGGGAGCTGGAAGTGGGAAATGGTGGGAAACAGACAGAAAAAGGGGAAAGGGATTTGGTAGAAAGAAAACTGCAGGCTTGAAAGCGAGGATAAAGGGGGAAGAACGGCATTGATAAAAGAGGTGGTTGGGTGCGTTGCAGTAAACAGTGTACGTATACGTACTGGATGGCTACAGACAAGCTGACACAGTGTTGATAAACTGGGGATCCTCAAAAGAAGTTGAGATGCAGCAGGGAGGACAGCTCCGGGAGTGCTATCTGGAAAGGAAGTTAGAAAGACAGGAAGGTACATTTTAAATGCACTCATTTAGAGTCGATAGAGCACTGCACTGCCCTACCCCTCCAAATCTCACTGCCGGCGGACACAGATCTGTAAACGATTGAGCCGGCATTAAAATGAACGTTGCCGTTCATCAGAAGTAGAAGATCAATAAGGCGACAGAAATAGAAAAAAGAAAGCAAACGAAGAAAAGACAGGCAAACGAATTTAAAAAAAGAGCGTGCTGCCCCTCTGCAGTTGTTCAAAGGGCAGCACTGCAAAAAAATGTTTAGGGTGAGGAAAGCTCGGGATATCTGGGACACTTGGAGAGACCAACAGGCATTTCAACCCAAGCCAGAGCTCTGGGGATCCGCATCATCACATTGAGGCGACTGTTGATTGATGCTGCCTTGTGATATCCCGATGATAAAATCACTTTCTGTATGAGCGATGAACATCGTTGCCCTTCAATCAAGCATAAACCAGACAACATGGACAAAGTAGAACAAGGTTGAATATAAGGAAAAAAGGGTTTCCAGAATGTTTAAAATTTTGTCTTTTTTTGAAAGATTTTCTCCTTTTTAGCTGCTAACAAACGTTTTTTTGAAGAATGTTTTGACGGACCACCGTCTCCTACCCTCCTTTCTCCGCAACCCAGTACGATTCTGAAATAAAATGCACTTACCGAAAATGTTCCTTTGAATTTGTACATGTACCTTTCTTTTATTTTATTGTTGACTTGCTTCACAAAAAGCGTTTTGTTATAGTGTTGTAAAAAGCCCATTTTTCCTGGGCAATATCGGAGATAGACATTTCGTTTTTTAAAGCGATATTGCTTGCTACTTGGGTCATTGTGTGATTGAGCCGTTATCACAAAGTTACGAGGGGCCCCACCATGTCTCAGTAAATAGCGATTATTCTTTTTATCTTCCATAATCCCCCGGCATTCAGGCACCATGGCCTCACAAAAGCGTTTGGCATCTCTAAGATTCCCAATGAAGACTTCTATAAATCTTGGAGGTTTTTCTCCTTTTTTCAATAATTTCTTCGGCTTTGGCATTGGCAATTCAAATGATCCATTTTCGCTTGCTTTCATTATTATTTCCGCATTTTTAATCGACATGGGTATATTAAAGTCGAGATACTTGTCTTGATAAAAATCCCAGCGGCATTCACCTACACAACAATGGCCACTAGTTAAAGCATCCGCTTTGCAATCGGTAGACCCGAGTTCAATTTCCTTGTGGAGCCATACCAAAGATTTAAAACAAGATAGTGACAGATCTCCTTTTTGGGGGCTCAGCATTGGAGTTAACCTGGGGAAAATGAAATATAAAGTCGAGATACTTGTCTTGATAAAAATCCCAGCGGCATTCACCTACACAACAATGGCCACTAGTTAAAGCATCCGCTTTGCAATCGGTAGACCCGAGTTCAATTTCCTTGTGGAGCCATACCAAAGATTTAAAACAAGATAGTGACAGATCTCCTTTTTGGGGGCTCAGCATTGGAGTTAACCTGGGGAAAATGAAATACGAAACTCAAGTCATTCAATCATGCACCGAACCCAAACGATGAGTAAGTAGAGATCATGACCGTGTTTTCTTCCTAAGGCTGTGGTGTATACCACGCAGTGACGAATTTAAGGGAGCGGGGGAAAGATAGTAGGCAATGGCACCAGTCAAACAGCATCACAGCAGCAAAAAATATTTCATGACTTTTGGAGACCGAAATAAACAAAGAAAGGGCTTTAGATCTGTTTAAAGATCAAAATAGACGGACCTCTCGCTTTCAAAAGTTGATCTCTCAATAAAAAGATCTTCAATTTTACAAAATGCTTTACCTTCTCTCCCTCAAATATGTTTCCAATCACGCTATTAGCATCACTGGCGTTTATACAGGTTGAGTGCTTAAGTTTGTTTCTGTTCCAAGACTTTGGGTTTTTTTCTAGTCTTTTAGGATGGAGTATATTGGCATCGGCTATAAAGTCTATTGGCCCACAAAGTTAAGGGCTGCTAATCTTTTATTGCAAAACTGCTCATGCCAAGTGAAACACGAACTATCAGCAACTGAAACATACCTGGTTCGAGCTCGATGTCCATTTGCGGTTCACCGTTGATGTACAAAGTGAGTTTTTTGACAACAATTCGTCTAATATCAATGATAATTTTAGTGTAAGTTGAATGCATTTCTTTTCCGACCATGAAGTACTGTAAATCGGACAATCCGTCCACATCCGCTCGATACTCGGCAGATTGGTTCAAATTTTCTCTTTCAAAAAGAAGATGGGTAAAAATACAATAATTCAAATATTTCAGCTATATTGTTTTCAATCCGGATTATGAAATTCTACAACAAACTGGGATCCAACAATCGGCTAATCTTGCACCAGCAAGGGGCTACACGCTACAGTAGGGTGCTTTTGTAGCCCTCATGTCAAAAAATCATCTTGTACTTATGACCATTTTGTGCCATTTCGTTGAAAAAAAACTCCTGTAAAGTTTTTTGAAATCCCACGACCTCTAGGAAGTCATTCGGGGCCATAAACCTAGAGCAGCGTGAAAATAAACTAATTTTACAAAAGTTGTTTTCTGAAAGTCAAATCAGCAAAATATGAATGTCCACATCATCTAAACTGAGTCCTGGCATAGAGTAAAACCACCAAAAAGAATTTAAACATTTATGGAATAATCATGTGACTTCTATCATTTTTTTGTTCCACCAATGAGATACTTTTTGTAGAATTTGAATTTTTTATTCTACAGTTTTGTTGACCTCATTTAGTAGCTTTATTTGCTTACTGTAATAATACCACAAATATTAGAACGTTTTAATTCAGTACAAGTTATCTTTGTAATTGCTACTTTTCAAAAAGCAATTTTTCATTATGAAACAAAAATGTTGATGTGAAAACTATTATCTTTTTGAATATTGATGCGAGAATGCTGCATATATAGAACTAAACGAGCTAAGCTGGCATAGCTGAAAATACAAGCCCGATGGTTAAAACTTAATACTAAGTAGATGTAAAATTGTAAAACGTAAAATTCGTTTGAAAATATTGATTGCTAAAAAGTCTTGCCAATCATTTTTGGATTTCTAACTTGAACTGACCGGCAGAATATACAAGAAGTCCCAAATTGGCCCATCTGCAAAAAAGGTTGGACGTACCTGGTTTAGTGGGGTTTTTGGAAGTCACATTAACTGCCCCAGAAAAGTATAGGTTTAATGAAAGTATTTGTTTCCTTGATTTTTACATTATACCCGAAGTTGTCAACAGTTTTATTTTGAACTAAATAATCGGCAGTGAGGTTTGTAGGCTACAAGTGATGATAATGGTTGATCCAAACAAAAGTCCACCCAAAAACCGTGGCACAGGAAAAATTTTTGGATTATGAGAAGCAACAATCTTAGTCGTTGATTCGGATGTTACAGGACTTCATCTTTCAAGTGGTAGACAAATTACTTGCTGTCACATACACCTTGTAGAGTCTCAAACCTGTATTCACCTGCGTAAAACCAAATGTGAAATGGCAAAAACTGTACTTGAAAAAGCAATTCCATTTTAAGGTAAAGCAAATATTCCTCTGATAAGTGAAAGAAAAACTTTGTAAAAACTCATCAAAGAAGTTGGTGAAAACGCAACGTTTTGAAGAATACCAAAGCGAAGAGGGAAAATCAAGTTTTTTTGAAAAGTGGAGGAAAGAAAAAAAATTGACTCAAAAAATATTTCCACATGACCTCTAAATGGTAAATTATCACTAAAAATTTCTGAAGATGGGGAGGTTCTCCGATCCATGAAAACACATTGTATTGCAACCTTTGGTTTAAAAAATGGAGGGTCGGAAAAGAAAATGATACGTAAAGAAACGCGTAACAGAAGTGAACATAGAGGACTAGCAAAAACTTGTCAAGATCAAGATATCACTTTATCATGAGCAACCCCATCAAGCAGCAGTGATGACAGCAGTTGCAGTGAATATAATTTGATGCCATGAAAAGTACTTCACAGTGTTCAAGTTCAAAACCACACCGGTTGACAAAAGTAAGAAAAGAAGTCTTGATTGAACCGGACTTACCGCAATCTCCCAAATTGCTTTCTTTGGCAACTCGATTGAACATGACACCAGCTCAACACAATGTATTCATAAAAGCAGTAGTTGACAAATCTGCTGAAAACTTTTTGAAAATTGAATTGATCATAGAGTTAAGCAGGCAAAACCAGACGGAAGACAACCGAGAAAAGAGAAACTACTGCAAAGCAAACTTTCCAAGCAACCAACTCGCTTCGCTACACAGAGATTCAACACTCGAGATGTCTATAGAGAATCATAAAGTTTTTGTGAGAACGCCTTGAAATTGCAGTGGGTACCAAAGATAATATAAAGGTACTTGGAGTTCCAGCATACGCATCAAGTAGTACAGGAAATGAAAATTGTAAACAAAACACTGCCAACCTGATCATGATTTTCTCGACTCTTGTCGTTGCCAGAATAGCATCGCAAATATGGTGTTTGACGCATCAGCTGCCAACTTCAGGCATGTTACAGCAGCTGTGTACAATCCAACATCATCATAATTAAGCACTCCTTTGGTCAGGATGTCAACATCGCATTTGCGCGATGGTTTTAACTCAAGTTTGCAATAATCTAAAGATTGAAACACCAAAATCACCAAAAAGTTGTCTTTTTTTGGAATTTAGAAAGCATTTTAATGCACTGCAACAAAATACTGCAGTGCATCCATTAGAAACCACTTAATAGAGTGCTAAAGCTGGCAAGTTGGTCAAATTTACCAATGAATCATGCTTCAACCATCTTACATTCGCAAGAGACATTTCAAAGAGAAGACAACAAAGAGCTGATGGAATTGTGTCTATTGCTACTGGGTACAAAGGATAGAATTTCCTTCAAGCGACCTGGAGCTGTGCGCAATAGAGATCGAAACCGATCGGGTCGACTGGGGCCGGTTGCTAATCAAGTCTGGTCGAGATTTCTGGCGGGCGGTCAGACCGGTCAAAAACCAGTCGAAAACCCTTTTTTGCGGTCAAATATTTGCTTTGTAACCTTTTTCATTTTTTGGACAGAAACCGTAAAATAATAAGCGTTGGCTTCGAAAATACTTGCATTTGGATAAAATATTGTTTGGCATTTATTTCGCTTCATGAAGCGAAGTGTAATTTGTGCAATATGCAACTGTTGCGTCCTAAAGTGTTCTGTTGAATCAATGGATGCTGATTGCCAAGGTTGCCGTTTTAATAGAGTTTGAACAGAACTGAACCGAAAATACCAAAATAATTAAGTTAGGAGTGATTGCCAAACGCTGATACGATAGACCATTTTGAGTTGCGAAAAGCAGCGGCATTTCTCAAAATTTTTGTCGTTATTGGCTTCTACGTAGTTGAAACGCTGAATCAATTCGGAAAATACGTGCTCTTTTCTGGAGTCGCCTTTACGGTAAAACATTCATATACTGTATCATACATCCTTTGTTGTAAAGACATGTATTTCAAATCAATTTGGCAAAGGACCTTTCTAGAAACAAAAGCAAAGTTTCATAACCTTTTATTTTCAGATTAAAATTACTCTACCTGCTTAAAGTCAGGTACTCATGAGAAATATTACCAAAACAACAAAAAAATTGTCATCAAAAAACGGTCAACTGGCGGAAAAATGCAATTTTTTCCGGTCGGGCCAGGCTACAAAAATCCCAGCATGTTCCATCTCCGGTGCACATAGGAGGTTGGTTGGCTGCAGTCACCTTTAATACTCTATGACAGAATTTTCCAACAGGGAGTGCGACATGAAGTTGAAGGGAATGCACATTCATTTTTGATGCATTTCTGACATTAAAATGTTTATATTTGAAATGTTACTTTACTTTGGAGGTAAAAACTTTTGTTGACAGCCTGGCTTTAGTCGACTCTATTCAAGCGCATAGGTGCAAACTTTAAAGTGTTTGAAATATTGGTGCTTCAAAGCTCTTGATATGTTGCATGAACTTAGGTCCTACACGCTTCGATCAAGTTGACGAACCACAAACAAACAAAGGTAGGCGCTTGATTTCGAAAAGTTTGAAGTTTCGCAAGTGCTGAAAATGCAGTGATTGGTGCGGTTACACGCAAAGCATGTATGAAAGATTCAGTGATAAAACAGCAGCATATAAAATTTGGTAATAGGACTGCAGGAAGTTTACTTATAGATTGATGCGTCAGTCTAAGCCAGTTCAGCCGTTTTGAGAAGAAAAATTTATTATAAGTTACTCAGCTACTAATTTCTATTTTTCTAAACGCACTGCCTTAGAAAACAAAAAAATTTATTTACGCCGGAAATTGATAGAAATGTTGTAACAACCGCACTATTTTCAGGTTACATGTTATAGCTTGTAATAGTCCGTATTGTCAAAATAAACTGATAGATTGATGTTGCTGTACAATTATTACCACTTCGTTATGTCAAAGAGAAGGAAATGGAACGATGACAAGGTACAGTTTGGGTTTACCTACACCGGCAAGAATGCTTTGCGAAAGCATCAAGTCATTCTTTGCCATGCTGTATTTTCCAACTCCAATTTGAAGCCATCTTGGTTGAAAGAGCACTTCTACTACAAGCTTGGTGGAAGCGATGTTGCAGGAAATAATACCACATCTCTTCAAATCAAAAGAATCCGTTTTGATTCTTTGGTAACCCTTTCGAAATCAATTTTAGTTTTTGTTGGGAAACCAATACTGCTGGCTTTGAACAAAGTGGCATATAAAGTAGCCAGACCCCAAAAGCCCCAATCGATTGCAGAAGACCTTATCAAACCTTCAGCATTGGAAATTCCAACAACTATTGTATGTTGGGACAGGAAGCAAAAAAAAGCTTGAATTATTGCCGCTCTCAACGTTATGCAGAGCTGCGTTAATGAGATGAGTGAAAATATTTTGGAATGGCGTAGTGGTTAGAGTGTCCGCTTCGCAGTCGGTAGACCTAGGGTTCAATCCCCTTGTTGAGTTATACCAAAAGACTTTAAAAATGGTATCCACAGCTTCCTTGCTTGACGCTCGACATTTAAGGGATGTTATGGAGAACAAGCCGGCAAGTTTGCTTGTTGTGTCCTTGGGCAAGGTACTTAACGGACGTCTCCACTTTTATTGGAAAGATAGGTGGCCCAGACAAATCGCAAATGGCAACTCCCAAGCTAGTGCGGACGTTCCGCCAAAATACAACGACACAATTCGCTTTCTCGTGAATGAAGGATAAATAGGACAAATAAAAAAAAGTTTTAGATCCAGTTGTCTCAGATATCACATCTACTGTAGCTCATTGAGGATCTCTCTGCAGTTGGATAAATTAACTGATTTATCAAATTGCTGTCAGCTCATTGCATTGGTTTGATATCTTCATAACAGTGGTGCTGTGAAAGACAAATTTTTGTTTTGCAAAGATCTAAAAACAACCACGCAGGGAAAAGTCGTGTAGCAGTTAAAGAAAGACATCTTTACCAAACATGATATAGATAAATTTATTTAAAATATTAGCTCCACACGGACTGATAGTGCACCTGCATTGTTAAGAAATTAATCGGGATTGCATACGCTGATCAAAAGGGAGATTGTGCGCTAACAAAACATTAACTGTTTTCCTCCTGCATTGGCAGCAAAAACACTGCCTCCAAATTTGGAGTTTTCCACAGACGTGTAAAAACTATCATCTGGATTAAGGTTCATGCTCTGAACCATCGCATCTTTAAGTTGTTTTGCAACAATCTGGGATCTAAATATACAGTTCTACTTTTTTCTCGGGAACTCGTTGACTTTCGCGGGAGCGAGCTTTATCCGATTTCTTCGAATTGCACGAGGAATTAAAAATTTTTTTGGAGGAACAAAACAGTGCCCCTCAAAAAGTAAAAATTACACAATTTTATGCCAATTTTGGATTGCTTGACTGACATTTTTACTCGAGTAGATTATCTGAGTATGTCTCTAGGAAAAAGAATTAATATTTTGAAATGTAGCGAAAAATTAAAGTTTTTCAAAGAAAAGTTGCCTATGTGGCATCGACGGGTGAAAGAAGTAATTTTTCGAATTTTTATCTTTTGCGGAAATGATTTGATGAGAATCGCCGATATTGTGCGCGAAGAAATCAAAGCTCATTTGCAAATGATCTCAAAATCGTTTGATGGATACTTTGCAGCTGCAGAATTAAAGATTTTGAAAGAAAAAATGATGAATCCATATTCTTATAGTTAGGACAATATGCCTGATGATAAAGAATCAAAAGAAAATCTTATTGATCTGCGGATATTCATACCCTTGAAATGCAATTTAAAAGCGAGGCTTTGGAAAAGTATTGGTGTTTGGCCATAAAAATGTTTTAGTTCTGATTCCATACACTAAAAGTCCTGATTCCATTTGCCACAACTTACCTATGTTGGTCTGGTTCAGTGCTCTATTTTCAATCTAGACGAAATCCAGAAATCGCTTGAACCGACAGACAGACATACAGATTGCTCGTAGCAACAAAGCACCACGTTTTGAGAAATTAATGATGGAACATCAAGAGCAAAAAAATTCATTAAAATTACATCAATACTTTGGAATGTTTTAATTGCTTTTTTATGAGAATATTTCGTCAATAAATAAAATGAAACCTTGTGCAGCCTACTGTATTGTAAGGGTTGCGAGAACACAAGAATAATTTCAAAGGACTGTGGAGTATAAACAAGATTAGGAACCACAGCTCTGTGCCATTAAGATCTTCCTTTCAGAATCATCCACTCTTCAGCTTCCTTTAGGAACTAATAACCAGTTCACAACTACCAAAATTAAAGAAGTTTGACCCATTTGCAATGCTTGTTTACAGCCTATGGTGGTCTTCATGCAACGCTGCTCTTGACTTGCCATTCAACGACCTGAAACTGTACAACTTTTTCACATTTGCTGAAATCGCCTACCACATTGCAACAAGTGCGCTCAAGGCGTCGGATAACCGCCCTAACTGCTGAGATAATGCCATTGTCGCATTTTAGCGTTGTGGTGCGGAGTCCTGATAAAATCACTCTTGTAAACATGTTGCTTATAATCAACCCCCACAAATGTATACACGGTCCATATTTCCGCTATAGAACAGAATTCGGAGAGTCAATTCTCCCTAAGCACATCAATCTTTGCCTTGCTTTTGCTGACCTTGTCATTAATGATTCCTGGTTTATGTGAGCCTGCTTCAACTTGATAATACCTTTCTCACCAAAGAAAATTAAAGCCGGCGCAGTAACGAAGCAATAAATGAGCTATTGAAAAAATTGCTTCTGTAAATATGGTGATAGTGCAGAGCGCGGAATGAAATTTAATTCTGACTTCCTAACAAATACAAGATTCGAAACGGATTAGCAAGACATTTTGCAGGTAATGGAAAAAACCGAAGATGTCTTCCGAATATACGAAAGCTGAAATCACATCAACAAAAATCCCAACTGCTTTTTAGGGTCAATATACAGTACCTAAATATTAACTTTTTATGACAAGTGGTCCATAACTTATACCCAATTTAAGTTATTGTCACAGAGTTTCATGTAATGTGTATTTGTTAATTACTTTCAGAAAAGGTAAATTGCATTCAAGTTAGTGACAATATGTGCAAAGAACCCACTTTTGGGATAAGTAGATTACAAATTCCTCACAGTTTGCTTGTTTTCAGATTGGATAGCGTGATATGAAATTGATTACTTGAAGATGAAGTCATTTTCAAGTGCATTTGATTTGGTGATGATATGTGTAAAAATTTTCTCCATCAAATTGGTAGATCACAGTTTTGCTTATTTTTGCAATGGTTTATATAGTGGTGACCAAATGACCCCTTAGATGATGTTTGCTAGTAACAAAATTATACAGGGATTACTTTTTGACAAATGGTCCACTTTGATCATAGATAGGTAAAAGTCAAATTTGCTGAATGTTAAATTTTCAGGGGCTCCGTAAGCACCCTAAGTTACGGCTAAAAACTCTTCAAAAAATAAAAGTTCATTTAAGAAATGTAAGAACTTCATACATTTTTTTATTTCCCTATATGGTTCATATGTCACGTATTGATACAATAGTAAGTAGTAGGCCCCAGACTGTAAATGAACTTCTCCACAGTGTGCTGAGATTGATTGTATCCAAAATGCCTCTTCTCTTCCCCCACCTTACACTCAAAAATAAGAGAAAACGTAGAAGAAAACTACAGTGTTTGTGGTAGAAATGCCTTGTACCAGTGGTCGCCATGGTGTCGTGGTAGTAGTTCCTGAGTTAGTAACAAATAATTCAAAGTTTAAAGCTTCATGAAAAACACTATCGGTATTCGTCACAAAGGGCCTCCAGAATTTGACCGGTGTGTTGATCGAGCAAAATGTCTATTTCGAAAGTGAGGATTTGGAAAAAGCACACACTAAAGTGGTACAACCAACCTTTCAAAAAGCCGAATAAAAGATGGTTAAATCCAGCATTGGTAGCTATCTGCATACTGCTAAGTTCTAACCAACATGTATTGCTCAGAGTAGAATCTCAACGTATTCTTTGTGCAAAAAATTTTAATGTTTATTTACTAAAACTTACATATTGCTACCACGTTTAAACTGCCATGATGGTCGATGAGGAATCATCTTATATCGACCTATTGTTAAAGGCGAAGGAACAATCTTTAAATTTCTGAAACAAAATTTGTATCTGTGACCATGCTCTTTGTGCAGCAACCAGATTCATAATAACTTTGCAATGGCCTCATGTGCTTTACATCGTCAGCCGTGTAGAACACATTTTAGGGCAAATTTTCCTATGTGATTCCAGTGTTTGTGATAAAAATGCACTTTACCAGCAGCAAGTTGATAACAATTTTTCAATTCCGTATTGAATCGAAACACCACGTTGTTTCAGAGTGAGGTAGACCTTTTTTTGCTCGTACAAATGAGTTCGTTTTTGTTTGCTGTACTTTAATTACAATGAGCTACCGCGACTGGAAAACTACTGGACCCCGCCGTTTGCCTACCACATAAAACTAGACGAATCTCGTTAAGTGCTTTACACAAGGACTTAACAAACGAACTTTCCGGATTGTTCTTCGCACTATTCCTTTTGTGATAATAGCCAGGCAGGAAAGCTGTGGATACCTTTTTAAAGACATTGGTATGATTCTAGAAGAGAATTGAACCCAGGTTTACCGACTGCAAGCGGCGCTCTAACTACAGCAAAACGACGTTCTTCTAACTTTTTGTATCAAAATTTTCCGTAACAAAAATATAAAGATGAAATCTAACTTCCTGAAGATCACTATCTTAAATAACTTGCTTTCTTCTGATCCGAAATTCGATGTCATTGTCCTCACCGCCCCAGCCCCAAAACTGATTTGAATGTCCATTTACTTTCCGATAATGATCGGGCTTGATGGCTGTGACTCCTCCAAAATTGGTCCCATAATGGGGCTTGTACTTGAACTTGTCAATTGCTATAAAAACATATTTAAATTTATCAATTTTTGGGTCCGATCAGCATTATACTTGAGTAAGCTGCATGCCAACTTGATGATATAGCACATTACAAAATATTGTTCACGCGATTTATTGTGCTGCTACGGGTGAGCTTTGAAGTCTAATTCTCTTTCTTTGTTCTATATAATTGATAGGAAGTGATTTAATTAATTTTGACACTTATCTTTAGTGCTTAAGCTTTAGGCTGCCTCCAGACCGCTGCATGTATACTTGTTTTTGGCTTTGTATTCATTGTTGTTTTGAGTTGCCAATGACCGGGTGGTAGATTTCATGTGGTGCCGGTTGAAAAGTACGTGATAAAGTAAAATTTTGCAGAGTTTAGGACATATGTACGGCGACGATAACATTTTTCCTTTCCAAAGACCAATCGTGCTGCTAGATAACAACTTTTTCTTTCCAAAGACAAATCATATACAGTAGACGCGGCTTAATATGACCACCTTGGGACCAGACCATTTTGGTCATAATATCCGAATGGTTATAAAAACCGAAGCCGCCATAACAGCTCCTGAATCGACGCCGTAAGCCACAAGAAGTCCAAATACCGTCAAATTCATCGTTTAACCGAAGTAACAGTGTGACGTTGGCAATAAAACAAAGCACAGTACTGTAACAGTACAAGTGACGGTAAAACTGAGTACAGTATGTAACAATATATAGAAAAGGTAAATTTATAAGTGCGTGACGGGAAAAAATACTGTACTGTAACAAGAAAGATGGAGAAAATGTTGGTCATACTATCCGAAATTTGGTCATGTTAAACGGAGGATTTTAAATGGAGAAATTCCGGACCGTACCAAATTGGTCATAATAAGCGGCTGGTCATATTATCCGTGGTCACAATAAGCGGCGCCTACTGGGTAGCAACGAAAACATGTTGAAGTGCCGTCTGTAAAATAGCGCTACTTGTAAAAACGTGCTTTGTGCAAAACATATTCGGAACCGGTCGTGGTAATTCGGAAGCGGCGAGAATCGGTAGACTGTATAATATCCTGATTATTTATAGATAGACCGAGGCTTTTTTTGCTGTCAAACAAATCTCACCGCTAACCGAATTACCAGAAACGGTTCTCAACATATTTTCCACAAAGCACTTTTTTACAAGTACCACAAAGTTTACAATTACCACGTACAAGTACTTTACAATTACCGCAAACGTTTCCGAATATATTTTGCAAGAAGCACTTTTTTGCAAGTAGCGCTATTTTACAGACGGCACTTCACTATGCTTTCATTGCTATATGATTTGCTTTTGGAAAAGAAAATATGTTTCGTTGCTATATGATTTGTCTTCGAAAAAGAAAAGTTTTTCGTCGGTTGTATGATTTGTCTTTGAAAAGAAAAAGTTGTTTGGTTGCAGTACAATAAGTCCTAAACTCTTCAAAATTTGCCAAGTGCTTTACAATCGACACCCCATAAGTTTTCACCCTTTGGTTGCTAGAAGATTTGCTCCTTGCCCTTGACAAAATTTAGAGGAACTTGGCTCATCTCTAATGTTTGGGTAGAGTTCTTTAGAAACTTAAATAGTTAGATAAATATTTATATCAGTATTAATCCGTGGTAGCCAAGTTAGCATTTTTCACGATTAATTCATATTTCGTTGTTTTTGCGTTGACAGAAACAGCTTTTGAGTACGCTCTTTGCCACCAGTGTGGCTGTCGCGTTTGTTTGGCAATAAAGTAGTTGGGTACTGTTACACGTATATTTACAAACAACACCACATACACTGTAAAAAAAGACCTAGGAAAGTGGTTTTAGGCTTAAACGGAAGACACTATCCGACTTACCAACTTGAACACATTTCATATCTTTGGGATGTCACATGACGTCGAAATTAACAATTAGGCTAATTGTGAAATTTGTTGGCTTTGATTTTCTCAAAAACTACTGATCGTAGAAACGCGATTAAAAGTTTTTTTGGGAGATCTTAGCAAGACGCTTTTTACAAAAATATCTACAACAAAAAACGCAATGACGATGCAGCAACACATTCTTATTTCAATCCTTTTAAGCCTTCTAAGCATACTTTTTAGTTTTTTCTGCATGCTTTAACTTGCTCTAAGATGCCATAATGCTGTCTGGTAAAATTACAGTCTTTCAATGCCAGAGATCACCCTTTTATGACGATTTTTTCAAAAAGTGCAACATTTTTGTAAAATGAGTTTACTTAAACATTGATTTGAGATCTCATTTCTCAATAGATTTTCAAACTTCTTTCGACGAATTAAAAGGTAGTTAAAGGAAATTTCGGCAATACACAACAGTCACTTTTACTATTAGTTTTATACTAAAAACATTAAACTTTAACACCTGCGGTGTAACTTTTTACTCCCTCTCCTACAAAGTGGTAAGCTGAGTAAAAACATATTAGTTTTATTCATAAAAGTTAAAATAGGGTACGAACAGCTATTACCGTTTGAAAGCTGAAGAAATTTGCTTTCCAGCAATGTGTAACGCTAGTTAGATAAGGCTTTTTCGAAAGAACTTATTTCTATACAATTTTTCGAAAAAATTATGAAAATGTGCCAAAGAACTGAATTTTTCAAGAAATTGCAATTTAGCGAAGTCCAGGCACCCAAATTTTGTATAGATATAAAAATAAGTCCTCAGAAATGTCTTCAGGATCCGGATTCTCCTCCTAAGTGAAGATAGTCATACTACTGCATACCTGGTGAAAGATGTTTAGGGTTGTCTCCACATCTATAAAAGTTGTTGTCGTTCTCTGGTATCATGTCTACGTCATGGAAAATAATGCAATCGTAAGTATCAATTTTCATCACTTCTTTGAACCCGGCATTCATTATCATTGCTTTGTTAAATTGTCCCTCGTCAAACTGTAATAAAAAGTTGAATAAACCAGAAGGCCTATGCATTTACTACTTTAGAATCAAAAAAGTGGGCAAAGTTCACTACGCGCTTAAAGCATGTCTTTTTTATCATTCTTTCAAGAAAAAGGTTGAAAGGATACAAAGTCTCCTCCTTCCGCATTCTTGTAGATATTCTTGATACGCTAGCGCTTAGAGGCTAAGGCTGCAAATTTATTTAAAATATCAAACACTACAATTAGGCTCTACTTTGTTCTTGATGTCGATTTTTTAAATTTGCCTCACCTGCTCAATGATATATATGCAGTAGTGCAGTTTCTGCTTCATTAGAAATGGATGCAAGTAATAAAGAAGTGTTCTGAGTTGAGTGTCTCTGTCCTTAAAAGGAATTATTATTGCCAGTTTCTCACTGCAAAAAATCGAAACCGTAATTAAGCTCAAATCTTGGAACCTAAAAAATGATTTGTTCAAAAGATGAACTCCAATCACAGTTCTATATCTTACTACAAACACAAACTTATTTCATCAATAAAAGGGGATTTGGTCTCTCTTATAACAGGTTATAACTTCTTAACTATTTCAAACTGAAAATGAGCAAGAAAGCGTAAAACCGCGGTCTGTATAGCATTTCAACCAACTAATTGAAAGTTTACCTGTTTAATAGAAGCACTTAGGCTATAAAAGATTAGCGTTTCAGGAATCCTCGACAGGAAAGAGCCAATCAGTGACAGAAGCATGTGTTTAGACGCGCTAAGACAGTTTGAATCTCTTATGAAATGGCTGACGGTATATGTTGCTGCCAATTAGTTGGAAAGCATTTCAAAGATAAAGTGTTTCTCTCAGCGCTGTAACTACCAGGTAGATGATGATGATGAATTATTATCCTATTCATCTCCGCCAACAGTGCTTTATGTTTCATCCGCACAAATTAATAAATTGCATTTAACTTTGTATTTAGAAAAAAAAGGCAAATGTGCTTTTTGTATGGGGGAAACAGCGCAAGTCCTGAAAGCTTTTTATGCCTGTGATCCCTTTCGATTAATAATATCGTTTACCCTAAACCAAAATGTAAGACATACACTGACTAGGCTGTGATTTTGGTTTTTCTAATTACATTTAGTGACCTATTCGAAAAATTTGTATGTATGTCGAATAAGTCACTGTATTTGTGTATTTTATTGATTATTATATAGAATAATCGATTTGTAGAACAAGCCTTAAAAAACTTACAATGGCTCACAAGAAGCGGGTTCGTAACATCCTCCTTCGTTTAAATTAGGTCCAGCTGCTTCTTCCACTTCTTTGATGTTCGGTTTTAATTTTATGTTGACAGTAAGATTTCCAACTTGAAAATGGTAACATAAATTAAAGCATTGAAAAGACAATGGTTTAACGTGTTTGGAATTTTGCAAAAGAATAATATAAGACAATTGGGTATGCTAAAAAAATTTGCTTATCGTGAAAAAAGCAAACTCTTCAAAAGCTCTTTACAAGCGAAATTTTTGTCCCAAAGTCTGAATTAAATCAGTTTGAGGAAACTCGCAACAAAAGCATTTTTTAAAACAATCGTAGTTCATAATGACGAATATCTCCAGCCCTAAACGAATTGCCACTGGTTCTAACTGGAGCCCCTTTCATTTCATTCTATGTCATCTTGCAATCTTTGCGTTGATTTTAAGTATTTCATTTTATGTCATCTTGCAGTCCTTGCGTTGATTTTACGTTTCCAAAAACTTAAAGTGATCTTGTTCATCAAGACGGAATAGTTCTCATCCTATAATGGCGTCCACAGACCTCCTGCTTGGCGCTGAGCATTCAGAGTTCCGATATAAAGTAAGTAGGTAACGACATGTAAAACCAAATTTACGGAGTTCGGATCAAAATATAATATGTTGTGGCGTAACAAAACCTAAAAAACGCCAATGACTTAAAAAACTTAAAAAGCACCAAAACATGCAATTAGTGGGCGTTTAAAGGAGAGCTAAATGGGCTATTGACACCCTTCAAAAATTATTACAGCCCTGTTTTCGACTAAATTCTATGTGTTATCTGAAAAAACAGACCATTACATAAGCTTAATTCCAGAAAACAAATGCATTGTACACCTAAAATTTGCTAAATACCCTTCATTCTTATCGAAATTTTTTGGGGAAACTCAAACAATTATAATCGAAATTTTTTGGGGAAACTCAAACAATTATAATCGAAAATCATCCGAGGTAAAAACTTTGTCTTTCTTTACCCTCTTCCTTGAAGATTATAGGCAACTACGTCCACGATCGCATAATATTTCAACGAAAGCAAGCTGAACATTTCTTACTTAGCTGCGCTGGGTGTTTTGAGCAGTTGATTTCTGCCGGACGCATCCGGCTCTTGTTGGAATCCTCTTCTTTTTCTTTCGCCTCAACCACTTTCTTTTTCAGCAAAGACTTTTGAGTGGTCGTGGTTTTATAAGTATTTACTTTAGTATTTCCACGATTTATGTTTCTCATTTCATGCATTCTTTTTTCAATGAACACTTCTTTTTTGTCGGCTTTAAGAAATTTTTTAACAGCAATTGAACTAAAAAAAGACAAAACTTTTATTCCATTTGTTATTTTTTTCAAATCGTAGAAAAACAAGAATTAGAATCTCGATTAAAAGCGTTTAAGTAGTGGTTTGAGTTCAGGCCCATAAGTAGACCAAACAGAGCCAGATCAAGGACTCCGAAGCGAACGTGCACCTAAGATCGATGTCTGTGATTGCATCAAGAAGGATTTTTCAAAGACCATGCAATTTTCTCTTCCGCACGATGCTATCTTTATACGTGGTTCGCTTTTCATGTTTGCAAATAAAGATCAAATCCGGATCAGATCATGCAAAAACACAACTTTTGTAGAACTTAGTTTGAATGGTAAGACGACTGCGTAAGACTCCAACCTCCCTTTCTCGTCCCAGACTTCAAGACCAGAAGCAATACATGATCTACAGAAGGACAGCTCTGCAATTCTAAATTTCCACGATTTCCTCACTGGGGCTTCCATCAGTGTGGATTTACCCAAAAGTGAACGCGGCTTCAATTTTCGCGCAGGGCCTATAGACCGAAGACAAAAACTAAACCCGCTATTCCAAAAACTCAAGAAGTGATTATTATTGCTGATACTCGTAAATTTTTTTATCGCGTAACAAAATGAAACAATAATTTTAAGGCAAAAGGCAAGCCAGTTTTTTAATGCAAACTCACTGCTTCATGTTGGCTTCAAAATTTGAATTGGTTTTACTTTGTAAATCTCGCATGAAAACTATTTCACTGCCAAAAGTCATTTCTACATTTTGGGCTTGTGCGTATCAAGCTCGTTGTCAGCTTGATTACTTAAAAGAACCAAATTCAAATGAATCCATAATATTGTAGGGATTTTGAACCCACAGTTTTAGTTACCTACCTAGTTTCTTACCAGATAGCACCTTTCGATAATCAATTTGCGTTTTTTAGTTTACGTACGTCTGTTTTAATTTGAGCACTTTTTGGATTTTGGTTTTTCCTTTAAGCTTTAATTTGAAAGTTTGATTGACTGAGAAAGGGGACGAAAAGTTATTCGAAAAAGCAGGAGATTTTCGAGTGACAGCGGTTTTGTAAAACCTTTGTTGAAGACAATTTTTGTCAGACGAATTGAAGACTAGTTTTAATAATGTTATTTTCTTTAATTGTTTTGTTCTTTCGTTGAAACAAGTTACGGATAATTGAAGTAGTTAAATGATACAGGAGCATTTTGAGGGATAAGTTTTCGTTACTGTTGGATCAGAATTGAATTTGAATGAAGTAGATTCTAAACTTACTTTATTTCGACCAAATTTTAAGTCAAAGTTTTCAAAAAACGTAATCTTTACTCTGGTTGCCCCACTTTGAAAGTTGTAATTTTTAAATGGAGACTCACTTATCTTTACAAGGGTTTCAAAATTTTTAGGTGCTCACACAGAAGTAATATAAAGGAATTTGGCAGCTGAATTGTAGATATTACCACTTTTGTAAGTTCTCACTATTATCACCGCTTTTACATCACACACACACACACACACACACACACACACACACACACACACACACACACACACACACACACACACACACACACACACACACACACACACACACACACACACTACACAATTCTTAAATACGACCTAAATAGAAATGTTACTATCAGAAAATAAAAGCTGTCATTTTGAGTATAGTAGTGGTTCGAGACAACATTGAACCGTAAGATGAAAAAAGTTCTGCAAAAGACTGCTCCCGGAACCTACAATTGCTTCAATATGAAAACAATTTGGTAAAAGAAACTCATGCCTAACCTTTCTTAAATAATTATCTGAGCAATTGCGCGTGCAGACTCACAAAACACGATGTACCTGTTATCTTGATAAACATTACTGTTTATAAACAGCAACACCAAACTAATGATCAACACTGTTGCAAGTTTCGAAACATTTGGCCTCAAAATTCTGTTCAAGAGTCTTATAGGAAAGAAAGCGAGTGAATAAATATATTTTTGCAAACGGACACGGAACGTCATTCTTCTTAGCTTCTTTGATCAGCAGCGAATGCTTGTTTTGCACAAACTTTTACCTGCAAAAATTCAGCATATTTTTATACTTGTTTTGAAATTAGTCAAAGCCTGGCAAAAGGCCACAGTCAGCTCATTTCCACACTGCCCAGTTATCCCGAATTTTCCTTAAAAGCAGCCTAAGGTTTGGGGGTGTTAGCGTACTACACAAGCTCAAAATTGCTGTTTAAAAATAATGCACTAATGACTTTAGCATAAAAAATGTTGGGAACATAGCCTCGTATTCAAAACCACTTTTTCGTTTAAGATTACAAAAGCAGCAACCCAAGAATTACTATATTTATCTCTCGATCTCCAGGACTCAAGCTGCCAAACTATAGAACTTTTAGCTACCCGATTCTTGGACGGCCAAAGGTTTTTATTTTTACTCACTGATATCCAGCCATTCATCGCCTTGCAAGTTCCAAACATAAATTAATCTATTTGACACACAGTTACTTACTTGCAATTTACTTTTGATCAAATTATTGCTTTATTCATGTTGACGCTGTCCTCTCTCAGAGGAAGTGAACAGAACTCTTAATGAAATATCGTGGTTTTTGATATGTGGAAACAATCCAAAAAGTTATTGAAGTTATGCAGGAAGTTTTTAGAGGCTTCTTAACTTTCAAACAGGTTAAGTAATTGGAGTCTTTTGATCAGGGCGTCGAACCGAATTTAAACTCGAACCGCAAATAAGTACTAACTGTTTACTTTTCTTTCACCCGAAAAGAAATCGAATTTAGGTTGAAAGAAAGAAATTGAATGTCTTAGATTTGATAGGGGTAAACCCGAACCGAATTTGGAAAAAAATTTGTAAAGTAGCCTATTCAAAGTGAACGGAAGCTGAACAGAAAAAAATGAATTAACAAAACCTGAACCTGAACCTGAAGCGAAACGTAAACATTTAAGCAATATTGCCACATTCGCAAAATAATTAAAAAAACTGGCAACACTGCTTGCATATGTAGTTGTGCGACCTTTGCCTGATATCGAATAGTAGGGCTTAGAAAACGGCCATGTACAAAAAAAGTTTAACTTTGAGTTTCTTCAAGAAAAGGAAATAAAATTAAGACTTTGCCAAAGGTATTTTTTGTTTTTAAGCCACCCTTAAACCAGTATTGGTCACAAATTTCAAGCTTCCTATAAACCCATATACAGCAGAAGGTTTCGTGGAATCAGGACAGCGCACAACTTGGTCACCATTCGGGAAATAAACTCAAAAGTTCAAGATTGCTCCGCCGAGATCTGATAACAAACAATGTTATCAAAATGCAATGACAACATGATACCTAACAAATATAATGCCACCGGTTTTGACCTTGTTCGGTCTCATCAGGCAAAAAGAATTTTACAATATAAGAAGAGATTGGCCGATGATACAAAAATGTGAGGAAAGAAAATGCTTTCTGATCTCTCTGCAAAATCTGCCATAACCTAAGTAATGTAGAACTGCTTTTCCATCACAGAAAATGGTCAAATTTAAGTGAAGTAGTAATATTAACAAAAACATAATCACAAATGACCTGTAAAAGAGGGTCTCATTTAAGGACACAAAACACAATTCGGGAAGAAAAACTTCACAGCGCTCAGCTCGTTAAGGTTTTGGGATCCTGGCACGGACTTTGTCATGTTATGATAAAGCCTGTGTAAGACAAACTTTACCTTGATTTATTGGACTACTTGATCAATATGTTTTAAGATTTAAGATTAGTCAGGCGCAAGACACAACTATGCAAAGGTATTCTAATGTGAAGTCTCCTGCGGTTCAGCTATTGTAATTCACGTAGTACTGCTCTTTCCTGCTGTTTTCACTAAAATCGTAGCTGATAGCATTATGACCTCACAGAGCTTTATTGAAGCGTGCAAGAAAAAATGAAGAAAAGAAGGCCTGCATTAGGAAAACCTTAAAAGAGAATGAAATGTTGCAAAATTCTTTTTGTCTCAAGCTGCTGGTTAATATTTCCTAAAAAGCTAAAATCGCGCTTCTACGATCATCATTCTTAGACAAGAAAACAAAATCTGCAATCAAAGTGTTAATTGTGACATCATGTGACCCTGAAATAGGTAAAATTTTTTGCAAGTTAGTAAGTTGGGACTGGCTTTTGTACAGAGACGTAGCAGCCGCCCCCAAAACCCTCCAATTGGGGGGGGCCCAGGCCAACTTTGGGGGCCCAAGTTAGTCTGAAATTGCTTTTTGGCTACGTGACTATTTTCAGTTCAGCAGACTTGTTTACAACCGATTTAAACTGTAGGAAGAAATTGGCTTGTGACATCATAAGTGAATGCAACGTAATTTTATCTCGCAGAATCTAGAATATTTCGATTGATTTTCTGGTAGAATCTTGAATATTCGATTGACGTAACAATGCCGTTATTACGCAACAATCATAGAATGGTCTGGAATTCTGTTTGGCTATAAATACCGGGACAATATATATACACTGCAGAGTGCAGATAAAGTATTTCATTGACATAGTATAGAATGAAACGTTCAAAAAGTGGTGCTCAAAAGAGAAAAGAAGCAGCCACTGCTCGAGATGCTGTAGCGAAATTGCCCAAGATGACAGATTTTTTTAAGAATACTGAGCAGAGTAGACCTGGCACTAGTACCGAGAGGGATGAAGAAAACTATAGTGTACAAGAAAAAGAAGACTATGACGATCAGCATCAAAGTGATTGTGAATTTCCAGAAAATGTAAGTTGTGATTTACCTGCCAATACGCAACCTTCAATATCAAAAATAACTGAATCTCAATTTACCCCTATCCCTGATGACCCATGTAAATGGCCTGAAAGTATTTCTGATGCTCAACGATGTGATATAGTAAAGCGTGGACCACATCAACTAATAATGAATTTTCCATATAATAACACAACTCCAAGGCGACGTTTTTCCTCCAACCATTATAAACGTGTGTTACCTAATGGTGAAAGTGTTTCACGGTCGTGGCTAGTTTATTCTGGGGAATCAGATCAAGTTTTTTGCTTTTTTGTTGTAAGCTATTTGGAAAAACACTAAGCCCCTTTTGTAGTGGTATAAATACATGGGAGGGTTTTTCGAAAAAACTGAAAGACCATGAAAACGGCATTTCCCACCAAGAATGCTGCAGTCAATGGATGTTGCTAGCTGAAAGGATAAGAAATTCATCCACTATCGACAAACGCGAGATGAATATTTTTTCAATGAAAGACGTTTTTGGAGAAATGTTTTAGAGAGACTTATCGACATTGCCTTGTTTCTATCGGAAAGGAATCTTGCTTTTAGAGGATCTGAAGAAGTCTTAGGATCTCCTCACAATGGAAATTTTCTGGGTATATTTGAGCTTTTGGCAAGAAGAGATCCGATCCTAAAAGAGCTTCAAGACAGAATCAAGAATAAAAACACTAAAGATCACTATTTGAGTCCTACCATACAAAATGAACTAATTGAATTGCTAGCGACAGAAGTTGAAAAAGAAAATTTACAGCAATTGAAATTGGCAAAATATTTTTCTATAATTTTGGACTGCACTCCAGATATGTGACATCATGAACAAATGTCTGTCATTCTCCGTTATGTACTATGTAATGAAGAAGCTGCTGTTGTTAAAGAAACATTTTTTGGCTACTTGAGAATAAGTGACAGTACTGGGAAAGGCTTGTTGGACGCTTTCTTAGAAAAAGCGACCGAACTGCAACTCGAATTGTCTGATTGTCGAGGTCAGTCATATGATAATGGTGCTAACATGAAAGGAAAACATTCTGGGGTCCAAGCAAGAATGCTAGACATCAATCCCAAAGCTGTTTACGTGCCCTGTGCAAACCATACCCTTAACTTAGTTCTTGTTGACAGTGCTAATTCATCGACGGAAGCATTGACATTTTTTGGAGTACTTACAAGGTTGTATGTGCTGTTTTCTTCCTCTGCTCAGCGTTGGGAAATTTTGAAGAAACATGTGGAGCTGTCCATAAAGTCACAATCTGATACTCGTTGGGAAAGCAGAATTAAATGCATCAAACCTCTTCGATACAATTTAAAAGAGGTGTTGCTGGCACTGAAAGACTTGGAAGCCATTTCCATAGAAAGAAAAGATGGAAGAGCTGCCTCAGAAACAAAATCGTTGATAGCTCATTTATCAAAATGGAGTTTTCTTTTGTCGGTGTTTATTTGGTATGATATCCTATTCCAAGTCAATAAAGCAAGCAAGATTCTTCAATCGTATGGAGTCTCCCTTCATACAATGGAAACGGAAATCCAGGCAACTGAAAAGTTTTTGCAAAACTATCGCACAACGGGTTATGACAGTGCCGCAACATCTGCTGTTGAAATAGCACAGGAATTGGATATTGATCCTTCTTTTCCTCCGTCAAGAAGTGGAAAGAAAAGAAGATTGTTTGATTACCAAGGTGAAGAGGAACAACGAGCTACTCCTGAACTGAAATTTAAAAGCAACTTTTTCTATCCATTAGTAGACCAGGCTATTATGTCAATAAAGGAGCGCTTTAATTTGTTACGTGAGGTTTCTTCCGCCTTTTCGTTTTTGTACACACGAGACAAACTTTTGCTTGTGCAACAAGAAAATGCTCTTCTTACTTGCTGTAAAGAGTTCCAAAAAAAGTTCGGTGACATTGATTCTGATGAAATGAGCGCTGAGCTACAGCGGTTTGTTTTAATTTTACAAAAAAAAAACGCAATCTCAATACGGCTCAAGACTTTCTGAACTATCTTCTAAAGACTCATTTATTTGAATTGTATCCGAATGTGTACATCGCACTTCGAATCTTACTAACTTGCCCCGTGACTGTTGCCAGCGCTGAAAGAAGCTTCAGCAAATTGAAACTGATCAAAACTTTTAATAGAACGTCTATGACAGACAGTAGACTATCTTCATTAGCCATGTTGTCAATCGAAAATGACTGCGCCCGATCTCTTGATTATGACAATGTCATAACAGCATTTGCGAACAAAAAGGTTTGCTCCAGACTATTTAAATGATACTGTGTTTTTATAACTTTTTCATGTTTTTCAGTGTCATTGCTTTCGTTTCGCAGTGTCTGCATAAATGTCCTACTGAACTCTGGCATCAGTGCCGAATTTTTTATGACTTGCACCTTCGGTATCGGCATGCTTTATTCTGACATTAGCCTGTTTACTTATGTACAAATTGTGGTGTATTTTCTTAATGCAGCTTTTCAATTTTACACCTCTAAAGTGATATGACCTGTGCGCAGGGGCTCTTGCGCTTACTTTGGGGGGGGCCCGAAGTTGGAGTGCTACGGGACTGCTTTTGTATGTACACAAAACCGTTTTCCTCTGTTAGGAAATGCAAACATAAAAAATTATCATTTTTTATGACGTCATCATTACGTCACCAATCTTCTTATAATACTCACCCCCGGCTACCATTTAATCGTGACGGGTTTCATTTTTGTATGCACGTAAGTTTTGAAGGAGTTAAGGCCAAAGCACGCGCCCATGCATAAAAATCTGTCTCATTTATATCTCTAATTAATATCGTGTTAACCAATTTTTATACCTTAAATCACACTATTTAAAAGTAAGTTACTGCTTTACTTATTGCGTTGTGAGGCGAAAGATTATGATCTTACTTTTGACGATTATCGGTGCCAGTCTAGTATGTGTCCTACCTTTTTTCTTCTGGTCTAGCATGTGGCTTACCCAGTTTGAATGGGAAGGCAGTGTACACTGAAGGGGCAGGCCCGGTATGTAAATGTACGGGGCAGTGTACACTCCAAAGGAAATAGCAAAAATGTGAACAAATACTTACTAAACAACCAATATGGTTGGCCACGCTCAGAAGGTAGGACACATACTAGACTGGTACCCGATTATCTTTAGTTGAGTTCGATTTCTTCTAAAATTTTTAATCAACTAAATTCAAAGCAAGATTTGCTTATAAATACAAGGCATGAAAGAAAGGAGATGCAACGAATACAAAAACCGTTGAAGCATGAAATAAAAACACGCGAAAAAATCGACCCAAGAACCAATTTCAAGTTTCTATCATCATTCTTGAACCCGAATTTTTAAGATTTAAACCCGAACCAAAACCAAACCTTTAAAAGCTGACACAGGCAAACCTGAACCGAATCTAAACCACAATTTTTAAAAAGGATTGAATCCGACCGGAAACTGAACCCAAAAGAATAAATTTTGCTGAAGCCAAACTGGAGAGATGTTTTGAACGGTTCGACGTCGTGCTATCAAGGCAGTCAGACTAAGTCTGTCTTTTCGAATCATTCACGCAAAGCTGATTGTCAAGCTGAAAAGCCATGTTGTAAGTCTTGACACTGTACTAATAATTTTTCACAAAGCGCTTGATTGCTGATAAACTAGACTAGTCCGACAACTTAGTCCATATTGACTAACCAGACCAAATATAAGATTTTGCCTGAGGCTTGCTGATTACCTACAATGTAAAAAGTCAGCTGAATCACCAAATGCCGTTTAATTCAATCAAGAGCTCGTAAAGGGAACGAGTATAATTAGAATATTTGGTTCATCATTTTAACATCATAAACACTGAAGTGCTGAAAGAAATATTTAATGTCTTGAATTTGAATAGATTAATTGTTTTGCGTTTAGCAAGTCGTTTCCACGCATGACCAAAAAACGTAAAGTTTTTTAAAGATTTAAATCTTTTTCGCCCGGGACATGACCAGAGAAATTTTATTGAGAGGGTTTTGTTTATTGGGATATTGATCACGATACAAGATTTTTCCAATCGGGGGATGTTCTTAAGAAATTTTCAAGTTTTCAAGCGCTAATAAATATCTCTCAGTCTCAAAATTTTCTGAAGCATGGTTGATAACTCTGCTCCACAAAACAAACTTTTTTGGTATATGGAAACTTTTACCTGTCTCGGGGTATCTTTAGCCGCCAATCTTGAAACAGTTGTCCATCTTTTTCTATCACATCAAGTATTTAACTCTTTCGCTACTAAGATCATCATATGACGATTTCTCATTCGATTTTCATAAAATTTTCAAAAGATCACGCTTAATTCCTCACTCATCGGAAGATGTAAAATTTGCTCCCTAATTCTTGGATTTTCTTACCCAAAAAGGGTTTAAAAAACCAAGAATCCAGTTGCAGACGACAAAAATTGACAATTTTTCAGCAAGAGCCAACTACCTTAAAATCAAATTGAGATTACATGTTTTCCAGAAAACCAAAGTCTTTATCATTAACACAGTCCAAAAACTACTCTTTTGGAGCATCATTTGACAAAATTTCAAGCAATAATATAAAAATTTACCAATTAAGATTTTCAAATTTTTTATGGGTCTTAAATTTTTGTATGGTAAGTAAAATAAACTAAATTTCAAGCGTAAAAAATGTGATATGTTGCTAGATACCGGTCTCATTCGAAAGCTTAGGAAATTTACTTTCCAGCAATATATAGCGAACTTTAAATAGTCTAGAGTAGACCAAGCAGTATGTGATATTTACTGATCAAAAATGGATACCGTTTATCAAATCAGTTCAAAACCCCCAAAAATTTTCGACCAACCTTCACTAAATTATAGTTTTTAGAAAAACTACACCCTTTAAAAAGATAAAACAAATTGCAAATACATGTATTTCACCACAAAAGTTGTCATTTTGTATCAAGTTTCCAAGGAGATAAAGCCAAAATACACGTTTAAAAGCTGGCAGAAGTTAGCTATCAAAATTTGCTCTATGCCCCTCGTTTCTCAACAAATGGGAAGGATGTAAAAAGCTTCTGTTTCATTGCTAGTGACAACATGTTCTATTTAAACTTGTTATTTTCTGAATCTTGAAGAAATTCCGTTTTCAAAAATACATAATGTTACATGGTTTAGGCCAACCTTTAGCAGATAATGACTGATCATATTTTAGGTACTAAATTTTACTAACCAAATTTAGTACCGATCGGTACCGGTCAAAAATAAGGTGATGGGCCTCAGAAAGTTGCAAATTGAAGAAAACCTAGGCTTTTTGGTAAGTTTTGAGTGATATACCTTGAAAGCTTATTTCTTAAGCATCATCTAGTGACCATTTCTATAAAAATTGGTAGAAAAATAAAATCTTTAGTGATCTTTGAAGTAAGGATACTACTTTAATTTCGAAGACAACTCAGCACCTATTGGGGGTAAATTTCATAAAATTTGCATATTCAAAAAAAGTTTTTTTATATTTGAAATCTTCAAAAAATGGAGGTTTCAAGGATATATAACACTTGATGTAGAAGTAAACAGATGAGTAATGATTTACAATCGAACTTGGAATATGTAAATATGACTGATTATGAGAAGTTATGATAGTTTTTCGCACTGTCACCTTACGGACATTTTTTCGCTATTCACGCGGAAGCGAAACATTCTTTTATTCTTAATAAAAGACTTCTAACAAAATGACATGCATTTTGCCAGCCTGATAAGTGAATATAAACACAATGTACAAACTGACATTATTGCATCTTTAGCTGCGTTCGCACACATCGGTTTTCGCAACCAAGATTAAAACTTCTTACTGATATTTCGAGCAGGTTCTGATTTGGCTTGAAAGTACGAAGACTCAAACATTGAAAAAGTTGGTCGAGAATAAAAAGGTCTCATTGAAGGCGTAAAACTTCTTTAACGATGAGTCGACAGTCGACCTCCAAAAAAAATAAATAAAAAAATCTTTACCTTCAAATTGGATATAATTTATCACACTACCATTTAGTTACTGTTAAATTGAGCAAATTGGCTGTTTCTGAAGCGCATATGAAACTGGTAGTCCTTCGCTCTAATCAGTGCCCAGGAAGTAGCTCACGATGTCGAAAGGTTGGTGACCCTTGCTGGAGTGGTAGACTATACGCAAACAATGCAACCCCTCCAAAACTTTATTATGACCAGAGAAGTTTATGTACATGACTCTGATTGAGTGTCTGCTAGTTATAAAAACGCTGTCAAGATTTTACTAATAAAATCTTATCGCTTTTTATATGGTCACCTGTGCCGTTTTTAATGTCTTTCACATACTCGTAATTATTGTAGTGAGCTGTACAATAGGGTAAAGCAACTTTTTCGATATTATCCAAAAATTATTTCAGGAAAAATGCCCCCCCCCCCCCCCCGCACACACAAAGTTTCAAGCAGTGTAAAATTTTTATCCAATAAGGATCTAGATTATAAATGCACTGCGAATTAATATTTTTGTACCTTAAAATACCCTTATTTTGAGATCAACTTTAAGAAATCAAATTTTGTGCCGTTATGCCTTTTACCCGATACTTCTTCATTTTCTCAGTCATGTATATGGGCTGATGCTCTGTTTGAATGCCTTTAGTCAGACTCGGCCACATCCACGGGTAGACTGCTTGGCCCTACCATCTTCCTGCCACGTAAAGTCAGAGGCATCCCGTTAAGTGCCTTCGTCAAGAGCACAAGAATTGAACTAGCGCCCTTTTCATGTTACTATTCCTTTCATGCTGAACAGAGACGTAGCAGCCGCCACCCAAACCCCCCAATTGGGGGGGGGCCCAGGCCAACTTTGGGGGCCCAAGTTAGTCTGAAATTGCTTTTTGGCTACGTGACTATTTTCAGTTCAGCAGACTTGTTTACAACCGATTTAAACTGTAGAAAGAAATTGGCTTGTGACATCATAAGTGAATGCTAGGTCATTTTATCTCGCAGAATCTAGAATATTTCGATTGATTTTCTGGTGGAATCTTGAATATTCGATTGACGTAACAATGCCGTTGTTACGCAACAATCATAGAATGGTCTGGAATTCTGTTTGGCTATAAATACCGGGACAATATATATACACTGCAGAGTGCAGATAAAGTATTTTATTGACATTGTATAGAATGAAACGTTCAAAAAGTGGTGCTCAAAAGAGAAAAGAAGCAGCCACTGCTCGAGATGCTGTAGCGAAATTGCCCAAGATGACAGATTTTTTCAAGATTACTGAGCAGAGTAGACCTGGCACTAGTACCGAGAGGGATGAAGAAAACTATAGTGTACAAGAAAAAGAAGACTATGACGATCAGCATCAAAGTGATTGTGAATTTCCAGAAAATGTAAGTTGTGATTTACCTGCCAATACGCAACCTTCAATATCAAAAATAACTGAATCTCAATTTACCCCTATCCCTGATGACCCATGTAAATGGCCTGAAAGTATTTCTGATGCTCAACGATGTGATATAGTAAAGCGTGGACCACATCAACTAATAATGAATTTTCCATATAATAACACAACTCCAAGGCGACGTTTTTCCTCCAACCATTATAAACGTGTGTTACCTAATGGTGAAAGTGTTTCACGGTCGTGGCTAGTTTATTCTGGGGAATCAGATCAAGTTTTTTGCTTTTGTTGTAAGCTATTTGGAAAAACACTAAGCCCCTTTTGTAGTGGTATAAATACATGGGAGGGTTTTTCGAAAAAACTGAAAGACCATGAAAACGGCATTTCCCACCAAGAATGCTGCAGTCAATGGATGTTGCTAGCTGAAGGGATAAGAAATTCATCCACTATCGACAAACGCGAGATGAATATTTTTTTCAATGAAAGACGTTTTTGGAGAAATGTTTTAGAGAGACTTATCGACATTGCCTTGTTTCTATCGGAAAGGAATCTTGCTTTTAGAGGATCTGAAGAAGTCTTAGGATCTCCTCACAATGGAAATTTTCTGGGTATATTTGAGCTTTTGGCAAGAAGAGATCCGATCCTAAAAGAGCTTCAAGACAGAATCAAGAATAAAAACACTAAAGATCACTATTTGAGTCCTACCATACAAAATGAACTAATTGAATTGCTAGCGACAGAAGTTGAAAAAGAAAATTTACAGCAATTGAAATTGGCAAAATATTTTTCTATAATTTTGGACTGCACTCCAGATATGTGACATCATGAACAAATGTCTGTCATTCTCCGTTATGTACTATGTAATGAAGAAGCTGCTGTTGTTAAAGAAACATTTTTTGGCTACTTGAGAATAAGTGACAGTACTGGGAAAGGCTTGTTGGACGCTTTCTTAGAAAAAGCGACCGAACTGCAACTCGAATTGTCTGATTGTCGAGGTCAGTCATATGATAATGGTGCTAACATGAAAGGAAAACATTCTGGGGTCCAAGCAAGAATGCTAGACATCAATCCCAAAGCTGTTTACGTGCCCTGTGCAAACCATACCCTTAACTTAGTTCTTGTTGACAGTGCTAATTGATCGACGGAAACATTGACATTTTTTGGAGTACTTACAAGGTTGTATGTGCTGTTTTCTTCCTCTGCTCAGCGTTGGGAAATTTTGAAGAAACATGTGGAGCTGTCCATAAAGTCACAATCTGATACTCGTTGGGAAAGCAGAATTAAATGCATCAAACCTCTTCGATACAATTTAAAAGAGGTGTTGCTGGCACTGAAAGACTTGGAAGCCATTTCCATAGAAAGAAAAGATGGAAGAGCTGCCTCAGAAACAAAATCGTTGATAGCTCATTTATCAAAATGGAGTTTTCTTTTGTCGGTGTTTATTTGGTATGATATCCTATTCCAAGTCAATAAAGCAAGCAAGATTCTTCAATCGTATGGAGTCTCCCTTCATACAATGGAAACGGAAATCCAGGCAACTGAAAAGTTTTTGCAAAACTATCGCACAACGGGTTATGACAGTGCCGCAACATCTGCTGTTGAAATAGCACAGGAATTGGATATTGATCCTTCTTTTCCTCCGTCAAGAAGTGGAAAGAAAAGAAGATTGTTTGATTACCAAGGTGAAGAGGAACAACGAGCTACTCCTGAACTGAAATTTAAAAGCAACTTTTTTTATCCATTAGTAGACCAGGCTATTATGTCAATAAAGGAGCGCTTTAATTTGTTACGTGAGGTTTCTTCCGCCTTTTCGTTTTTGTACACACGAGACAAACTTACTTGCTGTAAAGAGTTCCAAAAAAAGTTCGGTGACATTGATTCTGATGAAATGAGCGCTGAGCTACAGCGGTTTGTTTTAATTTTACAAAAAAAACGCAATCTCAATACGGCTCAAGACTTTCTGAACTATCTTCTAAAGACTCATTTATTTGAATTGTGTCCGAATGTGTACATCGCACTTCGAATCTTACTAACTTGCCCCGTGACTGTTGCCAGCGCTGAAAGAAGCTTCAGCAAATTGAAACTGATCAAAACTTTTAATAGAACGTCTATGACAGACAGTAGACTATCTTCATTAGCCATGTTGTCAATCGAAAATGACTGCGCCCGATCTCTTGATTATGACAATGTCATAACAGCATTTGCGAACAAAAAGGTTTGCTCCAGACTATTTAAATGATACTGTGTTTTTATAACTTTTTCATGTTTTTCAGTGTCATTGCTTTCGTTTCGCAGTGTCTGCATAAATGTCCTACTGAACTCTGGCATCGGTGCCGAATTTTTTATGACTTGCACCTTCGGTATCGGCATGCTTTATTCTGACATTAGCCTGTTTACTTATATACAAATTGTGGTGTATTTTCTTAATGCAGCTTTTCAATTTTACACCTCTAAAGTGATATAACCTGTGCGCAGGGGCTCTTGCGCTTACTTTGGGGGGGGGCCCGAAGTTGGAGTGCTACGGGACTGATGCTGAACGCCAGGCAGAGATGCTGTGAGTGCCCTGCTTCAAAACTTTGCGGTAAGACTCAACACGGAAATTGTACTCAGTTCTACCGACTGCAAAACGGATGCTCCAACCGCTGTATCACTCTGCCGGTTTGTATACTAATATAATATGAATATGGTAATCAGGTTGAAGAATTAAGCTAATCTATCTTGATCCGATCGATTTTCTTTACCCATTGATCTTCATAATCAGCAAGATGCTATTGTAAACATTTTACAGCTCGTAATACTGACACATTTTAGAAATTCAGCAAATCCACTTCTTCCATCAGTAAACAGCAATTGCTTCGTTTCCAAATGCTAAACTGATGGCATTGGATTTTACACAGTTTATAATGACGTAGAAGAGACTGGGGCAATGGCATAATGGTTGGAGCATCCGCTTTGCAGTCGATGTACCTGGGGTTCATTTCCAAAGTCAAGTGACACCAAAAGACTGTAAAAAATGGTATTCACAGCTTCTCTGCTTGACGCTTGGCATAAAAAAGGGATAGTGTAGAGAACAAGCCGGCAAGCTTCCTTGTTGTGCCTTGGGCAAGGCACTTAACGGGGTGCCTCTATCTTCATGTGGTGAGGCCAAGTAGTCAACCCGTCGTGGTGCCCCAGTCTGACGAAAAGCATGCAAACCGAGCATGAGCTCATACGCATAAAAAAAACGTAAAAGAGGAGGGTTGCAACAAAACTTCAGTTATATGTGCATATATAAGTAATTTATTTTTAGGAGGATAATCTTGAAACATGTGTATATGATAAAAAATGGAGTCTAGTAAGTTGTTTGTGCGCATTTTTGTCATTGCTATTAGTAAAACATGCTTTATCGCTATGGTTTAGCTCATGATGCTCTGGAGTTCATTGAGTTCAGGTCAGTTCCGGCGATTTTTTTCTACTGTAATGCACTGCTTGAGGTAGACATGGTCCGTTCAAAACAAGGCTAAAACATGCTGACCAAAGGCTTTTCCGTGACTAAAGGATAAAAATATTACGCAAAAATTATTTTAAAGAATTTTTGTGTTTAATCACAATTTATTGTTGAAAACAATCGTATTTACTTTTTGTTACTTTGGTTTTACTTTTACTAGTACTGACGGAACTAATTTTTTGTTTAAGATATAATCTATTGCCCCACCAATATTAACTTTTAAAAGCGAACCTCATGCCAAAAATGATTACCAAAATCAAGAATCTAAAACTAGTTAAGGGCTGCTCTAGGCCAAAGTCTGATGAGGCGCATGCAAAAATGTCGAGAAGCAATTTGGTGCTAGTTGATGCCCATCTGCAGTTTTGAACAATCTGCAGTTTTGAACAAAGTATCAAGCCAGAAATAACAATGTCACCAGCATTGATTTCAAATTTTGATAAAAGTTGTACTTTTTGGAATAGTTTGTGGCAGAACCAATAAATGTTGTACTCTATTAAAAATATCATCACCGCACAAATTGATATTACCTGGGGATAATGTCTTAGCTTTATTGCAAGATCGTTTTGATCATGGACATTACTATGATAATTACTTAGTGTAGCAGTAATGGTGATTATTAGTCGATATGTAATGCGCTATCAAGAGCGCAACGTGAAGGAACTCCTTCCCCTTTGCAATGACACTTTGCCTTAAATTAGAACACCGAAAGCAGCGTTGAGCATAAACTTTATGACAATTGTCTAAAATCTGTTTAGAAATTTCAATGTTTTACTTGAATTATTTTGCATCACTTTTAATAATTTCACTACTTGATACAAGATCCGCTTAGTAGACAAAATCATCGTGAAATACCTTTCACAAAAACACAGCTCAGTCATCATAAGGAGTGAAAAAACGACCTTTGATCTCTTTCTAAAAAAACTAATTACAACTGTCCTGGTATGTCGTTAGTGCAATGTGGTAATCATCTAGGTTGTTATTTGCCATTTATGACATAAGATGAAGCACACTTTGTCGCATAGTAACTGATAGAAAAGATTTAAGCACGAAAACAGATGTGAGATAGAAATAAATTATTTTTTAATTTTTATCATTGATTTATTTGAGCTGATTAAAATCAATCAACTTTGTAAGTACCATTTACAAAAGTCTTGGTTGCGCTCCTGTTTGTTACGCTAGAATTGCTCTAATCTCAGACTTTGCTACATTTAGTAGATCTAACTGAGATCTGGGATCATGACTGATGAGCCAATTGTGAATTGTTACATTGGTATGATAGTCATTGTAAAAGTAGTGGTGCTCAGTAAGATTTGGTGGTGATCACGAGCTAGTGCAAGGGTTCTTAAAGTAGGGTAGGTGGAATTCCAATCGAAATGTTGGTACAACAATATTAATTTTTCGTTCAAAAAAATCGATGTATCAGATATTTGAATAGTAACATAGAGTCATTCTTTTGGAGATTATTCACTTTTCGGCGTTAATTTTAACGTAGGTACTCACATTTGTTTCCAAAGGTAATACAAAGACCTATTCTTTTTTTAAAAAAGTGGGTCAGTGGATTGCCAGCACTGATGTAGATCGCAAAGGGGTCCGAACAAGCTTAATTTACTCATCAGTGTGGCAAAAAATTTAGGGACCACTGAGCTAGTATGTAAATCATTATGGTATGGTTGATGTGAGGTTCATTATATTACGAAGGTGAAAATTATATTTCTATATTGCAATAATACAATTTCGGTAGAGAGGTGACTTTTAGTATCCAAGTTGCTATTATTGCTACTAGCAATACACCGTTGAACATAATAATACAATATATTTAGAAAATTCAAACGTTTTTGGCGCTACATATCGCCCTCATCAGGATCTATATACAAATATTTACACCATTAAAACTTTCGTTGAACGAAAACACAAAAAACATAAAGTAACTTGAAATAATTCTGATAAAAAACAGTAAAGCTTCATTCTACGGTCTTTGTAATTGTCTGGTCACTGCTAACAAAAAATCTGATAATAGAAACAATTGCCTGCTAGCTCTTTCGCTCCCGCGATCATCGATTGATGATCTCGTGTTTTCAGTGTTTACCTCAAATTTTTTTAAATTGAGTTTCAAAATTAGTTTACTAAAAAATCGATTTGTGACTTTATTTTTCATCCGATTTTCATAAAATTTTCAAAAGATCACGCTTATTTCCTCACGCATCGGAACATGTATAATTTGTGCCCTAATTTTTGGATTTTTATACCCAAAAAGGGTTAAAAACACCAAAAACCCAGTTGCAGATGACAAAATCTGCCAAATTCTCAGCACGTGCCAACTACGCTAAAATCAAATTGAGATTACATCTTTACCACATAACCAAACCCTTTATCATTAACACAGTCTGAAAACTACTCTTTTGGGGCATCATTTGACAAAATTTCAAGCGATAATAATAACTTTTACATTTTTGAATTTCCAAATTTTTTAGGGGTCTCAAAACTCCCCCAAACAAATTTGAGTGGTAAGTAGATAAAAGTAAAGTTAGTGCGTAAAATATATGATATGTTGCTAAATACGGGTCTCATTTGAAAGCTTAGGAAATTTGCTTTCCAGCAATATATAACTTTAAATAGTTTAGACTAAGTGGTATATGATATTTACTGATCAAAAATGAGTACTGTACATCATGTCAGTTCAAAACCCCCAAAAATTTTTTGACTTACCTTCACTAAATTATGATTTTTAGAAAAACTACACCCTTTAAAAAGATAAAATAAATTGCAAATATTTCACTACTAAAGTTGTCATTTTGTATCAAATTTCCAAGGAGACAAGAAGCGAAATACAAGTTTAAAAGCTAGCAGAAATTTGTCTTCTCTAAATCAAAGTTTGCTGTACCCCCTTGTTTCTCAAGAAATGGGAAGGGTTAAACAAGCAGCTGTTTCATTGTCAGTGACAGCATATTCTATTTAAACTTGATATTTTCTGAATCTTGAAGAAATTCCCTGTTCAAAAATACATAATGTTACATGGTTTAGGGTAACCTGTAGCAGATAATGACTGATCACATTTTAGGTACTAAATTTAACTACCAAAATTTTGTACCGGTCGGTACCGGTCAAAAAAAAGGTCATGTGCCTCAGAAAGTTGCAAATTGAAGAAAACCTAGACTTTTAAGTAAGTTTTGAGTGGTGTACCTTGAAAGCTGATTTCCTTAGCATCATCTTGCGACCATTTCTAAAGAAATTGGTAGAAAATTAAATCTGTAGTGATCTTTGAGGTGAGGGTAGTACTTTAATTTTGAAGGCAACCCCCCAGTTGGGGGGGTTAATTTGCATAAAATTTGCATATTCAAAAAAAATTTTTTTTTCTATTTGAAATCCTCAAGAAATGTAGATTTCAACGATATATCACACTAAATGTAGAAGTAAACAGCTGAGTAATGATTTACAAACAAACTTGAGGTACATAATTATGATTAATTATAATTGATTATGACAGTTTTTCGCACTGCCATCTCACGGACATTTTTTTCGCTATTTTCGCGGGAGCGAAAGAGCTAGGAGTTAATCGGATTTAAGGTTTTGTAAATAATTGTTTCAAATGAATAAAAATTACAGTAAAGTTCGGTGCAAAATTGTTTGGTTAAATGATTAAATAAATATCTTTGATAAAAACACGTTTAGTAAAAAGAGCGTCATTTTTACTAAACGTGTTTTAATCAAAGATATTTATTTAATCATTTAACCAAACAATTTTGCACCGAACTTTACTGTAATTTTCATTCATTTGAAACAATTATTTACAAAACATTAAATCCAATTAACTCCTAGCAGGCAATTGTTTCTATTATCAGATTCTTTGTTAGCAGTGACCAGACAATTACAAAGACCGTAGAATGAAGCTTTGCTGTTTTTTATCAGAATTATTTCAAGTTACTTTATGTTTTTTGTGTTTTCGTTCAACGAAAGTTTTAATGCTGTAAATATTTGTGTATAGATCCTGATGAGGGCGATATGTAGCGCCGAAAACGTTTGAATTTTCTAAATATATTGTATTATTATATTGCAATAGTTTACGGATACTGCATGTATTATTGTTCACCATAAAGCGTGGAATAAAACTGCTAAAAATAGATGATTTTTTTCTAAAAGGGTAATTACTTGCATGACTTTCCTAAGCTTGGCTACTTCTGACTTACTCTCCAGGATTTACGTAATTGTTTTCTTCAACATTTCAAACAAACGATTACGTGTATTGTACTAGTGGTTTGGTTGGTTTACTACGTACTTCATGCCAAATACAGTTGTAACAAATATTGTAAGTCAAATTGTCTGCTTATTCAGTTTTTTTACGATAAATGGATTTATACCACTTCTATGGTTGTATGCTTCAGCTGGTTTATTTTGCCATGATGCAGCCTCACGGTCACTACTGAAGTACCGGTGTTCTGTAAATTGTTGCTGCAATGAAATTGCCGAATGATTTTCAATCTTTCCAAGCTTTATGGAGGTTCGAGTGTGCTTCATTTTGATGTAATGATCTACTTCGTTGCCTCAGTAGTCATTAGAATACAGCCCAGAAAAATAAATTCCAAGCTCTTTATCAATAAAAACTTTCCTCCGCACTATTTTCTTTTTTAAACCCGTAGCTTTGTTTAAGACCAAGTGTTCCACTCATATCGAAACCTTGCACTGTATCTATACTTTTTCAGGAGGCTCTTCCAAGGACTCCCTGTTTCTTCTTTGTAACCTTTTTTCCGCCTGTTCCTACCTAAGTTTTGCCCAGATGGTGTCCTGTTTTGCGACAATAAAAATTATATTTGTTGAGCGTTCATTAGTTAGAACCCTTTATCCAGCGGTAAGTCGTGCCATCACCGGCTGCCTCTGGACCTCAGCAAACCTTTTTCTTCTTTTTGAAGTCTGTTTTCCTATTCTTCGAGTCATTGTGACTCATTTTTCTCTGCCTCCAATGAGCGGATCCTTTGTTTACCATCTTTGTACTTCAGGTATAATTAAACACAAAAGCAAAATCAAGCATTTTCAGATGTTCCTGGATAGACGTTACCTTCACTCACTTGCTCAAGCTTTTTTTGTTTCCTTTGGAAAGTTCTTTTATCTGCTTCTTTCTTCATAAAGCCATCTTTATTTAAAATTGGGGTCTAGCATTCTTTCTACTTTATTCTCTACTTGATCTGACCTTCCTTTTTCTTACCAAGATGCTACTCTCGCTCTCCTGGGTTTCCTCCAAACTTCGATCTTTTGATTTGCACATGTGATTCTCAACCTTTTTTTGGCAAAGGAGGTTCTACCTCCTTTGATTTGTGCTCATTTTGTGGCACTGAAGCCATACTGTTCTATTCAGCAGGCCAGTTTTGAAGTTTTTCTGCTGAGACTTTGCATTTTTCTTCAAGCTCTTAACTGTTTCGGCAGGTCCAACAAGTCTTCCACTTCTTTCAAAATCTTGTAATGTCCTTGCTGTTTGCTATCTTCCTTCGTCTTCTCTGTCACATACTCCGTAAACTTTTGACCGTCTTCTCTTCCTATATTCTCAGACTGCAATGGATTCCCGATCATTCATTTCGTCAGGGTAGTGACACGACCGAAGAGTAAACCTGGCAAAATGTGCTGTTTCAGCAATCGGCAGTCTCGTTGTAGTCTTACCTTTAGCATTCATTCATATCTCTTGTTGAGCTGAAGAGGCATTGTCTTGTTGCAGTGTACAACATATAAGCTCCCTCGCTATTCGCAATCGAATTTATGCTTCCTGTCGAATGTTTCATCGCCAATAAAGACATGGGTTGTATCAAGAAATAGTTTGCCATCTGGGAACTCCTATAGCACTCTTACTTTTTTTAGGAGTTGGCCAAACACAGAGTTGGCAAATACTTTTGCATCGCTTTGCTTGCCGTAAACGACTAGGTACCAATGTTGATAAACAATGCAGAAGCAAAAGCAATAAACGGGTTCCAAGTAACTCTTTTTGGCAACAATACATTGGTAAAGCCTCGTTTGGCTCAGATTGACCAAGATTGTCAGCAAGTGTAGACGGAAGCTGCGGTTTCGCTCAGCTTGACGTGCCCCAATGTAGCAAGGTTAAATACGCTGATCGCCCATTTCACGTAATATCGTCGTTTCGGTTATCCAATTCGACATATCCGCCAATGTCGCCGATCCTTCAGTAATCTTAATTCGTTTTTATCAAGTTTATGTTAAGTCCTACAGCTATTCTGAACATACTAAACTGTTGAAAACTGCAACTGGCTTTTTATAGTACGGAAATTTTTCATGCTTGTGCAGAAGTGCTCTGAGACAGCAAAGGTTGTCTGAACACAAAGATGCCTTTGTACAAACGACTGAAATACTTTTTCCGACCCCAGAAGGAAAAATAAACATAATGAAATAACCCACACTGTTATGATGCAGTGGATAAGTATTTTCCATTATTAATTTGCATCTAACTTTTGTTTTTAAATTTGTAAATTTTGTACGTGGCGTTAACAGATAATTTAATATGGTGTTAACAGTTAATCTTGATATGGTGTTAACAATTAATCTTGATATATTGTTGACAGTTAATCTTGATATGGTGTTAACGGTTAATCTTGATATGGTGTTAACAATTAGTTTTGATATGGCATTAGCAATTAATTTTGATATAGTGTTGGCAGTTAATCTTGATATGGTGTTAACAATTAATCTTGATACGGCGTTAATAGTTAATCTTGATATGGTGTTAACAGTTAATCTTGATATGATGTTAACAGTTTGTCACGAATAAGTAAATTTGCGCTAAATAGAATAGTTCTTTATGTATGTACAGTTATTGTAATCTGTTGTTTTATTTTGCAGTGATCGTTTTAATTGTAAATCTAAATTGTTTGTAGCCTAACTTGCTAAACTGTTTTAAAAAAAAAAACTTTTTTCTTTCGGATTTATAAATAGATTTGTAACTCACATGCCTTTCTGATGTCACAATGACTGTCTACGTGACTTAGTTTTCTAGGGCATTCTAGTAATTCTTGTTTCTTCTCGAAGATTTTTTCTTTATTTTTATTATTACCGATTACGTAATTTATTAACTGTGTTTTCTTGTGTCATGTCATGTTCTAGCAATTTCTAGATTATTTTTCGTCGTATATATAAGGCGGCGAGATTTTATTCATTCAGAGATTCAGAGCGTGTAGTTCAGAGAAAAATAGCAGAATGTAGTAAAAAGGCGTTATTCTGTGGTGATTGTTGTGATAGCAATTATGCAATTGTTTTAATGGTTTTTAGTTTAGTAAGTCTCTGATATTTATTGAAGTGCTTTAGTTCTGTGTTTTGGCAATCGAAGGAATTCGAAGTTGTAAAGTAATTTGTGAATATATTGTTCTGTTCTTGATCGAAAAGTGCGTGGGTTAAAGTATCTAAGTGGAAGCCAATGTTTTCCTAGCTATTAAATTGCAACCAAACTTAATTATTCGATCGATACTGCAAGTCGCGTCAATTTTAAAAAGTGAATTAAGATTAAGATAGATTCAAAACTCTATTGAAACGCGACATCTGGGGGCTCGTCCGGGAATCTTTTTGTCGCTTGGTATTTTAAAATGGCTGCAGAAGAATTTAATATGGAGAAGTTGGAGGACTTGAAGAGATAAGTAAAATCGGTGGGCTTCGATGAGAAGCAGAGGAACAAGCTTATAACGGAAGAATGGCGCCGAATGAGAGATGCTGAAGAGCGAAGGTTAACAGCTCAGGCTGAAGAACGGAGAATAGCGGCTGAAGAGTGAAAATTGGCAGCCTAGGCTGAAGAACGGAGGTTAGCAGCCCAGACTGAAGAACGTAGAATAGCGGCTGAAGCTGAAGCGCAAAAATTAGCAGCCTAGGCTGAAGAACGGAGGTTATCAGCCCAGGCTGAAGAACGGAGAATAGCGGCTGAGGAAAGGAAGGCTGAGCTCGAAGTTGAAAAGCTGAGGTTGGAATTGGAAGTGAGGAGGCTCTCCTAATCTCAGAATGGTGAGCAATTGAATCAAGAATCGGTTGAAAATATTGTGAGGACGCCACTGCTACCATCTTTCGTGGATGGGAAGGATAATTTGGACAAATATCTTTTAAGGTTTGAAAGATACGCCAATGTGGAAAAGAGGAATAAAAGTACTTGGGCAACCCAGTTAAGCCCGCTGTTAACAGGCAAGGCGGTAGAAGTGCATAATATACTGTCGCCAGAAGAAGCCATGGATTATGAGCGTCTTAAAGTTGCTTTTTTGGAAAGGTACGATTTTACTGAGCGTGGATACCGTGAGAAATTTCGAGAAGCTAGACTGGAAGGACACGAAAGTCCAAGTCAATTTATATTCAGGTTAAAAAATTACTTCACCGAGTGGATAGAGTTGGCCGAAGTGGAGCAAACCATCATGGACGTGGTAGACTTGATTGTATGCGAGCAGTTCACTAGCTCCTGCCTGAAAGATTTATCGATATGGCTGAAGTAGAGGAACCCAAAATCTCTAGATGAACTATCACGGTTGGCTGATCAGTATTTGGCAGCGCGCAATCAGACGCTGTCGAGTAAGGAAGTGATGAAACGTGATAACTCAAGAGTCGGTGTGAAGGACAATCATAGTGGATTCCCTCCTGCGAGTACCCCGAAGTGCTTCTTATGTAATCGAGTTGGTCACCGGGCGATTGACTGTCGTGTTAAGCCAGAAAGAGGACGTAATGAGTATAACCGACCAAGTAGGCACGCAGTTACGTGCTACCAACGTGGCAAAATTGGGCATGAGAAGAGGTTCTGTCGGAATACCCTCCGCCCTCAAGCTGTTTCTCGGGGTGGAGGCAACACCCCTAGACCTACGTCACAACCCTACCGAGTTGGATGCGCTACGCAAATTGGAAGATTTTCGGATGATGCCAAAGCAAAGGATGAAGAATATTTGGAGCTCAAATCTGAAGAGAATATTAAAGTCGTGCGTAATGGTGCCTGCCTCAGCAATGAAAATAGGAAGTGTATGCCTCTTGCGACCTGAAAAATGAGTGAGAATGAAGTTGAGGTCCTTCGTGATACAGGCTGCAATGGCGTTATTGTCAGGAGAGAGTTGGTGAAGGAAGATGATTTTACTGGTACCATGGGTTACGTGATGGCTATCGACCGGACATTGAAGGAGGCACCCATTGCTGAGAATAAAGTGGACACGCCTTACTATACGGGAGTAACCCAAGCCATATGTTTGCGAGACCCTTTGTTTGACCTGGTCATTGGGAACATTCCTGGGGCACGGAACCCGAATGATCATGTTCCTGATATGGAGTCCTGTGCCGCTGCGGTCACGAGGGCTCAAGCTGGGAAGAATGTCACCATCAAACCTTTAGTTGCAAAAGATGTGACTGCTTAGACTTTCGTCACGAAGGATGAATCTGCAAAACTGCAACAGGAAGACACTACTCTTGAAAAATATGTGAACTTGAAGGATGCTGTTAGAAAGGGAGATTACAAAATAAAGTATGAAAAGCGTAGGGGTATCCTATACAAGATTCAAAGCCGAGTTGATGGTCGTTTCCTCAGTCTTCACGTGGATCTGGTTGGACCATTACCGCCAAGCGAAGGAATGACTTATCTATTCACCATGATTGATCGTTTCACCGGATGGCCGGAAGCTCTTCCCATCCCGGATGCTAAGGCTTCAACATGTGCCAAAGCACTTATCCGTCACTGGATTGCAGATTTTGGAGTATCTCAAGACATCACTTCAGATCGCGACGCGCAGTTTACATCCTCTCTTTGGAGTGAACTGGGTCGCACTCTTGCGGTACGAATGCAACAGAATACCGCATATCATCCCCAAGCAAACGGGATGATTGAACGACTACGCCACCAGCTCAAAGATTCCCTCAGGGCAAGGACTATTGATCCTTATTGGATGGATCATCTGCCCATGGTGCTTCTTGGGATACGTACAGCTTGGCGCGAGGATCCCAATTGCTCTCCTGCCAAATTGGTTTACTGCTCTACTCTTCGACTGCCGGGGGAATTCGTGGAACCCACACCTCCTCAAGAGTTACAACCTTCTTCTGCATTTCTTCGCCATTTTCAAAAGTCAATGCAAGATGCTCTTTCCCCACCTGTCAAATACCATTCCACAACCAAACCTTACCTCCCTCCTTTTCTCTTTTCTACTGGATTTGTCTATGTTCGCATTGATGGGCATCGCAACCCCTTTTAATGACCATACAATGGGCCTTTTTGGATTATCTCTACATCAGACAAGTACTTCACCTTGGACATCAACGGTTGGCCAGACAATGTCTGTGTGGATAGATTGAAACCAGCCTATGTTGGCACCTCTGGCCAAACAGAACTGTCCTTCCTCACAAACATCGCCCCCGAAGCAACAACACTGATACAGCAAGCAACCACAAGAAGCGGACACATCACCCGATCTCCAGGTCATCTCAAGGACTTTTGTACTGCACAGCATAGCAATTAGCTACACTTTGCTGGCTGGGGGAACTGTGGTAACTCTGTCGTGGTGTAATAATTCTGCAACGGTATTTTCGCGCGCTTTTTGCGTTCATTGTTTTCTTTCTCTGCAGTGCTTGAGAGTAAAAAGTGTACAGAGGCTTTATGGGTTTATTTCTGCCAAAACGTGCCGCAATCAATTGAGGAAAACAACAGATATCGTACAACTAAATATAGCGACAAGTAATAGCGCTAAAATATTAACATTCAGTCTTGATATAGTGTTAACAATTAATCTAGATATGGTGTTAACAGCTAATTTTGATATGGTGTTAACAGTTAATCTTGATATGGTTATTAACAGTTAATCTTGATATGGTGTTAACAATTAATCTTGATATGGTGTTAACAATTAATCTTGATATGGTGTTAACAATTAATCTTGATATGGTGTTAACAGTTAATCTTGATATGGTGTTAACAATTAATCTTGATATGGTGTTAACAGTTAATCTTGATATGGTGTTAACAATTAATCTTGATATGGTGTTAACAATTAATCTTGATATGGTGTTAACAATTAATCTTGATATGGTGTTAACAGTTAATCTTGATATGGTGTTAACAATTAATCTTGATATGGTGTTAACAGTTAATCTTGATATGGTGTTAACAATTAATCTTGATATGGTGTTAACAATTAATCTTGATATGGTGTTAACAGTTAATCTTGATATGGTGTTAACAATTAATCTTGATATGGTGTTAACAATTAATCTTGATATGGTATTTATGACAGATAGTCTTGATGGCAGCAAAGCAACACCGACTCCTCATGATTTTACTGTGAGGTAGTTTCCATTAGTATACATGACAACAGGCCTACTAGCAGCTGGCGCTTTACATACTCTCCTACAACTGCAAACCAATATCGGAATATAGCAGTGTTACTAAAATTATAACCGGTGTGATGGCGTAGTGGATTGAGCGTCCGCTTCGTAGTCGGTAACCTGGGCTTCATTTACCTTATTCGAGTCATACCAAAAGACCTTAAAAATAACGATATTCACAGCTTTCCTGCTTGGCGCTCAGCATAAAAGGGAGAGTGTGGAGAACAAACCGGCAAGTTTGCTTGTTGTGTCCTTGGGCAAGCCACTTTACGGATGCCTCCACCTTTATTTGGCGGACAGGCCGTGGGACCGAGCAGTCTAGCCGTCGTGGTGGCCCAGTCGGACGAAAGACTTGCAAACCGACATGAGCTCATACGCATGAATGAATGAACTCAAGTATGCAGCCCCATCTTCCGGCTGCTTATTGCCCAGTTATAACTTGATACCATGATTCTTCTATGACACCATATTGTACGTTTATGAGAATACTATGTAATATGTATGTTCAATCGTTTGATGATCGTTTGCTTGGCGATCAACTCATGTTGAGAGCCGTATCGTTCCCATTTTGGAGTTAATTAACCACTTCTCTCTTTTTTTTAAGACCAACTTGCCTAGTGGGTAACGTAAAAATTTTTCAGACATATCTGCTAGACGGACTATCCACGTACCGGCAACGCTCAGCTCACTTATCAACTGTCGAGTAGCACCAAGTTAGAAAGGTGAAAACTAAGTGACATCTGACGTTGAGCATTGATCATTTATTGAGTGCACATGGCGCACCGTAGCTTCTGTATCATCCGACTATTTGAAGAAGAAAAATAAATTATTTGCATTGCTTTTTGGGGTTGAAATGGTGAAGGTGTTTGCCCAAGCTATCGCAAGAGCCTACAATAGACAGAAGCACTCCCACTTTGTAAGTCGCTCCTGGCCCAATCAGCGAGCGATGTCTCTTACTGCTTGGTTAAGTAACAGTGAGAGACCTGAATGTTGTTCCATTTCACATCTTGTCGCCATGCAAGAAATTAGGAGACTTATCAGCAATGATGAAAATCGCAATGTAAGCTTGTTCAATGGCTTTCTTCCTACATCGTCATTTTTCGGGCTGACCGATTCTTGACAGAAGACTAGATGTTAATCTGCTAATACACAGTTTATTTTAATATAGAACTGCACATCACTTAAAAGTAAAAAACTCGTTGTCCTTAAAACAGTGTACGCTTCAAAAAACAAACAGTCTGCAGCCGATGGCAATCTATGTTTTTCCAAACCACCTTTCGGTTTGAGAAAATTCTATCGTTTTATAAACCAATTTGGCCGAGCGCCAAAGTTGAAAACTCCAGTTTTCGCACAAGACTAATCAATCTAAAAAATCAATTGCAACCGCAGCTGTTTCGCTCTGCTGCTGATCGCCAATCAACTTATACGGAGAACAATGTTGTGTTTAGACTCGCTTTAAAGTTACCCGCACTGCTGGTAGACAATCAATTTCTAACATAAGCAGGGGAAATTTTGAAGTGTTTTTTTTGATGGGCTGCAACGCTACGCCAATCTTAGCATTGAACCCAAAATCTCTCGCTTACGTGACGCTTTAAAAAATCTTTTCGCCTCGGAAATGCTGGAATTAGACGAAGCCAATGATGAAGAGCTGTGAAGGAGGCTGCGACGTAGGTAAAATTTACAAGTTTTTTCAACTCCAATTCGTCGTTCAAACAGGAAGCCTGTGATGCCCATTGATTGGCGCGCAGCGTTTCGCGATGAGACGCCGCGCGACTTTTATTGTGGTTGAAGTTAGCAGTGCGCTCGAGTTGATTAAAAATATCATTCAAATTGACGCGGTGTGGCCACGCGCCTAGGGGTTGGGTGTAGGTGAGAGGGGTAGTACAGGAGCCATGCTCTTATGCTTCTTCCCAAACCTACCACAGGAATAAAGATCCTTTCAGTAATTAGAATTCCAAAAACAAAGACTATTGAATAGATCTGAGATAAAAACTGGGTGTCAGAACAATCAATATCCGAAAAAAGTTCATTAATAAAATTTTATATTTTTGGCCCCTCCAAGAAAAACGTTTGCTTCTGGTCACGTGTTCTTCTTTCTCGACGAAGGTAAGTGCAAGCCACGATTGGAATCCATTTTCAACGAATCGAGATCAACAGAACTAGCTACTTTACCAGAATTATATTTATGAGCTTGACCGGCAGCCAGCTGAAAAAAATTGATAAAAGCTGATAGGCGATCAGTAAAGGTCGTCGTGATGTATATCGTCTCGGAAACCACTTTCATCAACTACTCCAATGATCTTCGGGTTCTAGGCACCTATAGAGTTGTTGCAATAGCGTATTGCACGCACAGCACCTTTTTATTCAAAGCCGGGGAAGCTTCCGTAAAGTGCTTTTCTGGAAATTGGTGAACCACTGAAAACAGTAAAGGGCCACGAAAACAAAATCTCTTTTTGTGCTCGCCATATGCCAATATTGTTGCCAGATTTCGACTCTAAACAATGATGAAAACTTTTCTGGAGATCAACTTTTTGAAAGTGCTCATTTTCCTGTTTTAAACGATATTAACCAGTCACGCTTCCATCAACAATCGGTCTAAACAGTATTTTTTCTGAATAGTATTTTCAAAAGATCTCGTGGGCCGCAACAAATGTTTTTGTGGGCCGCATTTTGCCACTGCCTTGAAATAACGTACCGGCTTTTATTTTGGTGTGGTTACACCATTGTGGTTTTTATAAACGACAGCTAACTCATTCGTCCATCCTCCCTACAAAGGTCCATGAAGGTAACAAAATCACCAGTGCTAGATACTTAGAGAGATAAGGTGGTATTGCGAAGGGAAGAGTCTCTCATAATGTAAAAACAGAATTTCAAAACCTGAAGACTTCAGAAAATATGCGGTACGTTACTTTGCATTTAAAACTTTTGGCTTTACGATAATAGATCCTAAGCCTACTTACCACGAGGTCGTTTTGCCCTTGAATATACTTTTGTTTCCTTTGATATCTGATGTCATGTGAAAGGGCTCCTCTACGTGGCACCGGTTGGTCTTTCGATTGCTGATGACCTGCCAAGCTTTCCATTCTTTTCTTTCTTGAAACAAAAATAAGCCACTAGCACTACAACCTCAATACAGCGAAATTTTTTTATGCTTAGAAAGTTAATACAAAGAAGACTTTCATGGAATGTGCAGCGATTTCAGAGGAATTTTCAAAAAAAGGTATCGGTGAAAAGAGCTCTACAGTGTATTTAAAACTACGAGCCTTTCTTTTTTAAAATTGCTGAGGTATTCTCAAAATAATAAGTTCATGCCCTTGATGTCAAAGTCAGTTAGGTATGTGGGGAAGGAAAAACAATGGGTGAGGGTTTCCCCAAACGATATAGCAGTTCCAAAATTATTGGAGACCAAAACAGATAAAACTCTTGGGTTTGGTAAGTTTGGTTTCGGTTTCGAAAAAGTGATTTTGTTGTAATATAAGCTATTCAAACGCAAGATTTTCTCCCAATTCGATCTTAACACAGATCTAAACACTATTTTTTTAGATTTTTGTTTCAGTCACACCGATTGGGGAGAGGAACGCCCCTTAAATACGCCACAGGATAAGTGCACCGATTTCACTTCGAAGTCTGGTGCCTCCCTCTTTTCCGTCTTAATCCAGGCCATTTTCAAAGTTCCAACCTGGAAGCGCCTATTGTGCGGCCCACGAGTAGTCTCGTAAAAATGGTCTGCGACAAAATTCGAGCTCAGAATGTTGACCTTCTATAAAAAGAAAAGTTTTCTAGCTTGACAACGGACAAAGAAGCGACTTCGATTCAAGAAAACCACTCACATGCTTTGATCTCCAAAAAACAATCACAGAGAGCTCCTCAAAATTGGTTGGAACTTGGTTTATATCAAAAATAATTGTATTAAAAAAAAAATCTTCACTCTGGCATCGGTCAAGAAACAAGTTGAACTCCAAAAAATAGCTTTTATGCGGCCCGTACCATTAAAACTCTGTGCAACCGTGATCTAGATTCACAAAGATAGGAAGTTGTAACCCTGTACAAAAGTGAGATTCATTTCTCAAGCTAGTTACTGCCTTAGTCAGATCCCTGTTGACATGTTGCTCTAGTTACCCTGTTTTTGTAGGCATCATATTTGATTAGCAAAGGACGGATGACACGGCAAAGAAAGACTTTTTCTATGAAAGATTTTCATGAGTTTAAAACGCAAAACTTTCTTTACTCAAACAAACCAATTAGGCCTTTTTTGAAATCAAATTAGCCTATGCTAAAGAGAAAACAGAAAAAGTAAAAGTAGTACCACAACGCGCTCATGAAATGACTGGCTCTTAGACTCTATTGGAACACGTAATTGAAAATGCCTGTATCAAGGCAAAATAATTTTTTTGCATAATAAATACGGTCAGCTGATCTCATGCTTTTTAATTTATTTTGTTAAGGTAAAGAGAGAAAGAGAAAGAGAATGTACATAAGTTGTTTTTGTTACGAAAAAACTATTGTCAGACACATGATGGAACGTCTTTTTGTTCTGCACGCCTCTTGGCGGGTACCACTGCAATATTACAGGCAGAGACCTACAGTATTTAGGAACAAATTTTTCATGGAAAGGAGAAGCATGGTAGTTTGAAAAAGCAAAGGCTTTTGAAATCTAAAATATTGCCCAAGCTGGACGGCAAACAAACATGAATATCTATTTTTATGAAGTTCAACGCCTTTAAAGCGTGAATTTCGCCCAGTTTGGTCTTTAACACCAATGAAGACTTTTTTCTTTTTACATTTTTTGCTACCGCAATTCCGTATGAGGGTGTGGCCCTTTAACCACTTTTCTCTTAAGTAGGCCTCTAAGCACAGATACGCAGTTCTATAAAACATATTCCTTGGTGATGTCACAATCAATAACACGTCATGCAATGAGGTGCAACAAATAGAAAAAACCAAACAATAAAGGAACGGGTACGACAAGGTAATTTCAAAAAAAGACGTACAGTTACCGATACCGCTTTTTGACGAATTCGGCTTCGCTTAGGCCGTTTTACACTAAAGTAGTGGCGAGCCATCATTTGCTCGAGAATTCAAATGGAGCACGCTCTTTCCCACTTTTGCCAATAACGTAGGCACAGAGCTTTCTACCGCCGCCAGGAAAATTTCCATAAAATGATTTTCCGTAGTTCACGATGTCGCAGCCATTCGTCGTCGTCGTTTGAGCTATCGTGCTGAGCATTATGGGGAAGATGAACACACACTGTGTAAGAGCTCATGCTCTCTTTGAGAGTCTTAAGTTAGAATGGGTCACCACGATGGGTAGATTGCTTGGCCCCACCACCGGTCTGACACATAAGGATGGAGGCATCTGGTTAAGTGCCTTGCCCAAGGACATAACATGAGAGCTTTTCGGCTTGTTCTCCACAATATCCCTTTTGTGCATAGCGCCAAGTAGAAAAGCTGTAGATACCATTTTTTAAAGTCTTTTGGTATGACTTGACTTGGGGAAATGAAGCCCAGGTCTACCTGCTGCGAAGCGGACGCTCTAACCACTACGCCATCGCAGCTATGGTTAAGTTTGAACTCGAGATAATCGCCATCATAAACGACGCTAGAGCCCAGCCCTCCACGTTGCAGACTGCACTGAAACTTATTGAAACCGCAACAGCAAAAACATGATCTGCGTAACAAAGCTCTTTAACCGGGATTGTGTGAGCTTTGAGGGTTCCTCTTTGATTTTATTTCGCAAAACACAACGTTTTTCAATTTTTCAAGAATTTTTTAACAAAATATGAAACTGTGTGATTTCAAGCAAAATACTTTCATTTTAATCATTATTGCGTCACAAATGCACAACAAAGCAGAAAGTAAATTTTCTTGAAAAATTGAATGTTGATGAAGCTAAATGTTTGAAGAATGCAATACGACTGGTTGTTCATTTGCGAAACAAGTTATAATTCTCGTATTATGGCTTAAAACTAGTACTAAAAAGGCAGGGATTTTTAACCTTTTTTTTATCTACTAACCCTTTGATTGATGCGTGGTGTATCCTCACAGAAGAAAGCACATGAGAAGAATTCGATTGAAGTTACCAAAAAAGGTTTTCAAGTTGAAAAAGATTTTTTTTAACCATTTATGGCGCGTTGATTAAATGCACTTTATTTTGCATGTTACTGAGCTTATGGTGGATTGTTGCCATTTAATTGGAATTGGTAGCAACTGGGTGATTATTTTAATAGGTATACTTGTATTATTGTATTAAGATAAAATTATGCTTTAAAAAACCGCTTTTGAATTACGTCAGATCAATACAACTTTATGGGGTAGTTTATATTTCCGCTCTCGCCAATAAACCGTCAAAATTAGGCTGTTGTTGTTGTTACCCGATCCGTTCCGAGGGATGAGAGCATGGCGGAAGACCATGGAGCTCCAGAATCCGGGCAACTCCATAGGGTCTGGACGAGAGGATGTAGAGAGACAGAGAATAGCCAAAAAGCAAGCGGCGCAAAGAGTCCATAGCTAGATAGTGCACAAGGAGAAGAAAGTTGTACTAGGTTGGATGACCGCAGGCCTGCATGAAGGATTCGCGATTCTAAAGAGACAAGAGTTTAATAGAAGGTTGTGTTCGTTGAAGCGAAAGCGAGAAAGGGCATAGCGAGCTTGACGAGGGAGTACAAGTTCCTTAGCATAAACTGGAGGGACTTGCGTGTCAAAGCACGCTTCCAGCTCGAGAAAAGAGAAGAGGGGATACGAGACGTGAGAGACTTAAGAAATTACAGAGGGCAGGAATAGCGCATTCCACCTGGCTAATTCATTTGCCGCGTCGTTCCCCGGAGAAATGAGAGTCCGGCAACCCTTCTAGAATGATAGTAAAGGAGGAAAGAGTAGACAGTTTCTGCCAGACCTGCCAGAGAGTTTGAGGTAAAAAGAAAAGACATCGCAGAGAACAGAGCAAGAGCAGGAGAGGAGGAAAAGAGAAGAGAAGATTGGCAGACTTGTCAGTGCTGCCGAGAACAGCAAAGAGTTTGCAAAATGATCAAAAAATTTGAATAAACTGGGCCTGCAGAAAAGGAAAGAGTGGCTTTAGTGCCACAAAGTGAGCAGTTGGCAAGGACGCCATAGCCGCCTTTGCCAAAAGGAAAAGGAGTAGAGCCATCAAAACAGATCACCAGATCGTGAGGTGGGAGAGAGTCAAGATGAGCGAGAGTCGCACCTTGGCGAGAGATGGGTTCAGAGCGGGAGCATGGAGATAAAAGGGGAGTTATAGAAAGAGAGGGAAGCAAGCAAAGAGAAACACCATAGAAAATGTAGAAGGAAGCATGAGCTGGTGAATGGACCCAAACGCTCTCCAGTAGGATCTAGAGAGTTTTGGTGTCACTCCAAGTCAGCTCAAACCTGAAATAGGAAAGAAGGCTGGGAGAAGGGCCCACTCACAAGAAGACAGGGCAACTCGTAGGGGAGGTAGAGAAGCCTCAGGGAGGAGAAGATGATGATCGGTGATGGCCGGTGATGGCGCGACTGGCTGCTTGGTGAAGGCATTCCATTTTGGTAATGTTGGTACCGCTAAGAAAATGAAACTATCAAAGTGAAGCATAAGTGAGAAGTGGTGGAAGAAAAGCTTTATACAGCAGAGAGCGGGACTCCTTAGAAAAGCCCTATGAGGAAGCACAAACACAGCGTAAAGCCTCAAGACCAGGGAAGAACTTGGTCTTCAGCAAAGATATATATTTACAAAAGAGTGGAAAAAGACCCCAAAGGAAAGTTGAAGTGGGATTAAAGCGGAGGGGGGAGTTGAATAACAGTGCGTGGGACTGCAAATTAGCTTGGTGTGAATCCACTGAGAAGAATGAAGATTTGCTCAGATTGAGAGAAAGACACTAGTACTCGGACCAGCGTCCATTCGAATCAGAGCTCCTTGTGTGGTCTCTGACACAGCAGGGACCGAGAGGGAAGGTGGACCAAATCGCCAGGTTGTCAGCATAAAAAGAGCAGCTGACGGAAGAAGGTAGAGAAGCAGATGAAAAGAGAGAAAAGTACAGGGCCAAGAATGGATCCTTGCGGAACAACTCGACGGATTGGAAAGATGCGACTTATGTGATTTTGAAAAACCACGCAAGCACGCCTATCAGAAAGGAAAGATTGAGTACAATGATCAAGGTAAGGAGGGAGGCAAGCAGAAAGAAATTTGTGAAAAAGAGCGCGACACCAGATAGACTCAAAAACCTGAAAAAATCAAAGGAGCAAGAATTGTCCAATAGTCCGGCTTGGGTTTGTTAAGCCCATCCGAAATGGACTGAGAAAGATAAGAATTCAATGGAGGATAAAGCGTTCAGAGCGGAAACCGGCCTGGCGGGGAGAGAGAATGAAGTTACATTTTAGGGAGAAGAATAGACACAATAGAATGATGCATTCAAAAAGCTTTGGCTCGCAGGAGGTGAGAGAAATAAGCTGGAAGAAATCAGGAGAGTCGAGAGACTTTCCCATTTTATGGATGAGAATAATGGAAGATATATTCCAGATGGAAGGAAAGGAATGCAAAGACCAGGAAAGATTGAAAATGTGTAGGAGAAAATCCAAGTCAGAGCGAGGAAGGCGCTTTAGCATGGGATACGCAACTTTGCCTGGGCCAATGGCTGTGGACCAGGAGAGGTTTGTGGCAGTCGCAAGAAATTCAGTGTGGGAGAAGGAAGAGCAGAAAGAAGAATGATACTCTTCAGGGCACGCCGTTTGGCGGAGATCGAACAAGTAGCCTCTGGCTCTGCTACCAAGGGCATTGGCTGGCAGGCAGAAAAGTGAAATTTTAGGTAGTCGGAGAAACCAAAGTCGACTCCCTGGAAAAAAACAATAAAGGAAGTTAGAAGAGGTAAAAGATGAGGAAGAAAAACCAGCGTCACAATGTAGGAGAGAATGGACTGATTTAGAATCAGATTTATAAGAGAAAGACACGCACATTGCCTGCCACGCTTCAGCCTTGGTGATGACAGACGAGGCATATCGGGAAGGAGAAAAGTAAGCATGTAGGGCAGTGAAAGTCAAAGCAAAAGGCAAAGTCATTCCGACGAGCTTTCTAAAAATTAAAGCAAGGGGGTCGTACGTTGGGGCGAAAGAGCAGAGAAAGAAGGATAGTTGGTAGAACTGGTAAGCAATCAGAACTCAAGTTTTGAAGCACCTCCCAGGAACAAGAGAGAGCAAGGGAGCGAAGATGTCAGGAGAGGAACGACTGCCAGAGGAGCAATGGAGAAGAGTAGGGGTATTGAGGTGATTGAGTGGAAGGAGGTCAGAAGAGATGGTCCAATCAAGTACTTCTTTCCTTTGGAGATCGTAAGTACCTCTTGAGTACTAGTGGGGGTGATGGCACTTGAAATTTCCCAGAATAAAAAGATTTTTAGAAGAGGGAAGGACAGAGACGGAGAAAGAGTTGGTTCTGCTATCCGTCAAAGCAGAGCGAATAAGAGAAGCATATACACAAAGGATAGAGAGCGAGGAGAAGTTGTTTAGTGATATGTTGACCACTGCATGTTCAGAGCCGGCGCCTAAAGAGAGAGAGGAGGTAGAAAGTTCTGAGAAGGATTAGCCCTGCTTGATAAAAATGATATCGCCACCACTAACGTGCGAGTCATCGGGAGAAAGAATGCCAGACAAGTAGTGAGTGCGATGAGATTGCAGAGCAGAGTATCCAGGGACTTGGAAAGAGAAGGACGAGTTAAGATTGGATTTCTGAATACAGATAAGATCCACAAGATAAAGCGAGACAAAGTGTTATAGTTCAGTGCTCCTGGCTCGAAGACCTCCGGCATTCCATTGAAGAACCTGAAGCGAGTCAGGGGAGCAAGAGAAAACAGGAGGTATAGAAGGACAGCCAGAAACATAAAAGAGTGGTAAGGGTGAGGAGAGAGAAGATAAAAAATGGGTGGAAGAAGGGTAGGATGTTTGTGGGCAAGGATGGGGGAGCGTTGCATTGGGAGAGGGGGCCAGATAAATCAGGTTAAACAATGAAGGTAATCAAGCTGGAGGAATCCGAAGAGAAAATCACTGTGTTTGAAAGTTTCGGACCTCCAGGGGAAGCAGGATGACAGCTCAAGAAGTGAGAGGGGCTTAGAGCATTTAACCTGGAAAAAGAGAGTGTGAGCATCTTAAATGGATCCTTTTTGGAGCAGATACAGCATTGCACCGACCTACAGCTTCAGGTTACATTTCCAGCACACACTGAACTGGGAAAAACAGGGCAGGTTTAGGATAAACTTTGCCGCTCATCAGGAGAAAAAGGAGAATGATAATGCTGGCGAAAGAGAGGCAGGAAGAGGAAAAAAACAGTTGATCGATTTTAGAGGGAATAGATAGTGCCCTTTTGCCGTGGTTTAGAGAGCAGCACGGCGAAAAAAATGATTGTATAAGCAGAGTCCCCGGGGTAACTGAGACCCTCGAAAAGGCCAACAGCCATTTCGACTCGACTCAAACAGGGTCGGGGACCGCACCATTACGTTAAGGCGGCTGTTGATTGGTGCAGCAAAAATTGAAGTCGCATTGAAAGATTTAATAAACGAGGCGCCTTTATTATTAGAAAAAAGAAAGTTTATCGGCAGACAATTCGCAGGAACAGCAACGTCAAAACCACGCGACGACATTGAACTCACACTTCCTCTCTTGGGAGATCAGCGTATTACAGAATTATTGACACTATCAACTTACTCAAAATATTCATCTCGCGCTGCAGCATCTGTTATTCGGTCTCCTGTTTTGACTTCAAAAAACCAATTCCAAAAAAAATAAGGTCTCTGTTTTTGTCCCATCATTTGGCATTCCATTGTATAAGCACCTGTTGCAAATATTCAACTAAATTGGGGCTTGAAGTACAATTTCACCAGTGGTCAAGGCTCGCAAAAAAAATAGTCATTTGGCCAGTGGCATTGGAAAAAACATCAAAAATAATTCTTTATTTGAAGTTGCTAGACAGTGAAGAAGATATTTTTCAAAGAAAATGCACGCAGTAAGCAACTACACATCTACGTTTTTTTCTACTTTGTCCCCAGTTCAATGCGACAAACAAACTGCATTAAATTAAATAGAAGTCTATATATTTCAACAATTAGCTTGAAATAAAAATACTACAAACGTGCCATTACGAGCAAATTATGCATGAAAAACGGAAATTTTCTGTGTCGACACACTTTTCCAGGTTCAAAGTCATGGGCAGGAAAAGCATCAATAAAATTGCGATTCGACAGGAAGGCCACGCAGTTACTTGCGGTTGAAGTGGACCACGATCTACCTACGTATGTGCTGTGAACCCACTCTGTATTTATTAACCTTAACCTTGGAGGCAGCCCTAAATTCAGTGACAGTTAAAGTTACTCCAAACAAAATCGGCTACTGGTCCAAAGTTCGTTAATAAAGTTAACATGTAAAATAAGCTGACTATGTTTTTGTACCTGGAGTGTTTGGGAGTGGAAATTCCAGAGTTTCAAACTCGTATTCTTTGGTTGGATCTTTAATATCATACTTCGGTATAGCCTTGCGCCAAATAAATGAACCTGCGTCTGTAAAATTGCAATTTTAATGAATTAAAAAAATTAAATCACTGCCTAATGTTTTGTTTTCGAAAACGTAAATGTATTCTTAGCGATTTAACCAGATTTCATGCGATGTTTGATGTATAGTACAACGTCAATTTTATATTTGTCATTGATAGTATTCCTTTTGCTCCATTGTGAAGATCCAGTGTATAAGACCACGTTTGCATCCCTCACAGTTTGGACTTGTGCGAGCTATGGTAGACCTTACAAACATCATTCTTACCATTACGAACTACCGCTAATAACGCTGAGAATGTGTTTTTTGTAAACTTACTGCTTAAATTGTTTAACAAGAAAGGTAGGTAATTAAATATCTGATTAATCTTTCTTCCCTTTTAGTATTAGTATAATTTATTCAATTCACTTAGCAAAACTGCAGACAGTGACACTGTTTCGACCTATCAGGTCTCTTCAGTGCAGTTGGTGACCGACAAGAAGCTAGAGGCTTTTAATAACGCATAGCTTAGACCGCCACACTTGCGGGATCTATACTAGATCCACTTGGTGGAAGGTCTGAGATAATAAATAAAATAGAATTAAAATTATGCTATCATTCTTGAGCGCTGAGGAGGCTGAAAATCTGCAATTGAGCTAGTAACACGACGTAATTAGTGAACAAAAGGAAGAATCGACGAAATAAATTGACCCACTTAAATTGACGTCTAAAAAAACCCCAACGTATCGGTGATCCAAACACAAAACTCGACTAACATCTATTGATGTGATGAACTTTGAGGTGACGATTTTAAGACAACATTTTAAGATAGGCCCCGTACTTCATTGAGGTCACCAATGGCAGGATTCCGACGTTTTGGAGCTCAAAATAGTTTGCACAAATTTTAAACCTCATTTTATTCGCTGTCTTATTCAAATAGAATAGAGGCTACACCAAATCAAAAAATAGAAATTGGTTTGTTAACTAGCATTGGTATGTTTGTAATCAATCGTATTTAAGCAGTTATTAACAACAAAACATTGCACCTGCATTATTCACTGCTGGGCTACATGAAGTGAAGCTTGCTTGGCTTACCACAGCTTCGCACAAATTCAAACTATAAATGATGCAAATCTGACAGACGTAAGCTCACACCGAAACTCCGCATTGTTGCAACAAAAATACAACTTCAATGTAGCACGTCGTTAATTAAATTAAAATTTGCGTCGTAAATGTGACGTGCTACAATCAACACCACAAAAAAATTTGAGTGAATCCATCGTATTAAACGCCATTGAGAGCAAACGCTACAGTTGTGTATCTTTTTTAGAAAAGAAAAAAGAAAGTAAATCTTTTCTTGGTTTTTTTATCCAACTATGCTTCTACAAACGCAAGAGCTGCAATTAATTTATTTACAACTTCACCACGTGAGGTTCAGAGCCCAGACCTTATATTTTCTGGTCTCAGTCCTGCGGGGTCGAGGTCGGTTTGAAGTGAAGATGCAAACATGCTACATGCGTACCAGTATCAACATCGAAAACCTATCTTGCTGTGTTTGTCTCGCAGCAGTGTGCCACGGCACACAAGTTGAGAAACACACTGGTCTAGGAAATCAGAACATGTCGTTTGTAGAGATAACAAAAAGATTCGACTCCACTTTCGGTGAATTTCGCAAAACTTGTTTTCTTAAAGCGTTTTATCCGTAGTAGAGCGTTTCATAATTTCACCATTGTCGAATTTAAAAACAAGTACAGTACCTTTTATCTGCTGGAGTTTTGGGCTCTGTTTGCGAATTTGACATTATTTTCTCATTATGACATCTTCTTCATGCTTCACCGCTCGCTTTTTTGTTTTTTTTCTGATATCTCGGCAACTACACATCGCAGGTGCATAAGATTTACATCAAACGATGCAAGAGATATGATTTTCTATGTGCGTTCTAGAGGAAATTGAATCCTATCTGCACCCTCCATCAAAATTAGGACAAAAAACACTTAAGGATATAGAACAAAGTTTGGTACAAGTAAGACTCGATTTCTATACTGAAGTCATCTCACAATACCAAATAGTTTTAAGCTTACCGTACAAGCTATCACTGTATGCTTTCGTAAAAATAAAACGCCATTTTATGTGTTGCCTAATGATTTTTGTCAAATTAATATACTCAAAAAGGCTGAGACTTACAACTACATAATACTTTCATACATTCAACTAGCGTGTAATTTTAAATCAGGTACTCGTGTAATTTTATGTCTAGTTAAAACTTGTTCCATGTTGATCAGAAATGATTGCACATCAGTATTGTGAAGCTGCGATGAAACATCCATAAACTTGTTTTGCCTCACTCTTTTTATTGTGCCATTCATTCTTTCAGTATTTCGGTTATTATTTTCAATGTCTCTCCAAAATGATGTTGGAACTTCAGAACCGCTGATGCAAAAAGTTGTCTCACTAAGAGTTGGATAGCAGCTTTTTACACTAGAAATATTCTATAGTCACTTCTGCGATTTCTTGAAGATAATTATAATTCTTTTAAAATAACATAATTCTTGGCCCCTCAGGTACAGACGGTTTCAAATGAATAGAAAAAAGAACGAACGTACACTGAAACTACATAGGAAGCAAGCTCAACCAGCATGGATTTCTGATTATGACTCGGTTGGCATGCATTAAAATATCAACAAGCGCAAGTATGCGCTGCCAGTAGTAAGCCATCTTGCACAACATGTCGGTTCTTGCTTGTAGGTGAAAAGATGCTTTAAGTTATCCGGAGCCTCCATCACCAAATAGCAGGACAAAACAAATAATGACATATGATCATTCTAAAAAAATTATTCTTGCTTTGTTTGTTTTTTCACTGGAAAATCATTCCGCTTTACCATGTAAATGGAGAGATGCCATTTTAGGAATTGGGACCTTTAATTTTTCTCTAAAAATGGCTTTGGCAAGGTCCAGCCTCCTAAAGCACCTCACCAACGCTCCTTCTTCCATTGTGCCAGGTCCTCTCTTCTTTCCTCCTATTTAGGCAATAACGTGAGTCATTCGAATTTCATTTACGTGGATTAAATATTCCAACGCATGCAGGGATGGTGCTACCGCAATGCTCTTGCAAAAAATCAACCAGGCATTTATTTATGCCGCTTTTTTGCCAGTGTTTAAAGTTGTGGTGTCAGACGTAACGGAAAATATTTGGTTTAAAAGCGGCCCACACATTTCGATAATTGGACTGAAAATCTTTTCAGCAGTCACCGATACTTCTTTTGAAAAAGTTTCAACGGCGATTATTTTATCTTGCCTTCGTTCATTCACTGTCATATGACTCAAAATCTCGCCATCACAAGATACCTGAAACTTTGCAGCTGTTGCAGATCATCTTCACATCGTTGCAGAGCTTCCAGTCGGCACTGCTCGCGCTTTCTATAAGCGGTTGCAGAAGAAGCAGCCATGTAATTTCGCCCACCGTTGATTTTTGAAGATCTGACTGCGCCGAATAAATGTAAATCGCCTGTCTGCTTGCACACAGTCCACAGGGCTGATTTAAAAGACCCTCAATGGCTGGAACGCTTTTCCACTTGCAGGGCATTCCAAAAGAGTTTGAAAATCTGGATTGGAATGCTCAGATGTTTCTAATTTAGGTTCATTGCTTACGAGGATGGCTCACAAAGTAATGCCTCCATTTTTGCAATTCCGCTACAAGGGGTTGGAGCAGATTGCGTATTGGGTTTTTAAAATGCCTGAACCTTCATATAGTCAACCAGTGTTTTTTATCTTTTTGTTGCTTTAGGTAACAATGCAGTGATAATTTCAAATTGTGTGTAAAATTCTGGACGTAAAAATAGTCTTACAAAGCTATTTCTGTCATAATAATAGATGTCTGCCAAAAACAGAGATGTGTTATTGAGTTCCTCAATGCTGAAGAAGTACAGCCAATCGGTATCTACATACGCTTGGTGAATGTTTCTGGCGGAAAAACCAAGAGCATTGACAGGGGGGTTTAGGGGAGTACCTTTTGTACCTGGCCCGGAAACTTTTTGGGGGGCCCGGATTTTTGAAAACGTCACGCGTAATGTTAACAATAAATTTGGCCAAAGCTTTTGATTTTTTCTGTTGACAAATGCATGATATACATAATTTTTGTGAGATGATGACTAAAGCATTTGACATTTTGATGAAGTACGTTGGGCGTAGAAAGAAAAGAGTTGATCTCTAAAAAAAGGTCATCGCCAAATAATCGCTGCTGATATAGATGTTTTACCCCACGGTTTAGGAAATTTCGGGCATGTGCCTGAGGTTGATCTTCAAAAAAAGATAAAGGTGATCGCCTGATAATCTCTGCCTTAATGGATGTTTTGCCTCACTATTCAATCAATATCACGCGGACCCTTGTTTGGAGATTTTCCATGTGAATCGGGGAATTTTTTGGACTTTGTTGGGGAAAAGCGCTAGCTATAATCTGGCAACATTGTTTCTAAGCAATTATATCAAACGCTCATCCATTTGTATCTCGATAAAACCCGGCAACTCCAGTTTACCAGATCCTTGTCAAAGGGGGCCCGAAATTAATGTTGGCTCGGGCTCGGACTGGTCTCTCGACGGCTCTGAGCAAGACAAGCAATGACAGCACGTTTGGAAGATCAGTTCGTCGCTGCCAATGTGTTTACAAAGATGTGATTGACAAACCTCGCACTGGCCACTCAAGCACAGCCACCAATGAAGAAATGAAGCTCGCCTTGATAAGCTCATCAAATCCAATCGGCGGATAACAGTGAATGAAATCAACACAGAGTTGGGAGTAAGCCTGGGCGCGGTAGAAAAGTTAATATCCTCTGTGAGGTGCAGCAAAAGGTGTACAAGATGGGTGCCACGAATGCTCACTTTGGAACAAAAAAACACCGAGCGACTGTCAGTCAGGAGTTGTTGAAATAATGTGAAGCCCAAGGCGATGCCTTCCTCAACCGATTTGTCACTGGTGATGAAACTTGGTGTCACTACTACGATCCAGAATCTAAGCCACAGTCAATGGAATGGCACCAATCACATTCTCCACCAGCAAAAAAGTTAAGGTCACAGCGCTCTGCAGGCAAAGTGATGCGTACCGTTTTCTTGGATGCACAGGGTATTATCCTCTGTGATTTCTTGAAACCAGGGGTAACTGTCAGCTCTGAACGTTATATTAAAACATTGATCAAACTGAAGACTATAATTACCCGTACTAGATCAGAGAAGAAGAAAACATTCTTCTCGCAGTACGACGCAACAAGACCGCACGCGAGTCACAAGACCGCAGAATGTGTGACCAAGTTTGGCTGGACAGTGCTGCCTTATCCGCCGTATTACCTTGAACTTGCACAGACAAATCTTCGTCTGTTTGGGCCTCTAAAAAAGGATTGCGGGGACAGTATTTTGTTGACAATAATGCTATCACAGACGCAGTCAAAAAATGGACCGCCACAGCTGGAAGAGAATTTCATCAGCGCGACATACATGCTCCCGTTCATCGTTGGAAAAAATGCATTGAAATTGATGATTACGTTGAAAAATAAAATTCTTGAACATAATATGTGCTTGATTTAGTGATGTCGCTTTCGTTTTTCTATTTGTTTAACTTTTTGAGTTAGGAATTAGAAGGCATTACTGTATGAACCACCCTCGTAGCAGCAACTGATTTTGTTGTACAAAGTTTTAGCGTAATTGGGAGAATGTCAGAAATATATAACGGGTTACAAGCAGCTCTTACTTTGCTAGTAGAGAGTGCTCATGAGCAGTCACCAGTGGATTTGCGCTTTTTCTGTTTGTTTAAAACCAATCTCTAGCTGACGTCGGGTATAAAATATGTTTCTCGCTGACGACAAAGCCGTTTTTCTTTACAATCTTTGATCAAGCAGAAACTGGATTTCAGCTGCAGCTAACTTGTCACCAAAACTGCACTTACATTGCAGCTTATCTTTGTAAATTTGACTTGTTGTTGTTATTGAGCAGAGGCACTTGCTAAAATCAAAAAGCTCGTCCAACCACTCTTTCCTGATGTCAGAAAGATGCAACTTTGCAGCTCTTTTCCGAGAACCTGCAAATCTTTCGACAGTTTGCTTTAACTCTGTATGAACGCTCCTTGACTATATAGTAGGCAAACTAGTACTTTTCCACACAGCTATGGCGTCAGTTTTTACTACGATTTAAATGTCAATAAAGCTGGGGAGTTTTTTCAAGGATCTCGGCTCGGTATTCATTAAAACCTGATTAATACAGGGTGGCCACAAAGTCACGAACCAATGTTAATTAAAAAAGTTATAGTAGTAACATGTATTCAAATTCAAAGTTCTTTTACAAGGATTACAAATGCTCGATATGTTCGCCGTTTGCAGCTATGCACGGGCAGAGACGTAGCAGCCGCCCCCCAAACCCCCCAATTGGGGGGGGCCCAGGCCAACTTTGGGGGCCCAAGTTAGTCTGAAATTGCTTTTTGGCTACGTGACTATTTTCAGTTCAGCAGACTTGTTTACAACCGATTTAAACTGTAGGAAGAAATTGGCTTGTGACATCATAAGTGAATGCAAAGTCATTTTATCTCGCAGAATCTAGAATATTTCGATTGATTTTCTGGTAGAATCTTGAATATTCGATTGACGTAACAATGCCGTTGTTACGCAACAATCATAGAATGGTCTGGAATTCTGTTTGGCTATAAATACCGGGACAATATATATACACTGCAGAGTGCAGATAAAGTATTTTATTGACATTGTACAGAATGAAACGTTCAAAAAGTGGTGCTCAAAAGAGAAAAGAAGCAGCCACTGCTCGAGATGCTGTAGCGAAATTGCCCAAGATGACAGATTTTTTCAAGATTACTGAGCAGAGTAGACCTGGCACTAGTACCGAGAGGGATGAAGAAAACTATAGTGTACAAGAAAAACAAAACTATGACAATCAGCATCAAAGTGATTGTGAATTTCCAGAAAATGTAAGTTGTGATTTACCTGCCAATACGCAACCTTCAATATCAAAAATATCTGAATCTCAATTTACCCCTATCCCTGATGACCCATGTAAATGGCCTGAAAGTATTTCTGATGCTCAACGATGTGATATAGTAAAGCGTGGACCACATCAACTAATAATGAATTTTCCATATAATAACACAACTCCAAGACGACGTTTTTCCTCCAACCATTATAAACGTGTGTTACCTAATGGTGAAAGTGTTTCACGGTCGTGGCTAGTTTATTCTGGGGAATCAGATCAAGTTTTTTGCTTTTGTTGTAAGCTATTTGAAAAAACACTAAGCCCCTTTTGTAGTGGTATAAATACATGGGAGGGTTTTTCGAAAAAACTGAAAGACCATGAAAACGGCATTTCCCACCAAGAATGCTGCAGTCAATGGATGTTGCTAGCTGAAGGGATAAGAAATTCATCCACTATCGACAAACGCGAAATGAATATTTTTTTCAATGAAAGACGTTTTTGGAGAAATGTTTTAGAGAGACTTATCGACATTGCCTTGTTTCTATCGGAAAGGAATCTTGCTTTTAGAGGATCTGAAGAAGTCTTAGGATCTCCTCACAATGGAAATTTTCTGGGTATATTTGAGCTTTTGGCAAGAAGAGATCCGATCCTAAAAGAGCTTCAAGACAGAATCAAGAATAAAAACACTAAAGATCACTATTTGAGTCCTACCATACAAAATGAACTAATTGAATTGCTAGCGACAGAAGTTGAAAAAGAAAATTTACAGCAATTGAAATTGGCAAAATATTTTTCTATAATTTTGGACTGCACTCCAGATATGTGACATCATGAACAAATGTCTGTCATTCTCCGTTATGTACTATGTAATGAAGAAGCTGCTGTTGTTAAAGAAACATTTTTTGGCTACTTGAGAATAAGTGACAGTACTGGGAAAGGCTTGTTGGACGCTTTCTTAGAAAAAGCGACCGAACTGCAACTCGAATTGTCTGATTGTCGAGGTCAGTCATATGATAATGGTGCTAACATGAAAGGAAAACATTCTGGGGTCCAAGCAAGAAGTCACAATCTGATACTCGTTGGGAAAGCAGAATTAAATGCATCAAACCTCTTCGATACAATTTAAAAGAGGTGTTGCTGGCACTGAAAGACTTGGAAGCCATTTCCATAGAAAGAAAAGATGGAAGAGCTGCCTCAGAAACAAAATCGTTGATAGCTCATTTATCAAAATGGAGTTTTCTTTTGTCGGTGTTTATTTGGTATGATATCCTATTCCAAGTCAATAAAGCAAGCAAGATTCTTCAATCGTATGGAGTCTCTCTTCATACAATGGAAACGGAAATCCAGGCAACTGAAAAGTTTTTGCAAAACTATCGCACAACGGGTTATGACAGTGCCGCAACATCTGCTGTTGAAATAGCACAGGAATTGGATATTGATCCTTCTTTTCCTCCGTCAAGAAGTGGTAAGAAAAGAAGATTGTTTGATTACCAAGGTGAAGAGGGACAACGAGCTACTCCTGAACTGAAATTTAAAAGCAACTTTTTCTATCCATTAGTAGACCAGGCTATTATGTCAATAAAGGAGCGCTTTAATTTGTTACGTGAGGTTTCTTCCGCCTTTTCGTTTTTGTACACACGAGACAAACTTTTGCTTGTGCAACAAGAAAATGCTCTTCTTACTTGCTGTAAAGAGTTCCAAAAAAAGTTCGGTGACATAGATTCTGATGAAATGAGCGCTGAGCTACAGCGGTTTGTTTTAATTTTACAAAAAAAACGCAATCTCAATACGGCTCAAGACTTTCTGAACTATCTTCTAAAGACTCATTTATTTGAATTGTATCCGAATGTGTACATCGCACTTCGAATCTTACTAACTTGCCCCGTGACTGTTGCCAGCGCTGAAAGAAGCTTCAGCAAATTGAAACTGATCAAAACTTTTAATAGAACGTCTATGACAAACAGTAGACTATCTTCATTAGCCATGTTGTCAATCGAAAATGACTGCGCCCGATCTCTTGATTATGACAATGTCATAACAGCATTTGCGAACAAAAAGGTTCGCTCCAGACTATTTAAATGATACTGTGTTTTTATAACTTTTTCATGTTTTTCAGTGTCATTGCTTTCGTTTCGCAGTGTCTGCATAAATGTCCTACTGAACTCTGGCATCGGTGCCGAATTTTTTATGACTTGCACCTTCGGTATCGGCATGCTTTATTCTGACATTAGCCTGTTTACTTATGTACAAATTGTGGTGTATTTTCTTAATGCAGCTTTTCAATTTTACACCTCTAAAGTGATATGACCTGTGCGCAGGGGCTCTTGCGCTTACTTTGGGGGGGGCCCGAAGTTGGAGTGCTACGGGACTGTGCACGGGCCAATACGAAATTCAAAGTTCCTGTAGACACGATTCAGTAAATCAGCATCACCATCAATTGATGCGTGACTTTGTGGCTACCCTGTATAATAATGCCCCAATACCTCTCGGCTCGTTGGGGAAACAGTACGAGCAAACTTTTTTTCTTCTCAAAAAAAACCTGCATCTACTGATCGCAGCTTATTGTTGCAAGATACTTTCTACTCTACTAAGTCTTTGCTGGACTTCAGTCTCTCAGTGTTTACTCCAAGCATAAATATTTGTAAAAAGAACGTCAACGGCATTATAACATCATAATATCGAAAACAATTTCTGAACTTTGAATGATGCCAAAGCAATCGAATTTATGTGCAAACAATCACCAATGAAGAAAGTCTACCTATTCTATACGTTATGTCAACTTGTCTTTTGGCAAGTGTTACCGTATTGCAAAAACCTTTAAAAGATTTTTGTCCTAATTTTTTAGGGAGATACAGATAGGACTCAATATTCTCTAAAATGCACATAGGAAATCATATCTTCTGCATCGTTTGATGTAAATTTTATGTGCCTAAGATATGCAGTTGCGGAGATAGCAAAAAAACGCAAAAAAGTGCCGTAAAAAGCATGAAGAAGACGGCATAATGAAAAAAATAAAGTCAAATTTGCGAACAGCGCCCAAAACTGCATCAAAAAAAGGTACTTGTTTTTAAATTTGAAAATGATGAAATTATGAAACACTCGAAAGTGCAGTCGCCTAAAAAGCAGTTTTTCCTTTTACTGTTAGATCTCATCTCCCTCCCAATCTCTCTTTGCATATCACAAAAAACAACTACTGGGCGCCCACTGTTGCTGTCAGTCTTGTTGGTAGCAAGTATTTACATTTATTTCAGGTTTGAAATGGCTGCCATTTTTCCTTAAGCCGAGTAGCGCGTTCCTAGGATGTGCCGTTTGATGCCTTTAAAATGTTATTCCAAAAGGAGGCTGATCTTGATCAAAACAATTATACTAATAGCATACTGCCTTGCACTCATACGAAAAGCAATCATCTTACTTGCTTGTCGTCGGATCTGAGCTTCGTAGAATGGTGTTCCTTGAAAATAGAAGCGTTTGTCCGGAGGCAATAACATCTGAATGGCATGATTACATTTAAAACGGAGTTGAAAAGTTTTACTTAAAAAACTGCAAAGGACCACATTTTTTAGAAAATAGAAACATAAAGTTTGCTTCCAGAAGGTCAAAATGTGACTGCAAAAGTGAGGTGTCGAGGGTTGCCTGGTTGATTCCATCTTATGATCACTGAAAACTTGTATTCGGACAGATTATACCAGCACTATCAACATTACTTGCTTCCATCAACGTGTAAACACTGAAGTAGTTGAAACCACGAAAAATTGAGCGACGAAGAAGGAAATGCTTACTTGTGTGATCAGCCAATGTGAAAACTATGCGGATGCCCGCCCTGTGATCATTTGAAATATAAAGGGGCATAATGAGGCATGCGCAACCGAGAAGGATGGAAGCAACCTGTTGACTGGTTGTCTCCCATCGAAACCAGGACTGTTACTCAACAGCAATCTCGATTTCGCAGCACTCCTCAAACCCTCTTACAGTGCTGCAGCCTATATTAGTAACAACAAAAAAGTCTCAAATGCGTGACGATCCAGAAACAAGATCACTCGCCGCGCGATGTCTTACGGCAAAATCACGATCTCTATGAGCCTGTTGCCCGTTGCCCAATCAAGCATAAACCAGACAACATTGACAGAGTAGAACAAGGTTGATTATATGGAAAGAGGGGTTTCCAGAAGGAGTAAAAAAACTAATCTTCTTGTTTTTTTAAAGATTTTCTCCTTTTTGGCTGCTAACAGTTGGTTGTTTTTTTGAGGGATGTTTTGTCGGACTACTGTTCTCTACTATCCCCTCTGCGAAAACTAATATAACTTTGAAATAAAATGCACTTACGGAAAATGTTCCTTTGAATTTGTACATGTGCCATCCTTCAATTTTATCGTTGACTAGTTTCACAAACAGCGTTTTGTTATAGTGTTGTAAAAAGCCCATTTTTCCTGGGCAATATCGGAGATAGACATTTCGTTTTTGAAAAAGATATTCCTTGCTATTTGGGTCATTGTGTGATTTGGCCGTTATCACAAAGTTACGAGGGGCCCCACTATGCCTTAGTAAGTAGTGATTATTCCTTTTATCTTCTACAATGCCCCGGCATTCAGGCACCATGGCCTCACAAAAGCGTTTGGCGTCTTTGAGGTTCCCAATCCAAGCTTCTTTAATGCTAGGAGGTTTTTCTCCTTTTTTCATTAATTTCTTCGGCTTTGGCATTGGCAACTCAAATGATTCGCTTTCATTTGCTTTTATTATCATTTCGGCATTTTCAAGCGACATGGGTATATGGAAGTCGAGATACTTGTCTTGGTAAAAATCCCAGCGGCATTCACCTACACAACAATGGCCACTAGTTAAAGCATCCGCTTGGTAATCGGTAGACCCGAGTTCAATTTCCTTGTGGAGCCATACCAAAGATTTAAAACAAGATAGTGACAGATCTCCTTTTTTGGGGCTCAGCATTGGAGTTAACCTGAGGAAAATGAAATACAAAACGTAATTCATTTGGTCATAAACTGGCACTGTTATAGTAAGTAGGAAGAGACTATGATCATGAGTTTGGCATCTTCAGGTTTATGTATACCACGCAGTGGCGAATTTAGGGGAGTAGGGGCGGATCAAAGGCAATGGCACCAGCTAAACAGTATGACAGCAGCAAAAAATGTTAATAGAAAAAGATCTTCATGACTTTTTGGAGACCGAAATAGGCAAAGAAAGGCCTTTAGGTCTGTTTGAAGATCAAAATGGACGGACCTCTCGCTTTCAAAAGTTAATCTCCGAAATAAATTTTACAAAATTTTCAATGCTTTGCCTTCTCTCCCGAAATATGTTTGTAATCACGCTACTGATGCGATGTAAACATTAGCATCACTGGCGTTTATACACGTTGGCTGCTTAAATCTGTTTCTGGTCCAAAATTTTTTCTAGTTTTTTAGGCTGAGTAAAACAGTCTATTGGCTCACAACGTTGAGAGCTGCTATTTTTTTAATGCAAAACTGCTCACGCCAAATGAAACACGAACTACAGTAGGCGCCGCTTATTATGACCACGGATAATATGACCAGCCGCTTATTATGACCAATTTGGTACGGAATTTCTCTATTTAAAATTCTCCGTTTAATATGACCAAATTTCGGATAGTATGACCAACATTTTCTCCATCTTTCTTGTTACAGTACAGTATTTTTTCCCGCCACGCACTTATATCTTCGTCTTTTCAACATATTGTTACACACTGTACTAAAATTTTACTGTCACTTGTACTGTTACAGTACTGTACTTTGTTTTACTACCAACGTCACACTGTTACTTCGGGTAAACGATGAATTTGACGGTATTTGGACTTCTTGTGGCTTACGGCGTCGATTCAGGAGCTGTTATGGTGGCTTCAGTTTTTATAACCATTCGGATATTATGACCAAAATGGTCTGGTCCCAAGGTGGCCATACCAAGCGGCGTCTACTGTATCAGCAACTGAAACCTACCTGGTTTTAGGTCGATGTCCATTTGCGGTTCACCATTGATGTACAAAGTGAGTTTTTTGACAACAATTCGTCGAATATCAATAATAATTTTAGTGTAAGTTGAATGCATTTCTTTTCCGACCATGAAGTACTGTAAATCGGACAATCCGTCCACATCCGCTCGATACTCGGCAGTTTTGTTCAAATTTTCTCTTTTAAAAAAAGATGCGTTAAGATAATACAAATTTTTCAACTGCGCCGTCTTTATTCCAATATATGAAATAGAAATACCACAACAACCTTATTTCGAACAATTGGCCAATCTTGCACCTGAGAGAGGCCACAGCAAAGAATATTTCAGTGAAGAAAAGTTGATTTACAAGTCTAAGGAATGTATATATTTTATATTTTTGAACATGAGTCATGTGTCATATCTTGACATAACTGTAGGGCATAGGCCCCAGACTCTTAATGAAATTCTCCAGCTTGAAACTATGTTCATCGTATACGCCCTTGATCGTTGTTACGCGATATTTTTCTTTTCTCTCGTCTTAAGCTTGATAGCTTAATTATGCTGAAAGTATAGGATGACTTGAGAGAAAACCACAGTGCATGTAATAGAAATACATTAAACCAATGGCAGATGCGGTAGTAGATCCTGAGTTCGTAACAAATGATCTGAAGTTCAAAACTTTAAGATAAACACTATCGGTATTTGTCACAAAGAGCATGCAGAATTTGACGTGTGCGTTGCTTCAACAAAAAGTCCAGTTCGAAAGCAAGTGATTGGTGATAGACACACACTAAATTAATGCAACTAAGTCATCAAAAAATTGGTACAAAAGATGATTAAATTGAGCATTGATAACTGCATAGTGGTAAGTTCTAAACAACGTGTACAACTCTGTATATAATGCCAAGTCTTTTTGTCCAGGAAACTATGCAACTTACATATTGCTACTTCGTTTAAATTGCCATGATCGTCGATGAGGAATCATCTTATATCGACCTATTATTAAAGGCGAAGGAACAATTTTTAAATTTCTGAAACAAAAATTGTATTTGTCATCATGCTCTTTGTGCAGCAACTAGATTCACGTCAACTTTGCAATGGCCTCAAATGCAATGGCTTCATGTGCTTTATATCGTCAGCTGTGTAGAACACATTTTAGGGCAAATTTTCCTGTGTAATTCAGCGTTTGTGATACAAATGCACTTTGCCAGCAGCAATTTCATAGCAATTTTGCAATTCTGTAATGAATCGGAACACCACAATGTTTCAGAGTGAGGTAGATCTTTTTTTGCTCGTACATATGAGCTCGTTTTTTTGTTTGCAATTCTTAAATTACAATGAACCACCGCGACGAGAAAACTGCTCGCCTTACTCCGTTCCTACCTCATAAAAATAAAAGTATTCCGTTTAGTGCTTTGTACAAGGACACAATAGATGAACTTGCCGGATTGTTCTTTGCACTATCGGTTTGTGATAGCGGCCAAGCAGGAAAGCTGTGGATATCATTTTAAAGACTTTGGTATGATTCTAGAAGAGAATTGAACCCAGGTTTACCGACTGCAAGCGGCGCTCTAACAACAGCAAAACAACGTTCTTCTAACTTTTGTGTATTAAAATTTGCCGTAACAAAAATATAAAGATGAAACCTAACTTCCTGAAGATCACTATCTTAAATAACTTGCTTTCTTCTGATCCGAAATTCGATGTCATTGTCCTCGCCGCCCCAGCCCCAAAACTGATTTGAATGCCCATTTACTTTCCGATAATGATCGGGCTTGATGGCTGTGACTCCTCCGAAGTCGGTCCCATAATGAGGCTTGTAGTCAAACTTGTCGATTGCTGTAATTTAAATTTTAGCTGTTTTTAGGTCAAATCGGCATTGCTTACTTTCTGACAGAGCACATGTTTACAAATGACATCACCTACTCAGCCTTTTAAAGATTTTTAATGCATCTGGAATCGTAAACCTTGCAACTAATTGGCAAAGCAGCATACGGGCTGTATGCTGCTTTGCCAATTAGTTGCAAGGTTTACAAATTCCTTCTTCGCTTATAATTTTCGCATCTGGAATCAAAAATGCCAAACTACTCATTTCAATAAAAGTGATAATTCTGTTCAGTGCCGGATTTACGTTGGGGCAAATCTGGGCACGTGCCAAGGGACCACCGCATGGGAGGGGCCTGCAGAAAAAAATCATTTTTTGAACAAAAAGAAAAAAGAACTACTAGGTGTACAACTACTATACATTAGCTGCTTGTTTTAGACTGCACTCGGATGATGGATTAAGATGGGAAAGCAATACGAAAAAAATACGAGGCAAAACGTTAACAATGTGAAAAGTGGTGTCACATATAGTTACGGAAAGAATATTGATTCAGACAGTGACACAGTTTCGACCTATCAGATCTCTTCAGTGCAATTGGTGAAAGACAAGAAGCTAGAGACTTTTAAAAAAGCATAGCGTAGTAGAAACAGTGACACTGTCTGCAGTTTACTAAGTGCTTCGCTAGCCTCTTGCATTACCATAAGAGCTTGTGAGCACTAGGCTGTGACAGTACTATTGTTCTAGCAGTTGCTAGACTTAGTGCACCTGCGACAACCACCACTCATTCACGAGTGATACGGTTTCGCAGAGTACTGACAGGCTATCCAACACAATGGACCTAGTATAGGTCCCACACGTGTGACGGTCTAAACCAGACCTGGGCAAACTACGGCCCGCGGGACAGATGTGGCCCGCCAACACTTATAGAAACTTCCATGTACAGTCAAACCTCAGTTTTCGAACGCCTCGCGGTTCGAACAATTCGGTTATGAGAGGGTGATGACCTTTTCTTTTTATTTGGAGCTCACCATGTCCACGCGCGGTATAAGGTCAATATAAGGAGGTCTCGCATTGCATGAAGTTGACGCAGGCTATTGCAAGATCCTGAGCACTGACCCTCGGCCACTTACACTTGGTCAATGCGGCCCTCGACCGACTCTTCAATCCTCAGTGCGGCCTTCAGCTAGCTTCCATGACCGCGATGCGGCCCACAGGCCAAAACAATTGCCCATGTCTGGTCTAAACTATGCTTTATTAAAAGCCTCTAGCTTCTTGTCGGTCACCAATTGCACTGAAGAGACCTGATAGGACGAAACAGTGTCACTGCCTGCAGTTCGACGAGTGCACCGCTAGCCTCTTGAATTAATATTGATTCACTTTTTCCGGCTAAAATATAGTTTTAAGCTCACTGGTGATTTAGTGCTGCATCTTCAAGCTTGCGGTGGTTCGTATGACCTTATAGGGCTTCCTGATGGCGCTTCCTAACTTGACATCACAATTCAACTCATTTAATTCGTTATTTCAAATGAAAACAAAGGCATATTTCCTCTCAATTTTTTTCGTAAAAACTGCTGTTGTTTTCTCAAATTCCCACAACATCAACTTAACACTAGAATTACCGGAGCGGTCATTTTGACCGTTTTTGATTTTCAATCGTTTATATCTCTAATTAGGTGCATGCAATAACACTGAAACTTCTTGAGTTTTCCTAAATCTTGGATAACTTTCAGCATATTAATTTTCATTGCATCGCAATGAGCACAAGATGGGATGAGAATGGATTTACCTTAAATTACCGCTAACGGTCATTTTGACCGTGCAGAAACCACTAATTTATTATTATTGAAATTATCTTTGCAGAGTCTTCTGATGTGCTATTGCAGTGGCTTTCAACCTTTTTGCTAACGAGGAACCCAAATGAAGAATTCCAGTGGCTCGAGAAACCCCTATGCAATAATTTAATTGTTTTATACAATTTGTGTAACTTCTGGCAGAACCCCTGGACTAAACTAGCGGAGCCCTAGGGTTCCGCGGAACCCTGGTTGAAAACCACTGTGATATTGTATCTAAACAATCTTGCAACAATAACTGCACTAACAGGTACAAGTTATGCAGCAGTGCGAAAGATAAATATGTTTGCCGACTTAGGGGTAATAGTACGGGGACTGGTGGCTGAAGTCTCCTGACTGTTTGCAGCCCCGTTACAGAAATTTCAAAACTGGGCAAAATACTCACTTTTGAAAAATATATTTCCGAAAAGAGGTTTTCATCTTTATTTGGAACAAAAAATAGCAAAAACATTGTTCTGAAAAAATTAGTCTCCGAAAAACACAGATCTTCAGCTTTTCTTTGAGATAGAAATGCCCTCTACCCGTGCAAAAAAACGCTACGCTTACGCTATGTTACGCTTTGATCAGGGGTAGGCATATTCAGACTCGGTTCGCCATAGGCCTACAAGGAAAATGATTTTTTTCAAATGAAGCGAATTTACAGACTGCTATTGAAAACGCGCAGCAAACTGATTCAGCGTCATGTAAATTTGTCTGCTTTGGCAGTGAGATAGTGACAGAAATGATGCAAGTAAGCTACCACAACGCAAGCGCTAGGTAATAATTATTGTTAGACATTCTACATCTAACACAGCGGAATTTGATTTGTATTAGTTTCTAATGAAAAAGCAAGATTGAAAAGTATCAAATTTTCTTCAAAATCAAGAGGCAGATTACAAGCTCCGAACGTACTAACTGAAACGCTGCTGAAAAAAAGTTGAATTTCTACAATTCATTTTGTAGCTTAGGATCTATGCAATTCATTCCAACAAAAAACAGAACTTACGGGTCGTTAAACTTCCACTTACAATAATTCAAAACATTACTAGGTCTAACACAACAGTCAAAAGAAACTTATGACACAAAATAATGCCTAATTATTATGTATCTTTTAGTAATTAAGCAAACGGTCATTTTGACCGCTCGCAGTAATTTTAGATAGGTTGAAAAGGCGGTAATTCTAGTGTTAAACAGGTTTTGTTTCGATACAGCATTAGCCGCCTTTCAAAATAGCTACATTATTGTTTCACAACAATATCCATTTTCCCACAAGTGTCATGGTCTATGCTATACAGTACTTTAATAAAAGCCTTTAGCTTCTTGTCGGTCACCAACTGCACTGATGAGACCTGATAGGTCGAAGCAGTGTCACTGTCTGCAGTTTGCTCGAAGTACATTGCTGGCCTCTTGTATTACTTAAATATATATTTTGTTGAATGAACAATAAAACTTAACCTGGGACCTGTTAGACTTTCTGTTTGATGGTGCTTTTTTTGTTAAATCAGTTGATCTGTTGTATATTGTCACAAGATTCACAGCCTTTAAAAACTAGATTTCTCTTTTGCTACTTTGAAAGAATTTTAATCGCTAAAAATCTTTCCCACAACCTCATGCCAAAACTTATATTCCAACTTTTTGAGTCGCTAATCACTCAAATTTCGACTGCATTCACATTTATAGTTGGCAACTAAAAGTGTGCAAAACTCCAAAAACAGGTCCTAATAATTCCCAAGCATGGCACTTTTTGAGTAAAAATTTCTGAGATCCTAAATTCCATGGCGCTTTGTAAATTTTAGATTCATAGCACAAAAATTTCCAATAATGCCATATAAAAGCTAGGTTGAGTAGTTGATCTCCAAACAAAAGGTCTTCATCTTTACTATCATCCACATTTCCGACAAACTCCAGTTCATTTCCTAAAAAAGATCCTCACCCAAAACTGTCTAAAAGTTTGCAGCTTTTGGAGTAGAATCCACAAAAAAGTTTGATTTGGTCTAACGACATCACCAAAAGAATCTTAAGATAGTTTTTGAAACTCCCAAGATTTTTCCCAGCACATTTTGGGAAAAAATCTCTAGAAAAAATCCAAGTGTCTTTGAAAATTTTCTTGATCGGGAACTATGGCTGCATTCACCAAGACAATGCAATGGTCTCGATTTAGTGCAGGGTCGGTAATCTGCGGCTCCAGAGCCGCATGTGGCTCTTTTGCCCTTGCACTGCGGCTCTCTTGCCTTTTTTTTAAACCAGGCGAGCATGTGTTGAAACTCGCTCCTTTGCCACTAATTAAAGATGAGGAGCTTTTCTTGTTTCCGGAGTACACTTATTGGGAGATAAAGTCAACCGTGCAAACTCTTTGCCACTAATTGAAGACAATGACTTTCTTTTTTTTTTTTGGAGAACACTTGTAGTAAGGAGCCATACTGCGGCTCTCGTTGTTCTCTTTGCTGTGAAAATCGCGCCCAAATGGCTCATCGGTCATGACAGGTTGCCGACCCTTGATCTAGTGTAAAAGGTTTGACGATAGCACTCGCAGACGCTAGAGAACAATCTTTTACCGGCAGTTTCCAGACTACGAACATGTTGTGGCATCATTTAGCATTGGTCTAAAACAATTGTGCGGTCTTTCATTGACGTCATGTAGTAATTGTACAACTTTGTGACATCGGGCCATTATGCAAGCGAAAACATTGCCGTAAATTAGACAACAACAATACTTTAGGCTAAGATATGGCTGCAATTGAAACAAGCATCAGCAAAAACGCTGTTGAAAGTGGTTTGATAAGGTTTTTCTTTTTCATCTTTCGGCTTTTTCCATTAAGTTTCGCCATAAAAGATCACATCTCTCCGCAATAAAACAAAATTTTCTGGGGACATATTTTATCCGTCAATTCAAAAATTTTAAAAACTTCATAGAGAATGCTCCCAGAATAGTTTTTAGGATCAAAGTTGTCCTCCTATCTAAAGATGACCATAACATCACATACCTGGTGAAAGATGTTTAGGGTTGTCTCCACATCTGTAAAAGTTATTATCATTCTCTGGTATCATGTCGACGTCATGGAAAATGATGCAATCGTAAGTATCAATTTTCATCACTTCTTCGAAACCGGCATTCATTATCATTGCTTTGTTAAATTGTCCGAAGTCAAACTGTAACACAAAATTGTTAAAAGCAGAAAGCCTATAAATAATAACAACATTAGTTAAGAATCGAAAAAGATGGAAAATTCCCCAAGGCACTTAAAGGACCGTCATTTTTCTTCGTTCAAGTTTTATGGCGATGCGATAGAAAGTTAATACGGTCATTCCCTAGTTAATTACACTCGATGTTGCTTTCTTATTTACCGCGTTTTCAACAACTTAGACTGACTGATTCAAAAAAGTTTTACTATTACACTCTCGCTTTCAAGCCAGACTTTTGCTGGAGCAACTTAGCACTTTTAATTTCGGATGTTTTTCCTGACAAATATCAATGGTGTTTTTTTGTGTAGTTTCGACTTCCATTCCTATTGTTTCGAAGTTCAAAACAATCACCACTACCCAATGGCGGCAGCAACAAGCGTTAATTTTGTTCTGTCAGGCAGATGAGTAGCCGGAAAAATGGGGGAAAGAGTGAGATTCTATCCTTAAGATCCGTCTGAGTGTGTGCACCGTTTTCTCTTCTTTCGGGCAGTGACACTGCTGAAAATGATAGTCAAAGTTCACACTCTATACCAACTTAAGACCAGACTGTGATAGATGCAGTACACCCCGAACCAAGCATAACTACCAATTGCAGACTGGTAGCTCAATCTGAAACATGGCGAAATGCCGTTGGTGGTTTCCATCATTTACATCCAACTATAAACTCATCAGTATGCACTACTATTGCTCGTTCAAATTTTCTGGAAAGGAGTGTTTCCCTCCTATCTACACCACTGCTTTTAGACTTTCCATCAAGAATCTGATTTTATCTTACATCCGGTTCAATGTTACAAAAAATACCCCAGCAATGTCACTATCAAGTGCAAACACTTTTGATGAAAACGGATGATTACCGATAAATATTGCTGAGATTTCAATTCTTTATCAACACAAGGGAGCAACAGGAGAGGTAAGAGAGATGAAAACTAATCGTTTTTTCAGAGATACCCAAAAGCTTTGCCACATAAGCAGTCATTTGTATTTTGTTAGACTTTTTCTTGTAATATGATAGTTGCGCGCATGTCCCAATGTTGTGAATACAAGGCTTGGAAACACTAACGTAATCAGAGGAGTCACTGTGCCACAACATACCCCATGGGCCGAACTCAAGAAGCAACAAAAAGATCCTGCCTCAACTTGACATCCAAAAAACGGACATTCTCTCAAAAAAAAGGTTGAAACGTTCTTTCGCCTCAAGTTAATTCAAGAAAAGGTCATCACCGTCAAATCCTCCTCCTTCTGCATTCTTAGCAAAACCCTTGATACGCTAGCACTTAGAGGCTAAGGCTGCAAATCTATTTAAAACATCAAACACTACAATTAGGCTTTACTTTGTTCTTGACGTCAATTTTTTTGATGTGCCTCACCTGCTCAATGATATATATACAGTAGTGCAGTTTCTGCTTCATTAGAAATGGATGCAAGTAATAAAGAAGTGTTCTGAGATGAGTGTCTCTGTCCTTAAAAGGAATTATTATTGCTAGTTTCTCTCTGCAAGAAATCAAAAGCATAATTAAGTCTAATTGATTAACCCTTGAAAGAGACACCAGACACAACGCTGTAATCTTAAAGCCCACCAAATGGCATGCCCCAAAGACAACCTGCAATCACAATTATACATCCCATTTCAACCACAAATTTGTTTAATCAATAAAAGCTGTTTGGTCTCTCTAATGAAAGGTCGTACCTGTTTTAAATGACAAATAAACAAGAAAATTCAAAGCGTTGCCTGGAGAGCAACCAATTGGCAAAAAGTTTACCTTTCAAAAGGAAGCTTTTAAGCTATCAAAGGATTGCACGTCAGAAAACTTTTGTAGGAAATTACCAATGAGTAACAAAATCACATGTTTACCAACACCGAGAAAGCTTAAAACTTAAACGAAATGCCTAAAGGTATATGTTGTCGCCTATCAGTAATAACACTTGGAAAAGCATTGTAATGTACTTTTCCAATCGCAGCGAGATAGGTGGATGATGGTGCTATTACATATTCATTCATATTGCTTCAAAGTTTATCTGCTAAAATAAATTGATATATTCAAGTTCTTATAGAGAAATGAAATAAATATACTTTTTTCTAAGAGGAAAACAATTAAGAGTCCTGGAGCCTTTTCACGCCTATGACCACATCCCATTTAGAATATCGTGCTCTCTAAACCAAAAATAGCCTTGATATCCAGTGTTCCTTATAAACGAAAAAAATTCGAATTTGCGAAAATCATGTCGCAGTTAAAATTCAAACAGTGCGTAAAAAAATGTCCGGTGGTATTTGGTTACTTTTCTCAGTATTAAATTTTTGCTATTTTCTCAGCAAAATCTCTAGCCAACTGTTTGATGCGTGGAAGACAGTGAAAAAGAATCAAAGCTTGGACGGACGCTTTTTTAAGGCAGTGCAACGTCTCACTCAATCATTGCGAGCTGTGAGGCAACCCCGAATGACAACGTAAGTATCGCACACGCCGTTATCACACTTCTTTAGTATTACAAATTATCTCTCAAGCAATTAACGTAGTGAGTTAAATCAAAAAGTTCGTTGTTTTACTTTTTCCGTCCAATTGCAATTGTAGCTAATGAGCAATAATAGCAAGCATCTCTTAAACTTCAGTTTAACACCAGACATTGTTTTTCGAGGAAAGTTCGAAACTGAAATTGGTTAAAATTTATATTTTTTCTTGACGTTTCCACGCTGACTTCAGTCGTGCTTGTTAAGATAGAAAAAGTACCTAGTCCTCGGTTTTAGTTTTGCACAAAAACACTATGTTTTTGAGGTAATGGTTCAAGTTTTGCAAATTAAAAATAGAAAACCTCGCACTTGCCAGCTATGAAAACCAAAAATATGACTTTCAAACAATTCCAGTCTCGAACCCCCTCGAAAAACAGATCATTTTTTAAAATAAAGTGTGACTGACCGCTATGCGCTGTAGTAGTTTGCCAGTCATGATTGAAAAATTCTTGAAACATCAAGAAAAAAGTGTAAATTCTATTTTCAATCTCTTCAAAACGGTTGTATGTTAAAACACAGCCTTTTTTGTGGAAATTGCTTGAAAAGTAGTTTGTATTACAGTAGAATTTGCCTATAGCCACACCTCTAGGAGATTGTAAAAAATTGCCGTTTACTATATGCGATTCGAAAACTGTCTTTTGATTCAACATTAAGGTGTGTTATCTAATCAGGTTTACCAGTGAACAGAAAAACCACTAAATTGTCAAAACTCGCGAAAAGTTATGCACTGCTCAAAGAAACCTTCCTTTAACTGTACCGTAATTGTGTGCACGAGGCTATTGCCATTTTTACATTTGCCTGTACGCAGTGGCACCAGATAAAGCAGAAGGCCCCCTAACATTTTTTCCGTGGGGAGCAACCGCTCACAAATGCAGTAAAGCTATGTGATTTTAAATGAAAAATAAATCTTACTATTTTTTGTAGTAAGCGCCTGAAAGTGAGATCCCGCAGTTTTCACACGTAATTACAACTATTAGTATTTCACCTTTTTTACTAGACAAAGCTCCGTTTACCACACTCGCGAATACTCGCGTCAACTAAATTCTCTTTTTCCTTTGGTCAATAGTTGTATGATTTTCACAAAGATGAAAATTCACCTATTAAATATTTGCTACATCCACTTTTTACGCATTTCTTAAATGTCTGGACCAAAGGTCGCAGGGAGATAGATAGTCCCTAAAGAGCAAGCGGCGCAAAGAGTCCATAGCTGAACAGTGTAGAATGAGATGAGAGGTGTCCTGCGACGAATGTCCTGCGACCAATCCTAAAATGGTAAGTGCTTAACAGAAGGCTGTGTCCGTTGCAGCGTAGACGAGAGAGAACACAGCAAGCATGATGAGTGAGCACAAGTTCCTTGGTGGAAATCGAGGGAACCTCTGTGTCGAAGAATCTAAATGAGACAGTACGCTTCCAGTCCGAGAAAAGAGAAGAGTGGGTATCAGAAATAAGAGGAGAGAGAGACTACAAAGGAATGCAGAGGGCGCGAGTAGCGCTCACAGTCTGGCCAGCTCATCAGCCGCGTCATTCCCCGGGAGAAACGAGTTTCCGGGGACCCATTGTAGCCTGATAGAACAAGAGAAGAGAGAAGATGATTCCTGCCAGATCTGCCAGAGAGATTGAGGTAAAAAGAAAGACGGAGGAGAGGGCAGGGTGGTGAGGACAGAGCAAGAGTCAGACAGGAAAAGAGAAGAGAAAAGGCAGACTTGTTGGTGCTGCTGAGACCAGCAAAAAGCTTGCAGAATGGCGCAGGCTTCAGCGGAAAAACTTGAGCATACTGGACCTGCTGAAAAGGAAAGAGTGGCCTCAGTGCTACAGAGAGAGCAGTTGGCAAGTACGCCAGAGCCGCCTTTGCCAAAAGGAAAAGGAACAGAGCCGATTGTTTAAAGCACCAGATCGAAAGATGGCGAGAGTCAAAATGGCGGGAGTCAAGATGAGCGAGAGCTGCACCTTGGGAAAAGAGAGGGGGTTCAGAGCGGGAGCATGGGAAGAAAAGGGTGGACTCCACAGTGAAGGAAGGCAGATTTCAAGGAGGTGAGGGAGGGCAAGCAAGGAGAGCCTCCCTAGGGGAAGTAGAAGGAAGCATAAGCGGGTGAGTGGACGCAAAAGCTCTCCAGGACGATCAGCAGAGTCTTGGTTTCACTCCAAGTCTAACTAAATCTAAAATGGAAAAGGAGGTTGGGAGACGAAAAGCCCGCACATTAGATAACAGAGCCAAATGAGTCAGGGTATCTCGTACGGGAGGTAGAGAAACCTCAAAAAGGGGAAGTGGGATAGGGGAGAACGAGAGGCAGCCGGAGATGGCGCGACTAGCCGCTACGTAAAGGCGTTCCAATTTGGTGATATTGGTAACGCCTAAGCAAGGAAACCATCCGGTTGAAGCATTTGTGAGAATGGGCCGAAGAAAAGCTTTATACAGAAGAGAGAAAGACTCCTTAAAGGGGCCCCATGAGGAAGCAGACATACAGTGTAAGGCCTTAAGATGAGGGAAAACATGGCCTTTAGCGAAGAAACATGTTTAAAAAAGGAAATAGTGTGGTTGAAGTGTCCCCAAGAATAGTTGGAGTAGGATTGGAACGGAGGCGGGAGTTGAATAAGAGGAGATTGGGCTTGAGGTTAGATTGGTGGAGAAAAGATCACTTTATAGAACAAATATTTAATTACTTACAATGGCTTGCAAGCAGCGGGCTCATAACATCCACCTTCTTTTAGATTAGATCCAGCAACTTTTTTTACCTCTTCCATGCTCGGTTTTAATTTTATATCGACAGTAAGATTTCCAACTGAAAAATGGTAATGTGAGGTAAAGTACTGTTTAGACGTTGACGTAAAAGTGTTCGAGTTTTTTGGAAGGGCATGGGGAAGGCAATATTGGCATATCAAAAAATTGCTTTTAAGTACAAAGCAAACTCTCAAATTTTTCAGTGTATCCCCAATATTAAAATAAAACTGTTTGAGGAAACCTATTATTGAGGTAATTTGTATGTCAACATGTAAATTGTCATGACGAGTATGGCCAGTTTGTCACGAAGCACCTGTGGTCCAGACTCTGACTCTTTTCATTTCATTTGGTGTTGTCTTCAAATTTCCGCTATATGTTTTCAACAACATAAGAATAAAAATATGGTTCATCAAGACTAGTCTTGCTAGATTTTCTTCAAGTTTTCAGCCCAAACGGTATGTTAAACTAGCCCAGAAGTAGCCCAAAGCTTGCCAGTTATAAAGTAGCCCAAAATTTGCAAAGGTTCGCACACAAGGCCATTGAGAGAGAAGAGTTTAGGCCCGGCATCAACACAGTGATTGGATTCCCCTCGATTTGCACACCCAAGTAAGCCGGTGCTTCAGTTTAATTTTCAGAGAGAAATGGTCAACGCCGCTGGGTTTGCCATTTACTTGACGTTGACCTCCAAAATAAAAAATAAAAGATCATATTAAGGAAATTTTCGGACTGTTACGAAAAAGCGCCAGTGGCAATAAGAACCCCCATATGAAACGCCTTTATCTGTTTACGATATTTTCTTTTTTCACACTTCTTATCGCCTCCAAAACTAGCCCAAAAGAGCGCGACTGCAGGACCAAAACCAGACCAAAAAACCGCAATTCGCGACTGCTAAATTTTTCCCGCATCGCCTAATCCAAACTAGCTCTATTCCGCGGGAAAACCGCGGAACTGGCAGCACTGAATTCAAGACAAATAGCTCAATAAGGAGCCCGAGAATGGCATTTACAGCTTTCGTGCTTGACATCCAGCATGAAGAGTAATTGGCAGAGAATGACATGTAAAACTAAATTTACTTAGTCATGATCAAAATACAGAAGATCGCTGTGCAAAAGGGACTGCATTTTAGAGTGTATTATGGGGAATAATGGGCAATTGGCCCTTAACAAAAATTTATGAGATCTATCCTTTTGAATCAAATTTAGTGTCCTCTAAGAAGGACTATTGCATAAGCTTAAATCTACCAAATACCTTTAAAACTTGCCCAATACGTTTGATTCTTACCAAAGGCCTTTGGAGTCTCAAAAATGATTATTACCAAAAATCATTTGACGCATAAAATTTTGTTTTCCTTTACCGGAAATTTTTGAGTTAATACTCCCATGACTGCATAAAATTTCTATAAAAGAAACCTAAATATTGCTTACTAAGTTGCACTGGGTGTTTAGGGCAGTTGATCTTTTCCTCCAAACGCATTTGGCTCTTATTCAAATTCTCTTCTTTTTCTTTTGCTTCAACCACTTTCTTTTTTAGCAAAGACTTTTGAGTAGTCGTGAATTTACCAGTATCAATTCCAATAATTCCACGATTTATGTTTCTCATTTCAAGCAGCGTTTTATTGACAACTAATTCTTTTTTTTCAGCTTCAAGAGCTTTTCGAACAACAATTGAACTGCAAAAAAGACAAAACTTTTATTCCATTTGTTGTCTTCTCAAAACTACTGTAAAACAGCGATGAAAAACTCGATTGAAAGCAGTACAGTCGTATCTATTGTATTAGGCTAGCCCCGGGGTGGGCAAACTACGGCCCGCCACAGCATTTTGTGCGCCCCGCCAACACTTGTAGAGAGTTCAATATATCTAATTTAATATGATAGGGGGAGCCACACTTGCCGTACTAAAGAGCCAAAATCGATAAAGCCATCATTGAAAGGGCCACTGCGCAATTCTTAGTTTGAATTGATGCATTTTCCGTCCAAATAGAGGGTGATGACTTTTTTTTCAAAACCATGTCATACGACATTGCAAAAAGTTATGGCAAGATTTAAAGCTATTGCAGGCTATTGCATTGTGTACAGCTATTGCAAGATTTTAAGCACTGGCCCTCAGCCAACTCTTGAATGGTCGATGCGGCGCTCCGACTAAAAAGTTTGCCCACCCCTGGGCTAGCCGGTAGACCTAACAGAGGTGGATCAAGGAGCAGAGGAAGTCCAAGCAGTTTAAAAACCTACTTAAGTAAAAGTATTGCTACTTACTCTAAAAAATACTTAAGTATCAGTAGGCCAATAAAGTAATGACAAGTTCATTTATTGGAGTAAAAGTAAAAACGTAGTCAAAAAAATGAACTATACAAAAGTAGAACGTAATTAAATTTTTGCAGATTTGTTCGTATTAGTTTGAAATGGCATAGAATAGTATATACATGCACAGTAGGGCATTTAATTAGTGGCTGATAACTTCGGAAAGCCAAATCCAAATCCAAATCCATCCATAAGGATTTCAAAATTTTTAGGTGCCTATACAGAGATGGTGTCAAGAGGATTTAGTTGTTGAATTATCGCTTATTGTGTCAGACTTTTCAACATACCTTTCCGCACCAGTACAAAATTTTTACCGGAAACGTCGCTCCGGCGAGTTTCCGCTTACTCTAACCACCGACGTTACGTCACACCTACACACACACACGACGCAATTTTGAAATACGGCTGTGGAAGGAACGTTCTTATTAAAAGATAAAACTATGTTTTCTAGCGTAGTTGTCGGAGACAAAATTCAAGCGTTGGACGAAAAAAATTCTACAAAAAACTGCAAACGAAACCAGGAAGAACTTCAATATAAATAGTTTGAACAGACTTGGGAAAAGAAGCTTTTGCCGAACGCTTCTTATACAGCACAGGTAAAATTACTGAGCAACTGCGCAAACGAACTCACACAACACGATGTACCTGTATTCATCTTGATAAACATTGCTGTTTACAAACAACACGACCAAACCAAAGATCAAGACTGTTACAAATTTCGAAACATTTTGCTTCAAAATCTTGTTCAAGCGTCTTATAGGAAACAAAATCAGTGAATGAATACATTTTCGCAAATGGACACCGAACCTCATTCTTCTTGGCTTCTTTGATCTAAAGCGAATGCTTGTTTTGTACAAACTTTTATCTGCAAAAGTTCAACTACAATTTTGTATGTATCTTGCAATTAGTCGAAGCTAGGCAATGGGCGACAGTTTAGCTTGTTTCCACACTGTCTAATTGTCCTATATTGGTCTTAAAAGCAGCCTAAGGCTTGGGGGGTGTCAACAAACTGTACAAGTTCTAACTTGCTGTTAAAAAATAATGTCGTTACGGCTTTGGCATAAAAATTGTTTGCAACATAATCTGCAAATTCAAAAGCCACTTTTCTTTTAAAATTACCAAGGTGACTACTTTAGGACTACTCTAATTACCTCTACATCTGCAGGACTCAAGCTACCAAGTTATAGAACTTATAGTCACCCGCTTCTTGGATGGTCAAAGGTTTATTTTTGAACTGCTTATATCCACTCATTCATTGCCTTGCTGGTTCAAAACATGAATTAATTTATTAGACACACAGTTACTCACTTGCAATTCATATGCCATAAAATAAATAAGCTGGTGCTTTATTCATGTTGATTAAGTTCTCTTTCAGAAGAAGTTAACAAAACTATAAACAAATTATCGTAGTTTTCTATCTGTGGAAGAAAACCGAACAAGGTGTTGACAGAATACAGAAAGGTATTTTTACAGGCCTCTTAACTTGCTGGCAGGTTAAGCATTTGCAATCTTTCAACGCAGTCAAATTAAGCCTGTTTTTTTTAGGATAATTTCCTCAACGCCGATTGCCAGCTACAAACAAGTGTGTTAAGTCTAGACTCTGTATCTATAATTCCTTACAATGCGCCTGATTGATTTAATTTATTGCACTTCAGCTAAACTTAAGTAGTCAAGCAACTTTAAAACATTTTTCAGCTTATTCCGACTAACGATGAGATTTTGCCTGAGGCTTTTTATGTACCTGCAATGTAGAAAGTTACCTAAATCATCAAATGCTTCTCGACTTAATCAACAACACGGCCAGCACATGATAAAATGCGTTTTATCATTTCAACATCATAAAAACTTCAGTAATAATAAAACAATTATTGCCCTTGAATTGTCACAGACCTGGGTTGGGCAATCTTTAACGACCAAGGGGCCGCTTGGACCAGGTTTCCACGGAAAAGAAAACAGCGGGAGCCGCAGATACTGGTTGCCATCGATTATTTAGCATTTTTCGGGCTGGCTTTTGTGAAATCCTCAGATAAAACTTTGCTTTTTTCTTATCATTTTGAGGTGAACTTGTCGAAAGCAATCATTGTTTGGTCTATTTTCGGCTATTAGCAAAATCTGTTTTCTAAGGATTGTGTTCGAGAAACCAACCAAAAAGTCCAGGCGGGCCACATATATCGGTGCGGCGGGCCGTGGATTTTTCCGGCCACGCTTAGCCGCAATACAAAAAATAAAGGAGAAAAATGGAGCTGTGGAGCCGAAGGTTGCCAACCCTTGACATTGACTAATCTTTTCGCGTATAACACAGTCATTTTATTTATTAATGCAGCCCACAATTGTTTCGCAAGACTGTAATAATAGTGGACTTAATGTGGAAGAATTGCTTCCCTAATATGAAGAATTTCTTTAGAAATTCAAACTATGATGGCCAGGGATTTTAGATAAGGTCCCACCCAGAAATTTTAGATAAGGTGATGTTTACCAGAATTTTGATCAAGGTGCAAAACTTTTCTAATTCAGGGGTATGCCCAAAAGTTGTCTACTAGTCTTTAGTAATAAATAAGTCTATTAGTATTCAAGCGCTAATGAAGTCTTATTGATTTTAAAACTTAACAAAGCATGAGAATTTCAGTAAGGAAAGATTCTCTCCTGACGTCCTGGTCTTCTGCTCTTGTTTCAGGTAGTTGATGAATCTGTTTTCAATCAATGCCTTTACGGTTGTGCAATCCGTTTAGCTTTACTACTAATTTTTGTTTGCGTGTACAGAATCGGGTTTAATCAACACTGTTGTTAATATAACTGAACCGTTTGAAAGACACAATAGGAGAGGCGCAAAGTATGAGATAACAAAGTGACTCAAACCCCCTCTAAGGCATTTCAGTTTTCACAAAAAATCTGTTCCAACCCTAGACCCAATAATTGCTTCTGGCGAAGTTTGCATTCGATTGATAGAAAAACATATATGCAGTTTCCCATGTCACTCTTGTATTTGATCCCAGATATATCTTCCGGTTTTGTTCACACGTAACGCCAACGTAGAAAAATTGCACCATATGTTATCGCATCTCAATCGTGACTTCTCATTTTTTTCGTTTTGTTATTGTCTTCTGACTTCCTCTTTTGTGTTTAATTCTTTTTACTTGGTGTTGATCTGACGAAAACAAAGAAGGTTATGCTAATGACAAAACTGCTAAGTGGGACAAAGAAACACCAAAGCCATCTCCAAGGACATGGAGATGGCTGTAATAATATTCAATTACCAATATGCAAGACGTCGTCATGGCAAGCAAAAATAAGATCTTTACTTTCCCCGTTTTGTCTGGAAAGTTAAGCCATTGCATTTGACTTAATGTGCGAAAATACCAATACGCGCATGCTGCTTCTTCTCCCGAAACAAAAATTTCTCTGACCTCAAAATGGTAGGCCTAGAACAGTTAAATTGTTTTCAATTATACTGTAAAAGAAACATTTTTTTTTGTGTCAAAGCCTCAATTATGTACAGTACATCATGGTATTGTTTTCTTTCGATTTCTTCTAAGACTTGGATTTCATCAACTTTTTCTTAACTTGTTATCATCTGATCACAAACTTGGCTTGCTTTATTGTTTTGCCTGCTATAAGTTGCTGTCAAAGCCATTTTATGCAAATTTTTAAAAACGAATATTTTTCCTCAGCAAATTGTTGGTTAAATTTCTCGGGTATAATAAGTTATCACTTTGCAAGAAAAATTTGCCCTACATCAGACTTAACTCCTAAAAAGTAATTTTGTCGAGAAAATGGATAAACTTTTTTAATGTAGTCTTGTCGCCATGTTTTATTTGGTTCTTACCTCCCACGACAGATTTTAATAACATTAACTTATCTCATGCATGAGAAACTGCTGAATGCAGCCTAGGTGTGGTCAAGAGGAGCTGCTGGCCAATCACATCATCTACAAGTTTCCGATCAACTTTGACGGTAGACCTGCTATATAAACGATTTTTTCAAGCAAATTGAATATACGCTAATTCCGTTCTTAATAAATGACTAATCTGAGCAAAAGATAATGAAACTTAAAGTTAGAAGAAATATGAAAGAAAAACAACACTCATACAGCAAAGAATTACTCAGTGGTGATCTAAATAAGCTCAAAATTTACCTGAGTACCGGTATATGTAATTTAGTTGTCGAAAGTAAATAACGTATGCAGTAAAAACAGAAAGTTTCATGTTTTAGCAGTTTGTCCTGTGTTAGTTCTAAATGATACAGTGTAGTACAAATACATACAATGGCACATTTATCGGGAGGATAATTAACGCAGCCAGTAACAAAACTTGGCAGGGATCAGAAATATACTTTTCGGGCTTTTTGTCTCTTAATTTTTGGTTGATAACATTTTTTTTAAAGTTGGACATTTTGTCGTGAAATTTTTGTCTCTATTCCAAGAACAATAACTGTGTTTCGAGCATCGAAGTATTGAAGAATAACAAACATGCTTTGAGTATCGACGTATTGTAGAAGAATAACCATGCTTTGACCATAGTTGTGGAGAACTAGCTGGAAAGTTCGCTTATTGTAACCTTTCCAAGTCACTTAACGGGACGCCCCCGCCTGTATATGGAAGACAGGTGGCCCAGACACCTCGGAAATGGCAACTTCCAAGCGAGTGCGGACGTCCCGTCCAAAATATAGCGATGAAATTCGCTTTCTCGTGAATGGAGGACAAATATGACAAATAAATAAAAAATCCCGAGCTAGAGAGAGAGAAATAGATGGGTTGTATTTGTGTGTGTCTGCGTTTGTTTGCTCGGTGAGTAATTTTTGTTATTGGAAGCCGTAAGGGCCAAGTGAAACTGAAACTTGCTGTAGTTAGTAGTGCAGTTAAGGGTAAATTTTAGGTCCTTACGTATTATCGGGAGGACCTTAATTTTTGAGTCGTTTTTTTAAAGGTCGGGTTCGAATCTCAGCTGGCCAGGGCTTTAAAAGAAAGGCAGTGTACACTGAAGGGGTAGGCCCGGTATGTAAATGTACGGGGCAGTGTACACTGCAAATTTTTGAGTCGTTTTTTTAAAGGTCCTCCCGATAATACGTAAGTACCAAATTTTATTTGTCAATTTATTTCTTGTTATTTCGAACAAGAAGTGGTGTGGATCTAAAGCTGGTAGGGAAAATATTCGGTATTGAATTATCAAGCCTTATTGAACTTGCAGTCAAATCGATTGTTTGAGTGATATAGTGCTATAAAATAATATTATTGAGATAGAAACAAAATCCTATTGCAGGACACGCTTTATACAGGGTGTTCATAAAGTCCGTGTGCACTTTGAAAGATTTATAACTTTATTTGTATTTGCGATAGAAATATTCTGTAAAAAGTATTATAAAGTTTCATCTACCTAGTTTTAAGTGCAGTTATTGAATGATTCTTTACCACAAAATAAAAAACAGTGTTTTAACTGATACAGTGTTTCTACAAAATGGAGCTCCTTGCCACTTTGCTCTGCATATTAGACAGTTTCTAAATCTAGAACTTCTTAAATAATGGATCGAAAGGGACGGACCATTTTTTTGGCCTCCGCATTTCTCAGATTTCACTTCATTAGATTTTTTATGGAGACATGTAAAAACAGTTGTGTGCGCATCCAAACTTAGTTCATTATAAGATTTGAAAGTTAAAAGAATTAATGTGATTTCGGATATTACTGTAAATCAGTTCGCAAATCTTTTCTGTGAACTGCGAAATTGTATTACCCTTTGCATTGCTAATGATGGAGGACATGTGAAAACTTAAATAAAATTTCATTAAGACCTTAAAAAATGTAGATTTTTTTCTTTCTAATTCTTTTTACAGATCATTTTTATCGCAGATACAAATAAAGTTATAAATTGTTTAAAGTGCACACGAACTTTATGGACACCCTGTATATTCATCGAGGCCAAACATTTTTGGGTGGGACGAGACTCTCTTTGCTCTCCCTTAGCTATGCCTACTAGAAGAAGCCATCATTTTATTCCCTCTCTCTTCTAGGCCAAACAATATCGTTAATCTTAAATATGGATCAAAAGAGCTTCTACCGAAAGTTGATAAAAAGCGCAAAAATATAAAGTTCGTGATCCTCCAACCAAACTACACATCCGACGCTACCCAATCCTCTCCCTGACGTAAATTCATAGTTCACCACTGGACACGTAATTATCTTGGTGATTAATCAATACTTTTAGGGGATTTAATATTATTTTTTGATGGTATTCAATAGATTGGAGCGACTCGATAAGACTTGCGTTTTTTGCTTTAAGAATAAAAACTTAGATCTGGAGAACATCAAAGATTTACAAAAACTAAAGCCAGAGCTATAAAAATTTAGAAAAGGGGTCAGTGAGGTGGGAGAGGGAGCAAAATTTTTAGGCAGAATAACATTTTTGTGATGGTCTTGTTTTTGTCATTTTTAGAGGTCTCACAAGATTTTAATGACAATCATGTGTATTGCGCAAACTTTAGACAAGTTTATTAAGGTTAAGCTTATGCAAAGGCGTTGAAAGGTTGAACCAGGTGTTCCAAAATTGTTTCAAAATTTTTGAGGGTCGGAATCAGTGGTGTACAACGACGAATTGTATTTGTAAACTTGTAGCTAGTTAAGCTATATTTCGAACTGAAGACTTCTTGTTTTTGTGATTAATTTCTTGAAAGCGAGATTTTCACTGTTTTTTTCGTAGATCAATTCTCTTGAAAGCGAATATTTATTTTTTGCCATTTTTCCGGTGAAAGTCCTGCTTGGAAGCCAGTTTTATGAAATCCTAGGCTATTCAGTAACCTTTATGAAAGCGGGATAGATACACAACAACATACCACCAGGGTTTCTTAAAATATTTGGGCCTTTGTCTATAGGTAGGCTAGCTCCTGCCAACGCTTCTGATATTAATGACCTTTTTCGAGGGCACAATAAATTCAGCCGAAAACGGAATTTTATACGTCTTTCGGGTGCCCAATTGGTACTTTGTTCCGTATATGGTTTTGTAAACTACCCAATACATGTTTGGGAGGATGAAACACTCTGCAAAAACTTAATACTGTATAACAAGGGCCGGCATTCTGTTCCTAATTGCGAGCCAAAAGTAAATTTTGCAGGATCTTGTCGTGTAGAGTTATTTTCCGCTTGCAAATTCCTTTTCTTCACTGTTTTATGGCGTTAAACATGGCGGATAAAGGGAATTTTATGGTGCATGTTTATAATTTGTAACTTGAAAGTCAAGAATTTATTTTCAAATGTGTGCTTTTTAAATTCGTTTTCTTTTATGCGTTTTCCTATCATCTTGTTTTAGCAACAAATTAGCTCTAACCAAGCTAGTGGCAGTTCATAAGAAATTTGCAAATGCTTTTGGAAGCACGGCATCAGTTTGATACTTGACTTTAGGCTTGAAAGTTTCTGAGGTCCAAGTGATAGGCCGGCTGAGGCCATTAGCCGTTAACTTAACCCGAAGCAAATTTTGAGAGAGCCAAAGATATTAGGGCTTGATGACTTTTTGCCGAGGTCGACGTTTGTTTCCGTTATACTCAAAAACTTATTTGATATTTGCTGTACTTAATTTTATACTCAATAACATATTTGATCACAAGTTTTTAATATTCCTGCAAGTTTTTGTAAGTCCACGAACAACTTTCGCTCAAAGAGGCATTTCTCTAATTTTCGGCATTTCGCTTAAATTGTGCTTTATTTGAAAAGAAGAACAATGTGAAATTTTACTCAAGCTGTTTTTTTGACAAAATGGCATTCTTTTTATCTTGAGAAGAGTGCAACATCAAAACTGCGTTTTTTTGGTGCTATTAAATCGTTTTTCTGGGTAGAAGAACTCGATCCGGTGCCAATTCATTGCTTTATCAAAGCGAAGCAATTCCGTATTAAGTGCAGACCTTATTTTCGATGTTACCAGCCTTTGCATTTTATCAGTCACTAACAGCAGAACAAAATTTTTAAAAAGAAAGGCACGGTTTAATTCTAAAACCCTTCCACTTTCTAGCTACAATGGAAGATCTTTAATCAGATCGGAAGCTTCCGCGATGTCACAATGAAGAACAATGATAACTAGCAATTTATGGTCTACAAAAATCTCGATTTAAGATGAGATGAGGGAAGTTTAAATTAAAAATTGTCGAGTGTTGCTAAAAGTAAAATAAAATTAGGACCAAGAAATTAAAATCGTGGACGTTTGTAGAAATAAGGACAACATTATTTTCTGTGATGCATTCTTGCAAAATAAGATCAAATCTTAGAAATAAGGACGGTATGCAAGCCTTGTCTATGGACTTAGCAGCAGTGGGACATTAATGTGCGATGAAACAACAATTTCACTACAAACTTTTAAAGCAATCGAATTGTTTTTAAAGTGCCAGAATGTATGTGTTTGTTGAACGGGTTAGCACTACAATCATAAAGGAGTAGCGTTGTTGGGAGAGCGCATGATGTTGTGAAATTGATATTTTCTACTCCATCAAAAACGCCGAAAAAAATCACCCATTTTCTCAGTTACGTACGAGACCTGACCAACAAGAAACGTCACTGCCAAATTTGATAGTTTGGGGCAAAATTTGGTTTGAATTTTGCTTTCTGTTAGTGCTATTGTATTCCTCTGGTGATGCTGATGGCTGTAAAATTTTAATATTGGCAGGGGCGCAACCAGTGGCTGAAGCCCTCCTCAGCATTAAGAAAACAATAATGATTTGTATGGTTTATTATATACTTGCTAAAAGCAAAGCCAAAAGCCCAGGATGCAGGCTTGGGAACAAATAGGGCTTGCTAAGTTTTCCTACTGAACACTTTTGATGAATTTTTTCAAGATTTAGTTTCTAGTTTGCCGGTTGCCCTGAAATATCTGACAAATTACAATGAGCCTTATAAAAAGGGTCTTTAACTTTATGCTTACTCTTAAACGCCTACATTTGATAAAATATTTTAATGAAAAAAGCAGTAAAAATATTATTTTCCAGTTGTTCTTTGTTTTTTGATTGCTGGTCAATGGAAGGCTCAAGAGAATTATCGGTTTGTTCTTCTGCTTCTTGAAAACGAAGACCAAGCTTCTTCCTCACAAAACAAAACGAGTCTCACTAGCAAGCAATTATCTTCAGGAAACATTGTAAACAATGACTTATTTTGCTTCTTCAAGTTCTTTCATTCGTTGTACAGCGCCGGTTTTTTACTTACTGTAGATCTCCACTCGGTCATTTCGGCCTGGACTTTAGATTAAGCGCGTAGGAGCTCGCTCTTCATTTCTTGCTCTTTTTCAATTTGCTCACGAAGCAAGTCAAGACTAAAACGAAACGCTTGCAAGGCGTGAAAAAAAACTGTTTGCTCTGCCGAAGTACGGAGTGGTTGGAATTTAGTCTGCGCCTAGTTGTCATGGAGTATAGCAGCATTTGAGGAAATCAATAAGAAAACTAGGCTCGCGAATAACTCACCTTCGTCTCTTTGTCAAGCTAACCACTCAAGCCTTCAATATTTGACGTCATGTGTGATATAGCATGCAACAATTAGTTGACCAACAATTAGCAAGATTATTTTTTGTCATATATATTTATGCTCCAGTCAATACAAAAATCTTCTGTCAGTTGTACTAGAACATCGTTGTGTTCAGGCCCACTGTGGTGAACAAGAGCTTGGGATTACCGCTTCGATGTTCTGGCTCAGTGCATTTCTACCACAAGCAGTGCAACAAGGCAGTGAAAATTGCTGTGAAGTGCCTTTCCCCAAGGCAACAACAACGTAACCACAAAAACGTTTGAACACACTCATTGCCAACCCACTCGACCGCATTTCCATCTCGTTTTTTTTCATGAGTGTTACTTTGCTTTCAGCATCTTTAAGAAGATGAACATTATCTGAAGATTCACTCGCCAGCTTGTTATTCAATAGAGTCGGTTTGTTGATGCTACGAACATGCTCTTCTTGCAACTTGCATCTCGCAGTCAGACACTTGATCTTCTATAAGTCGGACGTTGGCTTCGGTCTGAGACTACAAATGTTGAGGCGGCTGTTGATTGGTGAAGTTTTTTCTTTTTTTCGGCCCCTTCTCACTTATACTTCACCTGGATCGTTTCCACCTGGATCGTTTTCTTTTGTAAGCGTTACCAATATCACCAAATCTGAACGCCTTCGCCGAGCGGCTAGTCGTGCCATCTCCGGCTGCTTCTTGTCCTCCCCTATCCCACTTCTCTTCTCTAAAGTGTCTCTATCTCTTCTTCGCGTCACCCTGAGCTATGTCACTTATGAGCGGGCACTTCGTCTCCCAAACTCCTTTCTTATTTCAGGTTTGGCCAGACTTGGAGCGAAGCCAAGACTCTGCAGATCCTCCTGGAGAGCTTTTGCGTACACTCACCCGCTTTTGCTTCTTTCTTCTTCTCCAAGGAAAGCTCTCCTTGCTTGCTCTCCCCTCCTTGGAGCCTGCTTTCCTTCACTGTGGAGTCCATTCTTTCTTCCCCATGCTCCCGCTCTGACCCCCTCCATCCCGTCAAGGTACCAATCTCGCCCACCTTGACTCTCTCCCACCTCATGATCTGGTGATGTGGACTGACGGCTCTGTTCCTTTTCCTTTTGTCAAGGATGGCTTGGCGCATTTGCCAACTGCTCTCTTTGTGGCACTAAGGCCACTCCTTTCTTTTTGACAGGTCCAGTATGTTTAAGTTTCTCCGCTGAAGCCTGCGCCATTCTGCAAGTACTTTGCTGGTCTCGGCAGCACCAACAAGTCTGCCACTTTTCATCTCTTCTCTTCCTATCTGACTCTCGCTTTGTCCTCGCCACCTTGTCCTCCTCTCCGTCTTTTCTTTTACCTCAATCTCTCTGGCAGATCTAGTAGGAACTGTCTTCTCTCTCCTCCTGTTTTATAAGGCTACAGTTGGTCTCCGGACACTAATTCCACCCATGGAACGACGCGGATGATGAGCTGGCCAGACGGGAAGCGCTACTCGTGTCCTCTGCAATACCTTGTAGTCTTTCTCCTGTTACCTCTAGTATTCACTCTTGTCTTTCTCGGACTGGAGGCGTACTGTCTCATCGAAATTATTCGACCCAAGGGTTCCCTCGATTTCCACCGAGGGACTTGTGCTCCCTCGTCACTCTCTCGTCTTCGTTGCAGCGAACACAGCTTACTCCTAAGCTCTTTTCTCTCTAGAATTGACAGAATCCAGAATTCTTCATGCAGTGCCTGAGGACACTTGTCCCAGGACACCTCTCATCTCATTCTGCACTGTCTAGCTACGGACTCTTTGCGCCGCTCGCTCTTCGGCAACTCTCTGTCTCTCTACGACCTCTGATCCAGGCCCTGGGGAGTTGCCCGGCTCCTGGTGCTCGATGGTCTTCCGTCATGCTCCATTCCTCGGAAGGGTCGGGTAGCAACAACAACACTTCACCCACAACGGAAAATGGACAAAAATTTTTCGCCAAGTTACTCTTCAAGTTAAATAACCTATGTGGAAGCGGTAGAATTTTCGCGCTTCCGCTTCCACTTCCACAGAAAAAGGACCGCTTCTACCGCTTCCGCTTCCAGGTTCCGCTTCCACAGCCTTGTCTGTAACACAATTTTTTGTCAAGATACAATTTCAAATCGTAGACGAATTTGGCATCCATATTGCAGGTCGACAAATTGATGAAGCAATTTATATCATTTTTTCAAGATTTGAGAAAAAAGCAATGGCAAAAAAATTTTTAATTGGTCTACACTCTACACCTTCAAAAAAAGGAGCCTTGATTGTTTTCAGAATTTCTGTATCATGAATTGTAATTTGTTTTTGTTTTTCTTCTCCCAAGAAGTTTCCAAATTTGTCAGATCACATATAAGCAGGAACTACAACTTTTTTTCTTATAAACAATTCTTCTGTCACATTCTTCATTCGAACTGACTTTATAATTCCGTCTTTTGATCTTTTTGAGAGTTTACAAACTTGTTCGACTGACGTTTCTGAATCACATTGAAAATCATTTTGCTCTGATACTTTTTTTTTATAAAAGAACTAGTAACTGTTTCTTTCTCTGATTTTTTCTGTGTCAGTGTTATCTTGTTGATAGAAACGATTATCGTCTACAGCAGTCATCTTTTTTTCATCACTATTTACAACATAAGAAGCAAAACGGAAAGCAGTTACTGCTTCTCCGAAATATACCCCGACAGAGAATAGCTTGTAAGTAGGTAATGAATGAGCTGCATTCACTCTTATTTTTATGTCATTAGACAAACAGATAGGCGTAGTAAGATTTTGATTGCCAATACTTCTATTGGTGTTCAGCACCAAACAATTTGAAATTTTGCGGAACTGGACTCGAACATCCAACTGGTTCTCCGTGGGACATTTTTTGCAAAATAAAATTTCGGTTTGCTTTAAAAAAACTTTCAAGTGATGGTTTATGGACATGTTTTTATATGACTCCTGTGAAACAGTTAAAATCATATCATTTCGATTAGAAATCATTGTTTCTGAGAAAGCACATTTTTTCATGTGAAAGTGTAAAAAATTTTTCGGGACCCTGTTGTAAGCCATATTCAAAGTGACATTTAGTGCAAGCTGCTACCAATGCATCACAAAAGGCATCGTGGTTTACACCCTGTATGATAAAAGATTTTTAAAAATATCTACAACTGACTGGTTCATTAAACCACAAATTAATTCTAAATCAAAGCATTTACTTTCATCAATTAGCATTGCTGCAACGATCTGGGCCGTAGCATTAAACCAGCATGTGTTTCCAATATTGGTCAACCCGATGATATATCGATCAAAAACTCCCTTTGCTACCACATTGATATGCGAGTGGCAATGGATTGAATTCGCATAAAGTTTGTATGCAATATAATACCTGAAACGATAAATGTCATTTGGATAAATCACTGGAAATTTATCTGAATTTCGTACATGCAAATCAATCACTATATTTGCGACCATACACACACACACACACACACACACACAAGCGCTCCAACTGCAAGAATCTGGCCGATTCATTGATACCTTTCTCTCCAGTGTAATTTGCCTTTGCTCATCACGAAAGTTAATAAATTTTCTCAAAAAGTCGACAATTGATAACTTTATCATAGAAACAATTCTTGAACTCCTGTTTTCAACTGCATCTAGAACTGACGAGCCTTGAGGTTTTTATTGCACCATATCACTACAACATGATTGTCAATTAATGCAAGCATGAAAATGTGTGCACGCAAATATCCACTTTCGGAAACAACTGTATTTTAACAAAAGGAAAGTTGGATTTTGATTTTTTCTGCTTAGAAATGCTTACAACGTTGTCACAATGCAAACTGACAAATTCCATGTAGGCTTTTCTGCGGTTTCCTAATTTTACTACCACCGACGCTCTAACCACCGACGCGATGGCGTAGTGGTTAGAGCGTCCGCTTCGCAGTCGGTAGACCTGGGGTTCATTCCCCTTGTCGAGTCATACCAAAAGACTTTAAAAAATGGTATTCACAGCTTCCCTGCTTGGCGCTCGGCATTTAGGGGAGGTTGTGGAGAACAAGCCGGCAAGTTCGCTTGTTGTGACCTTGGGCAAGGCACTTAACGGGACGCCCCACCTTTATGTGGAAGACAGGTGACCCATAAACCTCGAAAAAGGCAACTCCCAAGCGAGTGCGGACTTACCGTCCAAAGTATAGCGATACAATTCGCTTTCTCGGGAATGGAGGATAAATATGGCAAATAAAACAAAACAAAACAAAACAAAACCAGCAGGTACGCGTCAACAATATATTTACTAAGCCGTCCAAATTCAGATGAACCACAAAACCTTTTTGTTTCAATCCTCTTAGATCGATTTACACATACTGTTGTAGATCAAGCGAGGAGAACTGATGCCTGCTGCCGACAATTATGGCAGGATTTTTTAAATCAACTGTTGAACAAAAGGAAACTCTCCGAAAAATGGCGCAAAAGTTTTTGTCACAATTGAACCAATTTAGTTTGATCATTCCAGTAACAAGTTTTGCAACACACTGGCGTTTGCAGTTGATCGCAATTTTCAATCACTTCGTTTTTAAACGATTTGGTTGCGTCACCTTACTGTTGTTAATCGGTTTGCGTTTGTATTGTGGGAGCGTTCCTACACTTTTAACGCGTTTAGAAGCAATAGCAGAAGTCTAATATCCACTGTCGCGCCGTTCTTTTATCTTTTTGGAATTGTGAAACAACAGCTAGATTGTTTTCTTCATGACTTGCACTTTAATTTAAACTTGTAAGAAAGTTTTTGGTTTTGCGTATCCTTAATGTTGTTGAAGTCAGCAAATAATTTCTAATCTACAACAACCCCTTGATGTAATTTTTCCAGTAAATTGTCCAGGCCTACGGCACTATTTCCTTTTAAGTAAATATGTTTCACTGTTTTGAAATATTGCTCAATCATTCCTTGTGTTAAGTTATTCGTATATATAGTTGGAAGTTGGGAGTTAGAAATCTTTTAAAAGTAAGGAATAAGACTAGTTCAGTAATGCAAGAGGCCAGGGATGCACTTAGCAAACTGCAGACAGTGACACTGTTTCGACCTATCAGGTCTCTTCAGTGTCTTCTTATTGGTCACCAACTGCACTGAAGAGACCTGATAGGTCGAAACAGTGTCACTGTCTGCAGTTTGCTAAGACTAGTTCACTTTAGTATATTTCCCATTTGCAACACAAAAGTGGTGGAGCAAAACACCCAACAGCAGTGAAGAAGTCGTGCATAGACGGCTTATGACAGGGGTTCTTAATCGGGGGTACGAAGCACCAAAGCAGGGAGTACGAGATGAGGCGTCAAAATAATAGTTATTTTAAACTATTTGCTAAAAATTTATTTTCATCGTTATTTAAAATAAGAAATCATTTTCCGAAGCCTTTTTTAACATCTGCATTTCTGAACGATTTTTTGTCATAACAAAAAGTTACTGTGACGTAATAAATAGCTTCTTGTTTGTTTCGACAGAATTGGTTTTGTTGTGAACAATATTATGGTTAATAAATATACACCGGTAACATGCTACATTGTGTTTTATTTCATTGTTAAATTGTATGTTTACCGGTAATTTTGTAGGTGTTCGTTCCATAGGTCTAAGGACACAAAAACATTTCACAAAATTTTAAGGGGTACGAGCGCCAAAAAGGTTAAGAAACGATGACTTACGATTATATTTATTACTTTTTTAAGTTTATATAGCTAATCAATAACTAATTCAATTGTTTCACTAACTGGCACATTTGTAAACAGCGGCACAACATCAAAACTAACAATTGTTTGTTTTTCAATCTTAAATTACTCAAATTACTTCTCTTAACCTCATTTATGAAATGCTCAGTTGAGTTAAGTAAATACGTGCCCGGTGTATAAGGTTCAATACTGTTGTCTAAAAACTCGGCCAATTGGTACTCTGGCGTTCCCACCATTGAATACCATATTCTTTTTTTGTGAACTTTAGCTGTTCATACAATTTATCTGGCTTACTTTTGGATGGTTTATACAGTTCCAAAAATAAGGCAAAGCCACTAACAACAACAGATATTTTCCAAAAATTATTGTTAATTGCTACGCAAGGAATGTTTATGCACAATAATAAATTATGCAAACAAACGGAGGGGGGTTATAATGATATCCTCTCTGGGACCCACTTTTGCCAGTTTTTTTGGGGGATGCCATGAGAAAAAATTTTTTGCAATTCCAACATAACAGAACCCAAATTTTATCTTGGGTAGGCCTACATTGACTTTACTTTTGCGGTTTTTGACAATGATTGTACTTGTAATCGTTTCTTGAATGCACTCAACACACAACATCCTCATTTGAAATTTACTGTTAAAAAAGCAACCGAATCATAAAGTGTTTTTAAACGTTGAAACTAAAATATTCGATAATAACTTTGAACATTCAATGTATGGCAAACAGTCAAATACCGGTTTTATACTGAATTGTTATGCTAATTGTCTGAAAATTTGGCTTGATAATGTACCTGTTATACAGAGCGAAGTTGATTTGTTTGAATGTAATGCTGTTTAATAATGAGGTCAAAAACTTATGCAGAAGGTTTTTGCAAAATAGTTATCCTAATTATTTTTTTGATCTTTGAAAAAATGTAAAAATATGGCCAAACAAAAAGCGAGGACGAATGACGACAAGAATTTCTCGTACAGAATCAGCATTCGGTATTTTGAAAATCCGTCACATAAATTTGGCTGTAATTTAGCAAAATTGATTAAAAGAAAATTTGATATCAACTTAGCGCTTGATTACAAAACTGTAAAAATCGCATCACATTTCTAATTAAAATATAATACTCCAAGCGCTCTTGTGTCTAATGTGGTTTATAAATTCACTTGTTTGCGCGATGCAAACATGTAACCCGTGCCTCACCGGCTTAGAATCATGAAGCTGCTCACCCAGCATGTCGCAGGAGGCAACTCTTGGGTAACCACCAATGGCAGTCCGTATTGTTGGCGGTGGGACTACCAGTCAGTAATTTGCATTCATAACAGGTTTAAAATGGGCTGCCACTTTTCCCCTAGCCTAATTCAATCAGGTTGAGGGCGTGAACGTGGATTGCCGTTCGCACCGTACCTCCATCCCAAGGAAGTGTAAACCAATTAAAAATGCAAACATGCCATACGTTGGTATGACCTCTCACCACTTGGCTACAACAGCCCAGGAGCATTTATATTCAATAATCAGTAAAACTACTATTTCACAACATATTACTTTATGCTCATCTTGTGGTAGCAGTAACCTTGGTGTTAGTTCCTTAAAAATACTTAGACAATGCAATAATGATTATGAAACTAAAATTCAAAAAGCATTACTGATAAAGAAACTAAAACCAAAGTTGAACAACAACTACGGTACCAGTAGTTCTTTTTTGCTTAATGCGTTTTGATTCATAACTGGTTTGTTATTTTTGCGTTTGTTTTGTTCTTAAATTTCTTGTCATTAATCGTTCTCTTATGTTACATTTGGAAGGCACTTTTACATCATCAATCGTTCTATTAGCGTATTTTTATGCTTTTGGAGTAAAATTAGTCATTTTGTGTACACGAGTTCATTTGCGAGTGTAATTTCTAAAATAGGAAGGTTTCACGCACGCTTTCGAAAAAAGTGGTTGACCACTTTCAGTGTTTTTGCATTGAATTGAAAAGGAGTGATACAGTTTTTTGCAAATTAAATGGATAAACTAAATTGTTGTTGACTGAACATTAATTATGTTGTTTTACTAATGTTATGGAATGAATCTGAAGTTAAAGTAAGCCAAGAAGTGTTTAGGTTTGTTTGGTTTTGCTACTAGTTAACCTAGTTTTATGGGCCAAACATGCAGGCTTATTTGTAGCCAGTTTCTGGTAGGGTTTATTATTCAAATAATCAGCGTATTTAGGGACACTGAGCTTTAAGTTATTTGTAATGTGCAACCTATACAGCATATTTAGTTGTATATAGCTTACTGTAAAGTTGTAAACATAAATTATATTGTAGCTTGAGTGACAGGGCAAACTTCTATTCCTTTTGTCATGTAGTGCCTCGGCTGCTGTATCAAGTAGGCCGAGGATAATCAAAAACTTATGGTACCGGTAGTAATGATCTGATAATGACTGATTTTGTTGATGTAACTACGGGTATCTAATTGGCATAGATATTAATTCAATTAATTGATATCAACTCTTTCGCTCCGGCGTGAATAGCGAAAAAAACGTCCGTAAGGTGATAGTGCGAAAAACTGTCATAATTTGTCATAATCAATCATAATTAATCATCATAAAATACCCCAAGTTTGTTTGTAAATCATTACTCATCTGTTTACTTCTACATTAAGTGTTATATATCGTTGAAATCTACATTTCTTGAGGATTTCAAATATAATAAAAACAAAAAAAATTTTTTTTTTGAATATGCAAATTTTATGCAAATGAACCCCCCCAACTGGGGGTAGTTGTCTTCAAAATTAAAGAGGTACCCTCACCTCAAAGATCACTACAGATTTTATTTTCTACCAATTTCTTTAGAAATGGTCGCAAGATGATGCTAAGGACATAAGCTTTCAAGGTACATCACTCAAAACTAACCAAAGAGCCTAGGTTTTCTACAATTTGCAACTTTCTGAGGCACATCACCTTTTTTTTGACCGGTACCGACTGGTACTAAATTTTGGTACTTAAATTTAGTACCTAAAATATGATCAGTCATTATCTGCTAGAGGTTAGCCTAAACCATGTAACATTATGTATTTTTGAACAGCGAATTTCTTCAAGATTCAGAAAATATCAAGTTTAAATAGAATATGCTGTCACTGACAATGAAACAGTCACTTGTTTACACCCTTTCCATTTGTTGAGAAACAAGGGAGATATAGCAAACTTTGATTTAGAGAAGCCAAACTTCTGCTAGCTTTTAAACTTGTATTTCAGTTTTTGTCTCCTTGGAAACTTGATGCGAAATGACGACTTTAGTAGTGAAACATTTGCAATTGATTTTATGTTTTTATAGGGTGTAGTTTTTCTAAAAATCATAATTTAGTGAAGGTAAGTCAAAAAATTTTTGGGGGTTTGAACTGACATGATGTACAGTACTCATTTTTGATCAGTAAATATCATATACCACTTAGTCTAAACTATTTAAAGTTATATATTGCTGGAAAGCAAATTTCCTAAGCTTTCAAATGTAATTGGTATTTAGCAACATATCATATTTTTTGCACACTAAGTTTACTTTTATCTACTTACCATTCAAATTTGTTTGGGGGAGTTTTGAGACCCCTAAAAAATTTGAAAATTCAAAAAAGTAAAATTTATTATTATCGCTTAAAATTTTGTCAAATGATGCCCCAAAAGAGTAGTTTTCAGACTGTGTCAATGATAAAGGGTTTGGTTATGTGGTAAAGATGTAATCTCAATTTGATTTTAGTGTAGTTGGCACGTGCTGAGAATTTGGCCGATTTTGTCGTCTGCAACTGGGTTCTTGGTGTTTTTAACCCTTTTTGGGTATAAAAATCCCAGAATTAGGGCACAAATTATACATGTTCCGATGCATGAGGAAATAAGCGTGATCTTTTGAAAATTTTATGAAAATCAGATGAAAAATAAAGTCACAAATCGATTTTTTAATAAACTAATTTTGAAACTCAATTTGAAAAATTTGAGGGAAACACTGAAAACAGGAGATCATCAATGGATGATCGCGGGAGCGAAAGAGCTAAGGCATAGATTAAGGCCTTTTTTTATATTAAGGCCTTTTTTTATGTTTTGTGAACACCAAATAAATAATTCGTAATTGGCATAGAGTTATTTTTAGCAAAGGAATAAATGATATTGAGATGATACTCCCTTTCAGGCCGATTTTTTGGCCAATTGGCTACAGGTACTGTACTAAGTTTAGACCAGCCAACTGAAAAGCGGGATCTCAACCAAATCGCTTTCGATTACATTTATTTGTTTCCCTGTAACTAACTAGCAATAATTCATTCCAATTTTTGATTGATTTACCGTTAGTTTTCAAAATAACTCAAAAAAAGTTTGTGTTGGCCCTACACCTTTCCAGCATTAATTACGGATTTTTGTCAGCCACATTTTTTCGCGTCAAATGTGTGACGTCATATGCAACCTTTCTTAGCTGTGTACATATATTCTCTAAGGAGGGCAATATGATGTGCCGAATACGTTTAGAAATAAAATAAAAATGTTTGATTTATTGAGACTGCTCTACACCTTTACGATTTGAAAGAAAAAAGGACCTCTTTACTGAAATTTATATTTGTCTCGTTGCACAATTCTCGTTTCGCCGTCTATTTAATAAACGAGAGAGCTTTTTTTATTTTTTTGTTGGTGATGTTTTTACCGCGTATTTTGTAAACGCAGAAGTGAATCTTTTTTTCTGGCACATTGACATTGACAGTATTATAGTGCGGTGGAAAGGAGTAGCAGAGAAATCAGCAGTGGAGTACGCAGGAATTTGTCCTTGAGGAGGGGTTTGGTTTCTCTCGTTAAGAATGCCAAAGATATGATCAACCATGTGGGTCCGGGGCATGCTTTCCCGAAAAGTTTTAAAAAATTTCAATAACAAACAAGCAATTTCTTGCTTTCTAAAGCAAGATTTGATAAAATGGAAAAAAATTGTACACCTAAAATATTCATGGGAAAAGGTTCACCCCAACTCCCTTCTGTATCTATGCCATTGGACATGAATGTTAAAAACAATACTGAGAAGAGGGGACAGGCAGTGTAGTGTATATTTTTCTCTTGTGAGCAGTATTTGACTGAACAGCAGACTTCGCACAAACGATGACGAGGGTGAAGAATTGTAGGGTGAGGCTGGAGGCAAATAGAGGTTCAAGGTTAAAATGTTGTTCTGCACTAAGATTACGGTCTGTGGCTCTTTCTCACAGAAAAGTATGCTTAGGGTTGCCAACCGTCCTTCCATTTAAATGGCATTCCTTTATTAGGCTCTATCGGTTTTGTCCTTTATTGAGACTTAAAATCCACCATTTGTCCTTTATTTTGAAATCATTTTGACTGGTATTTCAGTTTTCTTTTCTCGAGATGTGATTAATAGGCAAAAGCATTTACTTCTTGTAAGAGTTTAAATGCTCTCAACTCTGCAACTTGAATAATACCAAAGCATGCCATTTATTTCTGAAGTTACAGAAATTCATAGAGATAGTAGAACATTTAAAGCTTGAAGAAAAGCTTAAATTAAGTGTGGATAAACTATTTAATGAAGTAGCATTGAGTCAAAGAAACTTCACTAACAAACGGTTTAAACTCTTCATAAGCTCAATAACAACAAGTAGAAATTGGTATTTTGAAGACTGGACTTGAACGTATCAATGCTTTCAAAGTAGTATCTTTTGCTCTATCAACTTCTCGAACATCCTCTTATTGTGAGAGAGGTGTTAGTTTGATGTCATCTAAATGGTGAGATCTAAAGAACTAATGTTCGGTAGAATTAATGTGCTTTTCATATATCTTAGGAAGTGGTTATTTTGCCATCAATGGTATTTTAACCTTGGATACTATTTTGCCGTAATCACTCACGTGTGTTGTATTACCATAATTCCACAATTCTACCAGTGGCACATGGTTAGTGTGTCGGTCTTGAAACATGGCTGTGGGTTTGAATCTCAGCTGGCAGGGCACTAAAAGTAAGACACTATACACTGGATGGGCAGGCCCGATATGTGAATGTGTGGGGTAGTGCACACTGGAAGGGAGTGTACAGGGTGGGGGAGTGGACACTGGGGGTGCCAAATTTTAGTTATTAAAATTGAATAGTCAGAAACGACCAAAAGTCACATGTTTGATACGCCATTAATATTGACCAATCACAAATATTGGGTTGGCCAAAAAGTTTGTTCGGTTTTTTTAAATGGACACTGAAATGGAATAAATACTTAGAAGGATTTATTTAATCACTGCAATAGTCACCACGTGCATCTATTACCTTTCGCCATCTATTAGGTAAATTCATAATTCCACGTTGGAAGAAATCAGGCGTTTTTTCGGTGAAGAAGTTTTCCACAAAACGTTTTACCATTTCCTTAGAATCAAACTGCTTCCCATTTAATGAATTCTGCAGTGAACGAAACAAATGGAAATCGGTTGGTGCCAAGTCTGGGAAATATGGAGGGTGAGGCAAAATCTCCCACCCGAGCTGCAGCAACTTTTCCCGAGTAACCAAAGCAGTATGTGGCCTTGCGTTGTCATGGTGAAAAACAACACCGTTGCGGTTGACTAAACCCAGCCGTTTCTGATGAAGAGCTAAGCTTAACTTTTCAGGTTGTGCACAGTAAACCTCTGTTTGGTCCATTATTGCAAGGGCTTGAATACAAGTATAATTCAACGACGTATCAGCCAGACGGCTATTTATGTGCTAACGTAAACATTTTCGTAGCACCGAATACGAGATATGAAGTATTAGACTATAAAACTATTTTCAGTAAACCTGAAAGATAACATTCAAAAACCGAACGAACTTTTTGGCCAACCCAATACCTCATTGCAAAGTAGCCTTTAAGGGTAAAATAGCCACTGCCTATATTTTAACCTGAAAGATAGTTGCTTGGAATTTGCTAAAAACATTAAAGATGATAAAGTCTTCTGAAGGCGACCAAAAGCCAGGGCTCTTATAGTTTTAAAGATTTAAATCAAGGTAAACTAAATGTCTTCTCATTGTTGCTTTTGTATAAGGTGCTTCTAAATTATGTTAACTCTTGTATGAGAAAAATTGTTTGTTCAGAGAATGTACTTAAGATGTTCAAATAATTTGTTGAACAGTGTCAATTTGCTCACGACCATGTTAAACACACAATAACTACCATTTAAGTGCACATTTTATTACCTTGACCCCAGTGTTTCCTCTGATCTTTTTTAGCTATGTGTGAAAAAAATATAAATTTATATTAAATAATATGTTAATAAAAATATTAATTTATATCAAAAAGATGAATAAAATTATAAAACGTCATGTGCAGCATTTTTTGTTTGTGTGCACACCCCCAAGCACACACCTTAGAGGGAATACTGCTTGACACACACTTATTGTGAAATAGTAGCTTCACATTTTCTCTGTAATTGTCTGCAACCAATCCAGTTAATTCAAACTTGGTATGAATGTGATAAATTGTTAAATAACTTTGAGGATTGTGGTCTGTAAGTCATTTATTAGACTCTTGATGCTCTCTTGTTGGTAAGCCAAAAACCTGTATCCTGCTTGCAACTGCCCTATGCTCCAGAGATAGTTCATTGGCCATGGAAAACAGAAGATTATTCACCTATAGCTTATCTCTAAGCCATATATGCACAAGTTCTCCACTGTTATTTGGTGAATTGCTCTGCCACCCTTGTATTGCAAATGGGAAATATACTGAAGCGTACTAGTCTTATTCCTTGGGCTATTTTTAAAAAGATTTCCAACTCCAAATTTCAAACTATATATAGGCAGTGGCTATTTTGCCATCATCAACATTTTACCCTTAAAGGCTATTTTGCTGTGAGACATTTGTGATTCATCAATTTTAATGATGTTTTAAACACGTGATTTTTGGTCATTTCTGATTGGTCAATTTTAATGATCAATTACAAAAATTTGCACTCCCCCACACTGTACACTTCTTCCCAGTGTACACTACTGCATACATTCGCTTACCAGGACCCCTCCAGTGTACACAGCCTTTCTCTAAGTGTCCTGCCAGCCAAGATTCCAACCCATAACCATTGCATTTCAAGGCAACTGTACTATCTGCATGCCACAGCATCACTGACAGAACTGTAGTAATCATGGCTATATAAATACACATGACTGGTGACAGTAAAATAGACTTGAAGGATAAAATGTCATCAACAGCAAAATAGCCATTTCCAAAAATTTATCTCTATCATACAAGTATTAATGCAATTTTGAGCACCCTGTATTTTTGTTTACAAAAGACAAGTGTAATTTTGAGCTGCATTTTATATTGGCATTTATAGGAACTGAATCAAGGGTTGTGAACTTAAATATCTGTCAAAGTTTCTATTCCCTTAGTGGCAGCTCAACAGAATTAGCAACGCTAAGTTTTCTCAATTACTCTGTCTTGCATTTAATTAGCAGTTTTGCAGCATGTGTGAGAGGTTTGTAAACAAATAAAACTCCCATGTGAGTGTTACTAATACATTGAAACTAGCAACTGAGAAAGAAAGATAACAAAGATTTACTGTGTGATGTAGGTCTACTGCACTCTTACAGGATGGGCCTGTAGTCACGGTTCAGCTTTCATAATCATATTATTAGGTGGTAGAACAACTATGTTTGAAGAATAAATCCAACCAAGCAGTAACATGTAGGCTAAAGAAATGTGTAAAAATGCACTTCAAGGTGTTCTACTTAATACATGTCTACGATGATGCCTAACAATATCAACAAACTCAAAACTTAATCTGAAATTTGTGTAAAACACTCCTATTAGAACTACTGTGGTACAAGTACATGATCTATTCTGATTCTGTTGACAACAAAAACTGTGACCAAGGTACTGATCAGGAGTGGTCAAGAGCAAAATACCTTCAATGATAAAATGCCACAAACAACAACATAGCCACTTTCCATTTTGCATAATTTTCTTGTGATTTAATCCTGCCAAACTTAAAAGATTTAATATTTACTTTGTTTGACTGTGAATAAAATCAGGTATTTCTAGCCATTTTTTTAGACAAACTTAAACTGTCATACCCAAACACCAGTGTATTTGACATAATATATGTCACTTTACTGTGAGAAGTTGTGTTTGGATTTCTAATTCTGCACTTGCCAGCAACTTGAACCATAATCTCCATGAGTAGGTGTAGTAGTAGCTTTTGTTTTTGTGTCGTATCTACTGATGTTTTTTTTTTGTTCACAATATTAAACTTTTCTAAACCCTGAAATTAAATTGTATTGGATCTTCAACATTTAAACTTGAAAGTGGCTATTATGCCATCGATGATATTTTACCCTTGGGGTCTATTTTGCTGTCACCATTCTTGTGTGTTTATACAGCTGTAATTGCAACAATTCTGTCAGTGACGTTTTGGGATAGTGCAGCTGCCTTGAAATGCAATGATGGAATGGGTTGGAATCTTGGCTGGCAGGGCACTTAAGTGGGGCTTGGTATTTGAATGTATGGGGTTGTGTTCACTGGGGGTGCAAATTTTTTAAATTAATCGTTAAAATTTACCATTCAGAAATGACCGAAAGTCACATGTTTAATACATCACTAAAATTGACCAATCACAAATGTCTCATGGCAAAATAGCCTCCAAGGGTAAAATGCTGTTGATGGCAAAATTGCCACTTCCTTTAAACTCTGTTTTCTAAATACCTTATTGTCAGCTAAATACACAACATTACACAAGATAATAAATGCACATTAAAGATAAAAGCGTGCACTTGTTTTAAGGCAAAGCACACAATTGCTGAAATAAAAGAAAATGAGGTGACCGATGTCAAGTGTTATGCTGTGAGCAGTAGATTGAAGTGATGTCAAGTTTCCATTGGAAAAGTTTCAGTTGCCACCTAAAGAAAACCTACAATCATTTGGTAGTAACAGTGAAAGCAGTTTCATGCAATTCATGTTGTGAAATATATCTGCAAAATCTAAGCAAGGAGAAATCAGCAGCATGTACTCGGTACTGGTACCAGTAAAAGATTGGCTGGCTAACTGCATTTTGAACAATTATCACATGATTAGGTTTTATATGCTGCTGGGTATCAAAATGCTCAACTTTGATTAGTCAGCCCAAATTAAGCTTATGCTTTTTAATTTTTGGTGTGAATTAAGCAAAACATTGGCAATACCTTTCACAGGTTAAGGGGTTAGAGCGCCAACGTGAATGTTGATTGACAGTTAAATTGTGACAATACAGAGTATCCGTAAATTGTCACAACAATTTTCAAAATTCAACAAAATTTCTGTTTTTGAAATGTTTTCATATGGTTTGTTTTATAGTAAAGGAAAATACTTAAGTTGTTTTTCCTTTGACAGATACTCTTTGTAATAATTGAGCTTTGAAATTGTGCCTTATTTAGCAATTAAGCAGAATCGTTAGAATCTAGCAATGGAAGTTATTTTATTAAAACAAGCATTTCACTGAAACTAGCCAATTACATTTCCTCGTTTATAGCAATGAAATCATACATGCAAGCCTGGCGAAACTTTACATGCAGATGTGAATAAAAGCCCACCAGTGTTGCCAGATTCTTGCTAGTGCTTTTCCCCAACAAAGTCTAAAAATTTTCCTGATTTGCATTAAACATCCTCAAAGAAAGATGCATGCCTGAAATACCTTGCCCGTGAGGCAAAACATCTGTCGCCACAGCAATTAGTCAAGCAATGTCCTCTTTTTTGGAGATCAAAGAATTGCTAAATGGGGTGCTCAGCGATGGTGAACCTCCTCTGCAGGAGTGAAAATACCCGTTTTCCACATATAACAGTGGTAGTTTACCTTTTTCTCTCCATACCTAACATACTTTGAACACTTTCAAATTTTTCAAACTTCTTTTGGGGAAATCTTCAGCAGTTTTTCCCCAATTTTCAAAAAATTGGGAATGAATTTTCCCATCTGGCAACATTGAAAGCCATATCTGTGAGGTCTACCATTCAATCATGGCAGCAAACGTTTATGAAAACTCATGGTGCATTATAGAGAAAGAGAGCTGTTGAGCTGGCTGACCTTTAACTGCAAAAGAAGAAGTTGAATCTGTGCATGAGGCATATACTAATAGCTTTATATAGTTCATTTGTAGAGTTTCTCTGCAGTCGCAGATATCACGCTACTCTTGCTCGTAAAGTTTTGTTTGAAAGTCTTCACCTTTATGCATATAAAATGCAGCTACTACAGGCTCCTAGGCCAGAAGATAACCCATGACATAAAGAGTTTACTATGAGCATGCTGGACAGGCTAAATCCAGTTTCAGGGTTTTTGAAACGTGTTTACTTCAGTCGGTGGTGCACATGTAAGGGTATACTAATACATTTAAAAAACTTGGAAGTATCTCCCATCACTGGCACCATGAAACAAATTGTATCAAAATGTTTCAAAAAATAAAATTTTGTTGAATTTTTGAAATTGTTGTGATGATTCATGGACACCTTGTAAATTGAAACTCACAAGGACTGTTATGATATGCTTTAGTGAAAGGCACTTTACAGCGATTTTTACTACTTCGTGGAGTCTTGCGAGCAAAAAACTTTGAATGAATTTAGAAGACTAAAATGGCTGCTCACACACAATTATGCTTGAAAGAAAGTGACTGCTTGGACTCCGGTATCATTCTCTTTTTGACTGATTACTTATCAGGCAGAAAATTGCAGTTCAAAGTTAGAGAGCTTGGTGGTAGAGTCACGCCGAATTACTGCAGTCAGCTGCAGAAATCTAGATTGTGAGGTGAAGCTCCATCAGAAAAAAATTATTCTCTGATGCTTAGTTTGCTGATAAATCTTGGACTCAACATTTAACTGCATGTGATGACAAAGCCATAGTTTTTTGTTTCTGTGGTTTTCAAGGATGTTAAGTTACCACCTTCATTGTTGTTGGCCCCAGGTTCGTGAGGGTTCCGACTGTGGCTCAAGTGGTGAAGCCACAACTGCAGGTGGATCTCTTATCTGTGCGCCTACGCTTGTGCCATGTTATTGTTTTGATGCTTGGTAGAAACCTTGACAGACTTTTCTGGCATGGTCGGACAGTCACTGTTCTCTTCAATTTGTCTAACACATTTCTGCCTTTGGATAAAACAGGCAATGACGCAAAGAGTGAGAAAAGTACTGGTGCAATACTATTCTCACTATAGATTTCAAGTGCAGGCTGTTCTGGCAAGCGGCGCAGTGACAAGTTTATCTGCGATACCACGAGGCTAGAGGAGCTGGTAGCAGAAGCTTGCCTTGGTTTGTTGGTTACGTCATATTCCACACAATGACAGCCAGATAGTGATAAGTAATTGTTTATTTTTTAGCATTTATCCTGTCGACCACTTTGGTATAATTTAAAACGTTTCTCCTTTTTTTAAAACCACTTTGGTAAACATTCGGTAATCACACAGTGCATTTACCTTCTGCTCTACAAGATTTGCATTTTGAACTTTTAGTTTCAGTTTTTTTGCCTGACGAGTTATGCATGAATGTCTGTGTCTGCCTAGTTACTTTCTTCAAAGCGGTCATTTTAACTACTTCAATATGTTAAACCCTGCCAAACTTTTTAAAAACAACAATTAACTGACCTGACAAAACCATGTGGTAAAAATGTAGGTAGGTTTGCACATGCCAAAACAGATTAATATTATAGCACAACTGCTGTCTTGCAACTCTGAGGATAGCCTCACACATGGAAATAGCCCTTAGGTTATAGTGGGGCCTTATTTTATTGCCATTATGACCGTTCTGTTTTGTTCAGTGTATGACTTTTACCCATCTTTACTATTTGATGTTGCATTTTCAATGCAGCGATTCTGAATTAAATAGTTTTACATAAAGTTGTACAGTTATTTCATCTGTAATGGGTTAGGAAGAATATGTAAGAAAGTGATGCCTATCAGTTTACATCTAAAGCTAACAGTCAGTATGTTGTTGTTGTGATTACGCCTCCTCATCCTCGGAATGGAGGTACAGCACAAACGGCAATTCAGGTTCATGCCGTCAACCTAATTGAAATTAGGCCAGGGGAAAGATGGCAGCCCATTTTGAACCAGTCATGAGTGACTGGTAGCCCCACCACCAACAAGCCGGACTGACACTGGTGGGTATCTAAGAGTTGTCTTTTGGGACATGCTGGGTTTGCAGCTTCACAATTGTAGCTCGGTGAAGTACGGATACACCACCTGTCTGCCACATAAAGGTGGAGGCATCTCGTTAAGTGCCTTGCCCAAGGACACAACAAGCAAGCTTGCCGGCTTGATCTCCACATTATCCCCTTTTTATGCTGAGCGCCAAGCGGGGAAGCTGTAAATACCATTTTTAAAAGTCTTTTGGTATCACTCGACTTAGGGAATGAACTCCAGGTCTACTGACTACGAAGCGGACGCTCTAACCACTACACCATTGTTTCAGTTAACAGTCAGTATCGTAGTTCCCTTCTGCTATTTAGACCAACTACAGGCAAGCTTATTGTGGGCAGGCCATGGTGCTTGTTTTCAATACAACTGCATGTTTTTAACGACATGCATGCTTTGAAAAACATATGTTACCAAAGACTTAAATTTGCACTTTCACAAAGAAATTGTAAGGAAAATTGAGAAAGTGTGCTTGTGTCTTTTGGTAAGACCCTGAAAAGATTCATTTACTTTTATGCGAAAGACAGGTGATGAGGCCAAGCAATCTGCCAATCTTGGTAACTAAATCTGGCTAAAGACTAGCAAACAAAATATATGCTTAGACATGAGTGAATGAAACGATCTAACAATGAACAGCACCTATATTGTGTTTATTGTTTTCTTAAATTATTTGTGTTCAGGTTAACTAAGATTACAGCTTGTAACTACGTGACTGTGAGCTGTTTACAGCCTACATTGACTGCCTGTAAATTGCTGTTTTGTGGAACGCTAAAATGTTAAAAGATTTTACTGTGAGTTGAATAGCTCAGTAGCTTCTGTACTGTGCTATACTACTAGCTTCCTGTCTATAGGTTAAGCTGCCTGTTTTCCATTTCTAGCTTGTGTTTGGAGATGTAAAATTTGTGAGCTTCAAAACTATGCAACTTCTTGGATTAGAATAATGGCTGATGTCGTTATTGTTTGCAGCATCATATTGACAAGCAACCATGAAGGTGACAGTTTGCTTTGGAACGGTCAGAGTGGTCGTGCCCTGTGGATCAGGCGATCTTACAGTTGCTGAACTACAAGAAAAGGCTTGTGCTAGATATCGAAAAGCGATCGGAAAGGTATGATTCTCTGACAAGTTGGAGGTTGTGCTGCAACCACATGATAACAGCTTATATTTCAGATTTATTTTTATTCTGCAATCACTAAACAATTTTTACGGTTGTACCTGAAACAATATGTGTTGGAACTTGCTTTAGAGCCACAAATGCTCCTGGCAGAGCGTATTTGTACCATAAGCACTGCTGCCAAGTAGTTGAATTGTCAGAAAGTGTGTTTTGCAAAAGCACAGCAACACAGCAACCCTTCTGGCATTAAACTCGTAATTTTGCAATTGTAAACCAGCTTCTAAAGGAGTTTAGCAACACTACTGAACATGCATTATAAAGCAAATCTAGGCCTTTGTAATTTCCAGATTTTTTATGTGTTGATACTTCAGCAGCCTGATCAAGTGCGTTCTTCTTTAGTCGCATAGAGTCCTTCCACTTTTAGAGAAAAATGGTCAAAGACGACCTTAAAAAAAGCCAGCATTTGAATCCTGAGTTCTTGTGTTTCTGCTTTTTGCCATGACATTGGCCACTCCTTTTAAAGGTGGTTATAGTAGCAGTCAATATAGTCTTGACAGGAATCGCGACTTCCAAGTGTTGGGTCGAACTGTCATTTATAGTAGCTATGGTTGTGACAGTGGCTATTTGTTCTTAGGAAAATCACTCTAAGAGAGATTTTCCCTCGTTGATGGCCGTACTTTTCATGGAAATGCTTAATACCACCTGTATTGGTTACTTCCAAGCAGGTCCGAGCACAAAGATGTTTGGACTTGCTTCAGAGGAACCATTACTACTAGTACAGCTGTGTGCAAACTGACGCGGCCCAGCTGTGGGTACCTCAGTATTTTTTGTGGTGGTACAACAGCAACTAATGCAGGGCACGGTGTATGTAGGAGAAAGAGTCCTACTAATTGTAAGGTTAAAAAGTGGACAACGCTCAATTACGGAGCATCGATTTTATGATGTTTACAAAGCAGTGCTATATCGTAGACAAGGTGGAGCGAATGAAGTATTCAATTACGTTTAATGCTGTATGGGCATCAATTACGACTGAAATGAGTGTATATGTTATCATTACAAAAGTTTGTCGACCACCGTTCCATTGCAACCGACAAAAAGTTTTCCCGTGATCAGAGGATACAAATATCTGTTGCTGAATTGATTGCTTGTTGATTGGCAGTGTGATTGGTTATTTGGATAGAATTGGCAATCTGCGACTACGCTGTTAGAGTGGTTATATGTTTCTGGTTGTAGCACATGATTACATATGTCTGTTCATACATCAGTCGTATTTAGTGCATTTGCTTCACTTTCTTGTTAGACTTTGGTAGTTGGTAAGCAGATTCATCAACTTTGATTTCTATCCTTCAGTCACTTTAAAACCTTTACGGTTATATGTGAAACAACGTCTGCTCAAACCTGCTTCGGGGTTACCAGCACTGCTGGCGCAATACTTTTCTACCATAAAGGCTGGTTTCTATTAGGCGTAAATTGCAGGCGTGGGGTGAAAAATTCTTTGTTTCTCTATGTAGTTTCATGCACGCAGCGCTCTCGCTGCCTAACGGAAACCAACCTTAAACCTGCAACCAAGCTGACCAAACATCCGTAAAGAGCCTTTCTCAAGAGCACTGCAAAGCAGAGCCCATGCAGGCGTTGAACTTAAAATCTCACGATCAAGAATCCGTGCTTCGTCACACTGAGCCATCTTGCCGATATCCTTCATCTTCTTAGGCTCCAAATTATTATGTTCGCGTCATCCAGCTGGAAAGCTTGGCAGCTGGAGGAATACTTGATGTTGATGATTTAGTAACTGATGTAATTGAAGATAAGGAAAAGGTGAGTCGCTTGTGTTGGTCTGAGTTCTCTCATCAAAAATTTTAATAAGACAAAATGTTGAAGTAAAAGTGATATTGCATTACAAATAAATAACTAATCCAAAATTGAATCATGAAAAACGTTTGATCAAAAAAATGTGACTTGCACTTGGCCCACATTTAACTATAAATAAGCATTAATTTTCAAATTTCTTTGGCTTTAGAAAAGTTGATGAAATTGTGTGAATTTGTTTTATTCAGCCATCTGTTTGATTTCGTATGCCGAACCGAGCTTGACTGTTTTTTTTTGCGGTACATTCGACCCTTGTTTTTCCGGACCTCGTTAATCCGGATTTCGGTTTATCCGGTCAGTGAGTCCGGATGGCCGACAAATGTATTCGAACAACGCGCGCCTCGCGTACTGCCAGAAATGCGAGATCGGTGGCTACCGACGCTCGTAAACCGTGTTTTGTCGGGTATCAGAGAACAATTCCGCCATTCCTTACAAAAACACAACGCTCTTAATCCTGTAAATAGTGTAAATGCATTGTACATATTGCTAAGGCCGGTTATTTTATTTTATTTGCATTACATAAATACCTTTGTATTATCCGAACTTCTTCATTATGAAGACAGGTTTGTTGACCATCTAGTCCGGAAAAACGAGGGTCCGAGTGTATAGATTAATTTTACTTTTTCTGATGTTCCAATTTATTGTGACATTAGGATATTGTTTTCAAGACGTACAGTCTTGTCACAAGAAAATGTTATTTGCGTATAATTTTTTGTTGGTGCAGTAGTGTAAAATTTTTTTACGGCAAAATTAGGCAGATCTTAACTAAAAAATGTGTGGTTACATTTTTAAATATAGAACTCATTTGTATTTGCGTCGAAAACAATGAAAATTCGCACAAAGCCTTGCATGCACACTTGTGCAATTTTTTTTAGTTAATTGCCTTACATGAGGAAGAGGACAATGCCAATCAGACAGAGTGGGATGGTAAGAGCATGCGCAGGACTCGAAAATCCCAGCATCTCTTGATTTCTAGAAGGCGGGAAACTCCAATTGGTTGGTTTTAAAAATTTGTTACAAAGTGGACTGCTTTTAGAAACTGTATTCTCAGATATTTTAAAATGCCTGATCAGTATGTTTTCTCAAACATTTTGAGTGAGAATTTGTTCAAAATCTGTTAAATTATGTTGCCTTGAGATTAGCTGGATACAACTACGACTGAATAGGCTTTCGTGTTGATAGTAATAACGATGTTTAAGAGACAATTTGTGTTTACTTTTAAATATTTAAAGCATGTAGTCGTTGCGCGTCTGCTGCGAGTACTCTTGTAGCTGTTATTAAGCTGTTTATCGCTTTTAGGTGAATCTGAACAAAGGCACTTCAATCCTGAAAGCAGAAGCTTCACCCATCCGCTTCATCATAGAGATGGCTCACTTGAGATAGATGTTGATACACAGGCACTCAAAGCAAGTGAGTACAGTAATCTCCCGCTTAAGTACGCAACTTGATCTAGAGGTGGCTTTGCGTACTTATGCGGGAGGTGCGTACTTAACAGTTTTGTGTCGCAGTATGCAGTGATGCGTGTAAACATTACAGTATACAGTACAGCACAAACTCATTACGTCAAAAACTTCTTTGTTCTCTCGATCATTGTTTTGTTAGTCTTTTCAAACAGTTTCAGTTTACATATAATAAATAACCTGCTTTCTAGCCTGAGATCTTTTTGTTTTGCTTGTAGCCTACTGCATAGTATACGATTACGTACACTACAATTTTGTTGTTCCCATCATGTCAAGTAAAGGTAAACGTTTAAGCGAATCTGAGAGGTTGGAGGTTATTGCTAAGTTAAGTGTGCCATCTGCTCCAAGTAAAAGAAGTCTTGCAAGAGAGTATGGTGTAAGTGAAGGTGCCATCCGTAAGATAATGAAAAACAAAGAAGGTATTCAAAAGCGTTCGTCTTTAATGTCTGAGGAAGGAAAGAGAAATACTTTACGAGCGTCTATTGGTCGATTTTCTGAGTTAGAAGATGTTCTATATGTTTGGATAGATAGCATGCGACGTGCAAAGCTTCCCGTCCCTCCCTCATTGGTCATTGTAAAAGCAAAGCGAATTGCTCAACAATTATCGATACCAGAAGGCGACTTTAAAGCCTCATGGCAGTGGCTTAGCCGATTTAGGAAACGTCGAGGATTGCAACAAATTCTTCTTCATGGTGAAGGGGCAGAAGTAGACAAAGAAGATCCAAAGCTTCTGGCCGCATTGGACGATTTGTATGCTACAATTTCAAGGTATGATCCTGAAAATGTGTACAATATGGACGAAACAGGGTTGTTCTTTCGACTTCTACCACGGTATACTCTGCTTATGCCATTCGAAGACCTCAGTACAACTAGAGGAAAGAAGAAAGCTAAAGAGCGCGTGTCTCTAGTGGTTTGTGCTAACGCCACAGGAACGCACAAACTTCCTTGCACAATGATTGGGAAACCGAAATCTCCAGCCTGCAGCAAAAAGCGACAATGGCCAATCAAATATTTTAGTCAGGGTAAAGCATGGATGGATGTTGACACATGCTGGAAATGGTTCAATGAAGTTTTTTATCCTGAGGTAAAAAAGAGAACAGGACGCCCTGTTCTCTTGCTAATGGACAATGCTCCAGGTCATTTTGATGGCTTTGAGCGGGGTAATGTTAAGGTGGAATTCTTTCCACCCAACTGCACCAGCTGGAAACAGCCATGCGACATGGGTATTATTGCGGCATTGAAGAAGAGATACAAATATTTGTACCTTAAGGATGTTCTAGATTTTTGTGATCTTGATGAGAGTGTTCGAATCCACAAAACAGAGCAAGGTAAAAGATTACCACGTGGGGCTGCGGGTGTTGCTTACGGTAAACCTGCTCATTTACTGGATGCCGCTTACTATGTAAAGCAAGCATGGGAATTCATATCAGCCACATCAATAAGAAACTCCTTCAACAAGGCCCAACTGCTAACTCCAATGGCAGGAGGAGTTGATGAAGAGCCCGACTTCATACCCGAATTGTTACTTAGCTTTAGGGCTTTAGATATTGCAATTGACAATGACGAGCTTGACGAATTTATGCACATCGATGACGAGAAGAACGAAGAATATTCAGAGGCTCTGTTGGAAGACGTAAACACGGCATTGGCGGCAGTGCAGTCTGGCGAAGATGCTGACACTGACGATGAGGCTGGCTCAAGCAATGCTTGTGATGGTGAACCTGTCACCAATAGCGTTGTATTTCATGGCTTTGATCAGCTTTATAACAAAGTTCTCGAGATTGAAGATCAGTTGCTGTGTCCAGTCTTGCAGGAACAAGCAGGGGATGATTATGACAAGATAAAAACCACATTTGAGAGCTTTCAACAAAAACTGAGGCAGGTGACATTGCGAGTCAAGCAAAAGAAGATGGAAAACATGCGCCAGCTAACTTTGCACGACATGATGAGCAATGAATAAATTCTACATATTGCAATGTATATTTTATCAGGCTGCAGTTTGTTACTGATTTTTCGTTTTTCGTTTGAAATAAAAAAAAGTTGAACCAAAGTTTTTTGAGAAATTTTTGCGTACTTTTCTGGGATGCGTACTTAAACGGGTGCGTACTTAAGCGGGAGATTACTGTATAGTTATGCTGTCTTATTGTAGCTACGGTAATGTTTTGCTCGATAGAAAGGAATGTCTATTAGATGAGCGTAAGTGATTTAAACTACTTACGAAATTTAAATAAATGTTTAGTCCTGTTGCCAAATTGCAAGTCACGATTACGAGTACTACAGTAGAAAAATAGAATTGTTTGCTAGATCGTTTTTGCAAGTCTGTTTATGCCACTTCAAATTCATTCTTATGCTCAAGGAAACAGACTAGCTGTATTAACCCCACAAACTTATATACTTAAATTACATAAGCTTAGCATGTGCAAAAACGGATTTCGTAGGTCTCAGTGGTGACATGTGATCGCCAGCTTAATTTCTAGTTGCCGATTTGTTGCCTGCTTAAAGCAGTAAAACCACACCGTCGTTATTGGTTACATGCTTCATGGGTGTGTTTTTATCGTACTTGGCAAACATTCCAGAAATTAAATTGTCCGTATGCAGTAGCAAGCTGACGATGTGAATCAGTGTACTCAAGCATTTCTACGGCTTGCTGATAAACCTCTTGTTATCGAACAAAGAGGGGCCTTTTTTCTTTGTATCTCTAGATATCATTCCATGGTTAATCGCGTTACTATAATTGAATTTTACAATAGGAATTTGCTCGTCAGTGCGATTGTCTGCTTTCCGGTTTTTTGTCTGAGTTTAAATCCGTATTGACAGCGAACTGTGTTCCAGTTAAAACCACAAATCACCTTTGTCAGCATCTTGTAGCTTGCTGTTTTAGCTCTTAAACGAAAATGTTTTGATAACTTCTTCGCACCTGTTTGCTACCGAGTACTATTTAAACGACTTTACTTAATGCATGAAGCATTACGCATATAACAGGCACAATGTCAGAAATAGACATTCGACTTTTTATAACCTAGGCAACAATAATGGAAAAATTAACTTATTTAACTCGCATAGCACAAGGTCAACTGATTTTTTCGAAGACTGAAGTGATATCACGGCAACGGCCCCCCAACTTTTTAACTGGCGTATTTCTTCTTGCTCTAGTTGCTAGATGTTAATGATCTTCTTTGGAGACCAACAAATGTTAGAGTGCCATTTGTTTCCCCTTTTAATGTTGGTGACTTTTGTAGAACCTTTGGAATTTGTTTTTTCCTTTTAAAACTTGTGATATTTGTGAATCCCTTGGCAATTGGTCCCTAATCCCTGTTTAGGAAGCACTGCCTTTCGTTCTTGGAGTGTGCAGCCACCAATAGTTGGTCCGCATTAGCCATTGCTAATCTGAAGCGTGAGGTTGAAAGCAAACGACGATTCTGCTTGCAATGCAGTCAGAGCGCGGAAGTTGCAGACTTCCGACTACTAGTTTGAGTCTTGATGCAGGCGCTATTGACAACAAATAAACAAACAAATCATCAAAGTCCATATTAAATTTGAATTGCGAATCATGATCTTTGCCTGCAATTCTTACCTTAAAAAAAGCTTTTTATAAATTGGTAGAATCTTTGCTAAACTAAAAAGTTTTAGCTTTCTTGTTTTATTCAGGTCGTGTATTGTTGGTTACATGTTGTTTATGTTTGAAGTAGTGCTTGTCAATCGGGTGTTTTGCACAACCGTGATGAGGTGTTCGAGGGTGTATCAGTTTTTAAACTAAAGATCTTAGAGATCAATCTCAAAGTGAGCAACATCCATCGCATTAAATGCTGTTCAAACTTCATTTTACCTGTCCATTTATTTTGAACGCGATTGGGTTGAACATATTTTTTGGAAACCAAAATCAGGTGTACCGCTACAAGAAAGGTTGACAAGCACTGCTTTAAAAACAAATGTTCGTCAAATTAAAGCTGTTCTGAATTAATATCACTAAGTAAATTACAGTGTATAACATGCGATACTACAAGCACTACACGTTACAGCAATCCCTGGATAAATACAACCATTAGTCAATGCACAAAGCGTTTTGTGAACATACTTTGATGGTAATTGCTTAAAATAACTGGGATAGCTTTGTTGTTGTCGAACAGCTGTTCGTTATATTTTTTGGCGCTAATCTTTTTACAATTCCGTGCGTGACATGATTAGATTTAGTCGTAAAAATTTCTGAAACTGACGACCGGTCCTGTGCGAAAAATTTTTCAAATTTAACTCAGATATTTGAGTTAGAGATGCAGATGAAGATCGTTACGTTTATTAATACAATACGATGCTGAAGCCGGGTGACTCACTTAAAAGCTGAGCCGGGTCTGGTGGTAATGGTTTACGTATTAGTGTGAGCTTGGAACGCAGATTTAACCAGATGGGTAACGTAGCTTCAATTACAAATTGAAGAGAAAATTTAAAGAGAAGGTCGTAGACCCAGAAATACCCGCCTTCAATTAAGAGCCACTTTTTAAGAATGCATTTTCAATCAATATGTAGGTCGCCCGATCTTTGATATATGGCACTACCTTGAGGTACGCGAGGTTCTTCGCGCGAGATGGCTGTCCATAATTTTTTCTGTGGCAAGTTATGCCATTTTCCGCAGTGATCGTATTCATCTATTACAATTGTCTCTGAGCACAAGGTCCGCTGAGGAGCTCAAAATCGAGCACTACCTGTGGGTTTTCCAGTCAGTTCTTCTCGTCCAAGTCCTGCTGTTACGTGAAAGGCCTCTTTATCCAAGTTAAATAGGGTTTCACGCAAGTAAGTGTTGTAGGGTATCGTTTTCTATGCCTCTGTTTGGTAGAGTTTCCCTGAATAATTTTGTTTGAAAAAGTGCTTCATGCCACGAAAAGTTAATAAACACTCGAGTACAGGTGTTGCATTGCCCGATGATTCTTCATGTGGCGCAATCGTAGAATTCCCTTTAGGCATTCATTCACAAGTTCCTTCAAATAGAAAATATTCGAAAAATCATGAGCTTCTTCGAACTCGCCATGGTTCATGATCATGTTTTGCCGTTTAAGTTCACGGTCATACAGTTTGCTTTTGCATTCTTTGTTAGCGCTGATCTAGTGAATAGCTTTGCCATCAGCATTGCGTGCTTATCCTTGAAAACAATAAATCGTTGGCAAATTTACCGTAGGCGTGTCATAGTGCTGCTTGAGAAGTCATTTCAGGTTTTTAGATTTTAATCTAATGTGAGGCAGAGAGATATGTCCAACGTAGGATAGCTTTTGAAATGCAAGTACGAAGTACTGTTGTGAAAATTTCCGACTCTCCAAATAACACCGCTTTACCTTTGTCGAGCAGAAACAGTTCAAGTACGTGATATGTGTAATATTTAACCTTTTGAGGTGTCGCAAATATAATGGCAAATGTTGCAATGGTATGGATTAGTCTTGCAGTACATGCATGAGGTTTGAATGTGATCGAGCCACTGTCAAGTCTGGTATTCAGTAATCCGCAGAAGCAGTTTGCTATGTTTTGTACGTAGTAGGAGAAAGTAATGAAATTTAATTTTTGAGTGATATCTAAATGTCCTTTGAGTATGTTTGAGTGTTTTGTATGCTTTTTAACTAAAGTCAAGCCTTTTGAAACGTTTGCTATTCATTTTGCGTAGTGTTTTTACGCATAGCGTGTATTTTAGAGTTTATAGCTTTCGGTATGTCATTAGTGTGACGCTGTTTCTGCCTCGCTTGAATGGCGGTTTTATTCTAAAGCCTGGTCTTGTAGTGTAGCGAAGCCACAGTTGGCTTCTGTGAAGACCAAGCTTGAAGCGTTTTTATCGCGGGCTTTTAAAACAGTGCCAACCAGCCTGGATTTTCCCATATTAATTGAGCACGTCGTTAATTAGTAAACTCTTAATTGCACTGTGTAAGATCGGCGATTAGCCCTACTATTGCACACATTCAGCGAAGCGATTTCCAATTCAAGTCTTTTAATTTTCCAAGCTAATGTTTATACTGCGGTTTTTCTATTTAAAACGCAGCACTAACTCTACTTGAAATGGCACGGAAGTTTAAACAAGCAACATTGAAAGTTTACAACTGTTTTCTTAACGATGGTTTTTCAACACAACATTTAAAATACACACTTAGTCTTTTTGAAACTCGTGAGCTAATTCAAAAGTTGTCGAAGTTACAAGAGCCGCCTTGGTACCATGTCTATTGATAGAGTGCCACCTTTTACAGTCCAACATGGCCTATGCACGTCTTTGGTCAGCAGCAATAATGGTTTATGAAACTTAACGTAAGACTGACATTACGTCATCTAGTAGCTATGTTATGATTCACAGCAAATATGACGAAACTAATTGCGCCGTTAGATCAGCTGTTTTAAGCTTTTGATGTTTTATATTTACAAGTTATAGATTCCACTTTGCGCATGGTGCAATGAACACGTTTTCCACTTTTTGGTTTCACAATTCTCTCAAGCCTGGTCTACACTGAGGCAAAGTGCGGGTTAAGTCTTTGCTTGTTTTATTTTGACTCAATAAGACAAGCCAAGATTTAAGTGCGCTTGCCATCGGTGTAGAACAGGCTGTTGAAGAATACAGTATTTTAGTTCGTAACTAAAAATAATCCCTGTCCGATTTATTTTCGGGAAAACATTCAGGTTTTTACCTCTGATGTTTGTTTTGTAGTGGATTAGCAACCTCTATTTCTGTTTAACTCTACGAGGTGAAAATGTATCTCTGCTTCCTCTTGGGGCCCCTCTAAGGAGTCCCTCTCTGTTCTGTATAAATCTTTTCTTCGGTCCCTTCTCACTTACGCTTCACCCGGATGGTTTCCTTTCCTAAGCGCTACCAATATCACCAAATTGGAACGCCTTCACCGAGCGGCCAGTCGCGCCATCACCGGCTGCCTCTCGTCGTCCCCTATCCCTCTACTACTCACCGAGGCTTCTCTACCTCCCCTACGAGTCACTCTGACTCACTTCACTCTTTTTTCTCATGAGCGGGCTCTTCGTCTCCCAACCTCCTTTCCCATCTCAGGTTTGGCCAGACTAGGAGTGAAACCAAGACTCTGCAGATCGTCCTGGAGAGCTTTTGCGTCCACTCACCCGCTCATGCTTCCTTCTACTTGTTCTAGGGAGGCTCTTGTTGCTTGCCCTCCCTGTCCTCCTTGGAATCTTCCCTCGTTCACGGTGGAGTCCACCCTTTCCACTCCATGCTCTCGCTCTGATCCCCCTCACTCTCGCCAAGGTGCGGCTCTCGCCCATCTTGACTCTCTTCCTCCTCATGATCTGGTACTCTGGACAGACGGCTCTGTTCCTTTTCCTTTTGGCAAGGGCGGCTCCGGCGTTCTTGCCAACTGCTCTCTCTGTGGCACTGAGGCCACTCTTTCCTTTTCGGCAGGCCCAGTTTGTTCCAGTTTTTCCGCTGAAGCCTGCGCCATTCTGCACGCTCTTTGCTGGTCTCGGCAACACCATAAAGTCTGCCGTTTTTCTTCTCTTCTTCTCCTGTCTGACTCTCGTTCTGTCCTCGCCACCCTGTCCTCTCCTCCACCTTTCCTGTTATCTCAAACTCTGTGGCAGATCTGGCAGGAACTGTCCTTCTTCTCCTCCTGTTCTATCAGGCTACAATGGGTCCCCGGACACTCGTTTCTCCCGGGGAACGACACAGCTGATGAGCTTGCCAGACGGGGAGCGCTGCTTGCGCCCTCCGCAATCCCTTGTAGTCTCTCTCCTCTTATCTCTCGTATCCACTCTCGTCTTATCTCGGACTGGAGGCGTACTGTCTCCTCAAAGTATTTTGACACACAGGTTCCCTCAATTTCCACTGAGGAACTTGTGCTCCCTCGTCATGCTCGCTGTGTCCTCTCTCGTCTTCGCTGCAATGGACACAGCCTTCTTTTAGGTTCCTATCTCTCCAGGATTGGCAGAATCGAGAATCCTTCTTGCAGCGCCTGTGGACACTCGTCCCAGGACATCTCACATCTCATTCTGCACTGTCCAGCTACGGACTCTTTGCGCCGCTCACTCTTTGGCGACTCTCTGTCTCTTTATGACCTCTGGTCCAGACCCTGGGGAGTTGCCCGGCTTCTGGGGCTCCATGGTCTTCCGCCATGCCCCCATCCCTCGGAAGGGGTCGGGTAAACAACAACAACAACAACAGGTGAAAATGTAATAAAGCGACATTGCTTTGCAGATACTCGCATTTTGGTTCGTAAAGAAAATGGCGTTTTGAACAACTCTAGTCAAAATAATACAAACTACCACATGCAAGATCAAGCGGTAAGTTTTCATGCGTCAAAACTTATTTGAACAGCTCTGTTTCTGCCAATGAAATCACATCAGATGATAAAAAACCTGCAAATTGTTTTCTTGAGCAAATATGTGTCAGTACTGTACTGTTATTCTGTACTGTTTCCACTGGACGCTAAATATCGTGGTACTTTCAACTACAGTAGGATTGTCAGCGTTTATGGTATGACCCTGAACAAAGTTATTTCTTCTATGATAGAAACATGACAAAATACGTAGCAGTGACTTCATTTTGTGGTGGCAATTTTTCGTCACTCGTTATTAAAGAAGCGTTTTATTTTCGCTCAGATGTGTTTTGGCATTGCCTCAAGATTTATCTTGTCTGATGTAGCTTGTTTTATGTTTCCACCTAGATTCATACATTTGCTAGTGTAACAACTGTTTGTCAAATTTCGTATGATTTATCTTCTATTGTGTTACTTTAGCTTCAGTATGCCCCCTGACGTCATTCACTACTTAAGGTCAGGTGACACTCAACTAGGGCTTATAAAATTGGTTTAGTCGCTAAAAAGAACATAAAGTGGCCTTACTTTTCTCTATTGGATTGAGGAAACGGACAAGTTACCGTTTGTTAAACTCATGAAATACACTTTAAAACAAGTAAATGTAACCGAAAATATATTTTGCTGTCTTAACAACTTGCCTTTGATCCTTCTTGAATTTGCTGTTTTAAAATCTTGATCTGCGAACAACTTTATTTTACCAGAGTGATTCTACGCTCAGCAATGGAAATATATACGACCCTCGATCACACACCCATCTTTCCTACACAAGGGTCCCACTGAAACCACCCAGTTCGGAGAAGTCAAGTCTGCAAGAGACTCCTGTTTCTCATCGTCGAACTAACTCTAAAGATCAAAATTTCTTTCGGCGCGACCTGTCCACGCGTCAGTCCATGGGCAGTGGACTTTCCGAGACAGTGGACGATGGTCCAGGAGTCATGTACACTCTGCCTACCAATCACTATCCCTTCCAGCATCAACAGGCGAGTGAAAACCATTCAAATGGTGACGTGCATGTCTCAAAGCTGCCGTGGTTTTATAAAGAATCGCAAGATATCAACTTTGTAAATGACGGAAATATTAATGCTGTTAAGGTAAGTGGAATGTTGTTTTGAAAATTATCACTGGCGTATGTATATTGGAGGAGAAGGTTGGCCATTAGAGGTCAATACCTAGCCGAAGTATCTTGAATTCTCTTTTTTGAAAATGCGAAATTTTTAGAAATTAGTTTTGTACCGATATAAGCAGAAGCTTTTGAAAAGGTGCAGTTGTGAAACCTCGATGCGCGAGGTCAGAAATCTGCTGGCATTTCTTTCATGCCAAAAACGCTTGCAGCGCCATTGCAAGCCCAGCCGTAGGCTGAGGGCTGCTGATGGTGATTTAAATTGAAACGTAATAACATTAATCCTGACTTTGTCTGAGTGCATGAAAAGATTGTAAGTGAAAAAACGAATGACTGTCAATCCAACGTTTGCAAGCTGTTAGATCTTTCAAAATGACTTGCAGAACATATAAGAAAACTATTTATTGGTACAAAATCACTTCAAAGAAATATCAAATAGACTTAAAAACTTATATTTCAAGCTTTCCTTTGCTGCATACGGCGTTCAAACTCGTTTGCGCTCAAAATATGCGGCTACTATTGTTACTGGTGTGAAGGTGGCACCTTCGACTTTGTAATTCTATAGTTTAGCTTACTATAAGGCCAGTTTAAATACGCAGATAAGTTTATGAATAGCAAATATTCGTTTTCCATTTATTATGAGCTGCATAACCGCATTGCCACCAGACAGCAAATATATAAAGCACTTTATAATCTTGTTTATTTTTGACATTGAAAGTTGATAGCAGCAATGAGAGCTTAGTGCGTTCAGGCAGCGTTCTCACACTCGAGAGCACGTGACTGCACATTCCCTGTCCAGTTACAGCGTCTCTGGCAGAAATGCTCGGAACTACTAGGCCTGCCTGGCAACTTCAAGACCGTCGTGAACACAAGCACGACGTAAAATGACAACGGTTTCACACCCAAACTAGAATTTAAAGTAATAAGTAAGCAACTGTACTACTAGACCAAAAAGATTACTTCATAGTTTATCAGACAATGTCGCTGTTGGCGATTTTTAATTTCCGTCTAATTTTTTGTATGTCTTTTTATTAAACCATAAACTTTATGTGGCGCCGTGTCTTTCTCCTTGTAATAAATCATTGACGTTGAAAGACACGCTTGAAGAAAACAATGTGAAATTAAACTGATCTAAAAATTCTTCGAAACAATTCAATGGTGTAATAAGCGTAGGCATAAACTATGCTCGAAAGAGTTCTCTTTTGATACTTATGATTTTCTTCAAAAAGCATTTACATTTTTAGGCAAGTTCAAGTCTGACACAAATACTGATAATTCAGTGATCGCTCAACCTCAGACGTAAAGACTAATATCCGTGATTTTGGAAACGTTAATTGTTCTTTGATTTTATCGCCATTGCTGGAAAAAAAACTCTCACTCTTGTATTTTTGCACTAAATACTGACTAAGTATTACTGTACTCATCTGATTTTGTGTTGCATTCAAACTCTTAAAATTAGATTAGGTGTCTTCAAAAAAGACTACTAAGACCTACGGTCCAACTACACCTGGATGTAGAAAATTAAGATACCAGATGGTGGATAACAATAAGACTACGAAATATCGTTAAAATATGCAAGTGCTCAAGCTACCATCTGGAACTTTGCCTTTCTCCGTTATGAATACCATTTGTATTTTATGATGCATAAAAACTCAGATTTGCTTAAATAAAAGTATATAGATTGAAAGTGACGTTAGACCAAGTGTCGAACTACTGGTACTTTACAGGTTGGGAGTTTTATTGATCGCCGCAGTGGTAAGTTTGCCGGATTGCTTGTTCAGTCAATCGATCAATCTTCGCGTATTGCTGGTGATCACATCTTAATGGTTGGAGACGCAATCGTTGAAATAAACGAGCACATGTTACTTGGCTTTGCATTTGAAGAGTGAGTATTTATTTGTATTAGAACGAAATTTTACACGTCTGGCTTTACCACGTAGGAGTTTACGCAGATCTGCATAAGCTTTTTTGTTGATACGTCTTGGCTTTACCTTTGAAATAAATCTGGCTTTGCATATCAATACAAAGTCCTTTTTTAAAATCTATTTCCTGAATAACGTTTAAGGTCAGCTTCACACGAATGCCGGTATCTTTCAACATGCAGCGGTGCCAAGTATTTTAGACAATAGACATAAATGCTCTGAAACGTTTGTTATTTTCAGAGTTCAAACCTCTGGTCGTGATGATTGTTTCGTATGTTAAAATTCAGCATATAAGTCGCCCTTTCCGAAATTCGCCATACTGATAGAAACTTCTATTTAGGCTGAACTAAACCCATTCACAGTGTGCCGCTTTAAAATTGCATTGACCGACTTTTTAGGTCAGATTTTGGCAGCTGTAATTTTGAACCATGGCTACTATAATATCATTTTATTCTTCATTTGTGTTAAAACCCATGGATCTAATTTCGTGACTGTACAATCACCTGTTTGAGTAATTCGTACCTGTTTCATGGAAAACACGATGGTGTCACTGTTGTTGTTGTTGTTCTTCTTCTTCTTCCTCTCCTTTGGGGTGGAGGCGTGGCACGTACTCTTCCGACTCGCACCGCAAACCCTACCAGGGCAGGGGAAAGCGGCAGTTTCTTTCTGCCTGGCAATCTTACCACCATCAAGGAGGATTGCCATTGGTGGATACCAATAGTGATTTCTTACGACGTGCAGGGTGAGCAATTTCACTATTTTGGTTCCGTGAAGCACGAGTTATAACAACGCTTGCTCTTTGACAAATAAACAAACTGAAAGTATTTTATATGGCATGCTTGTAAGCTACAGCGTTAAAGGTAAAATTGTTGATTTAAATGTTTTTCAGTGCTGAGGCTATGTTACTGGAGAGTCTTAAATTCCCCGAAGTCCAATTTCGTGTGTTGCCGGTGGAAGAGAGAGAACGAAGAACTTCAAAATAGTAAATAAACTGCATATATATGTGTAATAAAACGGTATGATGGGACGTGGTGTTTACGTTTCATGTATGATATGTATTGCATGAGTGAGGGAGGTGAGAGGCAGAGACATATTGTTACTCTCTAGTGACTGGCACAACTTTTGTTGGTAGCAGCAGAACATCTCTTTGTTCCAGCCTGCGTCGAATATACCAGTACTACTGACTCGGCGCATTTTTACAGCAGTACAAATAAGCTGAGAAAATAGCCGTAAAATGCTAGTTTTCGAAGATGCAACAACGTGATCATCACCAGATTTGAACTCACGATCATTGCCGCCAGAAACGACGCTTCAACCCACTCCGCCAAATTGCCGACAAACGAGGTGCAAGCAGCGCCATGTGGCTGTGAGATCGAAACAATTCTGAGGTTATAGGACGTATACATAGTGCACTACTTATTGCGTTTGCCTGTCGTGTTCTATGGTCGTAAAGCGTAAATAGCCGTAAAATTCAGTACTAAATGGTCAAATTTGAATCCCGTTTCAGCATTCTTAAAGACGAGCAATCTGGAAACAATGCAGTCCTCTCTTCATCCTTAAACGCAACATCAGAACCCCATCCACAGATGGAGTCCTCCGCCTCTGCATCTTCAATTTCAACTCAGGTCAGCAAGAATTAAATCAATTTTGTTATGAATCGCGATATCGCTTATTGTAATGGTTAGGTTTTTTGTAGTTGGGTCTGTATTTTATAGTTTGATTTGGATTTTATTGCTGAGACGTCAGAAGGTTATGTTAATCGCTTGGTTTTTGCGCAAAAACTTGATTGGCAACCCCCATGATGATTGGGTAGCAGCACGATGGTTGGCCAACTCCACGAAAATACGTTTTTCATTGAAAGTTGCGTCGATCGATCACTCCGAGAATAAGTGATTTATAAAATAGATCTGGATAATAGTACGTAATCAGTTAGGTCTTCTGCTTCGGTTTTTTCTCATCTTTGCTATTGTCATTGAAGAAACTTAAAATCAGTGAGCACCTTCTGGTGTGTTTGCTAACGAGAATTGGCAGTGAGCTCATGCTCTGTTTGCATGAGCTCATACGCATGAATGAATGGATGTATTTGTATTTTCGCCCCAAAGCGTCAACTCTTAGCATATTGCTGGTACAAACAGAGCTAAGCCATTGCTGATAGGTAAAATTTTGTCATTGTCTGATAGGATAATAGTACGTAATCAGTTAGGTCTTTTGCTTCGGTTTTTTCTCATCTTTGCTATTGTCATTGAAGAAACTTAAAATCAGTGAGCACCTTCTGGTGTGTTTGCTAACGAGAATCTGCAGTAAGCTCATGCTCTGTTTGCATGAGCTCATACGCATGAATGAATGGATGTATTTGTATTTTCGCCCCAAAGCGTCAACTCTTAGCATATTGCTGGTACAAACAGAGCTAAGCCATTGCTGATAGGTAAAATTTTGTCATTGCTGTTTGGTATTTAGCTTTGACGTTTAGCACGTTATCTGAAACGCTGACCTGTTGCATTGACATTTCATTAATTGTTTGCACCCTATATTCTTTTAAACTTCGCTTTTTGGTTTGCATTGCGGTGTAAATCACTCAGCACTAGTTCATTATGACAGCTACTTGTAAAGCATCTTGCTTTCATTGCAAAGTGTATTGAGGTAACGTTATGTTGTTTTTTGGTGTAAAAAGGCATGTTTTTTATACTCAACATTTTTATTTCAAGCATAAAGTACAGAAAGTAGTTGGGTAAATTTAGTTTTATAATGACCATGTGCTGTTGTCATTGGCTAAAAAAACCGTCGGTATATGATAACGATGTAGTTGCTGATTATATGCTGTCAGGAATGTCTACCACGCGAATCTTATCTAACAAAACAGTGTTGTCAGGATCACTCGCATGAGCCTATCGGTTTCTATTGTTCATGCCATACTGTAGGTCATTTCATGTTATATCATTCCTAGTTGTCTGCTGCGACGTGTGATATGGCACTTGCATGCTGTATAGCCACTGATGCAAAAGCAAATAGTTGGTGACGTTGTGTCATTCATTCGTAGTAGTGAGTTGACGATGTGTTTGCCAGTCTGTAATTAGTGGGGGCCACCACGAGGGGCAGGTTGCACGGTTTCTCCACCTTTTTGCAGTGTAAAGGTGGAGGCATTACGTTTAGCGTCTTCCAACGGCACAACAAGCGAACTTGCCGACTTTTTCTGCTCACTTCTCCACTCGTACTAAGCTACGAGCAACGAAGGTGTTAATACCCTTATAAAAAAATCTTGGGTATGCCAGATCGAGATTTTTAACCATCGACCTGTTGTATTTTAGGGGGACGCTGCAACCCCCTGCGTCATAGCTTGCTTGCCTTAGTGCAGACGTGCATTACACCGGAGATTTCTTTGTGTTTACGGGGCAGTACTTAAAAGAAAAAATATTAAATACTGCTTTTGAAAATCAAATCGAAGTCACTAATTAGTTCAATGTACTTGCTGGGGACTGATTGCGCATGCTATCCAGCTTTTTGTCAAGTTCATGTCAATGATTAATTAGATCCGTGCTGAGAGATTCGATAATCAACACGATGTTCGTTGTGGACGATATTGAGTGACAATTGAACAAAAAGTTTGCAGCCCAACGTTTGTCCTACCGCTGCAATGTGTTGTTGCATTATCATTCCACTCGAAGCTACATGTTTCCTTTAGTAATAGCAGAGAAACTTTCATGGGAAAAAGCTTTGTACTGCTTTTTGTTGATCTTGGCCATACATGCTTTAGTACTCGAAATGTTAAAACAAATATGTTTTGATTTAATCATAGTAAACTGAGGTAACTAGCAGCGACTTCAGAATTGAAATTATTTCTTGGTAAAAGAAGACCTCAAACTTTTTATGGCGACTGGCTGACCATTATCTATTCAAACTGTCGTTTTTATTGCTCAAATTATTAACTATGATGATTTTGTGTAGGAACCGCTGTTGCCCAAGTCTTAACTGCTGCTTGCAACTGCGTAAACCCCCTTTTTCAGATGTTTACTGAAGTCGCATCTGATTTTGCTGAAACCGAATCTTTTATAGGAACCAACTATTGTGGCTTTTATTTGCGTATTACTTCATCTTTTGCATTCCAGAACTCTCAATCGTCACCTAAAGCGAAGCCGAAGTTTAATCAGCTTGTAACAGATAATGTCAGTATTTATAACAAGAAAATTGGAAAGAAAATTAACGTTCAGCTTAAGAAAGGTAAATACACTGTTTGCTGATCTCGAAGAGCAATGCAATTATTTTTTTATTCTTTACTTGAGGTCAAACATCAACGAGGCTAAGGTAGTACATAGCTGCCACCAAGATCATGCTTTACATTTGCCTTAAGGCAGGATTTTTGTGGCCCCCTCAATAGATATTGATACATCGGCAGTATGCGGACAGTCGTTTCCTTATTTCATGGTGTAATGCGCACCAATGGATAAGATCGTTGCGACCGCAGGCTCAGAACCGTTTGACTGTAGCATATGGACGAGTTCCGATTACTGCAAACTTATGGCAGATTGTATCACTAAGTTGTAATTATTAAGGAAACAACATCAAAAGTTCTTCGAGGTTTTTAATTCAGTCATTTCTCTGTTAGTAAGTCATTTGTTTTGTAATGTTGCAATTTTCAGACATTCAAGGTTTGGGTTTTACTCTTACGTCACGTGACACCACGATTGGAGGTCCAGATCCCATTTACATCAAGCAAATTCTACCAGCGGGTGCGGCCATAGCAAGTGGAAAACTGCAGTCCGGAGATAGGTGAGAACAGGGTTGTGAAGTAAATAAGAAGCGAATAGTCGAAGGTAGAACTGCTTTAAAATTATTCAGATTGAAAAGAAAAAAGCCAGTGTTCCCGGCGCAATGCATTTCTACTGTTTCCTTGATTTATTTTAGAATGTAAATTTGCTTTTAGGGGCTTGCGGAACCGAAGTCTTGACTAGCTTACCTTTTCTATTCTATTAATTAGAGCACCGAGATCCCTCACTACTTTTTGGAGCTTATAATTTTTTGTTTTGTAAACACATATAGTCCAAACGAATACAGTACAGATGCATGCAGCTCCAGATACCCATCAACTTATTGGTGCTTTTGCTTTTTGATGTAGCGAATAAGCATTTTTTTTGTGCTTCACCGGATTGGAATAGGAAAGCTGCTCACCCAGTACGATGAAAGAAGCGACTTTTGGCACCTACATGTGGCAGTCGCGTTGATGTTGGGGTTATATATTATGGCGAGAGAGATGCATTTTTTAAAATCAGCTGCGTGTGGCCATCTCCAATAACGAGAACAAAACCGGATTTTAAAAAGCGGATCTCCCTTTCAATAATGCAACCGTTCATGACGCGTCTCCGTCTCAAGGAAAAAGAAAGATAAACACAGACACACTCGTTCTGACACTCATTCACACACACCAAATGATCAAAATTTTACTTTAGTTTACAGAAACGACGCTATCTTGGGGTAGCTGCCAAGAGCAATAACTGTGCTCAACGTCATATTATTTTTAACGTTTGTTGGCACTGACTTTCAAAAATATTTAAATTTAAACCTCTGCATCAGCGTCTCAAGTCGCTTAAAAGAAAATGTATGGCCTTCGAATGATTTTACTGAATCGCAACATAGCTTCGGCTAGCAATTTGTTTACTACAGACTACTAGAAGTGAATGGCGACAGCGTGATTGGTAGAACTCAACAAGAAGTAGTCGCTTCGCTACGAGCCATCCCCATTGGTTCGCTGGTCAACATCACCATCAGTCGGCAAAACGAAACCTTGCCCAGGAAATTAGTAAGTACGAGTTGCTGGCCTTGATTTTCATGAAATCTCTTCTGTCATCTTGATTCTAGGAGGGCTAACGAATAAACGATTTTATAAAGCAAAGCAAGAATTGTATTCTGAGAAAGGTTTTCAAGTGTCTTGAAAGTGCAGTTTTTAAGGATCATATTTTGTTCAAACAATTTGCCATGTTTTTCGTCTGCGTATGCTGGCATTTTTGATTGGTAAACTTTGTTATGGTGGCTCAAATCTTCTTATCAATCCTCGGGTAGAGGCTCATCCATCATTGATCGACATACTTTTAAAATTGACCTTAAAACGTCGGTGAAAGACCTTCATGGGGATCAACTCGTTGAAAGCGGTTTTCTTAATTTTAGCAAAGTTTTGTTCCAATTTTCTTAATATTCAGCTTTTAACTGCTTTTTGAAGGTGATGACCTTTGTTTTGTGGAGATCAACTTTAATAATTCGTTCTACAACTTTGAAAAGATGATTTTTGCTTCTACACTCCACGTGACCCACAATCGCCAGCTGTGTATAGCTCACTAAAAGTATTACTGGGCTCACATCTAGGCCGTTATCAACCATTTGCCGACCGCTATTGTAGGTGCATGGGTACTTAGGGTAGCTGCTGAAGCGATAGCGGTAAGATCACTTTGCGGTCCCCCGAATTTTCGTTTGTTTATTTTAGAAAGAAGATCCGGACACCGATCAGCTTATAAATAATGATCATTTGAAAGAATATTTTGTGTTTGAAATACCACTAAATGACACAGGTCAGCTCATCGCTTTTATTGTTAATAGCTTCAAAAAAAAATGTCTCTGTGGTAAGCATTTTTTTGCTTACGGTCTAGCCTCGCTTGTGATAAATCGAATTGTTGTGTGCCACTCTTTTTTTTCTTGCAATCCTTTTGCATTGTCAAGCATGCAAGCAGGTGTTTGGTTGTCTGCTTCGGAAAAGCATGTTTCACATTCAACCGCTTGTTTCCCTTCGTACAAACACTGCATTTTATCAGGTTCAGCAGGCCTTGGAATCAGTATCAAAGGGAATCAGAATAAAAAAACGAAAGAAGATTTGGGTATTTTTGTGCGTGGAGTTCTTCATGGTGGAGCAGCGTGGCAGGTACCAACTTGAAAGATACTGCATATTGTTGTTGTTGTGATTGTTGCGCCAAAAAGAGCTACATGCTCAGCCCGTAGAAGTCCACTGCACTCTTTTTGATAGCGATTGAGTAGTTTCAGTTTCATGTAATGTTTTCCACATTACTCAGCTCAAGCAAGAAATCTGTGAATACCATTTTTAATGTCTTTGGTATAACGTGACCATAAAATTTCAAACCCAGCTCAACCGACTGTGAAGTCGACTACAGCACCGCGCTGGTATACTGCGGTTTCGTCTGCGAAACACTTCGTTTTGCATCGGAAGTGGGGGGGGGGGGAGTTGCATGCATATTTGCCTCAACGCAGAGTTGACTTTCAAAACGACTTTTTTTGCTAATTTTGGCTCCGAACAAAGATGAAGACCTTTTTTATAGATTTACTTAAAAAGCAAGTATTTTACCCGTGGGGAGGAAAACAGTGGCTGATGAATTAAGCCCCACTACTTTAATGGTTATGTGTAGTTTTACATTTAGTGGGCTATTTCATCGAATTATTTTAATTTGGACATGGCTTTAGAATGTGCTTTTATATATATGATTGCATGCTTGACAGCTTGGTGATGTTGAGCACAGTGCTGACGAAACTTTGCAGTTGTGGATAAAAACGAATGAGCCAACAGCTTTCTCAGTGAGCTATTGGTATCATAAAATAAATGAAATTGATGGTAGATATGAACATCTTCGGTTGATAAATAGTAGCAAAATTGTGCTTCTTGCAGGATGGACGGTTACAACCCAATGATCAGTTGATAGAAGTCAACGGTCACTCTCTTCGGGGTGTGTCGAACAGGGCTGCGATTGAAATCTTGAAGAATTCCATGGTTATTGAAGGAAACATGAGAGGCATGATAGAGGTAAGAGTTTTTTCTCTTCAAGCACTCGCAAGGTTTCAGAATAAAATTATGTATAAGTTGTGTGTATTGTACATAACGCTGAATTTTTCAGACGCTTAGAGTTTGTATGCTGCAGAGTGCATTTGCTATGATAACCTAGTTGTGTGCACGATTCTTATAACATGCTACTGTGGTAAGCTTTAGTGACGCGCTGACCAATAGTAGCTACGTGCTCACATCGGCTCTTTTCATTTGGTCAAGTTGAAGATACTGGCACTTAAGTCACAAAACACAATCAATGCAGCTTTTTTGTAGTTTAGTGTCACAAACAAAATTGGATATTTTGAACAAAAGTGACCTGGAAAAACGTAGCTAAGAATACGCCTGGTTTGAAGTCGGTTTTAGAAGACAGTTACCCTTTAGGCTATGCTTCAAAGCAGGCTTGAATATAAGCTCAAAACGATATAGGTTACGTACGTGCTATCATTTTCTAAGCTCGCATTTCCTCCTTGAAGGATGAAAAGGGCCAGCAACTAAAGTTTCTTATGAATCTCCGCACCCTTCAGCGACATCTGCTGGCCGGAGTGATTTATCAATTTTGGCGAGAAATGTTTTTGTTTTTTTGTTTACTATGTGACGTAAAGTTCTTTGTTTACTAATTGTTTGGTTTTTCAAGTCAACTGGTTTAATTCCAAGCCGAAGATAGAGCTTAGAGAATATTATGTCCCATTAAAATTTGCTTATAAAGATAACATCATTATTGCTCTGTTATTGAGCTCGTCTCTTGCCTTAAGCCTAATGTATAGTCGAGTTGCTGCACACTTATGATTGCCGTCTGTATCGCGTTTACGCGTTGTTCATTCGTGGTTTTCAGATGGTGATATCTCGACGAAGGAAGACCTCAGATGCGTCGATGCTCTCTCAAGTATCTTCTGAAGCAAGCAGTGAAATGTCGGATGTTATTTTTGATCAACCTTACCCTGCTTTTAACAAAGGTATGACCAGCTTATTGTTGAAGAAAAACATTATAGTGACTTTGAAATTTGTTTTATGTGCAAAAGCGGGGCTAGCAAATAACGGACAATAGCAAGTACGAACTTCACCCAAAATAACTCTTTAAGGAAAGGAGAACTGACGAAATAATTTTTCTTTCTAACTCAACCACATGCGAACAAGTTTGGAGTAGAATGTTGTAGTGCACACGTTGTCGGGTCAAGGCATCAAGTTTGCTTTTGTCTTCGTATCTTGCATTTTTGAATGCTCTTGTCTCACCATTTTTGTGTTTTGTAAGTGACATTGACGTCCTAAGGCAAATCTGTTCAATGCAATGTAGTACTTTTGAGATTAGCAATATTTTCATCCATTAATAAACCTTTCATAGCACTTCGGATTTTAATGATGCAAATGTAGGCCATGAAAATGTAAACACGAGAATTGAACTCGGGTTCAGAGAGTATGAAAATGATTAAACTGCAAATTTAACTGCAAAAAATACGCGATTACTTTTATAAAATTGGTGGTCACTTATGGAAGCGTTAGGTATTGATACGACGCATCCGTTATTACCTAGCACACTGACAAACAAAGACAATAACCATTAATCACCTAATAGAATATATTTAGTTATTTACGTCTGTTCTTGTTTCTTTCCGTCTTCAGCTTCTGCTTGCTCCTTTAAATGCGGAGTCCGCCGGAATTTGTTTCCGGAAACGACTCGACCTGTTTCACGAAAACCGGGATATGCCAGACTTGAGTCACCACTCATTTTAAAAGCAAGAGAGTCTTCTTCAATGCTGTGCAGGTCGAAAAACAATGCCCCTAAAAGAAGCTCTTCCTTTGGGGGCTCCACAACTAGGTGGCGGCAGATGCACCACCCTCTGTCCCCATCTTTTCTCATTCCGAGCCAAACCGTCACTATTGCGAAGCAAAAGCTTGATATGCTGGAAGGTACTTCCTGGTGGAATCATGATTTGCCTTTGCCGAGTGGCATGAGCGTGACAGTGAATGGGCATGAGAAGTCAACTTCCTGAAACTGATCGGCTGTGGCATATTGGAAGTTACACATTGCATAATCATTGCCTGGTTTAAACACAAAATGTTGATTACATTTTTTTACATATATCTCAATTGGAAATTTGAATCTTGAGTGACGCAAATGGAAAATGTTTTGCAAGGAGAACTAATTGCATACAGCATGTTGTCTCACATCACACTATATGCAGAAAAATATTTAAGCGCTGAAGTTATTACATCAATTCTATCATATGCTATGTTGTATGATACGATGTTTTACATGTGTGTTTGTCGCATGTTAAGGTATGCTTTTAAGCTTGGCGTTAAACACTATTGATTTAAGCAAGTTTTAATGGTGAAACGATATCATTCGGGCGATTTATCGTTGGCATTCAGGAACTGCTCTGCAAACAAGTTGACGACGGGACTCTCGTTAACGTGTTCTAGATTATAGCCAGACTTGTATTAAGCAAAAGAGTAAAGACAAGCGTTTTGCGATGCATCTTTAAGCTCGGCCTGACAGATATTGGTAAAGTGTTAAGCACTCCTATCCGTGGCTCGTTATAAACTTGGACGGGATTTACAGGACGCAGTGTGCTTCAGCTTAGTTCATGATTTTAATGAATGGGTGGTGGTTTGCATGGTGTGATGCATGTTGAGTTTGATATTGGATTTGGTATTTTAGAACTACGTAAAAACAGTTGGGCTTTTAACGCCAAGTTGGCCTCTAAAGAGTATTAAATACAGCTTTCAATTTTATAAATATAGCTAACATATGGTGTAACATAATGGCTTTGGTTTGCGCACGAGAAAGCCTATTTTTTCCTGGTTTATCTAAATGCAGTTTCAAGTTGCAGCTAACCTGAAAGATTTAATAATAATATTTAACGATGGCCCCATAAGTTAGTCCTGTGGTACACGTTAAGTTTTCATATAAGTCACACACTTTGGTATTTTTACTCCCGTTTCCCCTAATTTGGAATCTCCATGGAGATATGCCAAGCTGTTTCATTTTCTTGCATCAACGTTGAACTCTTACAACGCCAATATGATAAACAAACAAAACGGTCTTTGTTGGTGCATTGTACTCGATTTTGCCAGTTTATTGGTTTTGTTGAGATCACAAGCGCCATTGAAACTAATTCTTTCATTTAAGCAATGGACACATCGCATGAAGAACGATTGAATGACGTCAATGCCGACTTAAATGAAACCGGATGTGATGTGCACTATGCAGGATATGACGTAAAATATGGACAAGACTCCGGATTTCATTCGGACAAAAATAAAGATTCAATTCTAAATCCAGGCAAGTATTTCCACAATGGCGCATCGATTTTAAAGTGTGGTGATATCATGATGACGTAATACTTTCAGATGTTGTAATATGTGATGATGACGTGTCGTTGGCGGACGGTTATGAACCTTTCTCTCGTGAATCCACAGTCCGTCAGTCGATATCTGAAAAAAGAGGAGATACGGTCCCAAAGTTTGCAAAGCAATCTGGTTCAGCAAGAAGAAAAGAAAAAGATAACGAAGAGAGTAAGAAATACAATCGTGGTTACTCACTTCACAAAATCGATGTGCTATGTGGTCGAGTGAGGTGGGGCGCTGTTCGTGGCGGTAACGGTCGTGCGTTCAGACCCCACAATGGCTACGTTGTTGCTTTTCGGAAAGGCACTTACTTACAGTAGCAGTCTCTGTTTATTTGCACCAATTATGGTGGGAATGCATTGTGCCATCAGTGTTAGTATCCCGAAGCAAGTCAGAACGCAACACAGCTCCAACCTACAAAAGATGTTCTCGTAACCAGAAGTACAATTGGAGATTAACATCGCATTTTACTTTAGGAGTGTTTTTTTCAACCCAGTATAGTTGTTGATGCATTGTATTTTTATCGTTACGCATTTGTTATCATTTACAATTGCGCACACCTGCTTTAGCCTAAGACCTCTGTCGCAGGAGAAATGACAAGCTTGCAAGTAAATAATTAAAGGCTTATAGCCATTTAGAATGCTCTTCAGCCCGTTTGTGTTTGAACAGAATCTGTGTAAGCCTGGCTTAATTGAATATAACTTGACCTAAATCGGACTCCAGCTAAAATCTTTTGCTGAAACTTTTATACTACATCGTCTACTTGGTAATTATGCCCAATTATAGCATATTTGTCTGTAGTTCTGAAGTGTTATAACGTGGTTGGAGTTGTGTCTAATTTGTTACTTTTTTCAGCTCAACACAAGAAAGCCACAGCGATTGAGAAATTAGCCTTACCTGCAAAAGAAACGAAATCGACGATGCATTCTCCTGCTAAAGCCCAAAAGAACAATAACAATTCAAAATGTAGGCTTAGTTGTAGGTTACAAAAAAAGCCGATTCAAGCTGTTATTAGGTTGCATTAGCACACTAAACGAGCAAGAAACGCGATGCTGGTATTTCACGCTTGTGTAGTATTCGCATGGAACCGCCCGCGAATCGGTGAGAATTTGTTGAACTCGTCGCGCACAAAATGAAGGGAGAGTTTGGGTGACTGGGAAATACCTTACGTTCTTCGAGCCAACAGTCGCTTATACTCCGCGCTCGGCAAGCCATAGTTTTGAACTCGAAATGTAAACTTAAAAGCAAACGCTCGGCCATGTCGCGTGCGACGTTGCGCTTTGAGCGGTGAACTCGCAGACGTCCGATGCAGTTGTGTCGCGTGGCGCCATGCTGTTGATCGTGAGACCACGGTCAGCTTTGAACGAAGCGGTTTCGACTCTTAAGAGAACGGCTGAGATCTATTAAAGACATTTGCAGTCAACGCATAGCACAACTCTTTGCTGTTGCTCGCAAATGCACATCGGGCGATGCTGACAGTTTAGCGCAACGTCCAGATGTAAAATGTACAGCAAAAAAAAACTGACTTCGATTTATATGCTGAATTCTACGTAGATGCGTGGAAAGTACCACAGAAGCGAAACCTTCGAAAATCAGCTTCTACCGAATCGTTGCTCGAGCCTGCTAGGAGTGCAACTGCCGAAGCAAATGTCTCCACACTTCAATCAAAGGACGTGAGAAGTCAGTGATTTATGGCCATGACGTAATATTGACGCATGTCGTCATCAGGCTCCTGCGTCGTAGGTTGATCAATAATGATATCATTAATATTATGATTGATCAACCTACGACGCAGCATGTGCACTAGTTTAGCGATTTCGATTTGAATTGCGTTGCAGTTCGATAGATATCGCATAAAATATCCGTGGAAAACTTGCTAACGTACCTTTAGTCGTGATAATTTGTCAGTCGTTACACGTTTCAAGATTGTGTTCAGATTTCGGACGTTAGTATTGAAGCACCACAATTAAAAGCTTTTTGCAGAACAGAGCCAAAAACTTTCTTTGTACCTGTTTTAAAGTTGGTGGTTGAAAACGTGAGGCGCTGGTGCTTGACTAAGGGAACACGGGAGTGTAGATCTGTTGAAACATAATTTTAAATTTGCAGCCGCCAGCGCTTCGTTGGGTATTGTCAGGTCGAGCTCTCTCGAGAGCCTGCAGACAGCAATGAACTCCTATAGACATAGGAAAGATTCTATTTTGCCGATTCCAAGACCGTTACCGAAGGTAAGACAATGACTAGCAATTGGCAATACAAAAAAATCGTTATTTTTCTATTGACAAAAATTTGAATTGCAGTTCCAGTAAAATTTGATTTTACGTAGAAGTCTTTGTTTTTTACTCGTTTATTGTGTTTTTCGTGTTGGAGAGTTAGCCCTGGTTGTTATGCGTCATTGCAATGAAGTTGAGAAGGCAGCTCATACAGAAGCAGTGAGCCTGCGCTGCACCAAACCCACATGAGCGAAAGTAGCCAGTTCATTAATATTACGCCCATGCATTTGCAGGTGGTGCGAAGCAGGATATTAAACGACAGCTTCAGAGCGGCTTTGGACCAGACTTTGGACGACGTTGAAATTTTAGCTAATGGGCAACGGTTGCAAGCCTGTAAGTGCTTTCTATGGGGCGATGGAAGTAATGGTGTGCTAGACTTCGAACAGAACGCGCAACTTCGGGCTCCAAACCTCGTAGGCGCAATTGAAACTCATCAAGTTGCTTGAAATTTTAATCGCTTTACGAAAACGTTTACAAGTGCTTTTGAAGTGAGCTGATTTGAATAATTTCGGCGGAGAGTGGACTTTTAGCGTTCGTGTGATTATTACTGCTATTAAATGTACATTATTAAGACATGCGAAACTAAAAACGTCGAAAAAATGATTGTTTAATGACATGATATACTTAATGGTGAATTATGTTAGCAGCAGTAACAACGACATGAGCCAGTGTGGCTTCCAAAGGGAGCGTTTTCTAGCTAAAAAGAGCAGTATTGGAAGAGTGGAATTTGTTTAGCTTCAGATAAGCTTTTTATGGAGATCTCTTTTTCTGCTTCCAAAACGATCGAGAAATTTGGCAAACAAAAAGTGATAGTTTTTGTTGTGTTCTAATGGAACACTTTCGTTTCTAATGAAGCAGTACGAAAAGCTGAAACGATTTCAGCACAATCGTTAACAATTTGCCTTATTGGTGGTCGGGACTACCGTATCTTATTGTTTAAAATGGCTCTCGCTTTCTCTTAAACCGATCGACATGTGCCTGCTCCTCTGATCGAAGCATTATGATGTCGAGATAACGTCATTATGATGTCGGGATAACGTCATTATGATGTCGGAATAACGTCATTATGATGTCGAGATAACGTGATTATGATGTCGACATAACGTTATTGTGATGTCGAGATAACGTCATTGTGATGTCGAGGCAACGTCGTTGTGAGGTCGAGGTGACGTTTCTCGCGGAATAACGAAAATCATGTTACTTTGCAGTGCGCGAGCCCTACCTACTTGATTCAGCTACAGTTGGTGATGTCACTGGTCATGGCTTGAAAAAGCGAAACAAATTATTGCATTTTTTCAAGTAAGAACTAAAGTTGTAATTACACCCTTGCCTTCTCACCACGGAAAATTTTGAGTGAAGCACGCAAATAGATGTGTTCGAGTGCTTTCGACCCTGCATGCTTAGTACATTCTACCGCAAACGCTGCAGGGAAGCGAAAATAGTTGACAGAGTGTTAGGCCTGCATCTTCTTTACCACATGAACACAGAAAATCGTTCTTGCTATTTCGCAACAGCTTGTGTTTTGTCTCAACTGCACTGGCCTTTGCTGTCTACCCGTCCTGCTTCGGTACATGTAGCGTGACATGTTGCATTAGAGCTTGGGGCATAAAGTGCTGCTCACAACTAGTCTTGTGACAATTGTCTGCAACAAAATTTTAATACAGAACGGTGATTAGCTTTTTCTCATATGATAACCATAACATAGCCCCTCGAATCTCAAAAATAAACTGTTTTGCGGCCAGTCAAGACTTCGTCTTCGTGAAACGTGGCCCGAACAGAGAAAACTTTTGTAACTCCTGCAGTAAAGACTGGAGCTCTAACTGTCCTGGGAGGCTAACAGCGTGGTTGTACCTGTTTCTAGATGCTACTCTCTTGGTTAATCTCAGTATCTTAATCCTCCGCTACATTTAAGGCAAAGCTTTCAACCAAGCTGTGCAACCTACATAGTACTTAAGAACCCGTAACATTTTCCACCTGATGCAAGCTTTAAATCACATCTTTTCGTTTTCAAGATTGTACGGCCTTCATGGAGTCTCCATACTCGTAGTATGTCATGAAGTGGTGGCTTTTGCATGAACAGTCTTTTTTTAGGCCCACTAAACCAAAGAAAGCGGACTCCGCTCACCATCCTTCATTGTCTGAACGAGAATTACACAAGCGAGATCTAGATGCTCGCAGAGAGAAAGATTTCGAGAAAATGAAGGAGGAAAAAGAAAGGTATCATCAAGTGCTCTTACGCATCGATGACACATGGTTCAATCTTTTTGCTTGATGCTTGTTTGAGCAAAACGCCTGCATATTGTAGATGGGCTTCTGGAAGAGCGCCATTGCAAAGCTTCGAAAATACATTATTATATGCAGAGTTTTGTACTGATGCCGATATGTTACATGTCAGTGTGCTGCAGATCTTGTGAATGGAGCCAAGCTGTGCTAAATCCGGTCGTTTGCCGCAAGAAAATAGTTGTTTTCAAGCCGAAAGTTTTTAAAAATGCATTCGCGCATAGTGATAGTGCCTTAACAGGTTCACAACAACAGCTGGTCTGCAACTTTTTATCCGTTTCGAAAGACACGATGTTGCTACTACTGCTTATTGTGCGCTTACAAAATGACATTTACTGTTTAAGCGCCACTGGTAATGTCCGTAAAAGGCGGTTAGTTTTTCTCTGTTATTGATCGAAGTCTTATTCAAATGCTTGTTAGCGGTAGATATGTTCGTAATCAGAAGTCTGGTCTCGTTTAATTTGGAAAGGATTGTAGTAGAAAGGTGATGGTGTTTAAAAGAACTTGTTTGAATTTTGTTAGAATCGGAGAAAAGGCTAAGGAGCTTCGGCAAAAGCAGAATGCTGAATATACGAGAGAACGAACGAATCGAAATGAACGAAGGTGAGCTTAATCGACGTTAGTAGTTACGTGATATGCTTCGTGATCTACTGCCTGCTGGAAACACGTCAAGTTGATTGGCTGCCAGATTTTTAACATATTTCAAGTTTATTGTTTGTGTTTACCCCTTCTCTTCCTCCGGATGGAGGAACGGCAATTCAGGTTCATGCCGTCAACCTAATTGAAATTAGGCCAGGGGAAAGATGACAGCCCGTTTCGAATCAGTCTTGAGTGACTGGTAGCCCCACCACCAACAAGCCGGACTGCCACTGGTGAATACCCAAGAGTCGTCTTTTTTACGACATGCTGGGTTAGCAATTTCATAATTGTAATCCGGTGAAGTACGGGTGGGCCACCTGTCTGCCACATAAAGATGGAGGCGTCCCGTTAAGTACCTTGCCCAAGGACACAACAAGCAAGCTTGCCGGCTTGTTCTTCACGCTGTCCTTTTTATGCTGAGCGCCAAGCAGGGAAGCTGTGAATACCGTTTTTTAAAGTCTTTTGGTATGACGCGATTTAGGGAATAAACCCCAGGTCCACCGATTGCGATGCGGACGCTTTCTCCACTACACCATGAAGTTTATTCATAAAACAACACAAAAGGAAAGTAAGAACACGAGCAATTTTCTTTGTCAGTGGATTTGCAACTTACGTATGCCTGCCTGATTTAGGAGCAGAAAAACATTTTTTATGAACTTATTGTTTTTGTGGTGGTTTGTGAATTAACTGTTAATGTTTTTCAGTCGAGGCCTTACGTAATAATATAGCTTACAGATTAAATAAGATTTCATAATTGCATTTAAAAGCAAAAAGTTGAATTAAGTTGTCTTAATATGGGAGTGGCGCAGCTTTTTCATAAAAAAAGGTTCAATGTTTTTTTAAACTACCAAGATTTCCGTGCATTTTAGAAGTTGACCGTAACTGAAGCGCGCTTAAACAGGGCTTTCTTGAGGCTGCGATATAAAACAGTTGGGGTTTTTAGCGCATGATAGATGTGTATTGTTTTAAGTTTGTGTTTTAATCGGAATTAAGCCCTAGCCGTTTTTAAATGTTTCCGCTCTTTTTTAAAGAACAAGTCAGCAATCTCCACGTGCATCCGCTTCCTCCATTCAACGTTCCGATGAATTTCGATCAAAGGTAATGAGACCGAGTTTTTAAATCGGTCTTCTTTTTACTCAGATTAGTCTTCTACAATTTCCAAGTTTCATATGCGGTGAAAACAGTAAAAAGGGCTTAAGACTTCAAAGCTGGTAGTTTTTTAAATTTCCTGATGGCATTGGTCAAAAAAGGCAATCGAATTTTAAAATCTCACTTTTCCAAAGCAGTTGGTTTGTAGTGGACGATATACGACGTCATCACGGTGTACAAGTACTTCTGTATGATATTTTTGGTTCAAGTACAAACATAACCGAGACTCGTGCGTAAGTGAAGGTACCAGCGTCTGAGGAGAACAGTTGCACACTCCACCACCGGATCAGTGAAAACTGACGTAGAATGGGATTGGAACGCGATTTGCTTCAGCTACGCTGAACTGTAAAGCCTGGGCCTTGATAGCGAACCCATCTAACTGGGAACATCAACCAGCTGCATGAATATGTCTGGGATATACGTCGTTCAACGCTGTTTAAGCGTTTACAAAGCGTCTCGCTAGCGCATACTTTTAAAATGCATTGCAGGATCGGCCTTACGGTTCCACTGGTCGACGTTCCGACCAGCCTCCGCATGTTTCCTCAACAGAACATCGCACTCCCGTTTTAAGGGGGAGCGATGTCAGGGGTGATGAACCTCTCGTGAATCGTCATCGCCGATCTCGAAGTAAGAACGAAAAGTTTCACGAATCTACCTCTGCATACAGCTCCTTACCAAGGTACGTAACCGATGTGTTATCGCTTCAGCTAGCACAGAGCAGCAACAAATCAAATTCAGCTTTAGAAAAAACTGTGTCAATATTTTCAATTTTTTTCAGAGCTTTTCAGTACAGTGTAGGCCCTACAAGTTTTTCCCGAAATATGACGTGTCGATGCCGAGCCGAGTTCTGAGCTAATGATCTATCAATTCGATACTGGCGTTTTCGAATTTGTTTATCGTCTGTTTTTTACACAATGGCACAACATTGCAGACGATATAGCAGCAGTAGCGTCAGAATTACATGTTTGCTTTTAATTTATTTTAGTTACCTCTAAAGTTTAATTTTATATGATAACGGTTGTTACGCTGCAGCTGGCTCGAAATTTACGAACTGAGGGACTTTCCCGATTAACACGTGAGTGTGACGTCACTTTCGTAGTTCTTTGTCGTTGCTACAGCGACAAGTAGTGGTGACTGACGCTTCCATGCTGATCTGCTAACTTGTTTTTGTAAGATGTAACTTCTAATTTTTTTAGATGTTAAAAACAGTCGCTTGTATCACTTGTTCATGACGTATACTAATGATACGAAGCACTGGAGTTGGTTTCTGGCAGGGAAGATGTTGATGGGAACGTTAGTCAGTTTTGGGCAATTTCGGCCTGAAGGCTTGGAGTTTAAAACTCTGTTAAGGTGCAATTGGCATCGATCAAAACATCGATCAAAAAGGGCACCCGAAATTTAAAGTGCTGCTTTTCTCCCGAAAAAAAGTCTGTTTTGAAAGCCAGTGTTTGGTGGTTGACATACACTAAATTAGCACTCTTAAAGCCTGTTTTTTACCGGCAAAATACGCGATAAAGATCGGAAAATCTAAAGGTCTAAAAGATTGGTTAAGACCCTCGGAGGCGACCAGCGTTTTACTGTTGTTGTTGACAAGGTCACATTACAAAGTCACGTCGTTGCTGTCGCGTTTTGATAATAATATAGAACTTTCGGTTCTATCTCAATCTTAAATTCCTTTTAAAATTGAGGCGACGTATGATAATCGCTCGGATAATTAGGTCTGACTGCAACTTAATAAAACTTGGAAAAGATTGGCTTCCACTATAAACACCTTAAACCACGTTAAGAAGAGAATAATGTATTCGCAGAAATAATGCTTCACGACTTCAAGCTTTTTCGCTCGACGATCTCAGAATTAATCACTTTACTACACAATCAGAAAACCGCCAAAACTAATTTTACCAATAACTGCTTAATACTCGCCACGTCCACAGAATCCACAATAAATTATCAAAAAAAAAACAATGACCCTTCTTTACTCTGTCAATCAATCTCTCTCTCCCCACTACAACGTTTTCTGCTCTTTATCTAAAGAAAAATCCCGTCGCCTTATATACAGGGTGGTCCAAAAGTAGGTGGACAGTAGTCAAAATTGGCTTATACCTAAAATAGGTGAATATTAGTAAAAAAAAGATTATTTGTTGGTTATAAATAATACTATACATACTGTACATGTGTACTATACTATACTGTACTATACAGCACAACAAATCTTTTTTTTACTAATATTCACCTAATTTAGGTATAAGCCAATTTTGACTACTGTCCACCTACTTTTGGACCACCCTGTATAAATCGAAAAAAACAATTCAGAAAACGCTAGAACGAAATCACGTGAAAAAAGAAAAAAAGCATTTCAAGTTATGTACAGTAGATTCCGCTTAATTGGGCCGCCGGTTAATCGGGTCAGCCGTTTAATTGGGTCAAATTGTTAAGAACAAAATCCAATCAAAGATAATGCACTACGTTAATTCCGCATAATCGGGCCACTATTCTGCTTAATCGGGCCACAACTGTAGTCAGACATACACTGGTTTAATTGCAAAACCGCCTTTGTAATGTAATAGAACTCAATATCACAAAGCCAACTATATTATGTAACAATTGAAAAATACAGGCGCAAATTATTTTGTCATTTCATGCCCTTGGACATGGTAATTGTGTTTTGTTGCAAATTTTGTGAAATCCCAAGCAAAGATGCCACAAAAAGAATTAACAATTGCTGAAAGGGTTGTTGTCCTAAGAAAAATTAGAGAGCAACCTCCAAACATTAGTCATCGCCAGCTAGCTGAGATAACTGTTGTACCAAGGACAACCCTGGCACAGATACTGCAAGACTTCGGATAATCGGGTCAGTCGCTTAATCGGGCCAAATGGTGCTTATCCCGATGTGACCCGATTGAGCGGAATCTACTGTAATTGTTTATCGAAATTCTTCGAAGAAGCTAGAATCACTAGATCAATCTGGAATTTTATTATGTCATAAACGATTGTGACGTAATAAAGGCGTACTTACAGCAAAATCCAATTGCGAGGAAAAAAGGTCTTTTTTTTCTCAATCAGTAGCCCAGCGAACAAATGACACAGCACTTTACACAAATATGAAAGCAACTCTTACAAGGCAAATTTCCTTATTCGTGACAGTAGCAGTGGCCAAGCTACATCGTTAAAGTCGTCTCTGATCGCGTCTGGGCGTCTTGACAAACTCTCAGAGCTAGGGAAATTTCCAATGTTTATCGCATCTTTTGCCAATGAAAACCCGGGTTAAGCTTGCAAAAATTGTGGCAGAAAAAGACGTAACATCGGGCCGATTGCTTGTTGAAAAAAGTATGTGGCGAAAAGTTGTAAAAACCTGCTGATATGCTCTCTGTAAGTTCATTTTTTAATTTTCTTGCTTTCAACGTGTGAATTCCTTAATGCAGTGGTACAAAAACTTTTAACAAATTAACAATTTCATCACATTTTACAAAGCAATTGCAGATCAGCATTTTTCTCGGTTTCCGATATTTTATTGTATTAAACGTTGCTCAACACTTATACCACCTTTATGTGAGTAGACTTATATGACGCTACAGCAATGAAGAAATTTACTAGATAATGTTTCTTATAGAAACTTTACGACCCGTTTTCGGGGTGGACGCCCCGATTCAGGTAGGTCCAGTCGTGGAAGCCTGGCCGCCGTTAATGCAAGACGCGTGCTGACCTATACTGACCTAGCTGTGGCTCGCATGTTCTTTACTAACATTGCACGTCATCAAAATTTAGTCATTACCATTAAACTATTTGTCGAACGACCCATTGTATTTTCTTCGTGTTCTTCCTTGATTGCGGGTGCTGTTTATCCTGATGTAAGATTGCAGATGTTAAGAAACTGATTGAAGGCGTAATCATTGAGAACCGAAATACTTTTGATTATGTTAGTCCTTCGCAATGTACTGCTTTCCTTGAATTTACTGGCGTTTTGCTTCAATAACAAGACTGGTTTACACAAAAGGTGTTGAAGAGGAGCTAAAGGTTCCCGATAAAGTTAATCTAGAAGGTTTATAAATAATAAAGGTTATTATTTTAACGTTTACACAACATGGGAATATTTTGTTATTTTGAATGAAAAGTTTGGAGTTTGCTGTTTCAACGAAAAAAATATTGAGCTTGCTATTTGAATGTGAAATTTTCAGAGGGAAAACGTCCAAACAAATTTTTTGCTTGTTTCAGTGCTCACAAGTTCAAATAAATAGCACTGTGTTTTAGAAGGCCAGACACGTGGGCAGGCCACATTCATGGTTATAGAGGGCACTAATTATCTTTTGAAGTTTTCGACTCGTTGGCTTCACTTTTACACCTTTTGTGCGATTGCCAAAGACTTGTTTATCTTTCAAAAACTTATGCATCCATCTTCTCGTGCTTGTTGACAATGATCTTTTCATTAATCTTCTGCTGATTAAGGTAGATTGTTGTGTTTTGCTTTTTACCCTTTCCCATTTTCGGGATGGAGGCTTGGCATGAAACGGTTCAAATCCACACCGCGCCACCAGTTATCGTCAGATTAGGGAAAAGCGGCAGTCCATTTCAAACCGGCCGTGATTACAAACTGCAGACTGATAGCCCCATCGCCAACCAGGTAAACTGCAGGTGGTTGGTGCATGGTGGTCGCCTCTTCACGCTGAGTGAGTAGCTTCACTCTTAGAGCTGTGCTCAGAAGCAACGTTTTTAATGCGACGCACAGCTCATCTGCCACGATCCAGCTGCTTTTGACGTGGAAAAGTCGGAAAAGTTTGCGACTTGCATTAAAGAAGTAACGATGTTAGTTGCTCGCAGTGTGCTTTCAAAAGAGGCAAATTTCGGAGACTTTCCCTTGTTTGGGGAGCTTGTGCAGTGCCAGGGGTGCTGGCGACTTTGAAGCGGGTCTTGACACAACGTTGTTCTTCATATGACAATAATAGTGTTCCGTTAGTTGAGTATAAAGACAAACGCATTCAGACTCCTTAAACAGTTATGCATTGATTGAAAAAGTTTGAATTCCTCATAAAATTCTTATTTTCTGACTCAGAAACATGTTTGAGGCGTTCTGCGTATTTCTGTAGTTCGGCATAGGTAACGCTAACTCCTTGTTATTTTCATTCAATGCACTATTGCAGTGGTTTTGTTCACGTATGCTATCTCACTTTCTACTGTTTCACTTGCTTCAACTGTTTTTTTACCTTTTGTTTTATTTTCTCGAAATCGAGCTGTCGTGGTGCAAGGGCTATCGCTTTTGACTTCAGGACGAAAGGTTAAGAGTCGAAATTTCGGTTTAATCACCATAAGTGTTTATCAGAAAAGGCATCCGGTGTTGTTCCAGTGAAAAGCCTGGGTTGAAAGCGTGTGGATAGAGGCAGGCGCTCGCTGAACCAGCTCTTCTAAACCATTCAAAGCGGAGAATATAATTGCAAACTCTCGTTTTGATGTTTTTAAAACAACTTTGAAAAATCGCTAACATTTTACCTAAGCAGTTTTTTCAAAATCACTGTATGCATGACGACATTAAACAGGGAAACAAGACAAGAAAGCGCCGAGAAACCGACGAACGCGATCCCCCAGATGACCAACGCCAGCCACGAAAGAAACTCTTCTCACAAGCTCGACAATCTTGCCTTCTATAATCGCCATAAACCTTCAAGTATCAATAAGCGAGCCAGCGATTCATCGCTGCCGATAAAACGAAACTTTGAAACCAGCAAATTATCAACTCCAAAGCCTGAAAATCGAAACCAAACTCCGACGTTTATCATTCAAGCTGGTAGAGATCGAAGAAAGGCTGATCTTGGCGCAGATAAAACTTTGACCCGCAATACCTCAACCCCGAGCTTTTACAAGCGAGAAGAGGGCGAAGTTGCCCCCAATCAGAGTTTTTACGTAGTTCAAGAAAAACGGGACACCCCCGGTGCTGTAGTGGTACGCAGGGGAGTTTTGGGTCGAAAACAGTTCGAGGATTCCAAACCCACCACTTATCGTCACAGTATTTATACTGACCAGCCCACTACCTATCCAAACCACGTGATTTTGCAGCGTAATCACGTGGCGCGAGATCCAAACTCACCGCTACGTAGTCCTGCTGATATTCAATCTTGGATGCAAGGCGTCGCAAGCCCGGACCAAAACGAGGACGAGGCGGATTTGAACCGCTCCGGTTCCACTCCGGACTCCGTAGTTGCGGAAAGAAACCGTAAGGCTTTTTATAAGGTGATGCACGCTCCAACGCTGGGTGATGTACCAATATTTGAGAAGATCGTTGTGTCGCCTCCGTATAATTTATAGCCTTATTGCGTAATGAAAGAATGTATGGTGCGTAGCAATTGCAATTGTATCTATCAAGTCATGCAATGGAAAAACTAGTTGTTCGAGAGAATTTCAAGTTTGAACTTTCGCTACTGGTGATATCTTCAGTCTCGTCGTACGCTTAATTACGCTGGCATACTGCACATTAACATCTGGTTTTGCCCGGCAGTAAAGGCCCCGGACAAGTTCTATCGTTCAACTAGTTTTTTCGTAGCATTGTTCATTGTTTCAGGTTTTACTTTCTAGGAGCGTACGCTAACGTTGAGTGCTAAAGTTACGCTCACTGCAATTTTTTTGAAATTACTTTTGCGTACGCTTGAAGAGAGAGACTTGTTTTGGCTTAGCATACAAAACTCAACCATGGCAATTCATAAACCATAATGGTAAAACCATTTGTCGGAGGATAGAATAACCTTTTTCAGACAGAGTCGATCGGTTTGACAATCGAAAGATGAATTTAAGACAAGACAACATTGTCCCTTGATCGACTTCCGGCTTTGGAGATTGAAAGGCAAAAGCTTTATTTTTTTGGACTCGCATCACTGATAAGATTAGAGTATCCAGTTTCTTTTATTCGGCACAAATGTTGTCGTAACATCATGAGTAACGAGTAGAAAACTGTTTTTTGTGACTTCGTCCTAGCCGGGATTCGACCTCGGGCTTTACTTTTGCGAGGCGAGTGGGTTTGCCACCACAGCATGGAGCTCGCTGGCAGGCCAATAGGTTAGTCGATGCTCCCTGGTTTTTGCAACAAGTTTATTTTTATTTATTGCGTTGGTTGAGGTTTGTTTGATTTGCTAAAGCGAAAATAAAGTGCAAGTGAAACCGGTTACAAGTATTCTGTGCTGTTTGTTTCTTTATCATGTTGCATGTGCGTGCTCCTATTAAACTACGTGAAGACATCTCTTGCCTATTTAGTGTTTCTAATTTTTTTTTTCTGTACCGGTGCACGACTATAAACTTTTTCTTTTACCAAAGCAGTTGCGGTCACATTTTCCTCGTGAGAGTTGTGGCTTGTGGAGTTGCGGTGCGGTTGCTGTTGATTTGTACGGTGACACGTGGTATCCGATCATTCTTGTGTCACAGCCACTTCCAAATATTCGACTTCAACGCGTTGTATTTGTTTCTGCAACACGACCGGTTGGTTCAACGAGGTTGCTCTATGGTCTGCTTTTGTTTTGGGAAAGAGTTTTTGTAAACCTCTTTTGTCGATACAACACTTGCTCACCTCGCATTACACTGTATAGTTTTAAGTTGTGTCGTTCTATTATGTTATTCATATTTTTTTTTCTTTCATATCAATCGAGCATTTATCTATTTCAAGTGGCGATGAAATATTTTCTTATAAGCATTTGCTGATATTTTTTGTTAACTATCCCTTATTTCGCTCAGTGTTTAATAAACGTTAAATTTTCGACTTCTTTTGCTTGAGTTAAGTAACGGTTATGTGACACAGGCATCACGATTGCACTGAACCCGTGTGGGTACGTAACTAACTGTTGTTTCAGCTTAGGTAAAAGTAGACTACTAGACGGAAACTCTTTCTCGGTTGTCAAAGAAAGCTTAAAAGACATTTGTGCCGTATGTAACGATATGAATTTTCTCTGGTCGCTAGAAGAATAGAACAGACCAAATGCGCAATACAACATTTTGGTAAAATCCTAGTGGCTAGTATGTATGTGGCTCGTACATCTTATTATTTTAGTTAACTTGGAAATAGTAAGTGTAAGAGTTGCTTAAACAAATGAAGTTAAAGCGTAATTTACAAGGCAAATACTGAAAAAAGACTCAAAAACCATAAAAAGGGTGGGCGAGAATAAAATCAAAATTGATGCAATAAAGACAAATGTCACAAGTCTGGCAAAATGAAGGAAAGCAGTAGCATGGAAATGACATAGATTCGTCTACCACCAAAACTCCAGATTAAAAAGTAGGCCAAAATGAAATTATTGGAAAAAACTGGGAAATAAAATACAGCTACCTAGTAGATACAATAGAATCAAGGTAACAACTTGACTGCTTCTTAATTTACCTTTGGAAAACCATCATTACACTGGAATGTAGCAAAATTAAAGTGAAATAAATATCAGATGAGTTAAAACGAATCAAATTAAAATGTTGCACCACACTGATATAACCATCAAAACACATTTCCAAAATCTTTGATTTTTTTTAGAAAGGTAAACGGCATATTTTTGCATGAATGTTGATGATGCTACTTTATTACAATTTAAAGTCAGACTTAGTTGATCGTACGTGAGCAAAAAGGCGTATTTGTATTAACAGGACAAAACGCATTAGCCGTGCTTTATAGTATTTATAGCAGCATGGCTTCGGTTGTTAAACGCACTGCTCACTTCGCAAACATTTGCTTTACGTAGCTATCTAAAAGCATCTCAGTTGATATAACATTCTAAAGAGAAATAGAAAGAAATCACAGCCACCATTTCAAGCATAACCTGCTATTTTAAACTCCGCATTTATTTATCAACACCATTTTATCCTCCAGACTCGCAGAAGAGCGGCAGTGGCGCAATCGAGACCAGCGTCGGAGTTTCCAAGTTTCAACATTTCGCCCGCAATATTTGGCAGTGTTTTTGATGCATCAACTGCTTGTTGAAATTTGCGATGGGTAGAAAACTATCTCAAAGGGGCTTTGTTCTCTCGCACAAGGAAGAGATCGCGATGAGGTTTGAACGTACGACGACCCGATTACTGCCACAAAAAAGGGCGTTTTGCCGCTGAACTTCCTACCACTGGGCTGCGAGGCTCTTTCGGACGGGTCGCAAGCCAATTTGAAATGTGACAGTTGTCTGTTGTTTAAACGAAACGCTTTATGAAACCAAGGAGTTTTCTCAAAAAATCTTAGGTTTATGAGCTTATATTGGAGAGCGACAGCTGGCACCAACTTTCAAAACTGAGCCCCGAGTCTTTTCCAATAAAAGTGCATTGTGAGCACGACTGCCCTGAAAGATTTGAAAGTTCAAAGCCGAGTTTTAAGTTTTAACGCACACAACTTCGTTACCGACACATCCCTACTCGCAACTGGAGTTAGGCAGGACCTTATTCAGAAAACTAATTTGGTCAAGGCAAAAGTTTATCAACAACGAATAATTTATTTTAACACAAAAACATAACTTTAGTAAAAAAGTGCAATAAATAAAAATAAATTTAATTTGCGGTAGAAGTTGCCTTGTACTGACATATGATATGAGAAACTGATCAAAGCACTATTTCAGGCCTTCAGTGAAAAAGTCCTTAGATGTGAGAATCGCATAACTACTCTCCATTGCTAGTTGATCTCCATAAAAAAGGTCTTTATCGAAAAAATTGCAAAAGGCTCTCTATTACACGTCGATTTACAAAAATACCCCCTCCTTCAACATTGTGAAAAGTAAATCTGTTGAAGATTTACGACTCTGTGCAGCATTAGGCATCAATTAGACTGATCCAACCCGACCCACATTCATTTTTTGAATACACCCGTGTTTGGTATAGGCCTATACACAAAGCAGGATAATCGATTATATTGGACTAAGCAGTGGACCGTGAAAAGATACGTTGCTGGAGTGGTGTATTAAGATATCTTTTGGAAAATAGAGGCATTGTTAAAACACGAATAATTACATCGCGGTGACGCAGACTCTCAAAATTGGCCATAGGTATTGTTTTACAAAATGCTGGTGTGGAAAAAAATTACAAAATGCTGCTTTGGGAAAAAAGTACTGTACTTTAAAGCTGTTTGTCGTATTGGACTAAGCAGTGGACCGTGAAAAGATACGTTGCTGGTATCGATTCCGTAGCTACATTGAGACAAACGAGCAAGTTGCCTCGGTGAGTTTTCGGTAGCTCTGGCACAAAGCGTGAGCAAATGTGAAATGAAATCACACTTTTATGATACCTACGTTACATATTTTCGAAGTAAAATTTGACCTTGATCACGGCTTATTTTGAGTGCAGCAATTCGTACTTCAATCCAGAGCGTTTGGCTGTGATATTTCTCTTGGAAGAGCACGTTTTTCTGTCATAGGTGTCAAGGCATATTGACGAAAATGTAAACAATAGCAAAGCACAGGGTTAATCAAACAATCCACTGCAGGTCTAGTTACCGGTTAACTGACATCCGCATTGTCAAACTCTTGAATAGTCAACAAATAAAACTAGTGCATGGCGTAAAGTAGCAACCACAGTGACGACACAGCTCATTAAAGTTATAAACTTGAATATTTTACCGAAATGTGAATAAACATGTAAGAAAATATATGCATAACCTATGCATTGAGGTAGACCCTGTAGAGCAGCGAAAAGCACGCATTTAGAAGTTGGATTCAGAGAAGAGGATTTAATCCGATTTTAAAATGATCAATAATCCCAGAAACATGCGAATCCTTGAAATGAGTTAACGTTTTACGTATCACGGGGGTGTCTAAGCCCCCAAAATCACGACCACGTTGTAGCTAGTTTTCAGACTTTGTAATAATTAAAATAAATACGTGACCTTTAAAGTTGTATACAATGCCATGTTTGTGGATTTAACCCCTTTTGCCGAAATGCATAAAACTTTTTGCAAGGATTTCTACATTTCTGGCGTTTGGCTTTTTGAAAATACTTTTTCAAATTGTACACCCTGATCCCCTCTGCTCTTGTTGAAGTTAACTTCTAACAATTAACTGCTTTAGTCACAGGAATTTGCAGAGATGTATGCAAGCCTAGGTGAGCCAAACGTAACGATTAAGAGGCACGTTTAAGGGTAATATCTTAGTCAAAGAAATAATGCACACAAAACAACCATCACAATATAAATAACTAGCATAGCTTATGGTTAAATCAGAGATACTGTTCTTTGATAAGGAATCAAACAGCAAATAGCGTAAGGTTTAGAAAGCAGCAAAATATAGCTGTCTCACATTGCGATTTGTTCAGTTCTTAGCGATCTAGGGCATGGCTGTACTTAGGGGGACGGTAGGGGGTTACTTGACGTGTTAAAATCTACTCTTTTTAAAGTAGAGTTAATTCCTTTTCCCTAAATGATTTCTAACGTAAGCTTTGAATATAACTAAAAATTCGGTCAGCTTCTAACTCGAGAAGCTAGAGGTTCCGAGTTGTACATCCACGTCACTTACTGCGTAATTTGCTTCCATTATACCATTGTCTAGATCTACGTAACCTTTGTTTTCATTCATTGACTGCAGCTTCAGCGTACCGCCATTTCCTGCTACAGATCTTTCTCTTAAACTGTTTGTCTTGTCATTATGTTCTTCTCGCTCAAAACCTAAGTTTTCGCAGCCTAGCGATACTCTTGATCTCCTGATATCCTGTGGTACACATGCTTCGCTAAAAGTTTCTTTGCCAAACAAGTCATCCTCAATATTTGGTATCGTCAGCATGTGCCAGACAAAGATAAAAAGGATTCCAAAAAATATGCTCACTCCTCCAACATAAGCTACGAAATCACTGGAACGAAACGTAGCGACTATACCAACAATCATCAGCACTATTCCAATTAGGAAAAGCCCAGCGCCAATAGCAATAATTGGCACGCACTTAGAGAGATCTCCTTTTCGAAAATCACAGCCCATCGGAGACGGAGATTGTAGAGCTTTGTTGAACAAACAGCTGCAAAACCAAACTAGTAAGAAGCGTTTTCTATGGATCTATACTTTTCTGGTAAACCAATGATCTACGTTGTTAATCCTGTAAAAACAAATTGATCAAGTCTTTCAAGATAAGTTCCGTGATTTTTCCAAAGGTACACTGCACAAAAGTTACAGGTATTTACGCGCGTATATACAAGAATAAAATTTAGGGAGCTTTTCTCTGAAGAGATTTGACAAGTTTTTCACAGATGAGTTGCCAAATAATAACAACCATCCATTTCTTTAAAGAGATAAGTAAAAATCATCCGTTTTCCACCTGGCCTACACTATTTTTCAAGTAGGAGGAAGAACTAAAATAAACCAAATGAAGGAAGGCGGAGCTTCCGCCTCTCCATCTTTTTTCCGAAAGTATCAACGCACTCTCATTGTGGTAGGTTAGTGTCTCACCTTGCTGAGAAAAATTGTCAAATGATTTATCCTTTTTTGGTTATAAACTGTATCCCTAATTGATATAAAAAGCTGAATAACCTCCAATGTGAAAAACAGGCTTAAATAAGTGCAAGCAAACCGTAAATTTTTAAAAGAAGGAAGAAGGGGGGCGGGGGCGGCGACAAACTTGTGTTTTGATGAATCTTTTCGAAGTTATTTTGCGGCCAGAGATTTTTCGTTTCTTTTTGAGTCATATTGTGATCGAAAAGGGGGCGTGATACCATGCCTTCTTAAGTAAGCTAGTACCGATAAGAAATCCTAGTTAATGTATATTTGTACTAGGCATACGGTAGGCGTGAAAATCAGTCGACTATACATATGACTCCCAAACTCCAGTGCAAAATTAAGCTTTACAACAAATTGAAACAACAACGATACGTTTTAACTGCAGTGATTCTTTAGCGCCAGAATATGTTTGAATTCTGACCGAGCGAAGCGTCGAACCGGACCGGGACCGAAAACTGGTATCAACCGTGTATTTGTACTAAACCCGAAACCAACTCGAAACTATAAAATTTGGCACTGGTAAACTCGAACTGAGCCTAAACCATAATTTTTACAAAGCGTTTAATCTGAACCGGAACCGAACCGATAAATATGATTTTGCTGAATAGGAACCGAAATCTGTGCGTAATCATTTAAACGGTTCCACTAGAAAACTAACAGATTCTTTCAGAAAACTGGACACCCTAATTGCATGTGAAGTTGTACGGACTTCACCTGACATCCAACAATACGATTGGGAAAAATAAAATAAGTAGCCAAAATATTATTTCGGGTCAATGCAAGACATCAAATGAGATTGAAATTTTGCTGTTGGATTCTTTTTTTAGTTATTCTTGATCGCTGTTGTGTTTCCATATAACTTGCTTCTTTTAAATCTTACATAAATCGGAGTGGGTTCATTTACATCACTTGATTTCTCCCTTTTTGTTCTTGCGCTTGAAGGTATCACGTGAATCGTAAAAGTCTCCTCAAAGTATAGACGTCTATAAAGGTCGATGAAATAAATTTCTCGTTTGTTGGTCCAATTAACTTCATGTTTACGAATTTTCTCGAACATGAGTAAAACCATATTTTTTAATCTATTTCTTGTGACGCATTAGATTACTAGGGCCAGAAAAAGTTATTGGAGCCGCATTGTTCTTGGTAATACACAAAGTAGTCAAACCGATAACAGTGAAATACAACAGAGTTACGGGGTTTATTTAATAAGTTGCGAAACCGTGAAAAGTCGTATTTTCGGCTTAAGTCACAAGATATGACATTTCGTTTTTACTTTAAAATGCAAAGATTAAAACCTAGTGCTTTCGTCGATGCAGTTGAGACAGCTTCTGTAGACATTAAAATTTGATAATTCGTGCACGAGAGAGCCGGTGAGAGTTCTCACGCCAAGTTTCAAGAAGCATTGAAAGCAAGATTTTCACCGTTTTCTGTAGCCCAGCAGCGCTTGCTGTTCAATGTCAATTTAGCATTGTGACATCATCTTGACACAATATTTTGCAGCACATAATTTCGTCTTTGAATATTATAAACACTTGCAGTAGAAATATCAAAAGCAAAGACTACTTTTCGAGCTTTGGACTTTGACTCTTACTTCTTCGTACTGGTGATGACTGGCGCTTCGTCCAAATGGAGATTTTGGAGACGAAAACATAGTACACGTTATGAGTTTGCACTCAAATGCGTATGAATTGAATGCATTACATTTTCGTAGCAATTTGTAAGTGAAACAGAATTGGTTTGTTTGTTGTTCGGCTGTGTTATTGTTCCATTGTAATATAGGAAAAACTAAAATCATTTTTATAGCCTAATGATTACCTTACTTGTGATGGTCATTAACCCAATCAAACTTTAGTTGATATTGGTTTCTTTTTATATTTCCGGCCAACTAAGTACATGGCAAAATCTAATATATAAAGCGCAATTCTGTCTGTCTGTGTGTCTGTTTCAACTCCTCCGAAACTGCTACAGGTACAAGCATCAAACTTGGTACGATTGAACACCACCCCGTAGTGAGTGTCATAAGAGGTTTCGTCACGTCACGAAGATTTCCAAATCAAAACTAATTTTTTTACAAATTGTATTTTCGGACTGAGAAATGCGGTTTTTGGCTTAAACGAAAGCCAGTATTCGACTTCAACAAATTTTACTTCTTTACAATGTCACGTGACGTCATAATCAACAATTAATTGTAAAATTTGTTTTCTTAATTTACTCAAAAAGGCTGATCGTAGAAAGGCGATTAAAAGCTTTTTCGTTAGATTTTAGCAAGGTGTCTTCGATAAAAGAAACCCTACTTCAATTAATGATGAATTAGCAACGCAACAACAGATTCTTTAAGCACTTTAACTAGGGTTGCCAACTTTGACAAACTTCAATAAAGGACACTGTGACTACAGTTGCCAACCGTCCTTTATTTTCAAGGATAGACCTCTTTTCGAACCCCTCTGTCCCTGTCCGGGTGCGTGTTCGGGTATTGACCCTTTTTTTTTGGAGGCCACCATGTATAAACACTGCTCGCAGATATGATCGCCTCCAAAAAAAAAGGTCAACACCCGGTTTTCCATGGGTTGTGCTACACAACCGCGGTTAGACTGTACTTTTGCAAATTTTTTCGGCTCTTGCATTAAATTTTTTTCAGCTCTACAAATAAAAGACAATTCTAAGTTTAATAAAGGACAAGGACAGGGGGTTCAAATAAAGGACTGTCCTTTGAAATAAAGGACGGTTGGCAACCCTAACTTTAATCGTTCTAAGCATGCTTTTCTTGCTTTTTTTACACGCTTCAACTCGCTCTACGATGTAATAATGCTGCCTGGCACAACTAACATAGTCATTTGCTACCTGAGATCATCATTTGATGATTTTTTCAAAAATTGCAACACTTTTACAAAATCAGTTTAGTTAAAAACTAATTTATGACCTTGTTTCTCAACCGATTTTCAAACTTTTTACAAAATTAAAGGGCATTTCAAGGCGATTCCGATAATAAATGACAAGTACACTTACTATTAGTTTTTATACTACAAACGTTGAACGTTAAGACTTGTAGTGTAACTTTTGTTTTCCCAAAAATGTGGTAAGCTGAGTAAAAAGAGTTTAGTTTCGTGTATTAACTGTACGATAAGGTACTAACTCAGTGTCGTTTGAAAGCTGAAAAAATTTGTTTTCCAGTAATATGTTTTCTCAGTAGTGAAAGGCTAACTATTACCGGTAGTTCATAATGGCTGATCGAAATTGGTCGCAATACTTCATGTTTCGATATTAGCTGAACAATTTTTCTTCTAGACGTAAGAAACCTGTAATTTTTAAAAAAAAGTTGGTTCTTTGGTACATTTTGACGGCTTTCTCCGAGCTAGCATAGTTCTTTGGCATTGTCTACCTAAATTTGCAAAAAGATTCATTACAAAATGAAGATTTAAAAAATTTTCTGATATAACCTACCAGTTGAAAGCACTCAAAATTTTGGTGTCTGCACTTAACAAAATTGCAATTTCTTGGAAAAGTTGGTTGGTTGGTTGGTACATTTTCACTATTCTTTCTCAAAAGCGTGCTTCTTTGGCATTAGCAATCTACATTTTTTAAAAGATTTATCTGAAAATTAAGTCTCGAAACATTTAAAAATGTAGCCGCGTACTTCAAACAAACAAACTGGTGATCCCCCAACAAAAGCATGAAAGTAAAGATGGTTCTGTTTCATCTTTTGCAACAAAATATTAGTTTCGAGCTACATATCACTAAATGTTGAAGCCATTTCCTTTGCGATTGGATGAAGCCGACGCAGCCGTCTGACTTGATATTTTTAACCTCATCATTACTAATGGCTACTATTGCAATCACTTATCTGTAGGTGCATCACTTCGGGTTACTTTGTTCTTTCCAGTTGCGTATATGCCGAGACCAAGCAACATGGGCGAAGCCAAAGGCTTTAGGTCGCACAAATAGGCATTCAGCTACGATTAAGTCGTTAAAACTGGCCCTAATATTTAATAGGCTATTCTTGAAAATACTTAGGTAAATTACTTTGGAGCCTTTTCTACCCATAACTTTGAAATTGTGCTTCAATGTACTTCATGAAATTGAACAAGTAAAACTTTTTGAAATCGCTGGCTGTTCTAATTGCGAGCAAGCTGACTTCCTACGTAGAACACCAACCAAGTAAGATGTAGCCAGGAACTCCAGAAACTCTTGAAAACAATGGCGGCTATGAGCAACCCTCGTAATGGTGTTTTAAGGCTTAGTCGATTTCCTGCAAAAAACGGTACTTTTGATTTTGGAACGACGATTGGCTGTGTCAACAGCATATTAACTTTTTATTGCTACTCTCACAAATATCAATTTGGTGAAGCTGGCTGAACCGATATTCTTATACTCGACATTACTGATGAGGGCGCTGCTATTTTCACAACTTAACCACGAGTGTTAGTTTGGTGTGGGGTTAGTTTATTTTTGCCTGGCTCGGTTTGTGCTAGGGCCACGCATCACACAAATATTCAAACAGTTATAATAAAGTTGAAAGTAGTGGACCTAATATTTAATAGCTTAATTCCGAAAACACCTATCAATTACTTTAGCGCCCTTCCACAATTTTGATATTCTTTCAATTGAAGCACTAACCCATTTTAACAAGCAAAAGCTTTTTAGGTTTAAGGACGCTTATGGTTAAAATAGTCCAGGCAAGACGCTGCAGGGGTTCCAGAAACTTCGAGACATGTAGTGGCTGTGCGCAATCCCACGAAAATGTTTTTTTTATCAATTGCGTTTCAAAAACGTTAGCTTTGTTTCGGAACAAGATTTGGCGATGTGATAAAAGCACAAATTTTTATTACTGTTTTCACAACAATTGATTGGGTGAAGCTGGCTTGGCCGGCTGAACCAATGTTGTTAACCGCGACATTACTGATGGGGACCCAGCCGTGCGACGCCTGCAATGCCGGGTAGTTCTTTTATTAAAACAAGGTTCAGAAAACAGTTTACACATGCAATATAAGCAGGACAAAAATCGATCTAACAAGCTGTTTTGTATTGTTATTACCCCTGAACCCGAAACGACAACTAACTTTTAAAATTTACATCCGAACCCACTTTTCACCTTTAAAGTTTGATACTAATGAGCTCTCACCAAACCTGAATCACAATTTTTGTGAAGGGTTGAACCTGAACCGACAAAAAGAATTTTGCGAAACCCAAATCAGAGCGATGTGTTAATCAGTTCTATGCCCTGCGATTGAGCTAACTCAACTTGATTTTTTTCTTCCCACTGCTCCGAGAAACAAGCAGCAAGCAAAAGATCTGAAACAAACATTTTTAAAGTATTGGGTTGGAGTGCATGGAGCGCAAATAAATCAAAAACTTCAATTTATTCATGTTCAGCCTTCCACTCGACTGTTGCTAAGCGTTCAACCGGCGCGACGAACTGAGGTGCAGTGAATTGTCGCACCCGATCAGTAGACTTACCTTAACTACTTTGTCTAACAACAGTGAGGACTAATCAGTACCTTTCATTTTGTCAACTACGCACCAGAATACATAAAAAAAAAACATGAAGTAGTGCGAAAGCTGCAGTCAACGTCGAGGCACAGATAAATCATTTCAAATAAGCTAATGTAACCTGCGATCACACCGGCTAAGATATCGTTTCCTAGTGTTCTTTCATTGATATTTGAGCCTAACTATACCTAGTCTGACTTTGCTTGAAAACAGGCTGCTGTTTGTGCTCGCCAATGAATCGGTTCACGAATTTTACCTCGTCACAAGCTCAACAATGCAACAAAAGAACCGATCTATTCTTTCTTCCGTGACGTGACTGCCTACACCTTGATATTGGTCGACTACAAAGACAACGCTGTCGTTTTACAGTTGATCTGTTTCAATGAATGCCTTCTTTTTTCTAATTTTTACCCAACCTGAAAAGTAATTGATTAGCAAATAGCTCTCTATTATACAGCACAACTAGTTTGTAAACGACAAATATTAGGCTACAGCACGACAAGCTTTGCAAAATCTCCGAAAACTTGCTTACAACGGGAAAAGGCGCTGAGGTTTTGTTTGGAGAATGGAGGAAACCAAGGAGGAGGCAGATTTTGTCAGAACACTAAAATTTGGGCCTTGTTACGTCACGGCCAAAGCTCGTTGAAAATTACGCAATGTGACGCATTTAGATCAAACTCGAAAAAGTTAAGAAACTATTAATAGTTTGGGGATCGTAAAAGGAAGGTGGACTCCAACCTTTGAGCCACCTGTAGTTTGGTCCTTGGTCATACACTTTAAAAATAGCCTATGTTAAGCTGCACAGCCAAAAATGTGAAGAGGGGTTAGCTCTGACTCCATGGTGGTCATAATGACGTCATCAATACTTAGAACTGCAGCGAGTTTGAGTTTGAGTTTCAGGTGGAGCCACGTGGCCCAGTCCCCTCTCCCGGCTCCAACGCTGTCTACGTGTAAAACGAAAAGTTTTTTGATCTGCGCGTTTTTGGTTTTGAAATGATTGGTTGGCCTATACCTCAAAATCTTACCAGCTTAATGTCTCGAAGTAGCCGATGCGAAGTTTCAAAGGCAAATCAGTAGCGGCGGGTTGCGAATGCTGGATTACCAACGCTGTATAGCGTCATACAAAGCACCTGGAAAGTTGCAATCTACCGCATCTATTTGTGGTGCCTAGCTGATGCAGCAAGCTACACATGGCATGATTTCACTCTGAGTGTTATGACAAAGCTACTCAGAGTTTTTTGTCAACAAGTTTTGGCGTTCAGCCCATTGAAACACGCGGTCACAAGTGTATTTAGGGGAGGGAAGCAACAACTGATGATTGCTGACAGTTTTTTTTTTATTCGAACCCCACAGAAGAACAATAAATTTACCAATAGATTTATACGCGCTGTAGATCAACAGTTGCCTGCACACAAGCTGATCTCTTTGTTGAAAACATAAACATCCTTTGTATGATTTAAGCGCAACCTCCATTAAAATAACAGTGCGATAAATGATGCTTATGGTACACAGACTGGCTCAATGATGCGTCATTTGAAATAACAGGTAAGCGCTGGTAGAATGTAGCCTACTGAAAAACTAGACAGTTAAGCTGGAGTAATTTTTATGAGCCTCTCAAACTTTGTGGATTACTGCAAGCGGTACTGATGGAGTTAAAGCTTTGTTAGGGGATGGGGAAATAAACTACAGTACATAAGCATATCTAAGAAAGCAAAGCGTCAGTGCGCACACCAGTTTTTTTAAACCCCATCAAGAAATGAAGGTGTTTTCACATGTAACGGCTACAGCACGTCTGTCTCTCCTTAGAAAATGTCAGCCAATAAATTTATGGTGCAAACTGACCAAATTGGGGGTCAGAAATATTCGATCTTCAAAAAATCACAAAACAAACTTAATGAACTCCAAAACCAAATATCATACCACCCATAAATTTTTTCTGATTGCCCTAATGCTGCTGCATCAACTACAAAGCCACAAACAGAAAAGCAAAAAACACTTGACATAACTACTTCATAGGCTGCATTCTTTTACTTTTAAAATTTGTAATCAAGTAACGATAGCTTCATTGCAGCGTATTTAAACGTTTCAATACAGCTTAGACAAAGATTGATACCAAATAACTACAGCTTAGGCCACATATACCAATAGATCATCTGGGATTGAATAATAAGGATCTTTGGTAAAAGAAAGAGTGCAGTAGACTTGGGGTTTTCAAAGTGGGAATTACAACACCTCAGCTGGTCGAAAACTTTGTCAGGGGCGCAGGGAAAATCAAATAATAATACAGGTCAAACCCGATTATCCGCAATGCTCGGGGGACACAGAATTCGTTCGGATAATTGAGTTTTCGGATAATCAATTTTTTCTGTCAAACGCAAAAAATCGCGGTGTAGATTTTCTTACAGATAATTGAAATTTCGGATAATCGCGTTTGACCTGTTGTTGTGTTTCGTTGATCACAAGGAAAAGGGATCGTTAAGTTTAAAGTGGGCAAAGTCAATATCAAAAAAACGGCTTGAGCTTTAGATTTGGGAAAAACAAACGGTTTCAAGTAGTTTTGCAAAAAAAGGTCTTTAACTTTAAATGGGCAAATTCAGTGAACTAGTGACCTAAAAATGGCTTGAACTACGAGTGGAAAAAAGATTTTTAAATTGAAATGGGCAAAGATTGGAGTTGAGGAGGACCCCGCAAGTATTCTTATGTTTTACAAAGGGCGCCAAATGAAAAAAAATTTGGGAACCATTGCAATAGGTCATATCCTACCACAACGCGCAAAAATTTTAATTAAAAGAGTAGAAAAGACTTGGAAAAATTGTAGATTAAAACCCAATGTTCACTAAGCATGGTTAATCTGAGGTTTCTCAACGCTTTTCTTTTAGAGGACATCCTTATTTTTTTCAAAAAAAAGCAATCGTACGTCGCAGGCTAACAAAGTCATGCAAAAATGCCCAGATATCCTTTGCAGCGTTTAAATTCCAACACAAAACTCGCAGAAAAGGACTTTATAAGTTATGATATAATTTTGGAAATTCATGCAAATTTTTTCAGTAAAAATTCATTATTTCGGAGACTTTGGCAATTAGAAAACAATGCAATATCAAAAATTTTTTTGAAAATAGCTTGAAAAAGAAAGCGGTAGAGCAGGGTAGTGCAGGGCGGAGCGGTGGTAGCCAAAGAAAGTTGTCGAAGTAGTCAAACTTTAGGTATGATCTTTATATAGAAACCCAACAAAATTACACTTGACAACTTATTCAATCAAAGATAAGGCTTTAATAAAGATTTGGACCGCAGTTGTTCTTTATGCCTTATGACTACGCTCTGATCGATACACAAGCCAATTTATTTGCTGTGTGCATACACCCAGAGGCGGACTAACAGTAGACGGGTCTCTAAAGTTGTCTAGTTGCGGTTTCTTTCAGCAAAATAAACATCCCAGGTGGTATGACACGTGACATTCCACCACGCGAAGCATAATTTCGTAAACTGCAAGTACATGAACAAATTTTTTGAGTTTTGAATGGTCCAAACTAGAGCGTGCTAACTACGAACCGCTAGACATATCCCTGGATCTGCGGAAGATAGTGACTTCCCGCCAGCGTAAACAGATTGATCATCCAAATAAAAGATTTTCAATTTAAAATTTCGCCATTTTGAAGTTGATTTCAAAAAAATGTAGGTCTTGGAAATGGTCCGCGCTTAACCTGCAATATCATCCGGTTGAGTGAAATTGCCCTCCTGCATAAAGTTTGCACAGCCCCAATGTAAACAAAGCAGTCTAATATTAGCTTCTTAAGTTAAATTTTGGGAATGATTTCAAGATATCATAATTACAAAAACAAGAGCTTAATTAAAGCCTTCTTAAAACGAGATATGCAAAACCGCAAAAATCGAGATTTGAACCCGCGCTTGCCTTCTACAAACAAGGGTCAAATCAACCGTTGCAACAGAACTTAGGCTATCTTCCTGGCAGCATTTTATTTGCCCTATTTTAACTATTGGCATCCTTAAAGTTAACAAACTTTTGTCCGTTAAATTCAGCAAGTGCTTAGAAGGATATCAAAGTCGTTGGAGGGCGCCAGGTGACAGATGCGCATTTTCATAACTAAGCCATTAAATATTAGGTCCACTACTTACGATTTTTTGAAATTGTTGACAAATTTGTAAGAGAGAAACCCTCTGACTGGGCACTTGTTGCCTGGTCCTGGCATAAACGCCGCCAGGCAAAGAGCAAAACTAACCCAAACTCAAGCATTCACAATTAACTGATTAGCCTACAATAGCAAAGCCCCCATCAGCAACGTCGAGATTGAGAACATCGGTTCCGCCGGCTTCATCCAACTGATATTTGAAAGAACAGTAATAAAAAGTTAATGTTTTTGACATAGCCAATTATCGATGCAAAATCAACGGTACCATTTTTTTCAGGAAATCAATTAAGCCTAAAGACAACATTATAGGAGATTACGCGTAGCCGTTATATTTTCCCACGTTTCCCAAGTTTCTGGCTGCGTTTGCTTGCCCAGCTTGATACTTACGAGCTGGGCATGCTCACAATTGAAACAGCAAGCGATTAAAAAAATTTTTACTTGTTCATTTGATGAAGTGCATGGAAGAACAATTAATGATTATGTAGTAGGGGGAAAAGGGCCTATTGACTTGACTATTGAGTCCCAACTGAACCAATCAGGCATTACAACGTGGTGTGCATTATCCATCGAAGGTGTACATCGGACCCTTGTTCTTTGATGAAACTGTTACTGGAGACAATTATATGGAAATGCTTTGTGAAGCGGTGGTGCTACAACTCAGAACCAAGGCTAACTTTGATGAGCAGCACTTCCAGCAAAATGGAGCATCTTCACATTATGCGAGGACAGGAAGAGAATATCTTGCCCAAGCACTTCCACAGCGTTGGTTTCGAAGGTGGGGCAATACTAAATGGCAACCCCGTTCATGTGACCTGACACGAACGGATTTCTTTTTTGGGGTGTAGTCAAGAGTTAATAAGAAAAATCCCTTCACAGTAAACAAACTGAAAGATTACATTTTAAATGTATTCACTGAAATTGATGTAGATAGGAATTTGTGTCGCACTGTGTGTCAGAGTATTTTAGAAAGATATTGTTACAGACAAAACCCATTTGTGAAAATTTCAATTAAAACTGATTCTCGACCTAGTAAAACTGCAAGGCTCTTTCTACATCAACCAAATATAGCTGCTGGTGACCTACATTTATAATTCGTGTCTTTGTGCTGTTAGCAATTCTAAGAAATAATATCTAGGGCAGCCAATCCTATGAAGTTTTCATTGCCTACTTCCACGTGCTCGCGTGAGAAAGTCGTAGATTTGCAGCATTATAAAACTGCGGCACCTCAGTCATTTCATCTCTTTTTCAAAATCAAAATATGGTCGAAGTGTAAATCTCTGCTATAAAGTTTAAATCGTTTCGGGAAGTCGCATACAGTCAGTAAGTGTATATATTTTATTCTGCCGAATTTATTGCTAACAACGAGTGCTTATCGTTACCTTGTCATGGAATTCTTGTTAATTAATTTATGATGAAATCAAACTATAATAGTATCAGTAATAATACCGTGTATCTATTGCGGCAAATCTCGCTAAATCTCATTCAAAAGGCCATAAGCTTAACTGTGTGTAAAGTAAAGCACTTCTCCATAATCCTCTTGCATAATTATTATTATTTATCGTCGTACCGTTAAAGCTTAATGCCATCGCTATTTGCTACTTTTACACCAGCATTACCGGAATTCGCAACTACCTAGATTTACCAAGCGCCCAATTGAAGCACGCGTTGTTTGGTAAGTAAAACTCTTAACACAGCTTTTTAATTGAAATGAAAAAACCACAGACTGTGTTATATTGTTGAAGAACAAAGCAAAACAAAAAAAAAGACAAGCAAACAAACGGGAAATACACGTTTTTATGAGTTGCACGTTTTACGCTGTTTAGTCTGACATTTACCACATACAGTTTTTTTGCAAATCACGCAAATATCTGTTGTTCTGTTTCTGCAGTCTTTGCCAGAGCAAGTTTTGCGATTTTTAGGTGTTGGAGCACTCAGTGCAACAACTGCACTGCTTTCATTTTGTAGCCTTTTGCTTGGAGTGCCCCCCGTCAGTTCTTCGCTAACTTTCTGTCTGAATATTCAGCGGCTTATGCTGGAATTACAAACGTGCTTGTAAATAATCCAGCTATTTATGAGTGCCATGTCTATTACATCATAAAACACATGGATTGGCCAGCGTCTGCTTTCAGCTTTCACAGAGTAGCATCTTGACATTTGGTCAAGAACATCGACTCCCTCCTTAGTTTTGTTGTAAAAAAGTACTGTTTCGGGTTATTCTCCGACGGAATAGCGACATTTGGGTGCAATGAACTTAGTATGTTTACGGATTTTGAATTCTCGCACTAATACGTAGCTATAGTAACGTAGCAACAGCAGCATTTGCTAACTTGACAATGGTGGTGTCATGTAGGTTGCAAGTTTCTTGCATATTGTTTGGTACTTCCCTTCGGTTCGATCAGATCGTACAAACAAGGCTGAAGCCTTGTTTTGACAGCCGCAAACAAAGATCTAAGGATGTGAAGTAGTTGTCACTGGTTACCTTGTGACCATTCTTGAACAAGCGCATCATAAGTTTCATCACTACGTCAGTTGACATGCTCACATCACCAATCCTGCTTTCATCTTTTCCTACATATGGGGAACCGTTGAATAAATATTTTGTTTCAACAGCAACGGCCATCCAGAATTTTATCCCAAATTTATCGGGTTTGTTGGCCATGTATAGTATAAACTTGCACCGTGCCTGACACGGGAGTAGCTGCTCATCAACAGTAATATTTTCATTAGACCTGAATGCCTTCTGACAATTTTCAATCAAAGGATTCCACAAAGATGGAGCTAAACAAAATTTATCCTTTTCTAGATTTCGTCTTCTTTCAGACTTCATGTCGAATCGTAGGTATTTCATAATCTCAAGAAATCTGTGACGAAGCATAGTTTTGCTAAACAAGGCACATCCCAACAATCTATTCCAAATGCTGAGGATGGGTAATGTTCGACCACCAATAGCTCCTCAGGTAATGATAAGACCAAGAAACTTCTCCAACTCATCCAAAGATATCCTCCTGTTAGGATTACCCGTAACTCATTGGGCTTCAGCAATAGTACATTTTTAAATGTTTCTCAGCATAGGCTCGTTGAAAAGAATCCGGAACGACAAGAGAGGACTATAAGAAATGATGCGAGAGACAGCATACGCAGTGGGATCTGGTCGAATTCTCATTATATTTTGCTGCTGCAAGCGCCCACTAACAGCTTGATTTGGCGCTAAAGTCAGCCAACATGATCCATCTTTATCCAGAAAAGATCTGGTCATCATCTTCTTCCTCAGCTTCAGTGTTCACGTTATTTGGAGAAACAGCGGCTCCAGAATCTAATTCATCTTCATTATTTGAATCAGAGGATTTCTCGTCAGATAAAGCTCCTTGTACTACCTCATTTTCCACATCATTCATATCATCATCAGACTGTTCCCCGTCGGAACAATCTGACGAAATATCTCGCAGCAATCCTAAAGCTTAAGTAGTAGTAAATCTACGCGACATTTTTTCCTTGAAAAACAAAATAATATTATCTCACAAATGCTATTGAAAAGCTATAATGATCAACTAAAATTCAACAAATCATAAATCTACTTCTGTTTGAACCAATTACATCCCTCCCTCTGCAGTACCATACTCGTGGTGTAAATCTTCAGTACGTAGCTTCTGCACACTGACAAAGAGCTACAGTTTGCGAATGCAAGCTACATGATGCCATTATTTCACAATATGACCGCAAAAACTTTGTCAAACAAAAATAAGGTTATCTAGGGTAATCCGCCAAAGTAATCTCACAACAGCAGCGTCGTTTACACTTTTCAGCATTAGATTGCCTGCAGCGTCAATTGACCCGCTTGGTAATTGTAGGTAGGTTTGAGTTTACTTCTGTGACGGATGACAAAAACTTTCAGAAACTTTAACAGATTGTTGCATCCACGAAAAAACAAAAGGAAAAAAGTTTCAATAAAAAATACGGTGCATGTTTCAAGCAACAAAGCTTTGAAAATAAAAAACGTCAATTGACGCGCTTGGTAGTCCTAGTGTTAATCATTCTGCTCTACTTATATTTGCATCCAAATTAAGTGTGAGGTTTGGCTATTTGTTTAGTTATTCTAGAAAACCTGTCGCAGTATCGACGCCATTCCTACATAATCGATCGCATTTTTTCGCGTTTGAATAAATTTGATTCCATCATCAAGAGTGTCTTTTGATACCGCAATTGAGTTTGCGCTGTGCGCTAAGACCTTCCCCCAAATCGTGCGACTGGGATATTAGCAGTTGCAGATATGATGACTGATGGAAGGTTGAAGGTGACATTTTGAGCACTTGAAAGATCAAATGTTCAATGCAAAATGTCTAACATGTAAGTAAATATCGAATAAATGTAAAATGTCTAAGTGTTCACTGTAACCCAACTTGGCCTACTCTGCATAGCTTGACACAAATATTTTGTAGCTAGCGATAAAACAAAGCTAACTTTACCCCATTTTCTTAGGAAAATCACCAATTCTTTTGCTTGGTGTAGGGTACTTTTTGTTTATTAAGAGACTTTATTTTTAAATGAATCTATTTAAAAATTTTCATAGAAAGCGCCAAACAACTCAATTTTTCAACAGCAAAAACTGCAATTTTGCAAAACCCAGCCACTGAAATTTTGAATGTTTTTGACCAGTAAACCACTTCCAAAATTTTTGGAGACACAATTTTAGATAAATTTTTTCAAAAATTTTTAATGGAATGAAACATATTTAAACCAAAAACACCTCAACAGTCTGTTTCACGTAGGCCGCTGTCAAGAGGTAAATCTTATTCAGATTAAATTTTTCGAAAATTTATATAGACAATGCCAAAGAATTATGTTTGAGAGAAAAATAGTCAAAATGTACCAAACAATTCACTTTTTCCAATAATTGCAAGTTTCTTAGAACTAGCAGGAGAATTCGTCAACTAAATATGGAAAGTGATGTATGGCAACCAATTTTTGACCAGCCATTATAGACAAATCCTTAGTCCTAACTAATTACAGTTACATATCGCTGCAAAACTAATTTCTTCGGCTTTCAAATCGTTCGTTCGTTCGTATGACAATCTCATCAGAAGTTGCAGTTCATCAGATATCGTTTGAGCATAGGGTTGTCAACATCGGTTAGGTTGCAGGGAGGTCCTATTGATTTGCAGTCATTGACAATGTGGTATGCAGTTTGGGGTTCTCCACATTGGCATAGATTGTCATTACCAAATCCCCATTTCACCATTGAGTCACCAAATTTTCCTATTCCGGTTCGCAATCTATTTAGTTGGACCCAGGCTTTTCGTGGGAGGCAGTGTCCTAGGGGTTTGTTTGACCAGTCTTGGATGTGTGGTTGCAGTTTATGTGGTATTGGTTCTTGCTGAGGGTCATAGCCTTGTAGTGATTCCAGAAATGGGCGAAGAGGTTTGCGAGATTTAAGCCTTTTGGGAGCGGTTTTGCTGTACAAGATGTTGTGTAGAAGATGGTCAGTGTTATCTGCTTTGTAGTATAAGCGTTGACAGAGTTTTTTCCGGCGACAGCTTGGTGGCTGTATTCCCGAGAGTGGTGGTAAAAAATTCACAGGGGTGGGGCGGATGCAGCCAGAGACGATTCGCATTGCTTCGTTTAATGGTACGTCTAGTGTTTTTGTGTGGGTGCTTTGGCACCAGACAGGGGCACAATACTCAGCTGGTGCAAATACAAGTGCTGTAGTGGAGGTTCGCAAAGTGTCAAATGAGGTACCCCAGTTAGTTCCCGACAGTTTTTTCACCAGTGCCACTCGGGAAGACACTTTTTGTTTTAGTTTGTGCAAATGGTTTTTGTATGTGAGGCTCCGATCCAGGGTGATTCCAAGGTATGTAGGATATCGCTCACAGTTCAGGATTGTGTTGGGGTCCAAGGTAACTTTAATGGATTTCGAAGCCAGATGGTTCTTAAGGTGGAACAGTGATGACACCGTTTTTGATTGAGAAAGCTTTAAGTGCCAGTCATGTAGGTACTGGCATATTGTCTTCATGTCATTAGATAAGTGTTCTTCGACTTTGGCAATACTTGATGCAGAATAGGTGATTGCTACGTCGTCTGCATACATGAAGCAGTTGCCAGATGTTTTCGGGAAATCAGCTGTGTAGATGTTATATAGAGTAGGGGCCAGAACGGATCCTTGGGCAACGCCATTTTTCAATCTAAAAGACCGGCTTTTTTGTCCATCACTTGTGAACAGGGTGAAGGACCTAGTGTACAGTAATTCCATTATGAAATTAATTAGGTGGTTAGAGGTAAGCATTCGTTGAAGTTTCACACGCAAGCCCTGATGCCAGACTGTATCATAGGCAGCGGTGAGGTCAATGAACACAGATCCCATTATTTCTTTTTTGTCAAATGCATCCTCGATTGTTTCAGTAAGTTTAGCCACTTGGTCAACAGTGCTGCGACCCTTTCGAAATCCTGCCTGTTCTTTGGGTAATAGCTTGTCTATTACGGGTTCAATTCGTGTTAAGAGTATTCGTTCAAGCAGTTTGTATGTTGTGCACAGTAGGGAAATTGGGCGGTAGCTTCGAGGAGAGGTTTCAGGTTTGCCTGGTTTGAGAATACTAATAACATTAGCGTGACGCCACTGCTTTGGGATCCGTATATGGCGATAACATATATTTAGAAATTCATTTAGCCAATGTACCAGTTTGGTTCCGCAATTCTTAATAAACTCATTATGGATGCCGTCTGGACCCGGTGCTTTGCCTAACTTCAGTAATTTAATTGCAGATAATACCTCAAAAGTTGTGATGTCGTTTTCTAAGTGATGATGATCTGAGTGGGTGTTTCTGTTTTTTAGTTCGTCTGATTCTTTTAGGATCGCTTTCGTAAATTTTCTGTTTGCGTTGGGGTATCTTCCATTGTCTTGCAGTTGTTTTGCAAGTTGGTTTGGTGGTACAGGGCACTTTTTGGGCGTTGTTTTCCTTCCTGTGATTTTGTTTAGGGTTCTCCAAGCCTTTCGTGATGAGTGCGTAAAATCTATGCTTGTAATAGTGTCTATCCATTGTTCGTGACGTTTGCTGTCAAGATAATCAAACAAGGCAGTTGCATACTTCTGTTGTTTGCTGGTTCCTTCAGATTGTAAGTATGTTTTGTATCGTTTCTCGCACTCCGTGTCCCAATTGGGTATGTATGACTTTCTGAAACCACGTGGGATGGAGTCCTTGGCAGCAGCTTTTAGTAGTGTTGTGAACTCAGAGTAGGCCAGGTTCAGGTTGTCCTTGGTTGGAGGTGGTAAGTTGTCTGCACATTTATCGGTTAACAACCTGAACTTGTCCCAATCCGCCTTGGGAAAATTCCATCGGGGTATGGGTCGACTCTTGACAAATGGTAAAATAGGAGGGGCAAATATGAGAGAGGGACGATGCTGAGATCTTGGAAAGGGGTTTAGTACCTCTCTTATTGGAATTGCACCATCTGCATTTGAGCAAAGAGTTAGATCAGGGTTTGTTCCTTTTTTCCACCTCGCAGAGAAAAAGGTTGGTGATTGTTTGGGGTCATATAGATTATGCAAGTTGTTAAGTGAGTACCAGTTGGCTAAGCGTACACCATTCTTATCTGAGTTTGAGTAACCCCAGATTTCATGTCGGCAGTTGAAATCACCAGAGATAATGCACGTGGGTTTTGTGTCCGGAAGTTGTAGGGTGTCTAATTCAGCAGCTGGGGGATGGTAAATGTTGATAATTTGAGTATTGTTGATTTCAATGCTAGTCCATTGTGTTGGGCTATTTTCCACTGAGCATCCAGTATTTGTAAACGAAATCGAGTTCCGAACAAAGGTGACAATTCCATGGTGTGCATGAGGTATGTCGTTAGCTCGGACGAAACCACTGAGTTTTAGGTTCTGAGAGTTATTTTGGTGGGTTTCTTGAACAAGCACAACCATTACGTTTTTTTCAATAGCAATTTTTTGGAGAACTTCTTTTTTAGGAGATGTCCAGCCTTCAATATTGATTTGAAGTATACTGAAAGAGAATTTGTTTGAGGTCGATTCATGGCCAGAATCAAACGATTCTCGTCCTAAAAAGGACGGTTTCTCTTGACTTGATGCTGGGCATCGTAGTTTTTCACAGCTCCTCGACGCAGTTACTTGTTGATTCATAAGCGTAATGAAAAGAGAAGAGATGAGATTGTCAAGTTGCTGCAAATTTCGCCAGTATAATAACTGCTCAGGGTGGACGACGGGAACGTAAAGCAGCTCCCACCCGGCTTTCAAATGACACTACATGTTAGTACCTTATCATAACCTTTATGTATCACACTTACCTTACCACTTTTTCTTCTTTGGGGGAGGGGTGTAAAAACTTACACTTTTGATGTTAAAGTTTAATGTTTTAAATCTAAAAACAAATACTAAAGGTACTTATTAGCTATATACTATCTTTATTGCCTTGAAATACTCTTCAACTTGTTGAGATTATTTTGAAAAATCGGTTGAGAAATGAGGTCACAAATCAGTTTTGGGTAATCGGATTTTGTAAAAAATTTTCATGTTGTGAAAAATTATTGTATGATGATTTCCAGAAGGAAAAGTGTTAATCATACCAGACAGCATTGTGACATCTTATGGTGCGTTTAAAGCGTGCAAGAGAAGAAGCATACTAAGAAAAGAATCGCTTGCTACACTGTCGATTCAGCTTAAATTGCTGTACAATTTTTTCAACAAAACCACCTTATTAATATCTTCCAAATAAACTATTAATCACATTTCTATAATCGGTACTGATATTGAGAAGATACAAAGAACATATTGTGCGATTACACATTACCTATGACGTCATTTTAGACCCCAAAAGAATAAAATTATATTTAAGGTTTTCCTTTTTCAAGAAATGCAAATTTGAAAAAATTATCTTGGCCAGAGCTACTCAACTAATTTTAACGAAGGTCCAGTTGAGAAATTCAGTATTTCCAGAGGTCCAGTAGAGTTTTTGATTTGCAATGATAAAAATGAAACTATCATTACCAGTAAATACAAAAAAATAATTGGATTTTCTCATAGTCTACACTAATCATCAAAATCAAAAATAATATAAGCTTATTGTGCTCTATTCTGCTAATTTTGTGAAAAAAGCGCATTTCTTATTTTTCGTCAGTTCTTAAAACTTGGTCCATAGAAGTTATACCAAAGTAAAGGCGGTGTGGGGGTGTTTGGCCCTGGTACCATACAGAAAGCAATCTTGTGTGGCAGTAAGATTTGCCAACACAATACCTAATTTATTTTCTTCAAAGCGGTGCTCAACGACATAAGTTAGTTCACTTGATCGGTTGTCCATTGGCCAAGCCTAAAACCAACTTTGCGGGTCAAAAACACGTTTTAGACGCCTCAAGAGTAATCGTTCGAAAAGCTTTAAGAAACGCTCAGCAGCGATATGGGCTGGAAGCTCTTTCGGTCATCAGCTGCATTGCCAGGTTTTGGCACCGAGATAACAGTGGCCAGTCGCAGTATTGTGACGATTGTTTGGTAGGTCACGCAGGCTGTGTGGAATTTTTAAAGCCATGTAACGCATGCACATGTGGGACCGCAGTGCCTCAGAATATATGCGGCAGAATATTGCCTGAGTTCTGAACGTTACCACACTTGATCAGTTTAATTGCAGAGGCAAATTTTGTGGACGAGCCAGGCATAACTGACAGATCTTTATCATTGGGAAATAGGTTTTCTCCTGTTTTCATGCTGATCATGCTGTTTGTTAGTCCTTTTAAAGATGCCGTTAGTCAACGCTAAGAATGTGCAGTTGCGCCGAAGGCGCAAATAATTCTTGATATTTTGTTTAAAAATAATTTGATATTGAGAATAAGTCAACAAAATTTGGTAAAAGGGGCATGGGCTTTTTTGCAATTCGTGGCTGCACGAACTGCTACTCACCCTGGAGTTTGAGGTCTAGTTTCAGCACTTGAAAAGTGCGGATTCGGACCACGGTCCGCCAGTTGAGTAGCCCTGATCTAGGCTGTAGCTATGAAGTTATGACAACGTTACGAACCTTCTTTGACACTCATCCTGGAAAATAATCAATCATGCCCAGTTTCATTCTCGCATGTTGACATACACACAAGCACACACACACACACACACACACACACACACACACACACACACACACACTCTCTCTCTCTCTCTCTCTCTCTTTCAAGCACAGAAATAATTGCGCTTTATAGTATTGATCAGGGGTGTGCAACCTTTTTTGCAGGCGGGCCAATTTGTGTCTTTTGAAAATTTCAAGGGCCAATTAAAAGTCGTTGGCTGTACAAGCTCAATTATGCTAACCAGCAGTGATTAGTGACAGCTTTGATGAGATATGGTAATGAAGTTTTTTTTGGAGATCACTGTGTTCACAGCTATAAACTTGCCAATAAATTTCCCAGTTTGGTCAGTGATGACCAGTCTTTTTTTTGAGATCAATATTTCGCCAAAATTTTATAAATTCAATTTTATCAAAACTTGCAGATTTCTTTCACTGGCCACAAAATTCTTCTGCAGGCTACAAAACTTTCACGTCGCGGGCCGCAGGTTACTCACCCTTGGTATTGAATATCAATTGATTATGAGTAGACTAATTTGTACCAACGCTTGCCTAAAAATGCACCATGTTAACATTTCACCAATCATTTTATCAAAGAATCGACGCTGTGACATACTCATAAAGCAAACAGAGCTCGCTTAAATACACAATTTGATTTGCTTTGGTTCTTGGGTTTTGAGGATTTACATTTACTGCTAAAGTTTGGTATTAAATTAATTACAGTGAGGCAAAACGCAGCGCAACACAAATGTAAATTTTGCAGATCCCTAAATTGTGGGGGTCACGGCTTTATAACCGTCTGCGCTCTCTTTAATTCGCCACTGCATATACCTTCTCTTATGGTGAACTTTAGTTAGAAAAGCGTGTTCTTGACTTTGATCATTAAGAGTTGCAAAATGTTAGTCTACATCTAGGTTTGTGGATCACGGTAGGTGTTATATGTAACCGGCTTTAGGCGAACTGATAATAAAATCAACTGCGTAGCATGTCAAAGCATTTCAAGCAAACAAAATCAAACGAAAAGTATTGTGCAAAACAAGAAATAAAAATTCTGTTTGGAAACTAAAGCCAGATCTGCTCCTGAAGTTTATAAAATACCAAAGCCAAAATTTTGTTTATTTCTAAAATATAACAAAAGTTTCGATTGTTCTTACGTTCTTTTTAATAAAAATATTTCAAAGCGTTCTTGTTCTCAGAAAATATTTAACATTCTTACTGAAATTTACTCCTTACTTCCAAATATTGTGTTAGTGCCGGACTACCGTATCCATAATCGAGGATTAAAGAGCACCACTGGTTAGAGATGAGCAGGGACAGGATTGGGATCCGGACTGACACGTTTTTCTACAAAGGCGGGTGGAGCGGGACTGGGATCTAGTGTTGGATCGGATCGGATCCGGATTGGCGAGATTGATATAATCATACTAATATTGTTACTATACTGAGTAGTTTCCCAAAGTTAATCAAAGAAATATTTTTAACAGCTCATGCTGTTATTTTATTATGATATGATAAAATGGATTTGGATAGGAATTGCAGGATTATGTCTTAAAACTATTTGTAACATAATAAAGGAGATCTCTGGAAATGCAAGTTCAATCACAATTGGAGTTGCTGCTATTTGGATCCACTGTAAACAATTTAAGATTATACAACCACAGTTTCAACAACCAAAAATGTTTTTGGTCTCATCGGTCAACGGAATATCAGTTTTGTCTATTTTGTTGGAATCGGATTAGATTATCATTTAAAAAAATTGTGCTGCACTAGGAGTCTGAAAAAACACAGTCCGCCAATCTCTAATACCGGAGGCGAAGAATATATTTATCAAGTTATAATGTGGAGGTGTGCAGATTAGATGTAATCAATGGCGCATCAGAAAGTTTGGCTGCATGGAGCCAAAAGAGCTTGCCATGTATTAAGAGATTAAAAAACATAGATGACTATTCCCAGATGCTGTATATAAACCTTGGATATGGCTAGGTTTACAATTAAGAGTAGCCTATATGGTGTAGATTCTGATACACAGATCCAGTTGTAGTTGTTTTACTAATTACAAGAAAGAATCCAATAACCTACAAGCATGTGCGTAAATTACGTTTTGTATTTCGTTGTTTTAATAGTGTGTTGCTTGAGTTGAGCTAATCAGCTAATTGTAGTGTATTTTATGTGGCACTAGTGTGTGTAGTCAATGCTGTGTTTATATTATGTGTTACTAAGAATCCACTAGGTTAGAGTAAACAGCTGTTGATGCATTTACATTACATGTCTTCTTGTGAAAAATATGATTTTTATTGTTGGTGTAACTAGTTTTATCTTATGACAAAACAAATTGGGTTAAACCAGCTTTAGATACACCATGCAATACCGGTACTAAATTAGATACTTCTAAAATGCAGAATTTTCTTGGACTTATCATACTCTAACTTGCTAACCCTAATCTCCAGTTTTGCTGAATTTTTGTGTTTCAGTAGTATTACATTCTCTGGAACCCTTTACAGCTTTACGTGGAATAGCCTACTGCATTTTATTACAGGCAGCAGATACCATACAATGCTGGCATTGTATTTTTAGCTTTTAACCAATAAGTACCAGTAAAGGATTGTTATTGGTTACATTTAAAACATAATGAAAACTTAGCTGCAATGGTTGTGCATCATCAGGTTATCTCTGCATCAGCCAATCATCACAACATGTTCTGTCAAGTGAAGTTATCAGAAACTTTTAATTGGTAGGAGTAATTTAGTGGTGAAGATTGAAATCTTTATCAAGATTTTGTTCATAACAGTTGGGTTATATATTGCTACAAATAAAAATGTCGTTAGCTGATGAGTTGTTGGCTGATCTTGAAGAAGCAGGATTAGAAGGTGAAGAAGTTCCAGTTGAAAACAAAAATGATAACGATTTGGATGAGATTGGAGATATTGATGATCTTGATGATACTGCTATGGACACTGGGCAATCAGGAATAGATCCAAACAGCATCAGAAGTGTGGCAAGGTAATCTTAAATAGTTGGTAATATGTTTACTTTGTAGTGATGTATTGAATTATGCATTACTTAACTAAAAAATTTAATAGTTTGCCATAATGAATCTATCAGTATATGGTTTTTATAGGCTTATTAAGAGCATTCCTTAACAATCAAAAGTTATTTTTAAAAAGTACATACATTTGTGGTATAATTTCGTGTATTGTAGAATCAATCTTCAATTTGTTTGATCAAAATTGTCTTAAATACTAGTAGGCCTTTTTTGAAGTTAGAATTGACCACAATTAACTGATCCACATTTACAAAAAGTCTCAGGTTTTTGGTACACATTTTTGCCGAGTCACAGAGACTGGGCCAAAAACCTGCAATATTTCATTTCATTTTTGACCCAGTTGCATATGTGGTGTAAGAGACCAAAAGTGTGGGCATTTTTTAGGCTGTGCCTCAAACGTCTGCTTTTCAATACTCCATAGCTACATTTATACAGATATAACTTAACTAAAAGTTTGTAACCTTGTTTAATCCCCAAAACGTTGCAATTAACCAAATTGATGTTTTAATTTAGGAAGGTTAGCCTGTAGACAACAGCCAAAACAATTTTTAAAATATAAGTTATTGACCTAGCGTCCTTGTCTATGCGCTGTTCTAAGGGTAGGTTGCCTGTACTTCAGTAAACAGCATAACATCAAGTGTGTCAAGCAACTGCTAATTGTTTTTTAAATAAAGTATCAGGTTTTTGCAAAACAAGTAGCAAAAGGCAGAAAGATAATACATATGTCTTAAATTGTCTCATGCAATTGAAACTTCATAAAACCAATATATCTTTTAGAATTTTGCTATGATATAACATTGCAATAAAAATGCCTCCGTTTAGAAAAACGCTGTTTATTACAACAAAATAGTATTTTCATAAATTCACTAAAAAAACAAAAAAGCCTGGATATTCAAGTACTATTTTAGACCTGTGAATGCAAATGTCAAAGCCTGTGGATTATTAGCCTTGCTCTCATTAAAAGCCCAAAGCTTTTTTTGGACATGTGGATTGCCTTGATGTTTTTAATGCTAGTCTCAGCCAAAACTCAAACTAACTGAAAAAATTAAAATGTTGTAGCTAAAAAAGAAAAAGACTGTTTACCAACGGGGTGGCGTGGTGGTTGGAGTGTTTGCTGGGCAGATGACCCAACCTGGGTTCAATTTTCCTATAGAGTCAAATAAAAAACTCTGAAAATGATATTTGCAGCTGCCTGTGGCACAAAAAAGGAACTGTAGCGTAGAAAAAAGCTGGAAAGTTTGATTCTGGTGTCCTTGGTAAGGCACTTAGTGGGATACCACTGTCTTTATATGGCCGACTGGTGGTGGTCAATCAGTTAAGTCATTGCTGTGGCTCAGTCTGACAAAAGAGTAGTTGATAGAACAGGACTGAAGGAATCGTAATTTCCCGATATTCACCTGTCACATGGCTCTAAAGTGATTTTAACTTATTTTAAGTCTTAATGTAAGCATTTGCAATATAAATCAGTTAAGAAGATGTTCAACGCATTCTCTGTGTTTCTGTCGCAGGTTAATCAGTACAGATCAATTTAAGGAGGTTGTTAAAGGCATAGAAGAATACAGTCAAAAAGAAGAGCAAAGTACGCTGACAGGAATGATAGAAGCACATCCTGAATACAAATTGATAGTGAATTCAAACAATTTAACAATGGAAATCGACAATGAAATCAATATTATTCATAAGTTTTGTAGGTAAGGTAATTTTTGTTGTCATTTCAAATTGTGAAAGTATCTTCCTCTTTGTGATTATGCCATCATAACACTGTTTTACTGAACGTATTCAACTTTGAATTTTAGAAGAAGAAAGAGCATGAGGGAATGCAAAACAACCTTATGGTCTTTGAGTAAGCATTGTCGTTACCGCAACCTATATCCTGTTGCATTCAGTGCTAGAGGCCATGTCTCACTCTCAATGTGATTTGGTTTCAAACTTTTTTACTTTAGTGCTGCATTTAGAATTTCCGAGTTAAATGTATGCTTTGTGCCCAAGAACTTAACCTGTTTTCAGAGACCATTACTCCAAGAGATTTCCCGAGTTGGACTCACTTGTTCCCACTCCCCTTGAATACATAAGAACAATCAAAGAACTGGGCAACGATTTAGAAAAATATAAAAACAATGAAGTTCTTCAAGAGGTACAATGCTATGTCTATTATTTTAAAACCAGCTTACTGTTGTCATTTTGTATTTTTGGGTAGCTATGCTTAAAGAAGAGGCATTGATATCACCGTTTAACACATTGTGAAATTCTCATTACAATTAACATTCCTGAATTAACACAAAAAGACACACGAACATTTATGCGAGATGAACAGTCTGGTACAATAGTTATTGACTCCTGTAGTCATAGCATTGTCATTAATGGTTAAGCTCTCTAGTTGTTAGTGGTACACAATAAGTCGGCATCGGGTGCAAAACTACAAATCTCAAGCATTCTTGTCATGCACAAAGTTCAAAAAACTGGCAATGGCAAATCTGCTGGGTTATCTCTAGATTATTTGTACTTGTGTGCATAAGTACCCATTTGGTGTTTCATATCTCCCCCACTGGGGCAGCTATAACTATATTTTAATCTCAGCTTAAGCTCTGGAATTGTTATTATTTGCTATGATTTTTGCGAGCAACTGGATTGGACCTGTTTGAGTCCTCAGTGCTTGCAGCAGAAACACTCACAGTTCCGAGTGTTGACAATTACTCACAATTTGCTCTTTATATAACTGTAACGATATTTTCCATGGCTGAGGAATACAAAAGAGATGCCTTGCCTATCTTCCAAGATCAGATATAAGGTTGACTAAAACTTATTAGTCAAGATGATGTTTTCAGTTTTGTTCCATGATATCATTTATGTAAGCCCAGTTCCTTTGAACATTTTAATGCTTTATCTGAATTTTGTCTTCAACAGTTTGAGAGTCTTGTTAACTATTTACTAAAAGCTGTACTACCTACTGCACTGTCCTACCAGTTAATTGTGAATTCATAACTTTGGTATTGTTTGTTTTGTGTTTTGCTCTTTGGTCATGAAAATTGTGATTATACGCGTCGAACCCAATCTCATCAAGTTTAATTTTATGAAGACTAACTCAGGGTGTCAAACTCATTTAGTGCTGTGGGCTGCATTTACATACCTGGATTTTATGCTGGCTGGACTTCGTTGTAAAAAAATTTAACCAGGTCAGAATATATATACAGGGTGGTTGAAAAGTAACTAGGCATTAAAAGTTAGTAATGAATTCCTAATTTTTGCTTTAAACTCATTAAAAGCTCATGATGTATGTTCAATATTATATGGAAAATTCAGTTGCATACAAAAAATGACTTGAATATACTAAATAGTCATATTTCAACATAAACCCCTATTATGGCCTGTCACCACTCATATTTCACCGTAAACACCATGCCAGTCCAGCGCTAATTCTCCTTATTCCATTCTGCAGTCACAAGGATTCCACTGAAGATAATTTAATGTCTTGTGCAACACAGGGAGTATTTTGTGTCTTTTTAATCCACTTTCACGAGCAGCTTGATGTGTTGATTTTTGCTGGCCGCGCACAAACATTTCCTGCACTGTTTTCTACCTTCTCCACTGATCGACTTGTAGATGAACGCTCGATCTTTTTTTTATCATTCACAGAGCCAGTGTTCATAAACTTTGCACGACAACCTTCAATTGTCTCTGGACGTAGTGTTTCATGCTTACCTTTACATGCACCCTACCATCTCTGCATCAGAACAATGAAATTCTTCACTTCATTAACGTGCTGCAATTTCGGCTCGCCCCTGAATGGTCAAAGGGACTAGTCATTTTTGAAAATGCTACCACATTCCGTAAATAACATAAACACACTCCACTAAATCTGAAAAATAAGTAATCCTTATTAATGTGTCTCACGTAAAACGATTATGGTGTGAACTTTAGGGATAATAATAAGATCACAAGCAATTTTTAATGGCTAGTTACTTTTCAACCACCATGCATATATCCTTTTTTTTGGAGATCAGTGCTTTCAATAGGAATTTTCTCGCGGTTTTCACTCACAGCTACTTGAAGAGCATTTTGTTTTGAAAATAATGTTCTCATCATGGAGATTGTCGCTTTTTTCACTTTATTACAACTTGAAGATTTATTTTCTTTCGGAAAACAATTTTCGAAGACCAAATTCGGAGGACAGTATTTGCACTGTGCCACAAAATCCTTGCACGGGCCACAGAGTATTACATCGCTGGCCAGATTTGGCCTGTTGACCGCTAGTTTGACGCCTCTACTGTAATATGTCCAGTATTTTTTTTCACGCTATAAATCCCACATTTTGTCATATCTGATCATATCTTTTAAACTAAATTTTACGTGGCTGACGACTGATTTTTGATTGATTTTCAAACATTTTAAATTGTAAACCTTGCACCTAATTGGCAAAGCAGCATACGGGCGTAAGGGGCATTAACAACCCATTAAAATGAATATGCCAGGAAACAACAATGAGTATGCCACCCAACCAATCTAGACGAGACCATATGCTGCTTTGCCAATTAGGTGCAAGGTTTACAATTTCCATCTTTGCCTATAATTTTCAAACATTTTAAATATTAATTTAACAGGTTATGTCTAATGCAACCATTATGGTGATCAGTGTAACAGCTTCTACAACACAAGGACAATTATTGAGTGAAGAAGAATTAGAGCGAATATTTGAAGCCTGCAACATGGCTGAGGAACTCCTGGCTGCTAAACTGAAAATTCTAACTTACGTTGAATCACGCATGGCTTTTATTGCGCCAAATGTTACAGCGATCATAGGTAAGGTTGACATTGATCGTAAGTTTTTGCGCTTTTATGACAGCGGTCTGTGTTTCCAGGTGCATCGGTTGCTGCAAAGATTATGGGGGTTGCTGGTGGCCTGGTTGCTCTTACAAAAATGCCTGCGTGCAACATTATGCTGCTCGGGTCGCAAAAGCGAACCTTATCTGGGTTTTCTAGCACAGCTATCAATCCACACACAGGTGCTTACGAAGTTGTGTTAAAAATGTTGTTCCACGTAATTTTAAATTCCAATGGAGCTTAAGCAGTGCAGTTTATACTGCGTACTGGACAAATGTGTGCCTGAGAACTATTGCTTTCTTTACCCTAGATAGTTGCTGTTGTGGAGCCAGCAAGCGGCTACGTGCCCAGACCATTGAGAGCCATTGCACTCTTCAGCAGTGACTGAATCCTTCGCATTACCCTGTTGCTGAGCGTCAAGTAGAAGGTTTTTGAAGACATTTTAAAGTCTTTGACATGACTCGGCAAGGGAATTGAAGCCTGGCCTATCGGTTGCGAAGCGTTCATTCTCACCACCGCCAGGTGCCGAATAATGTGAATATGTTGTAAACGAAATAAACTGATCAGCCGTTTTCGACTTGAGTTTGTACTGCTGAAGTACATTGTGCAACTGCAGTGCCCGTTACAGCTTTATGGTGTGCTCAAAACCGGCATGTATCTCTCGTACTTCCCTGTTTACCATCAAGATTAACTCGGTGCTGTTGCAGGTTTCATCTATTACAGTGATTTAGTGCAAATGATGCCTCCAGATCTGAGACGTAAAGCTGCAAGATTGATCGCTTCAAAGGTGAGAATGATTGGATTACTCTTACCTTTGTTTCGTATTGAAAAACTCAAACTTGCTGGTAGTAATATTTCGACGTGGTAGAAGATTGTATTTTTCTCGCATTGGTTACTCAGTCTACAACAAACTAATTAAGGAACGTGGTCAATTAGTCATCTAACGAAGCTGTTCAGCAATAAACAGTTGATATTTTCAAGTATGCTTTGTTTGATTTGACCTCACAGGTCTTATTTCATAGATAACGTTGGCAGCGAGAGTAGATAGTTTTCATCAAAACCCAGACGGAAAAGTAGGTTATGATTTGTTGGATGAAATTGAAGCGAAGTTTGAAAAATGGCAGGAACCTCCTCCCGTAAAACAGGTATGGTTTGTGTGGTCGGCATTTGGTATTTTTCCACCTTTTTCTAAGGCTTAGACGCGCTAATTCCATTTTTCCTGGAACGACACAGCATTTTAAATTTCTGGCGCCCATTCTAACGAGTATCATTGGTGCTTTTGTGGCGTTTGAACCCCAGACCTATCGTTTTAGAGTTAGGCACTATTTCCAGTACACCATGGATTGTTGGCGTTGGTCATTTTGTTTTCAGAATTTGGAATTTCTGGGTATTCTGCGGCTGACCGCTTAGTGCATTACGTGCTTGATGATGAGAGCTAATCATTGCTTTTGTATGAGACGTGAACCAAGGCCCCCTAGAAAAAACAAGTTTTTCAATTGGATTTTGACGTCATCACAGTTGCTTTCACTTCTACAGAATTTTCGCAGTATTGGCTACATCCTCGATAGATACGCTGACAGTTTAGTTTGGAAAGAGGCTCGAAAACATGTGTAGTGTGTATTTTAGTTCCAATTAGATGCCAGAAAATGAGTAGAGATGTGCGGTAGGCTACCAACATATTATAGTTTTAATGCGACACCAGAAAACATGTGAAGATATATTGGTACCTGTGCCAGTATATATTAGCTCTAGGAAAAGGCCAGAAATAAAGTCCAAATGTGAGGTGTCAGCATATTTTAATTCTATATGGAGCCAGAACAGTAAGCAGGTTAGATGTGTAGCATCGGTATATTTGGGTTTCAATAGAAGGTCAGAAAAAGTGAAAATGTGCTGAACTATTATTTCAGTTCTAATTGGAGGCCAGACCACAAATACAGGTTAGCGACCGTGACGCCGCGTAAGGGAGGAGGGTAGCTCCCCGTTGATTAAGTAAACCTACAGGGGGTTCTCAACTTACGACGTTGATCCGTTCTTAAGACGCGGTGTAACCCGAATTTCAGTGTAAGTCAGAACATCATAAATAAATTACTCTATACGTACTGTACTGCAAAGTATTGTACTATAATAAAATGTAAAAAAAGTACTTTATCAGAAAAAGAAAAAACAATTCCATACCACTTGGATTAAAGTAAATATTAATAAGATGGTGGAGAAGCTGGAATAGTAGAGGCAGCTGAGGTAGACAGCAGAGGTTCTGTAGCAATAGAGGCAGATGATGTAAAGGGTTGTTGCCTGTAATGCCATAGCAATTGTCCTTCTGAGGTAGTAGGCCTTGAACGAAGCAATTACTCCTAGGTCCATAGGCTGTAAAAGGGCCGTGGTATTAGGTGGAAGGTAAACCACCTTGACATCAGGGTAAAAGTCTTCCAGCTGGGCAGGGTGTCCAGCGGCATTTTTCATTTTATGGGGCGCGTTCGTAACCTCGAATCAGCGTAAGTCGGGACCGTCGTAACCCGAGGACTCCGTGTATTTGGTTGTAAATGGAGTCGTTTTGTAGTTATATTTCCCGACCCCACCATTTTAATATAAAATTAAATGGAATAGCGATACGAAATCATTTGAAATTTCCAAAAATAGCTCAGTCTTTCGCCTCTGCTGATCTAAATTGGCGACCGCTCGTTGGCGAGTTGGTTATGCGAGTTGTTACGTCACAGTTTCGCCCACCCAAAAATTTTGAAAATCCGGAGCCTATGGTGAGTGGTACTTTTATGCTTGGTTCTAATGATAACAAACACGAATGTGCGATACGGGTATTTTAGTAGTGAGACCAGAAAAAAAAGTAGGTTACACATGTGAGTATCGATTTTGCAGTTTACAGCTCTAGTTGTGAGAAAGGCAAGAAAAGATCAGAAACAAAGATTGTTGCGTTGCAGTAGACATTAGTGTTAGCCCAACAAGATTCTTCATTTACCATTTTATTTTTTGTCATTTGTCCCTATTGAGGACAGTGCTTAGTGCTTGCTGTGTTCTTAACTCTAAAGGAAACAGCAGCAAAGTGCTACAGTTAACAATTGTGGATTCCTCAAGACGGGGGCTGCAAAAGAAATAGATTCATGCCATTATAAGAGATGACTTTGTTTTTGCTTCTATTTTTTTGCTGTATTTTATACGTGGTACTGTATTATACATGCATATATTATACATGGTATTGCTGCTTGCTTCATGCGATTATCCATTTTTTATGGCATATAGTTGAGTACGTTTCGTTCCTTATGATATCGTTTTGTCGGATTAAAATAAACATAGTAATTCTTTCGGGCCTCAGATCGAAAAATCTGGAGTTCGAAATTCTGTAAAAGCACCTTTAATTGTCTCTGGACGTAGTGTTTCATGCTTACATGTGCTAAGTTACTCCTGCAGAAAATTCGGTTTGAAAGGTAACGTGTAGCGGTAGACATACATTGAATCAACACGTCAGCCGGTGAAACGCAAGAAAGATCGTAGAATCGGCTAACAACATTGAACGCCTGAAAAGTTTTCTAGGAATTTGAAATCTGAGTCTTCCGTGTGTAGGTTTAAATTCTTGCTTACAAGGAAAAGCGCCGAATTTATTTTGCAACCAACTATAATGAAGTCGAGAGAAAATCGTTTTTTAGTGAAAGACCTTGTGTAATTTAGTTGACTTTGTGTAAATTTTTTTAGTTTTTACTAGGTATGAAATGCAATTTTTTTACTAGGGCTACCTTTTTTTTAGACTTGAGGTGCGTCCAAAAATTATGGTTGCCACCTGGAGATGAATACGCTTAGTTGAAAGTGGAGTAAATTTTTGTAAAAAGGTTGCTTTGCCTTAGTGAAAAATGTGCTTGGGATTCCAAACGCTTTACAAACCTAATGAAGGGACGCCTTCTGCGTTTTGAAATCGTGAGACCTACCATGAAGTTAGTGTGTGCCCAAATTTGTTGCCGTTTTGTCGAAAGGTAGCTGGCCCAGTAAAGTCCGATCTCGTTTTACGAACCAGTGTGCTTATGCAGAATTCGTAAAGCGGTAATTCATTTCGCCTATGCCAAACCGGCTAATAGCTCCACCATTCATAGATGGATTGCGATGCGACTTTATATAGAATGACTTAGTATTCATTATAGGTAAAAGCTCTTCCAGCTCCTATCGATCCTCCTCGGAAGAAGAGAGGCGGCAGGAGGTACAGGAAGATGAAGGAGCGTCTGGGAATGACAGAGATGCATAAACAAGCCAATAGGATGACATTTGCGGAAATCGAAGACGACGCATACCAAGATAGTATTGGTTATTCATTGGGGCAATTGGGAAAGTCAGGAAGTGGAAGGATAAGAGCAGCACAGGTAATATCCTTTTTTACGTTAGTGTTCAATTAATTGTGAAAACTTTTAAGTGATAGTCAGCTTGATTTAGCTCGTGTTGATCAGTCAGTTGAAACGCTGAGTTTCAAGCAGCAAAGGATTACCACTCTCACATCGTACAGAATAGAAAAGCCATCAAAAAACCTTTGTTGGTATCTCCGGGCGGCTTGCGCAGATTTTGGGTTTGAATCCTATTTGAAGTCACCTTTTCACCGATGCTGCTGACATTTATGATTTTTTTATCGAAACTGAACTCATTTTTCAGAAGCATCTGCGGTCTACGTTGCATTCTTGTCCTTTTGTTACTTTTAATGGTTTGCTGATTAGTGTTCGCTGTGGGCTACCGCAGGTGGTTGGTTCTCATCGTGTATTGAATTCTTCATCCCACCGTTGCAGCGGCTAGAATACTGATTGCAACAATCAAACGCCGTTATTTATATGTTCCCCATTTAAACATTTTATGCACACTTGTTTTCATAGCTTTGTAGCCTAGGTATTGGCCTGGGAACTACGACTGTCTAAGTTATGTTTTTTCGTAGAAAGGTGATCTATGAGACCTACAAACTGATAAAGTTTGCTAGTTTAATGGGTTTGCCTTTGCGTAGTTTTTGACAGGTACTAGCTACAAATACATTGTTTCTAAAGGTGGATAATAAGACTCAAGTTCGTCTGTCCAAGACCTTGCAAACTAAACTTCAGAGAGCAAATCGAACTCCCGGTGGTTCCAGCACTGTTACGTGGGGAGGAAAAACCACAGTTAGAGATAGAGGATCCGGTATTGCGTCGTCTGTTGCTTTTACTCCTTTAAAAGGTAAGCCATTATGAGTGAGATATTTCTTAATAGGCTACGAGCTGTTACGATTTATTATGGGGTAGAAAGCTGTCTGCTTATGATGATTTACTTAATTTTGCATCAATCTCGGTTATTTATGTCATAGCATGGTGCACTTTTACTCCATCGCTGTGATAATGAGTTTTACTCCATGCTTCAGACTCCTTTCAATTGGTCTTGAAAGGGGTCTGAAGCATGGAACAAAATGGTTGGAAAAAAATAAAACACTCCTGTCTTGGTTTCATGTTTTCGGTACCTTGAATGATGTGAATAGTAAAAGTAAATTTAAAATTCAACGTAAAGGGCGATAGAAAATTCACCTAACTTCGAAAATTACGGAAATTTTAAGTTTACTTTTGTGATTTCTTGGTTGAGATCGGAAATGGCTGGTATACGAAGCTAGCAAGTTATTTTTGTTAATTTTTGCTCAGTAAAAGTTGACTTGGCTTTCTTGTAGCGTACATCTTCAGGCTATTGGTTAAATTTCACTTGTTAAATTGGACAATAGAATTGTTTCTGCTTAAATTATTAGAAATAGTATTGAATATTCTATGATCGTCAAAAAAACCCAGCTTTGTCTACCAGCTCGTTTTAGTCCACCTGCGGCCATTAATTTACGCGGTTTTATCCACAGGTATTGAAATCGTGAATCCAAATGCTGCCGAGAAAAAAGCGGAAGAGGAAGATGGCTGCAGCACATATTTTTCGAACGCAGCTAACTTCGTAAAGTTAAAGCCAAGGAATGTGATCGCTGGAACAAAGTAAAAACATCAAGTGAACAAAAGTGGTTGAAAGTTCGTGTGAATTGACAAAAAACTTGAACTGTTTGAGCATCAAGCTACGCGCAGCGTTTTTTTTAGCGGTCAAGGACAGTTAGCCAATGGTTTAAACTATCGATTTGTGGGGAATCGATCCACTACGGTTCAGCCACCGCACACCTACGCACAATTGAGGGCCACACCAGCGTATCTGTGCGTAGCCGTTTCCATTAAATGTAATATATTTCTTGTACGAAAATGAGTTTGCTAAAAAAAAATGCGAAAAACGGGGCTATTATATTCCAAAAAATGGGCCCATTATTATTGCACCATGGGAAATTTCTTATTCATTGCATTGATGTACGGTAAGCATTTTGCAAAAGCGAGCTAAAAGAAAACGGATCTACAACAGGGTACTTTTGTTGCAGAATCTGTTTATGTGCTTAGGATTTGTAATAAAATAACTTTAAAATGTTGTTGTTTACTCGTTTTCATTCTTGTTTGTTGTTTACCCCTCTTCATAGAAATAGGGGAAAGACGTGTAATATGAACCCCTTAAGAGAAAATTTTGATAACTCCGTAGCTTGACGTTATAGAAGTGCAATACTTTGGCATTATGCAGTCTTCGTACAACCCTACATCTCCTAATTTTATAAACTTGAAACACCTTTTACTACACGAGCAATTCTTAAATTTGGATTTTTCGGAAAGGGATTCATATTACGCAACCGCTTGTGTAATATGAATCCCCCTAGTGGGTATACGTTGAGACCTCCCTTGGGGTAGAATGTAAAAAATATGTAACCAATTTTTCCAAAGACCTATCTCAAGGGCTAGCATCTGCTATGTTTATAGCAAATATAACAAAGAAGCTTTACTTCTGATCAAAACATCCAATTACCTCATGTTAAAAATAACATCAGCCCATGCTGAAACACCAAAATATTTTTAATCGCATATAGCTTCAAAACTAAAAAAGTTCTGTCACTAGGATTTTTGTTACATTTCTAACACTACTATTTCATTTCAAGCTGTTATCAATTAAAACGTAAAATTATCTCCTTTATGCTGAATTGAGAAAGGGTTCCTATTGCATGGCTTTCCTCTTCTTAGACGGTTTTCCGTGTCTATACGACAATTTCTATCGAGATTGGAAGGCAAATTCGGTAATTAATAGTTTTAAAATTTAAGCAGTAGAAGAAAAATGCTGGTTGCCAACGCCTCGGAATATTAAACTTATTGGTGATCGAGTTAAAATACCTGCTTAGCAGATGCTCAATCACATTTATCTGCAATTGAAATTATTTCTATTTTGGTTGCGTTACATGCCGAAATTCGTGTACTTACGTTTAGTTAATGTAACATGTAATTGCTATAGACTTAAATCACTGTTTCAGTGGTTTTGGACTTTTTTAAGCGTCAAAAACCAATTCAAAACATTAAGTTTACTAGAAAATTAGTAGCTACAACAAAACGCATATATCATCAAAAAGCGCTCATGAACACCCACAACAAACTCAAATTGCAGCAAATACATACAATGCAGTTTAACGTGAAACTTTGTTCTGAGTTTGACTTACCATAGTCTAGACTAGTGGTTGTTAACCTTTGTTCTCTTGTTTACCCCTTGGCAAATTTCAAAAGTAAAATTTACTCCGAAAAATTTTTTTTGTATTTTCACTTCTACAAACTCCTATTGTAGTAGGTAAAAGTGTGAATTTTTTTCTAACAAAATTTACCCCCGGTTAAGATCTCTTGGTCTAGACGCTGTGCCATCGCGAAAGATGAATTAAGTTGAAGCTGGTTGAGATAATGGTTACTTTAAATGTTACCCGATTCTTTCTGTTTGATGGGGGCATGGTGGGAGACCATGAAGCCCCAGAAACTGGGCAACTCTCCCAAGATCTGAATCTAAGGTCGTAAAAAAAGAGAGTCGCCAAAGAGCAATTGGCACAAAGAAGCCCTAGCTGGACTGTTCAGAGTGAGATGAAGGACGTTCTCGGTTAGATGAATGGAGGCGCTATATGAAGGATTTTCCATTTTAGAAAGTACGAGTTTAACAAAAGGCTGTACCCGTTGCAGCAAAAAGAAAAGGGGACATAACGAACGTGAAGAGAAAGCACTAGTTTCTCTGTACATAATGAAGAGATCTGTGTGTCAAAGAATTTCCATGAGACTATGCTTCAAGTTCGAAAGGAAAAATCAGACGAAAACACTGCATGGGAATGTAGATGGCTGGAGCACTCTACTCTTCCTCCGAGTCATATTCCGCTGGAAATGGGTGACCGGAGACCCATTGCAGCCAAATAATAAAAAAAGAGAATAGTTCCTGCCCGAGAGTATAACAAAAGAACGAAGGTAAGGAAAATGTACCAAGGGCAAAGGATAAAAAAAGAAGTTGTAGATTTTTTGGTGCTTTTGAGACCAGCGAAAAGCTTACAAAATGGCGCAGGCTTTAGCAGAAAAGCGTAAACCCACAGGGCCACCCAAATGAAAAAGAGTAGCCTTGACACCACAAAGCGATCGGCAAGGACGCCGGAGCCTCCTTGTCAAAAGGAAAACAAACAGCTCTCAGTTTAAATTACGAGATTGTAAGTAGGGTGAGAGTGAAAGTCGGCGAGAGCCGCATCCTAGCGATAAAGAGTAGAATCCGAGAGGGAGCACGTAGTACAAAAAGAGTAAGCTGCGCACTGAAGAAAAGTGGGTTCCAAGAAGGGCAGGAAAAGCAAGCAAAAGGGAACCCCCCTCGGAGAAGAAGATAAAAGTATGAGCAAGCGAGTGGACGCTAAGACTTTCCAGGAAAACCTCGAGAGTTTAGGTTGTATTCTTAAGGCTTGCAAAATCTTTAATAGAAAAGGTTGGAAGAGGAAGGACCCGTTCATAAGATGACTGGGAAAAAAGAGTCAGAGTAATTCGAAAGAGTGGTAGGACGCCTCAGATAAGCAAAAAAGGAATATGGGAAGACTAGAGGCAGTCGGTGAGGGTGCGACTGGCCGCCCAGTGAAGATATTCCAATTTAATAACGTTGGTAACACTAAGACAAAGAAACCATCCAGATGAAGCTTGAGCGAAACGGTTCGAGAAAAATCTTGTACAGAAGAGAAAAGAACTGTAGTTGGGCCCTTTGTGGAAGCAGACATGCAGTGTAAAACCTTGACAAGAGGAACGAGCTTGGCCTTTAGCAAAGATACTTGTGTGGAAAAGAAAAGAGTGCAGTCGAAGTGACCCGACGAAAAGTGGAAGTAGGATTCTAACGAAGAGCGCTTTGAGCAGGAAAAATGGGTCTGATCGAAAAATTGCTTGGCTGGGGTTCACAAAAAAGGAGGCGTCACATTTGCTCGAATTGAAAGTGCTCAGACCAGTGCTTTAGCTAAATCAGGACTACTTGTATAGTCTCCGCAGCAATAGATACCGATGGGGAGGAGGACCAGACGGCTGGATCGTCAGTATAAAAAGAAGAGCTGTCGGCAGAAGGGAGATCGTTGATGGAATAAGTGAATAAAACAGAGCTAAAAACAAATCTTTGCGGAACACCTCGAAGGAGCGACTTGTGATTAAAGTCCGTCGGTTGCGATATTTATTTTTGATTGTGGCCACATTACCGAAAAGTGCTTCACATACGCATGTTGAACCACACTGCTTCAGATTATTCGCCATAACCTTGGAATGCTTTCCCTCTGACTTTCGACTCCAAAAGTGAAAAAGACTGTTTCTTTAGAACGCATTATGCTAGTGTATCCTACAATCTCATCTAACATTTGATCACATGTGATTGCGCATCAAATTTATAGTTTGGTTGCGTCTGAATGGTAATTTCTGTTTCGAATGATTTATGCGAGGCTTTGCAATCTCTTTGTGCGCTACGAACCAGTCTAACGCAGGTAATATATTCTGGGATCGGCCTTCAAGACAAGACGCGTGATATAAAAATGTTACAACGAAAGTAAGAAGAGTTTGAGTACGCAAATTTATTACAACTCATCACAAGACGGAGTCAGCAGAGCCGAGCAGTGGTTATGCCCCCTCTCCCCCCTTCCTCCACCAGCCTTTCCAAGTTATGCTTGCATATGATCATACTCAATATTTTTCTTCGAAAATTGGACTTCGAAAAAAGTTGATCTCTATAAAAAAAGGTTTTCATCTTCACTACTTATTTTTTAGCGATTGAATATATTTTGGGTCACCAGATTTAAGAAAAGTATTCTTCGGATAATTTAGGTTGCTTTAAAAGATGTAGGTTTGGAACCACTGTGCTAAATAGTATAAAGGCTTTAAACTTCACAAACTGCGCAATAACAAGTTTATTACAATATGCAGTTTAATTCATCTTGCCAGCACGGCTTTCTGAATCTGCCACTGATTCAAAATAGCAAGTTTTATTTCCACCAATTTACTTTTTTCCTCTTTCTATTTCAACTTCCTTCCTCTTTTTTCACTCTGATTCGCTAAATAGTTGCATAATTTTGACTGGCACTCTGTCAAATCACGAAGCTAGCAGAAGTCGTTAATAACGCGGGCCAGAACCGATTAAGTATATTTTTAAAAATATCATTTGGCTCATCGTTTTACAGTCGCATGCATTTGCTTACACTAGTCACATTTATAAGCCGTGGCCTTAACCTTTTTGTCTTATAACATTAAAAACCAGCAAGGCAACAGTTGCCCCAGCTTTATTTTTGGGGTTGGATCCTCCAGATCTGCCCAGATTAACGTAGCAGGCTCTTCTCTGACTGGTAGCCAATAGACGGGACGTTCTGGGTACTATGACCGAGTTTACAATCATTTCTGTGACATTAAATATTCCGTGGGATGCATGAATCAGTCGTGGTCGTATATTAACCAGTGGCGGGGGTACATTCCCTCTCACCAGCATCTTATTCTGATCATGATTACTCTCGTTAGCTGCTATTTGACTCTTGAGGCTAATTGTTCAACGATGTCAGCTCTCAGCAGTTTCTGGATTCTTTGGGATGGTGAAAAAGATCGATTTTTTATATCTTCTGTGATACATCCATATTGAGAGATTTTATGTAGCACGTTGCAGTGATGTGCTTCAACCCCTTAACTCCCAAAGCTTCCGTCATTTCTGCCGTCACTCCATTCAGTCTTGCTAATTTTTCCTTTTTTATCCTCTTTAGAATATGTTTGTATATTGCCCACTATAATTTCAGCGCAATTGAATATATTCTGTTCAGTTTAAAACCCACTCTTTTGTGGTGATGCCTTCCACAATGAATTTTTTGCGTCAACCAGTAGACATGGCCCTTATGCCCATCCTTCTTACGCCAATCTATGGATGTCAATCTTCATTTTCTCCATCTTCTAAAGCATATTGTTTGACTTCACCTCCTGATACATTTTTTTTTTCGATTCAAGTGCCCAAGATGGTGGATTGTATTTATTGGATCAAAGTAGCAGGATGACGGTCTGAAATCAGCATTTATGATGCCTGTACATTCCTATCACAAGAGGCTCCTTTCACATTGTTGAGAGAAACATCCGTAATACTACAATTGTTCTTGAGAAATTACAGCAGTGGTTTCCGTTGCTTTCTGCCTGGATGCTTTTTTGGACAGCTTAAGTCCAAGCTGTTTGAGACATAGCTGGCAGCCTAGGTAGCTTCCACCACCCCGGGTCATTATCAATAGACCACACAACTCATAAATTGAAACAAGCATGCACAAGTAATTCTAATTACATTATTTGTTACTGCAACATTAGTAATTACAAAAGTAACGTCTTTCATAAATACAAAAATTACTGAACAAGGAATAAATTACGTTACGGCTTGAATTACTTCACAAATATCATATCACATTACTACAATAATTTCTGCCTTCTCAACTCATAAATCGAATGAGGTAGGTTCAATATTCAAGTCCAAATGATCACAAATACAATACACAACTATTCAAATGAAAATAAATACTTCAACAATTACATCCAAAAAATTGCATTACATTAAAATTACGTCAAGCTTGGCTTTGAATAGTGATAGAAATAAAAGCAGTTTAGAGGCGCAACCAAGCTTGTATATGAAGGGAAGCGGATTGAGTAAATGCCAATTGATGCGTTTTTACCTCGAAACAAAAGTGCTGGCCATGGAAATGTCTCTTTTGCTGGAAGATTTCAGAAACTTATGGGGGCTAACTGCTGCAAGCTTTATGGAATTATGTAGAAGCAGATTACCATCGCTAGTTACCCAAACCGGTGATCGCTACAGCTACTTGGGAAAGACCAGTCCACAACTACAGGTTTTTAAGAAATACAAATAAGAAACACATATTTAATACAAGCGTTCTTGGATTTACTATTTTTAAAAAACGAAAGGAAAATGTTAATCACAAAAAAAATCTCAACATAATCAGATATGTCTGGAAAAAGCTCAATTTTTTGTTAATCACTTCAGTTTAAAAGCTTTTTTTTAAAAAAAAGCAGTGCATTTCCTTTAATTTCGACTCCGGGACGAAGTTTTGAACTTCTAAAATGATATAAGAGAATGAGTTTTGGAATAGTAATTTATATAATTTATCTAAAGGCAAAAATTTCTTCAACTAACCAATCACGTTTGGTGCTGATATTTAGCCTAGAATTTCAGAGAATGTTATATGTTAATTGTGTTCTGAAAATGTTTAAATTTAGCAACCTCCAGCACTCACGATTGCATATTGCGGTCTCACATTACGTGCATTACATTTTGCACGTTGCAACTTCAACATTTAGGCACGAGCACGAATCCTATTATACTATCCGCTTTTTTTGCCATTGAATTCGCCTATTCATCTCGCATGTTTCTACGAAATCTTTTTTCGCTAAAGTTTGTTTTTTCTCGTGTCTTCACCCACGGCCCGTCCTCAGTAGATGTATATGCTACCGTTCGCCACCAAATCTTTGCCACTCTACGTTTAGTTTTTTAGTTTGATGATTTTCAGCAATAAATTGATTTACTGAATAAGAAACTTAGTTTTGTGGTTAGGTCCATACTGCCTGTAAAATGTCGTTTTATTCTTTCGCCCGTTCTTTGCGTGTTTTGAACCAGTATCTTAAGACTGAGACACAGTTGATGTGCCTAAAACGTACCTTTTGTCGTTTTATGTGACCGCGAACCAGATTGATGTAGATTTGAGCCTTTATTGGTGTTGTTTGCAATTATACACCGTCACGTGACGAAACAATATACATTTTAATTCAATTCTTAAACTAACTGTAATCAAGGACTCGCAGAATTAGATTTGTGGTTGGCCAATGCAGTGCATTTATTGTTAAAAATAAGAGTTTGTTATAAGGGATTAGTTTTGATATCTATTTGAATAAGTGTGAAGCCTCACATAAGTTTTACTTGTTTAGTTGTTTGTTTGTTCAATAATCTATACATATTGTTTTCTGTGCACAGCACCATCCCAAGTTAAGTTTTGAATTCCACAGTCTTGCCGTGCTGAGTGTTGATGTGGTCGCAACAATTGAAAACTCACGTCCAACAGCGCGGTAATTACTTTATAGTTTTGTTAAACTTATTTTGATTAATATAGGCCGATGTGAAGTAACATTACGCTTGCATTCCCCCCTTGTGACCGTGTCTGTTGTTGTTTTTATAGAAACCGTTTTAACGCCCCGAATTATATGATCGACGTTCTTTGTGATCTTATCGATCGTGAATATATTGTTCTGCTTTGATCTTTGTGAGAAGATCCTATTTGCAAGAGATAAGTCGGAGTTTGCTGGAGATGGAAAAAAACGTGTTTTAGCTAAAGCAAGCTAAGCTAATGACTTGCTGCTGTTGAGTAGCAATGCCAAAGCTACAGATATGTTGCTTTCGTTTCATGAAAGAAACGGTAAAGCTCTTGCGGCAGTTGACTATGACAGAGTAGAAACATAAATTTGACCAATTCGATTTCATAAAAGTGGTTAAATTTCAAAACGCTAAGTTCTTTACATATTTGTGAAACAAGGAGTAAGCAATAGCCTATGCGCTAAGGGGGGGCTTAAGGCGCCCCTTATTTTCCAGTGCAGCGATCCCATTAAACCCATCTCGATCAAAATGGCGCTTTCAACTTCAAAGGAGGAACTAACAAAATTTTTCGAAAATTTGTTTTCAAAAGTATTTCTTCAATTCAAGCCCCACAATGACATCGATTTATAATATCACTGATACACTTAAATGCAGTGAGATAGCGTTTTTCTTGAAATTTAGTTGAGGCCAATGCGAATTATTTTTTTGGGAAGCTTTATTTTGCCATTTTTAATGAACCTTACGATAATACCCAATTGAAATCTGCGGTAAACTTGTCTAAAATAGAAAGAGTGACGCACAAAGGATTGCTCAAGAACGCGTTTCAATGAATACAGGTAATCATCTCAAGCTGATGAGTTGGTCAAAAAGTCCCCCATTTTAAGTTTGAGCGGATTCGCTTCAGTATCATTCGAGAAACATCGGTTTTTAAAGTTTGTGAATTTTACCGAAAATCGTTGCTTAACCCTCTCCTCTTCGGAGAATGGTTCTTGGAAATATTGCATACTTCTGAGGTAGTGATTTAATCTACAACATTTTTCGTAATCTTAGTTTGCATGCTTTAACATAATTTTATTTTTCCATTTTGACTACAAATGGGTATGAAAAATGTTAAGTAGCCTATAGATTAGCCTACGTTGCTTTTACTAGCCGAAACGAAAATGCTGCTTTTGCAAAAGGCTAAGGTAATCTATTATTTATCATAGTGTTTTGAAGATGGAAAAAACCTTATTGTACTTGAAGTTTAAACTCAGATTTACAAAATTGGAGAGGGTGTTTTACAAATGTTTTTGTTTCGAAAGAATTTTTGGTCCACATCGATACCAATGCAGCTAGAATATACGATACTGGCTACAGCACTTGGCCCATGTTACTTGATATTTGCCCGGCTTTTGACATAAAAAGAAGGTTGCAAAACCGCATTTTGGCTTACTAATGAATTTGTAATCCGCAAATTTTTCCATTGTGTGGCGCCCTATAAATACTAAAATTTGATTTCATGTCAAGCGTATGTTGTAGTAAGTCATTAAATTCTAATGGTTTAATAAGTCGTAGTTTAGTGTCCTGCAATTGCAGTTCTCTATTCCGCTCGGCCCAGGCGCTAATAGGGCCCCGGCCTGTAATATCAAAATGAAAAATTTAGTGCCGTCGGTCGCTACGGCTTCCTTCTTCAACCAAGTGTTCTTTATACGAGGAAAAGGTCTTGGCTTCTAGTTTATGGCTACGCGTATGTGCAAGATTCCTTACTCTTCATCATAGCTCCAAAATTTCTTGTGCAAATTTGTGGCTATAAATTTGGTGGAATACAGCAAAAATTAGCTGACGTTGCTTAACTTGATATTCGCTCTAGTGTCCTGCTGCTCTGATCCTGTTCATTATTTGTGATCTGCAACTTATTTCTAAACATGAAAGCGCTTTATTATCAACACATGAACTTGCTACCAATCCCGATAAGGCTATTCAACCGAAAAAATTCCGGATTAACTGCGCGATTTCTCACGGAAGTATTATTTTCTTTTGATCTTTTCTTTAAGCTTTGAATTTTATTACCAATGCTTCGGATTCCGAGCTCTACTCTTAAATCAAGGCTGGTCTTATCCACAAGCATCCTATCACTTTACAAATTTTATTCGTTTTTCTTTTTCAATCAGAAAGAAATCAAAAGTAAAATTGCGGATGGGCACCAAACACGACTACAGAAATGAGCTGCCTGCGCTGTGATTTAAAAGATAGAACTTCCACTTTCTTGTTTGTAGATATGAGTTTAGTTTCCTTGCCAAGTAATGCCGAAAGACTTTTTTAAACGATATTTGCAGTTTTCCTCTTTGGAGCTCAGAACTAAACAAACAACAAGGAAAACATCTTGAAATTTTGCATGTTGTATCTTTAAGAAAAGTACTTAACGATCATCTTCCAACTTTATTTGGCGATCGGAACATATACTCATAATCAGAAATTATTGAAAAAATAAGGTGCGAAGTACAGCAAAAATTTGCCTGCTTCACGATTTGGCGCAACCTCATTCGTAACTACATTAGCGAGCAAAAGTCCTTGTTAAATTTGCTTATTTTCGTGGTCCCCACATATGCGCAGTAGAGTACTCTATAAAGAGCTGAGCCTTCCCAAAATATTTATCACACGTTCCCGGTAAAAAATGATCAGGGGCGGCTCGTGTATGGTACTGTGGAACTGCAGCACCCCCAGTCCCCACTCCATCTTATCGATGACATTCGATATTGATAATTAATCTTTTTTTCTTTATTTTTCTTATACTTGTAGTTACATTATATAATACATAAGGTTAATCTCTACAACCATCCTAAGTTTATGAAAAAATATAAAAACTTTTTGCTTCAAAGCTCCTGTGATATGGTGTTTGAAATTAGTAGTAGATTGCAATGCAGCTGTAGAAAGAGAACTGTCGCTCATGCAGTACCGACCCTTGTGTGCTGATGCAATAAGGGTTTCTTTTTGACGGACAACTGGCGAGCTGTGTTTGTGTGTGTAAAGCTGATAGATTGTGACAAAAATTAGGCCTATAGGGTGATTTTTACATTTATATAGATTATAGGCTATACTCTATAACGCCCACCATAGGCTATATTAGTTTATTAAAACAATAGCTAAAATTTTCTGAAACAGCCCCCCCCCCCCATTAATTTTAGCTACGAGCCGCTCCTTAAAATGATATTCGGCCAACCAAGCGAATTAACATACAAGGGCTTAGTTTCATTTGATTTTTCCTCAAATTTTGGATTTCATCGCTTTCCATAATTTGAGATAGTTGGTTGTTCTGCCCTAGCGGCAAATGAATTTGGTAGCGAATGGTGTTCAATGTGCTGTAAAAACTTATTTGAAAATACAGACCGCATGTTGTTTTGCTGTTACAACCTTACTTTAGCTCGTGTTTTCTAAAGACTCTCAAATGCTTATGTAAGGGATGAAACACATATATTAGCATCGCGATTCAGCTTTAGTAGCCTAAAAATAAGTTTTTCGTCATGTATTGTCTCACTTCTGATTGAGCCCCACTCCACCAAAATCGTTTGACACTTAACTTGCTCATAAGGGTTGGAAAGTGATACCAATAGCTGAAAATATAAAACTATTAAAGTGTGTGAAAATTGCATTCTAATATTACAGTTTCACCTCGTTAACTCGGACAGCTGGGGGGGAGGGTTCCGTGTTAGCCGATTGTTCGACTTAACCGACGGCCTATAGGCCATAGCTTACAAACATGCCTATGATAACGAAGTTTAGTTAAAAATGCCGTTATTACATAGGCTATTTTGTTTTACTACATTTACCTTCATAACATATACAGATTTACTTATTTATATATTCATTTATTTTTGTTTATTCAAGTAAATCACCTGACGAAGGCTACGTTGGGCTAGCCTAGCCTAGCAAACAAACCTGTACCGATATCGACTGTTATTATCGGCTATCACCAAGGTTACTTTCTTTTACCTTACCTTCATACCATGTAAATAATTAACGTACAGTACACCTGTACACTGTAAATGAGATTTATTTGTTTTGTTTTTATTTTTATCTTGGAATGTTTTTCCATTTTTTTTCTCGGTCATGGTCCGAGTTAACCGATATCCGGCTCAACAGGGTCCGTGTTAACGAGGTGAAACTGTATAGACAGCCTTTATTTCTCCACCAAACATTGAAACAAGGAAGCTAATTACATATTGGTTGATAAGTATAGTTTAGTGTTAGACTATCAAATGAGCTTTAAGAGTCCCTAAAAGCTTACAGTTGCTATGGGATTTCAAAAGCGATTATAATCGACGAGAACATGTTAGAATTTTAATTATCTCGCCTGCAATGCCAAACGTGCTAAATTTTTGATCACGATGATACTAATGATCTTAGCAATTAACAGTTCTTTCAGCTCGTGTCACAAGTTTTTCATGCAAGTTCTTTGCTTCCGCCATTTACTCATCACTGCCAAGCGGTAATTAATTCACTAGAAGTTGGATACAGGGTTGAAGAAACCTGACTGTACAACCCTTTCTTAGGGATAAAACTTTAAGCCTTCTTACTCTCCCATGACCTGGATTGGAAGTCATAACGCTTAGTCGATATACGGTAAAAAAGATTTGAGCATAACCGTCGATAAATTATGCTGCTGTAGTACAAGGTTGGTGGAAGTAACCCCACCAAAGTCGTGAACAAAACAGATTTTAAGCAATTAATCGGGATTTTCAAATCTCTATAAACCTCATTTTTAATTCTCTTTAGACAGCTTTTAAAACAACTAATTGGGATTTTTAATTCTCTATAAGTCTCAGTAGTGATATGTATAGTAAGTATAAAAGCGTTTTCCAGATGGCTGGTGGCTAGACTGTTCAAGAACGAGCAAAGAGAGCTGCACGCAGTGATGTGTGGTATTTCATCGCACAGGTTCAGAGACAGCGGGTGACATGAAAAGACAGGTGAGCAACATGACGCCTGGAGGCGATGAAAAGCTGATGACCACGGATCGTGTGATGTGACGCAAGAAGAAGAGGCCGTCCAACCGTATCCCGATTAGCGGAGCACGAGGCATCAGTGAAGGAAATAACTGAAGAGACTGGTTCACATCACCGGTGCTTACGTTGGATTACAAATATTTACTTTCATATTCCTGTGAAATAACGAACGTATACCACTGCATTACATGAACGTATATGTTTCAATTAACAGGTAACGGACCAATTGATTTTATAATTATTTTGCATAATATCTAGTTTTCGTTCACGTGTATCATAGTTGGTTGAAACAGTTTACTTGATCCAGTGACTAATCTGCATTTGTTTGTTAATTTTTACGTTCAATAACTTTTTCATCTAAGGGATTTTTTGACACAGCACAGCTGTAAATATACGAGTATAATTTTTCTTGCATATTTACATTCATGAAAAAAATGCGCATTGCAGGAAATAAGGCAGTTAACGATACAACGGCAATTAAATAATCGGTCGGCAATTTAATAGAACTTCGTTAGTTGTTTGTTTATGATCTGAGTACTGGAATACAGAAAGGCATTGGTAATAGAGCAGGCAATAAAAAGAAAATATCCTGGAACGGTTAAATCTCTTTTAATTCTTCAAACAATTTGAGAAAGATTATTGTAGTGTCCCTTGATCTGCGTAAATGACTGGAGATTTAAGACAAAGTTCCATCAGAAAAAAAGGACCAAATTGTGGGCAAAAAAATGACGGGAAAGCATTTAAGCTTGCTGTCTTGCTTACTCCCTAAACACTTTTTCATTCTTGCTACCTTAAAGTAATTATTACACTCTGCAAGGTAAGTGAACTAGATCGTTATTTTATTCAAGAACATTAAACAATGGCACAAACACATTTGCATGGCGCAAACAATCCATGGCACTAGCACATTTGCATGGCACAAACAATGCATGGCAAAAACACATTTTCATGGAACAAACAATCCATGGCACTAGCACATTTGCATGGCTCAAACAATCCATGGCACAAGCACATTTACATGGCACAAACACATTTGCATGGCTCAAACAATGCATGGCACTAGCACATTTGCTTGACATTGCCCAGCTTAAAGCGACAATATAACTACTGTTTAGTTTATGCAACACTAGTTATTACATATCAAATTATGGCCTAGAATTTTTCGTGGGTAACTGTATTGAACATTTACGAATTGCAGCTAAATCAAGGGGAAAAGGGAAAGTAATTGCGCACAGCCTTGATGAATATGCGTAGGGATACTCATACGCCAGACAAACAATTTCAGGTTTTGTTAAGTCCTGAAGCATTATAACAGCTCTTGTCAAAAACCCTCTTCAAACCTTCTCGTAAGGCTTAGGCCAGTTAATTCCAACTTTTTTGATGCCATGGACTACTTTTAAAACTTGACAAATAGTATGGACTCCCAACTCAATATTTCAATAATTGAAGACTTTTTTGGGATATCAACTTTTCGAAAGCAATTGTTTTACCAATTTGGGGTTGTTTTGACAAAACGTTTTGCAAATTCTTTGTTAAAATTATTGTTTTTGCGCTTTTTTCAATTAAAAAGGCCTTTTTTTGAAGGTCAGCTTTGTGAAATCAAATTTTTACCAGCGAATGTATTTTGTGTGCACTCTTTTGGAAATTTTTATGGACCCCAAAGGTCTTCTGTAGACCCTTGGAGGTTTACAGCCTCCCAGTTTGAAAAAATTGGTTTTGACTAATACGGTTATTTTGTAAAAAATGATCTCAAAAATCTGTTAGTAGTAAAAAATTTTGTAATTGTTTAAAAAAAATTGCCCTTTTGTTTGAATGCTCAAGATATATATATATAAACCAGTTTAATTTTGCTTTCTCTGTTTGATGCAATAACGTCACGGATGAGAGGGTTCTAAAAATGCTTTTTGTCGAAACAGCATGTTCAAAGCTATGCGAAACATGTTCTATATTTGCTGTGGATTAACTTTTCACAGCAAAAGTTTGCAATTTCATCAAACATCTTCGAAAAAGCTAAATAATGAAAGGCAAAAATACCGTTGTTTTCAATAACTACAGAAACTTTAACAAGACAAAAGATATTAGTAAACATGTACCATTAGCACAAACAAGCATCGTGCCATTCAAAAGAATCGTTGCAACAAACAATCAACTCATAATAAAAATATTCAGCCTTGGGCTACAGAAAAAAAAGACGCTTAAACGTCATACTCAAAATCATCAGCACACCGCCAGAGATATCTCTCTCTTCCAAAAGGAGAGTAGTAATAGTTAGCAATTTATTTGGCTTCCGTTTTCTCAACACAAAAAACTCGACGATTAGATAAAAACAACGAGCGAAAAAGGAATGCAGGTGACAAAACAAACTGACGTTAAACATACCCAAAATTTTTAAAGTTACATTAAATAGATTAAAAAAAGGGGCATGGTCACTGCACCTGACAAAAATATCAAGCATAGCGATTGAAACAAAAAAACAAAACAAAAAGAAACTAAAAAATCTGTCGACCAAATATGCAAAATTTTACCCTATGTAAAAACATTCGATCATAGCTTAAAGAAATACATTCATCTCAGGCCAAACGAGGGGAGCTAGCAGGTACTACACCTTGCCCAAGGGTAACCTGAAAGCAACGACAGTCAAAGAGTTACCTCCATTAACAATCTAGGCAGGACCCTGTCGCCGGCTGCAGTTATAGACTTACTGCTCAAAACTGTTAAGGATCACTTTGTAGTTGCGAAGGCCAGAACGATGCACAGAAAACACCTGAATCGGTTTATTTCAAGAAAAATACAACTTATTCCAATAGATTCGTATCTGTATCCTCCATAGCATGAACTAAGTTACATCTTACAACCAATAAAAGAGATCAAAGCAAAGTAACTTTGCCAACATATTCACCACTAGCAGAAATAATAGGCGTAGCCAAATAAATTATAACATTTGGCACTTTGTTAAAATTTTCAAACGTACTTAACAATACGTAGAATATTTTTTTGTGAAAAGCAAAACAAGCTTAGTTAAATAAAGAACCATAAAATAAGTGCAAATTCACAAACTCAGATCGATCTTTTGCTGAAGCTCATGGAATGTGCGTCAAAAGCCTGGTGACTTCAGTTTTCATTTTTGTTACACTATTCTTCATCCAGTTCTTCAAGCACGTAACCTGTAAAGCGATTAGCATGTTAAAAGTTTATTTCTAAAATAATACGTTTATGACTATCATACTTAAAGCTATGCAAATGTATATGTACTGCAATGCTATGTGCAATGCTATGTACACTGTAACAGCTGGTTTTATGAATAATCTTTATTGTTAAAAATAGCCCTCAACTTGTAGACCTGTGGGGTCCAAAGTGTAAACGTAGCCAGCAGCATTTTCTTTTGGGCGGGAAGGGGAATCAAAAATACAATTTTTTGTTTATGTGTTTGACAGTTTTTTTGTATGGCCAGTTATTGAGATAAATTTTCTTACCTCCAAAAACAGTTTCTCAACCTACGCCTCAAATTTATTTGATAATTTTTTGCAGATCGATTCAAACCCCAATTTTCTCAATTCGCCCGTTTAATGTGCTTAATAATCATTTTTTTTGAAGATCAAAAATTTGCATCCGTTTAATCTATAAATGCCTTTATTTCTTAAACAAGTTAAAAAATTTGGGATATGGACCCTGTAGCCGTAGTTTTTGACCGTTTTAACTCATTTATACCGTTAGTTATATTTCTTTAACTACCCGTATTCGGGTTACCTTTATTCTAGTTTTTCTCAATCTGCGCGGTACGCATCACTATAAAATAGGATTTACGTGCTGATTTCTGAAGAGAGCCGTAGCCTAAAGTTTAGGCATCCCTGATTTACGCTGACTATTCCCACTCGTTTGCCTACTCTTGGAATATGAGTTCACGGAAAATAATTTTTGAGTTGCAGCTCAAAACTGCAGAGCGTGGTGATTTATTTACAAAATGCAAGCCAACTCTCCAGTTGCACTGGAATCCAATTGTTCACGTTATAAGATGTCTGCGCATCATTACTTCAATCCAACACAAAACTATTATATTACAAGAGGCTCATTGTGATGATCAGCGGTTGACAGTAACGTCTAAAACGCAGCAAAATCACCATTGATTGTCGCGAGAAAAACGTCTTGCCAAGGTTTCGAGCCATCATGCAGTTCAACTCAGGCCATAGTATTTGTTAACTTCATTATCAACAACCATTCTTGCGATAAGCAGTTCTCAACCAAAAGCCTACAATAACTTACAGATCGTTCTTGAACATACAGCCGAAACAACAACTAACATAATAGTTTACTATTTGGTGCGCTGCGCAAGCGCCACAGGCAGGCCACCTGTCCATAATACAAAGGCAAAGTGTTTCTATTAAGCCGGCTTAACCGAAAGAATATTGGTGGAAACAGCAATATAAAGTTGGCATGAATGGGCATTCCATTATTCTTAAATCAAGGCTGTTTTTTTCAAGCAGCCAGCTACTCTAAAAATTTCTATCTCACATTCTAATAAGTTGGCTACAGGAGCACAAGGTAAAAGCTAAAAGAAGGCGACAAACTTTACTCGGCTTTACGCATACAGGAATAAGCTATTAAATGGTAACTCTGTTTCCCAACTTCGTGCAATCTGATTACTAATTATATTTGTGACTTCAAGTTCCTGACGGCGTCAATTCGCACTGGCCTCGTTATAGGCGTATGCACTACAGTAAACGCTTATTGACAAAGTGAAAGAACTGTGGTATCTTCTTGTACCCCGTAGAGTGTGGTTGTTTTTTCGAACTAACTTGATGAGAAAGCACTTTTGTCACCTTCAAATACGAAACACGTGATTAAATAAATCAACCACAAAAAGCTTTTCTTCGAAAACAAAAAACACTTTCTGTTGGACGGATATCAATTAATTAGGAAGCAAAATTTAAATTTGTTGTTTCTTTTAAATTGCATGAAAACCAAAACTTTAATTTATGGTGCACAAAAAAGATATTTATTTACAAAAAATTATTAAATTTCTTCAGTTGTTACATTTGTGATCAACAAAAATAGTCTAAATGACAAGTCCTTTTTAACCAGTGGTTTTTTACTTTTATTTGCCGCGCCTCTCATTACCCATATTGTACAGCTACCAGGACCAACCGTCAGAACGCTGAGATTTCTAATATGTTTGCCTTTTTGTCGCCATTAACATGTCAATAAAAAAAATTTGGCGTTGCAGTTTTTAGTTTTCGAGATACAAGATGGTCGAATGGTCTAATCCGTCGTCGCAAGATTTGCAACTCTGCTATTTTCATCGTGGTATTTATCTTCTTTTTGCCTCTTTTTTCTTCAACAATATGCCTCAAAACTTCACAACTTTGTTGCTAAAACTTGCGGTAAGGACTTCCATTGTAATGAAGAGTGGTAGTCTATTTCCACTGATATGAAATTTGGATTGAAACTGTTGCTTTTGTGCTGGTTTATATTGTTGAGTTGGAGACAAAGCAAGGAGGTAGAGTAAGTACGCTTCCACGATCGTTGTTTGCTTGACTAGTATTTCTTCCGAAGTTAGAAGTTGATATAACATGCTGATAAATTAGGCAAATATACAGCATGTAGGCTACACGAATGCAAGTTGCTGTGGAAACATATGGCTTGTTGTCTATAGAACAGTACATACGGTTTATGCCAATTGTTATATATTATTTTGGCTTGCTTACTAAACCTCTTACTGGGCTATATCGTGATGACGTCTTCAAGAAAACATGTTGCACTAGTAGAAGCTATAAATTCACTTTTAAGTGACGACAATGTTTGCAGTGAACAAACTATGGTTATTTTGCCTCCAGTGCAGTGGGATAGGTATGCAACGAATTCAGAACAGGGCAAGGATGATGTTAGAAGTAGCTTGGAGACATTTCCGAACGATGTTGCTGGATTGGCGAAGGTCTGGGGAGACTCACCTGGAAAAGAATATGTTGCTTTCCAGGCCAGCAACAGCGTTGACTCCCCAGCTGAAAAGAAAAAACAACAACCCATCCCAAAGACTCCTGATTGGTAAAGTGGCACAAACGTGAACAATCCACCTACCCGAGCACACATACCGCCTCTATTAGAAACACTACCAGAACTGTGTTTATTGGAGCCATTTCAGATTTTTAAGCTGTTCCTGAGTGATGACATCTGCAACCTTATCACCAGAGAACCTCAGCGTTATGCCGCGCTACATAATTAAACAATAAAAATTTCCAAGGATCATATTTACACTTTTGTTGCAATTATTTTTCATTCTGGCTACAGCGCTAGACCGCGTCAACGGCAATACCGGTCTCAGGATGATAATTTAGCATCTCCTGCGGTTCCAAAAAGTATGACCAGAAACCGCTTTGATGAAACAAAACGTTTTCTCCACTTTGCGGACAATGACTGTTCACCTCAAGGAGATAAAATGGCAAAGATCCACCTCTACAAGAAGCTGTAAATGCATCATTGCAGCAGTTTGGAGTTTTTGGAGAAGATCTGTCAGCAGACAAACAGATGGTGTCATATTTAAAAAGACATTCATGTAAAATTTTACTCGCAGTAAACCGATTCGTGTCGGTTACAATTGGATACTCGCATCAAGCTGCGGTTATCCATTTAAATTTGAGACTAACGTTGGGATATTGGAGATGAGACGGGACCAACGATTAGGACCTTGCATTGTCTCAGATCTACTATCGATTATCGAAAATCCACGGCAGCAATGTGTATGCTTTAATAACTTTTCCACTTTTTATCAATTGCAGGTTGATCTGTAGGAAAAACAATTTTGTGCACTAGGGACCATTCACGAAAATCTACTAAAGAAATGCCCAATGACATCTTCAAAAGAGGTCTAGAAAAAAGAACGGTTTTTTTGCGACTCCTATTTTGACAAAAATGTTGTTTTGCTGCAATGGAATGATAATCGAGTTTTACATGTGTCGTCGAACTTTGCTGGTGTTCAGCCAATAAAAGCGGTCAAGCGCTTTAGTCAACGTCAAAAAAAGAGAATTGATGTTTCTCAGCCCCTTTGTTTCAGAAGGTACAACCAAGGGATGGGCGGCGTTGACCTTTTGGACTGTTTCATCAGTTATTGTAGGCCAAACACTCATGCAAAAAAGTGGTATTACTCCTCTTCCACAACTGCATCATTGTGATTTGTGTAGCAGCGTGGCGACTACACGTGATTCTTGAACGCGACCTCCGAAAATACCAATTAGAATTTACGAGATCTGTCGCGATTGGGTTGCTCAGGAACGCGGTGTGCCCTGAAACAGCTCGGCTTCCAAAAAGTGGGTAGCGAATTGCAAACAAGTGTTGGACAGCACCAGCCAGTTGATTACGTGAAGCAGGGCCGCCGTGTTTGGTGCAATAAAAGCACAACCAACGAGTGCTAGGAGTGCAAGGTGCGATTACACGCCAATTGCTTTTTGCCTTATCATGCAACGGTTTAGGAATGACGCAATCACCCCATCTCGTTGCCGAAGCAGATAAACTTTTTGTGATTTAATTTCAAGTTTGATTTATTCAGTGCGTCATAATGTAATTGCTTGTCAACATTACATGCCCTGAAATGAGACAAGTGGAGAGACGGAGTCCGAGCAATTGCAGAAGGAATGGGTAAATCCGGCGATCTCGGCTAAGAGGACAACACCGGAAAAAAACTGAATAACTACTACTACAATTAATTTGCTTTTGAAATTTCCGTAAAGAGGTATTCATTTCATATTGTACTACAAAGTAGCAAAAATTAGCACACAATACATGTTGAACATTTTATATTACAACTAAACGTTTTCGGCTTAACAATATGGTCCTCGTCGAAGCATCAAAGTTGCATCTTTACATTACAACTTAAAATTAGAAATGAATATGTACAGCTATATATAAAAAAAAATTGCTAATGACATTTTAACAGCACATAAACATGACCTAGTAATATTGTTGGTGATGTAATGGACAAACGCAGTTAAGGTTAGGACATAACAAGGACGATTCGTAAAACAAATGAAAGTACACAAGGAGACAGATACATTGATGACATACTTGATATTTTTGATGAGGATAACGATTGCAATTAATTTTTGAAAGTACTTAACAGGCAACACAACAACACCAAATTTACAGTTGAAAAAAACACAAACAGCCTTTATTTTCTGGACCTTGAGTTGGAAATTATCAACCATGGTTTTAATAGTGGGTTTGTGCAAATCTACTAATACAGGCTTACTAACAAAGTGCCCTAAAAAATGGAAAACAGTATTAATTATGTGTTTTTTGAATAGAGCAAAAATGATCTACTATAAAAAGACCTGTTTAGAAGAGAAATATGTTACCTCCTTAATCTTTTTCTAAAAAACGGCTATCCTAGTTGGTTTTTTGATCAGTGGGTTTTTTCATCAATCTCAGTCACGAATAAGTAAATTTGCGTTAAAAGAATAGTTTTTATATGTGTGTGGTTATTGCAATCTGTTGTTTTATTTTTGGCGTGATTATTTAATTGCAAATCTGAATTGTCTGAAGCCCTAAACTTGCTGAGCTGTTTTCGAAAAAAGATCTTTTTTCTTTGGCATTTATTAATAGATTTGTAACTCACACGCTTTTTCTGACGTCACAATGGTTGACTACGTAACCAAGTTCCAGTGTATTTTAGTGATTCTTATTTCTTAGATTTTTCTTTTTTTTATTATTACCGATTACGTAATTTATTAACAGTGATTTTTTTCCTATGTCACATGATATTGTTCTAGCAATTTCTAGATTATTTTCTAGTCGAATATATAAGGTAGCGAGATTTTTCTATTCATTCAGAGAGAGTAATACCGGCAGTAGTTTAGTGGAGAGTATAGCGTGATAAAAAGGGCGTTGATCTGTGGTGATGTTATTATGGATTTCTATTAGTGTGACAAACGATTAGTTGGTGGATTAAGTCACGGTTAGTCTCTGATATTTATATATTAAGGTGCTTTAGTTTCTGTATTTGACAAGCGAAGGAATTAGAAGTTCTAAAATGATCTGTGAATATATTTGTTCTGTTCTTGATCAAGAAGTGCGTGGGTTAAAGTATCTTAGTGGAAGCCAATCTTTTTTTGGCTATTAAGTTGCAACCAGACTTAATCATTCGAGCGATACTACAAGTCGCCTCAATTTTAGGAATTAACCTTAAAATAGAATCAAAAAATTTCTATTGAATCGCGACAATCTGTGTCAAAATTTGATGATAAAAATAAATTAGATACACAAAAACTAAAAACAAATTTTTCTCGCTAGACTGAAGTTCCCTAATACGACAAATCATCCTACCAATTTGCTAATCGTCTCGTTTGTTTCGTGAAATAGAAATTTGATGTCGACGTGTCAGTGCACTATACTAGCTTTAAAGCCGGTGGATATTTTCAACTCAAATGCTCTAGTCTCGCTGCTTTGATGTCTAATGTGGTGTATAAATTTAATTGTCTGCGTGATGCAAACTGCTTGTACATCGGTATGGCCGCTCTCCACTTAGCCACCAAAGCACACGAGCATCTTCACTCCACAGCAACAGAAACAGCCATCACAGAACATCTAAAGGTATGTGATGACTGCAAGAAAAACAGCAACATAAATTCGTTCGACATCATTAGAAAGTGCTACACAAAATACGAGACCAAAATCCATGAGGCTTTACAAATCAAGAAAATTAATTCACAACTCAGCAAACAGCCAATCATACTTCGTTTTGGCTAAATGTATTTCAGAATTTATAACTAATCCTACTTTTTAACTGGTGTCTTCTTGTGTACTTTCATTTGGTTTACGATTCGCCGATGTTATGTCCTAACTTTAACTTCATTTGTCTATTACATCACCAGCAACATTATTTGGTCATATTTATCTCATTTATGTGCTGTTGATGTGTCATTAGCAATTTTTTTTGTATATATATTCATTTCTGATTTTAAGTTGTATTGTAAAGATGTAATTTTGATACTCCGACGAGGACCACGTAGATGAGCCGAAAACGTTCAGTTATAATAAAAAATGTACAACACATCATGTGCTAATTTTTACTACTTTGTGGTAAATTTGCTTTTGTAGCACATTTTTCAAGTAGTCGCAAAAAGAGTCTACAAGCAAAAAGAGCTATAAACATCCTTCTGCAGAAACAGCCATTTACCATAGAAACAATCATAAATCAAATTAAATATTCACTTAATCGTTATAAACGTTCGTTGAGAAAATTAATGTCATTATTATGTGCTCGAAAAAAATTTGATGCAGTCAACAATTTAATTGTAGGTAGGGCGCCTTGGTGTTGTCGCGAGCACGCCAAATGATGCGTTAGCATAGGCATTGCAATGGCTGTTCCTTAGGCATTGGACAATTACTCCAATATTGGTGCAAAATTTTCAAACAGATACTGCTCAACGAAGAAATATGATATCAAAACAAGACTTACACCTACAGAATAGTAAATGCTCAAAGAAAAAGTTGCATTGATAAGAGTTCAAAATTTGTTTTGATGACGTCACTATTTCCCTTAAAGATGAAGGCATAGAGTGGGTGTTAGATTGCCAAATGTGAAGATTAATTACAGCAAAACTTATTACTTCATCATGACACGTTTCTATGAAAAAATATTTTCAACCCCTAAAGAGAAATATGAAAAAAAGTTTGTTGCTATCACATGTGTGCGATTAGTTGCGGACGTTTAGAGTTATGTTCCAATAGTGGATCAATTATCTAATATGGGTTAAGTATTGATTGCTCCGTTCAAGCCTCTCCTCAGAGTTTAAACGAGCATTAAAACCGATTTCGTTTGGTCTACCTATTGATTACGCATTGGTAAGGTACCTGACTCTGGTTTTCAACTCCTTATTAACTACTCGATCTTCAATGCGTGATTTGACACTAGATACCAGTGCACAACGTAAGTCATCTTCAACTCCCAGTATGTTGCTGTACTTGGGCTTGATAGCAACAAAGTGTGGACAATGAAGTCCAAGAGACATGTGGATTCTAACGTTGATGGATTTGAAGAGCCTAATTTAAAGCAACATGGTAAACAGAAAAGTAACTGCCCCAGAAAATCTCAAGAACTAGTTCTTTGAAGTTTTTTAGCTTTAAGAGTTGAAATTCAACTCCAAGAAGCTTCTTTTTGCCTCTGTCGAAAATATCAACCTTTGCATCCAAACCTGTTTCTGATAAACTACCAAGTTTTTCGCTGCTTATTCACTTCTGGAATGTATCTATTTCATTCTGTTCTCAACAATGTTGCTGTCTGTGAGAGCACAATCCAAGCCATTGAAACTTACATTGACTTCCTCGTAAAATTCGACTCTTCAAGTGATGCTTACTGATATTAACATTTTTTTCTTGAAGTTTACTGTTGATACTCTTTCGACGCTTTGAAAATGTCCACCAGTGAAGTTTTTGACAGTTAAAGCTTTACTCTGATTAAAAGTTTTTGTAAAAATCTACCTTCTTTCGCAAATTTAAAGATATTGCGACCTCTTCTCATACTTCATAGAGCTGTTTAAGTAAGTTTCCCTTGGAAAACGATCGTACATTCGTATGAAAACGCAAGACTCTATGAACAGATTGCATGTCTTTATACTGAAGCTTGAACATAAGACTGTCTACGGCTCTCCCTGCAATATAAATGACTACCTCAATAGCTAAGTTTAAGACATTCATTTCAAACGGAAAAGTTTTGGATACTAAGTTCATGGGATGAAGTTACCAGAGTATATCTATGTACAACCAATCGACTTTTTTCTAGCACCTTTTTAATAAAGCCAGATTACAACCAAGCAGGTTCATCAGTACACACAGCCCAACTGTACCAGTGATTGTCACAAAGGCGGTTTTCTTGAAAAATACTTTACGCAACATCAAAAATATCTGTTGCAGTTATATGATTTTCCATAGAGTGGCAGAATAGCATTTCCTTTTTTACGACATTGCCCGAAGTGAAAGGAGCACAGCACACCAATAGCTGCAAACAATTGCCGAAATTGGTCCTTATGAGAAAACTTAACCGCAGGACCTTTTGAGAAAAGGAAACCAAGTGCACAGCGAAGCTATTTCGCCGTAGATAAACGGTAAGGGCAAGTTTGGTAGGGTATGCAATAATAAACCTAGAGGACATCATCGGACAAAAAATAATCGAGTCACTGCAGTACAGGGTCGCTCAAATCACTTAAAATTCTTAGTTAATAAGTAGGATTTAACTTATCACTTTTAGTGGGCTACTCCAAGAAAGCTGCATTTTAACAACTGCTCCGAGATGCAATAAAGATCTGAACCCAGCAGTAAACGACCTATAATTAGTGAAGACATGTTACCTAGAAAATGCTGACATCTTCCCAAAAGGGTTAAGGCGAATGGTGCACCATTACCAATGCCATGTCGCCTTTTCAAAATTCTTTGCAGGTTGTAGAATGCTGCAGTTGCTAATTGATTAGCAAATTGCAAATGGTCTGGCTAATCAAAAAAAAAGATATTCAGAAACACATGGTGCATCTTTCGAAAAAGACAAGTTGAAAACTCAAAAAAAAGGCGTGGTAAAAAGCATAATCGGGCTTATGTAATTAACTGATATTGCCTATGATATGTCGGTAATAAATGTCTTTATAATTATCATCATACTTTCAATAAACTAAAAGCCCAACAAACATCGCAAAAAACGTGCTCAATAAGCAAACGATAAAATGGTAATCAAAAATAAAGATCAGACTTCAAAGAAATGGCAAACGCCCTGCCCCTCAACAAAAGCAATAAAACTTAAAGGTTAAAACAAGTATTTACATTCAGCGGCTTCGATGACGTGAACATGTACATCCAACCGCCACATGGGTGCGTTCGATTGTAAAACCTTTAGCAGATTTGACGCCAACCTTTACTTCTATGAAAATTTCTTCACTATACAAATTGGTATAATTTGTTCTGTTAATGTAATCTACGCAGTAAGTGCAGGCGCAGCAAGCTTGACGGATATGTGTAGGAATTCGATTCTCGTCGAATGAGACTCTGCAATAACATAAATTACTTCAACGCAATAGAGTTTTTGCTTGTAAGTTGTACAAGCTTTAAAATTTTTGCCAAAAACTGTTAGTTGCTTTTATCAGTGGAGACACCGCATCAAATAGAAATAAAATAGTGCAACCACGATCTTCCATTCTAATTCTTGTTCAACTTATTGAACGGTCGAAGATCGGGTTCAATGCACTGTACATCGTTTTCGCGTTGTAGTGATTTTCATTAAAACGCAGATCCCTCCTGCTTGGACGTGAAAAACTTTTCAGCCTAAGAATCTGTTTGAGAGCAATTTTAATAAACCTGCATCATCAATATTCAACAGTATTGTTCTAATAATAAGTAATGGAATTCATCAAATAAAATTAAATCGAGGTAGAAAAGCTGCAAATTCAATATTTAGAGCGTTTTGTAAAAAATACTTAAAAAGCTATCGTAGGGTTAAAGATGTTTGCAATGTTAGGAGCAGTATATTTCGAAGCCTCCCACAATTTCGTTTACCTTGTAATTAATAAATTACGATCAGTTTCCTTTATTGCCACATCGCAAAATCAAGATTTTGCGCAAAAGTTAACCTTAGGTTGTAGAACGCGGATCAGATTTGACCAGATCATCTCAACTTTTTGAATAGTTTTGCATTTGATTAGTTCTATCAATCAATACTTTTTTTTAGAAGCATTGTTGCGAAACGACTTCAGTACGGTGTAGTAATGCAGAGTATGAGCCACTTCTAGGCCTGAACGTTAATTGTGCGTCTACTCATCCCGTACATAAGTTGGAGTACGTACGTCATGTCTTCTTAAGTTGTGAAGTTATCACTTATGGCATCAGTGTTCACTTATAAGACATGGACCACATAGCCTACAACCTCCTACTGCTTGGTAGCATTTACGAAAAACAACCAACTTAAATCAGTCAGAGATTGAGAAAAGAGGTTCAGAAAAATCTAAGCGATGAGCAAATGCAAAATCTGGCTAAGGGGTGAATTGCTGAGAACAAATTGAACTTGCCTCTTGAAGCAGCACTTCAAGAATGAATTCGAATGAGTCTCTCTTCTAACTTTAGTTTTACAATTTTAGACCAGTGAAAAAAATTAAGTTGGTACGCGATAATTAGTGTATTAAAAGTAGTGTTGGATTATAAAAATAACTATTTCGGAATTTGAATTTATTACACGGGCAAACAGAAAGATTTTCGCTTCTAAGGTAAAAGTAATTTGGGAGCGCTGAGCTTGAAAAGGCTATCAGGTTTTCTAGATTGGTTCTAGTTTTACATTTACGAATGCGAATTTCGCAGTCTTTGCATTTGCATTGCCTACTGTACATCACAAAGCAATCACAAAAAAGAAATGTCGTTAGCAAAAATAAACTTAATATAAAGTCGATTACATTAATCCCAATTTAAAGGGGGTATTTTTGCAGCCTAATTCAGCCGAGAAGCAATAGGCCCCCAATTTATTTTCTAATCTTCAAGAAGTTTTTCTCTGAAATTTGGCACAAATGTTTCATGACATTAAGCATCAAAACTTTGCAGTTTTGAGTTGATGATGTCATCAATAATGCAACGAAAATATTTCTCACTTTTGATGTGATGACGTCATCAATAATGTCAAGTGCTAGCAAAAGCTGTTTTAAACTAACCAATAGTGGTGTTGTTATATCATAAAATTTTTATAGTTGTTTCGACATACAAAGCAATTGATTTTCACACGATAATCTAAAACAGGGGTCGCCAAACTACGGCCCGCGGGCCAAATCCGGCCCGCAGAGGTTTTTTATCCGGCCCGCGGACCCCTTTTCATAATTGCAAAACAAATGTATAGCGCAGTGTTTTGTTGACAGAGCCACTTTGATCCAATCAATTTGATGGCGAAAAGCATAATTTTTGACAGCGAGAGGACTGATGGCTTTTTTATTTTGGAGATTACCTACTTTTTGGGCAACATAACACGATCTCCAACGTTTCTGACCGTTACTCCCTACCAAATTTGAGTTAACTTTGGCCTACGGGTATTTAAAACATCAGCAATGTGGCCCCCCACGAAAAAAGTTTGGAGATCCCTGATCTAAAACTACGCAAATTTGAAAGCCTTGATTTCCTTAACAAGTAAAATTTTCCTAAAAGCCGACTAAAATTTTCTAAATTTTCCAGCTTCCACTAACCGAAATTAGCTCAAATTTTCAGAAGATGTGCCTAGATAAATTATATTCAAAGTCAGAAAAAATGAAACAATAATCTTTATCCGCTTAGAAGCAGCAGTAAAAGATGTTGGTAAGGGAGGAGTCAACTAACTCTTTCCCTGGTAAAAATAGGGTTAATAATCAAGATATGGCGCAACAAGTATGAATAAGTGAGTGAACTTTTTCTTGGTCAGTCCTCACAGTTTTGCAAGCTTGCTTGTGTCTCGATAAAAATTCTTTTGTACGACTTTCGTTTGTGACTTTGCTGGCTACAATCACGCATAAGACTCAACAGTAGTCGACCATCATATGACTATCCCATCGTCCTGGATACCTTTCAATTAATTTGATATCTCGGGGAAACCGGTCACCATGTTCCTCACTCACATCACCAAAAATTTTCGAAAATTTACCTAAATGGCTGAATAAGTAATGTATCTTTATGCTCATTCTAGCTCCCAAAGCATGGAAGTTGGTAAGCATCACTGGAACGAGCTCTGTGTAGTTTGCTGCTATGGCTTTACCCAAGAAATCCTTGAACACCACTGCAAAAAGAATTTCTGGCAGCACACTCAGTTGTATTTATGTGCAATACAAAGCCATCATCTTTGATGAGTCTTCGAATTTGAGGTCCATTCAAAATTCCCGCATTTAACTAGGCAATGCTAAGAGCATAACACATCTTGCAAATGTACTTAAAGCAAGCACTATTCTTACCGTATTTAAAACTTTCGCGAATTGCTTCATCAAGCCAATCTTGATGTGCAGTGATGGAACAATGATACGATCATGGTTAACCAGTGACTTATTAATAACGTTTTTCTGCCCTACTATAGCAGCGTCTTGTGCAGGCCAATCCTTCATTTTCCAGTGTTGCTCATCATCTCTACTATCTCACAAGTAAATGAAGCAAGAATGTTTCTTGTAACCACCTTGCTGCCCTGACAAAATGTTAACCATTTTTTAATTATCCCTTATGACCCAGTTATGCTTTTTATAGCGCAATTTTTCCAATACCATTTTTACAGTAAGGTAGTGCTCTTTCAATATCACTAATTGACCAATTGGGATATTTGCAAATTAGTTGCCATTATGCTGGAGTACTCACTTAAGACTTTGTTTGCAGCTGTCGATAAACAAGCACCACTCATTTGGCTTTCACTCTGGTAGGCTCATGGACAAAAAGAGTTCCTTTACGTTTTTACAAAAGACAAAGTCATTTACTTTACTGAAATACTGAATGAGTACTTCATCTCTTTTGCGGTAAAATGTAATTCTAGCATCTGAATGAAAAAAGCTATAAGATAACGTTATGCAAGGTTAGTGAATGGTTGGAAGGTTCACACCGACATAAACCACAAACATTATCTTGAAATGTTCACTGAGACCAGAAGCTAAATACTCACCTGTTTCTTTAGATAAGTCTAAATCTCTAACCAAGTCTTTAAGTTGACCTTAAGTGAAAGGCTTTGCTTTTGGTGTAGTAGACCCCGAGTCACCAGAAGTGTCGCCGTCGTATCACTTTCTTGCATTGGTTGATTTAAGATGTCATCTGAAGCAAGGTCTGGCAAGGAAGAAAAAAGAGGAGCAAAAATTTTACTGCAATACCGTACTGGCTTTCTTGCAAATCGTTTGTCGGAATAATACCACGTGTTTTTTTATGATTGTTCCAGCCAGTGATATTCACCATGAAGAGCAACATCGTGGCGGTTTTTTGGTTCCCGCCAAACCACACGCACATCAAATCTCATTGCCTTGCCTTTCCTTCAGTCCAAAAGCGAAGGATATCAATGCAATTTTTGCACACTTTGTGAGAAGCCCAGGCCTTACCCTGATCTCCAAGTCTGATATACACTGATACCAAAATAGGCTTCGTAAGCTGTTTTAGTAAGATCTCGCACATTGCAACGATGCTCTTGCTTCATATATTTACCAAAAATTTAGCAGAAAACATCTGGATCATTATGACAGCATCTTTCTTTTGCGCTTATATTACAAAAAAACTTATGCAGGTATTAACAGCTTGCTGATTTCTGCGAAAGTTAAGTAAATTTTTGAACAAAAATTTTAAGTTTTTGCTAAAGTGCAACTGTAGTTAGCAGCTTTTTGGTAATACAACCCACACAACGCTGTAATTCCAAGTTCTAACATAAAGCTATTCTGTGCAGAATGGCCAGGTGTAAAACAACCTGGGTGACCACAGTAAGCTACACGAACTGAAGCTAGATGAAGCTAAACTAAAACTAAAATTCCTGTAGCCACATTCTAACAGCTAACATCTGATGAGAAAGAAGCTGTGTAAAGACGTATCCTGGGAGTAGAGATTATAGCTGACCTTGCAATTCCTCTTTTTCTGATGCGAACTGAAGTTTATCTTGAAGGCAATAAACAGATAAGGCTTATCATTTTACGACTTGAAGAAAGTTGACCATTTTCGGTTTTATTATTATTGAGTACAGAAACTGAGAAAGCTTTGATATGATAATATTGTAATATCTATTAGGCTTAGCCATCGAAAATACGAAAAAACACCCTCTTATCAGTGAAATAATTTGGTCTTTTTTGCAAGTTTTTAACGAAGGAACTTATCCTATATCTTAAAGATAAAGCCAATTTAGGAAAACTGATGTCATTTTCGGGTTCAGAGACCCTGATATACACTAAAAACGATCCAAGTAAAGAGAGTTTTGAAAAGAACTTTTTTGTTGGCCTGTGTTGTTGAGGCAGAACTAACAACTACAACTGATACGACAGCTCAATTGTTACAAAAGATCACAATGAAGACAGCACGATTCAGTGCATTGATGTAGAACATATTTTTGATGATAGCCGTATCAGTTTAAAATTTACAAACAATTTTAGTACAAGCAGAAATGCAAAAAATACCTTAAAAAACTGTACGAGTTGTTTTTGACTGACATTCTGCGTTGAATTGGTAAATAGCCATTATGCATCTAATGGACAAAAATGTTTTTCGTCACCTGGATACACCTAAGCGCTTCAAAAAAATAATACAATCAAAGCGTCCCACACAAAAATTTGGCAAGCAGATGAGCGATGAAGATCAAAATACTACAACAAATGCGATAACCTACCTCCAATACCATGGCGAAATACTTCGCTCCGACAATTTAACCATAGAATTCATAAGACTTGTATTCACTGAAGGACAAAAGGCTGCATCTTTTTCACATGGTGTGTCCTGTACACAAATTAAAAAACATTAGCCTCCCACTACGACCATAAGCTAGTTTAACATCTGAAGAGATAATGATTTAAAAATCTTCTACAGACAATCAGAAGCAATCCAAACCCTTCTGCTCTAAGGAAAATTGTTCATGACCCAGACCCTACAATACCATGATTTGGTACCACGTGAGTAGGCAAAGCCTACCTATGTTTCTTTGATAGCTCTGTGTCTATAGATTATAAAATCACCTGACAGACCTCCAGAAATCACAGCTAAATGGTAGTTTTCACACTTGACTCCAAGATCAAGTTGGGGGTAGGAATAATAAAAAAAGTTGAACTTCTCGATAACTAATGGGCCATTTTCCACAAATGACTACTCAAAATACTGGTCTAAATAATGGTAATAATTTGAAAGTAGTTTCATTCACTTTGACCTATTATGCAGGTCAGTAGAAATCAAAAAATCATGAAATTTGACCTATGCTTGAGGTGTGGAAATTCAAAATAGGTTAAATTGGTAAAATGCATGTAGGCCTATACGTTAAAATATTTTCTGATGCATTTGTTTATTAGCAAAGGCAACACAAAGCGTTTTCTATTGCCAAACAAGCAAGAGTTTGCATAGTGGCGTACTGGCAATCAATGCTATGAGTTGCTTTTTGTAATTGAATGATTTTATTTCGCTATCACATGGAATTCAGTGTGTGTCTGACGACAGGACAGCACTTGTTGACGAGTAGTGCTTTATTGTTTTTTGGTTTTTACATCATACAGTCTGCAATTTTAGTCTTGAAGTCATTATTTATGAAGCTTTACCAAGTAAAACTTCCTAAACGTACCGCTATATATTTCTTGTTACAGAAGTGTGTGTGTAACTACAGTATCAACAGGAAGTGATAGATCATGAAAGGTGACAGTAAACTAAACTGCGCAGAGGCAAATGAGGCAGCCAGTATTGTTGGTCGTTGTGATGAACAAACACCTTCCAAGCAAGCTCGACACAATTTTATCTTTGGTTGCTGACTGAAAGATTCTAATTTAGTGTCACTGAGAAACAAGAAATCGTGGGATAGTCTAGTAAAGGCAGCGAACCTTTATAAACGCCGTACTATTCTAAGGATTGCTGATGAAATTGAAGATAATGTATTACAGAAAATGTCGGTCAGTTTTCAAAATGAAAAAGACTCTTCAGAAACTTAGTCAAAAGTTTTATGGCAACTGATTCGTGTGAGTCCATAGACCCTGATGAGAAAAGGAAACTTTATCGCTAGAGTTCAGTGAGTTTGTCCGGTTCTTCAAGGGTCTATTAACCTATTTGCATTTTCTGTCAAAAACGTGGTAGGGAAAAATCGTGTAATTTGGCCCGCCGAACGAAATTTCGTCCTCAATCCGCAAACAATGACTTTTTTCTGATTGTTTTTACAATTTGGTAATTGTAGTACAATGCTGCAATGACAGTAACTTGCTTGTACGTGAACATTAAGGCATAAAGTTTTATCACATTTTTTTTTATGAAAGTGGGCCAAAATACACAAGGTATCGTGTATTTCGGCCTAGTGAATTGTATAATTTGGACTAAACCATAAAGCAATGAATTAGAACAAAAAAATTGCTAACAGCGCCAAAACTGATATCAGTCAATGAAAAATTTTTCGTGTGAAGACAAAATAGCTTTCCGTTGAAGTCAAATGTTGTCTCAATGGGCGACACATAGATCATAGTAGTAAAACCGAGGGTCTGTTAGGTCTGCACAAGCTTCGTGTGTCCATCCTTTGCATGTGGCACACTGTATCCAATCTTCCTCATTAAAGCCTCTACAAACTAAACAGGTGTAAACACAAAGGTCTTTGGAGGCGATTGCTTTCTTTTTTGTTTTTTTTGCCTTGGTCCTATGTTAGAAGATGCTTTTTTAGTATAAGTTGCAGTAGTTTTTGCTAAATTGAGTCGAACAAACTTTTTGTGGGGTGATTCAGTTAAAAGAGTGGATGAGATCTTTCGTTTTTTTGCTACTGTCTGAAAACTTTTTTTCGGCAAAGGATTTATTTGCTCGACAGAGAAAAGCAAAGCGCTAGAATTATTAGCTGATGTGGCAGAAGTTGATAGAGCAGATGACCCAGAAGTCAGAAGTAGATGAGTCAGAACTTGATGGAGTAGATGAGTCAGAAGTTGATGGAGTAGATGAGGTGAAAGTTAATGGAACAGATGAGGCAGAAGTTAATGGAGCAAATGAAGCAAAGTTGATAGAACAGATGAAACGGAAGTTGATGGAGCAGATGAGTCAGTAGTTGACAGGGCAGAGGGAGCAATATCTTTTCCTGAAGTATCAAAAACTGTATCATTTTCCTCAATTGGCCTATCTGACACTTCTGCTGAAAGAAAACCTGTTTCATCAAAACCATCTCTGTTGAGGGGATGTATTCCAGCTTTACGAAAACCATTTAAAGCGATATTGCAACTAGTAGCTTTACCATAAGCACATTCGAAGAGTTGGCTAATTTGATATTGCAAAACAGCACGGCCAGGGTGAATACGTAGCCATTTCTCCAATTCTTGATAATAATAGGTCTTTAATGGCTTAAAGAAACAAAGATCGAGGGGCTGCAAACGATGGCTGGTATGGGGTGGCAATGAAATCATCAAAATGCCACACTCACTAGCTCGCTGCAAAGCTTCAAACGAGTGAGTATGGGATTTAGAGCCATCCAAAAGTAACAATACTTTGCTGTCAGGTGTTGGTTTGACAAACTTTATAAAATGTTCAAGCCATTCACTAAACACTTCACAATTCATCCATCCGTTTTTCTGCAAATAAAAGGATTGCGTAAAGTTACTACGCTAATTCTTGTGAACGGTAAGGGTAGCTTAATCTAGACTTTCAACCGTTAAGTTTCTTACTGCAATATAATAGAATTATAAATAAACTTTCTGATAATGATCATTAACAACAACACTTGCTGTAATTAGACAAAAATTGCCACCCTATTTTATACCTGGCAACAAAACATTGTTCTACAAGGAGCGCCATCTTGTAACTCGGCTTTAATTCGTTTTCTGGGAAATATCACTCCAGGTGGGATGAAGTATCCACCACCACCCATACAGCAGATTATGGTATTCGTCTGACCTCGTTCCTGGCTTGAAACTGCGCCAATTTGATGCTTCTCTTTTTTTGCGTGGACTTTTGAAACTTTTTGCGCCACACTAAGACCAGACTCATCCATATTGAATATGCAGTCTGAGATGATGCTATTTTGAGAAATTACCTCTTCTAACAAATTACAAAAAGCATGGACTTCTGTTTTATGAAACCCAATAGCTCTTGCCAGGGAAGTTGGTTGAGGAGTTCTAAGAGATATTTCTGGTTGCCTGTTGAGATAATTGTTTAATCATTCAGTTCCTGCAAGTTCTTTTTCTTGATTGAAATGAGTAGCAAGTCCATTTGCTTTTGCAATTTCAAAAGCCAGTTTTTTCAAATCTGCCAGAGTAAGTTCAAAAAATCTTGCTTCCATTTGAAGTACGTGATCAGTAAGTTGCTTCTCAAGAACTTGAGAAAGGTCAGGAGTTCTGCCAATGTGTTTTCTTCCATTTTTTGTTGTCTTATTTTGATCATGAAAGTGCTTTCTCAATGTTGTTTTGGGCACATTAAATTCTTTTGATGCCTTGCGAAACCCCATCTTATTTTCTTGAACAGCTTTAATAGCAAGATGCAATGCATTCTCCTTCCACTTTCCATATATTCCTTTTGATTTTCTTTCTTCTCGAGTAGACATATTTAAAGCAAATAATTTTAAAATACCTGAACAAACAAATCAAAAAGAACTTCAAACATACTCAAAATTTTAGGGAAAAAAACAGAGTACCAAACAGCATTTAACTCAAATCACATTTGGCAAAGCTGTACAGTACGCAAGCCTACTATTACCAGTTGTAGCTCACAGTAAATTCGAAAAAACTACCACTATAGGTTAAGTCAAATTGTTCAATTGTATTTTTGGTCAACCATTTTAAATTTCTGTTATACCGTATGTATACAAGTTTTGACGTTTACTTTGCTTCGCAACTACCAGTACACTGCACTGAAAGCAAATGCATGGTGGTAATTATTTATATAAATATATTCACTCATACTACACAATGCAGTTTTCTACCACAATTTAATTATTAATTCAAGTGACTTTTAGTAGTAAAATTTATACTAATGACGCTTGGGTAATTTGGCCCACTAGGCCAAATAGCACAAGATGCAGTGGTCCAAATTACACAAACTGGGCTCATGGAGCAAAAAGATACTTTGCTTTAAAGCAATTATACAATGCTTAATATTGTAGGCAACCTATTTTGAGGACATATTATACATAAAGAATTTGCAAAAATTTAAGAAGTTTGATTACTTCAGCTTGATTTGCCCAATGATTTTCTTCTTATCAAAATAAAATCAAACTGGATAAAACATCAAAACTCAATTTTAACTTAATCCGCTCCAAACTTTATTTTTAGTTTTTTCTGGATTTTTTGTCTTCAAAAAGTAAGTCTATCTGTTTTAATTTTGAAATTTTTTTTCACGCTTTTGAAAGGAACTGGTTGATAGGCCATATTACACAAGGGGCCAAATTACACAACTTTCCCCGAAGTACTCTAAGTTAAAACTCCAGAGAATTTTCGGTCCAATGCGGAGAATTACAGTCAAATACTGTACATCCACTCGACAGGCAGCAACGGAAAAGAATCATGTTCGCGTCGTCGCATCAAAAAACTAAGTGGCGGCTGAGAGACATTAACATCGGCCCTGCTATCGCGCATACACTTCCCCCAAAAGATATTCACAACGAATCGTCGGAGGATTTTGTCCAGTATAGCATTAAAGAAAAGCTGTGTCTAGATATACTCTTTGCATTTGTGGGAGATGAATTGTTGGCAAAGCCACATGTGGTAAGAAGTGAAATGGCCAACAAAAAAGCACATTCTCAGAAAAATAAACTTACAATTTGGAAATAGTCTTCACAAATTATCTGACCAAAAAACTAAAGTTATACTGTATTCAGAAACACTGGCAATTTCACATTTAGCCAGGAATAATCAGGCTTTAAAAGAAGAACTGTAAAATTTGAAACAACAACAATCTCCTATTGCCAAAGAAGTACAAAAAGTTGCTATCACTATTAAAAAGTGATGTCACAAACTTAGACTTGAAAATGCCTTGGCTACATATACCAGTTGATCTTGCTAATCGATCATAGCACATTCAAAGTTCAGCAATTGTGTTATTCAAAACGCTACTGAATGGAGCAAAAGACCAGTCCACTCATACTGCCCGAGCTCAAAGGCCGAAAGAGTCAGTTGGACAGGACCTAGTTTATAATGTAATTCATGCAAGGGTGAAAGCGCCAAACATATTTTGTTACCATATGCTGTGACGTCTTTTATTGGATGTTTAGAATTGATTTGCATTTTAAATCGGAATGGTTATGGTGTGTCCTAATCAAAGTTTGAAGGGATTTAAACCTCGCTTTGTCTCCGTGAATTGGCTGGTCGGACAAAAGACGGAAGAGCTGCTTTCCCAGAATTTATTAAAAGTTTCATTTAAGTTACATGTGGCTGGGCAACATCAACACACTTGAAAAGACCTTGAGTGAGGCAGGAACTTCTCGTAGAGTCAATGGGATTATCGTACGATCAAGATCAGTGCTCCACATCCTTTGAATAATCACCGAAATACAGATCAACGAAAAAAAAAAGAACTTGCATTCAATTTTGTAGAAACACACTTGCCTGTTTACAATGCAGGTAATCGAGCAGGTCTACCAGATAGGAGCTATGTGAAGATAAATGACTGTAACCAGAAGAAAGAGGTAGGTCAATACAAAAAAACTCTTGTTTGGTTACTTGAACGTTTGCATTGTGCTTTTCGGCAGAGTAAGAAACTGGACTGGCTCAATACACTCGTGAACGATGAAGTAAATGTTGTTAAGGATGCTATTGGTTACTTGTCTTGCACAAATGCCCCATCCACAAACCTTGTCACTGTCCAAGAAATATTGTGTGAATCGCAAAAAATAAAATATTTGCTTGGTCTTGAAAGTATAGCTGTAGTTTTTGACCAAGCTCTCTATGCAACAGCAATGGAAATCACGTGAAAGCAAAAGGACAGTTTTCAGACGTTTTTCTATAGATGGAGATATTCCATACTGCTTGTACTTTAGTTGGAATCATTGGAAAACGTTTTCAAGTTGCAAGGTTACGCATTTATGCATTGAATCAGGTGTCATAGCGGAGGGTTCTATTAGAAGTGTCTTCGAGGGTTGGAAATACAACCGGACTGTTTGGTTTAACTTGCATGAAAAAGTTTCCTGGTAAAGATAGCATGAAAGGCTAAAGATAACACTTTGCTAGCACAATAAAACTGATTAAAGAATTTTCTCATAAATCCACCAAATATTTTTGAAAAACTTCTTTTAGCTCCATCCTTTGAAGCACTGGCTGTTTTTTTATAAGAGCACCTAGACAGTCTCTGCACCAACAACAATAACCTGGTAGCCGACTGGATGACATACATTGATCTCGCTCAAATCATGACAAATCTCTCACGAGCTTCAAGAGAGGGGGATGGGTCATTGCATCTGTCTGCCACTCATGATTTTATACCGTTGTGTTTTGCTTACGATCGACAAAATTATGCACAACACTTGTCACGCTATTATGCTGAAAAGACAAAGCCGGAACATCCACAAATTCATGCTTACTCTAAAAGAGATGGATTTCCTGTCCAAATTGGGACCCGCAATCTACTTGGGCGGATTCCGGTATACCAGGCAGTGGAGGAATCCATAAATAAAGATACAGAGACACCCTGAGGTACAAAAGGTTTTTGCCTGAAGCCTATTGCAAAATTGGCCGATACTCCCGGACCGCTGAGTACCGAATTTCTTTTCTCATCTTATTCAAGAATATGCTAGGTACTGGACATACTCAGTTCACTCATCCAGACCTCAGCCCGTCAAGGATAGGAAAGGATAATTGGATGTTGTGTCTCTGATGGATATGCTACAAACTGGACTAATCTGTTCTCCAAGTTTTCACTCATCAGTCTTTCCACGGGCTTATTGGCTACAAGTGACGTCGCCAGAGAGCTCACGTACGCCAAGAAAATTTGTTAATCTGCATAAAAAATATTTAAGAAAGAATAGTGAAAAATACCCCAATAAAAAGTTTCATGACCCTCTGAACAAACAAAAGTTGAAAACATTTAATGATGTGGCTGTCGGAAAAACGTGCCAAGCTGGAGCGAAGCAGGTGATTGTGAAAGCAGATCTTAATCTGTCGGAAAAAATTATCCCAATTAGACAGACAAGATATCTTAATATCACAGATGTCTTATCTCACCCCCTAAGTCCAATTTCATGGGCACTGGATTCTCCTGAGAGAACTTTAAGGAAGACTAAATATAGCAGCTCTGGCAGAAATGCTTAAAAAACACTGGGGTCCAGTGGAAAATTTACCTGAATATTCATCAACTGTTATCGAAGAAACGGCCCAAGTTCAGCGTTTGAAGGCAGACATCACGTGTTTTAGTGATGTTTCGAAATCTCTTTTTTCAAAAGCACTATGGGAGGAGAGTAGCAGTGATAGAGTTGATATTGTATTTGATATATACCGACAAGCGTCAGTCGAGAATACTGAGAGACTTAACCAAGGCTCACTGACTGCACTTTCATTCAGAGCAAATGAGCCTTGCCATACAATAAAACAATGGAGAAACTTTCTTTGTAACCCAAATAATAAGGCTCAATAACTTTCACATAACTTGGTATGAATTGGAATCTCTCGGATGCTTTATTTGCTAATTTGGAATTGCTAACTTGCCGAATATATAGTTCTATGTCTACTACTGATAGCATCAATAACCTGCACTTCACCACCTTCTGGGCCAAGAAGGGGGAAACTGATTCGTGGCAACTACCCCCATGTTTATCTTCACTTAAAAATCATTGCAAACGTACGAATCATCAGAGTGTCATTTGGAAAAGAAACGTGGATGCTTTTCCGGAGATACTTGACCCAATTGGCGATGGTTGGTTAAAGGAGGGGGAGGAGTTAGTGATCAGCCGGGGAGAAAGTTTTCCTGCTCCTCGATGGCAGGGATGGAAAGTCTATCTTGCTATTTTTGAATTTTTATTTTTTGATGAATATTTTTGAAAAATCCGCAATGCACTAAAGCCGCGAGATTTGAACCTCAAAGTGGCGAGGGAACACTGTAATGCGAAGGTTGATACATGATGTTAGATTTGCTCGGTAATAATTAAAGAGCGTTGCAATAGACCTGCATAACCTATGGACAAAACCTACACAGGGCTCGCACCAGAACAACAACAACTCATGGTAGTATGTCAAAATTAAAACGCTCTCACCCTAACGTGTTCATTTCTGTTTGAAATAAGCCATCCTATCTGATTGTTTTTCTAAAGTTGTTGGTCAACAAATTCAGTTTTTGAATGAATTGGAAGCTATAGTTTTGTTTGATATTTGTAGAATAGCGCTGTAATCAAAGACGTACGCAGGAATTTGTTGTGGAAAAGGTTTTGCTTTCTCTGATTAAGAACGCCCAACGCACGATTTTTGGGGTCCGAAGCCTTGCCCCCTGAAAAATTTTAGAAAATTACACTAAAAATAAGCAATTTTTTTGCTTTCTAGGACAAGTTTGAGGCTAATGCTCGCATGGATTTTTTATTAAGTCAAAAAATTGTATTTAGTGACTAAAAAGTGTATACCACCAATTTTCATGGGAGTGGAGTTGACCCCCAACCCCCTCGCTGCGAGCGTGCGACTCTGGCTGTAATTAGAGATTACTAAAAATAGTTGTGGAAGTAAATATGTAGTTGGGCACATTGATAGAGGCGTGGTAAAGAAATTTTTCAAAATTGCTTTGTTGTTGTTCTTGTTTATAAATAGCGTGTTAAAATAAAAGTTTTTAATTCTTGTCGGTCTTATAAAGTTTTTATGCGCGGTATCTAGATTTTGCGCAAAGGTCAAATTTCATGATTTTTTGATTTCTACTGCCCAGCACTATAAATCAAAGTAAATGAAACTACTTTCAAATTACGACCATTATCTAGACCAGTATTTTGAGTAGTCATTTGTGGAAAATGGCCCATTAGTTATCGAGAAATCTAACTTTTTTATTATTCCTACCCCGAACTTTAGCTGGACTCAAGTGTGAAAACTACCATTTAGCTGTGATTTCTGGAGGTCTGTCAGGTGATTTTATAATCTATAGACACAGAGCTATCAAAGAAACATAGGTAGGCTTTGCCTACCTAAGTGGTACCAATATCTGATCTGGCTCATGGACTAGACATCAAAATGACAGCTGTATTTTTGTGGTAGATCCCCTCGTAGGAGCTCTTAGCCGCTTGGACATATTAAGTGGATGACAACAATTATTGAAAAGATATACTTTGCTTTCAGATCAAATTCAGTTGTAAGTATAAGGAAAACATTACAATAAACCTCAGAAAAAGACAAAATCAAAATTTAGCCAAAAGATATAGGAAGTTTTATCAAGAAGTAAAATATTGATTAACGAGAGAAAGATTGGAAAAAGAAAGGCGAATTTCAAAGTAAGAAAATCTGAAAACAAGAGGAGGCAGTTTGAGCCTCTTGCAGCTAAAAATTGCAAAAAAGTCGCTGTGAAAAGGTTAATTTCCAAATACAAAGGTTTTTACCAGGCAATAGTTAAAAAATACGGACTTCGACCGGTTAAACTCTAAAAATAATAGCATTTATGCATATCCTTTCAAAACTTCAGATTGGTAAAATGTGGCCTGTACAGTGAAAACTTTGGGCACCTCTGGTGCAGACACAGAAGAAAGCAAAAAACTAAGAGGAAATATTTGATTTAAATGTATTTTGATATTAGTGTGTTGATTAGTTTCTGCGGTAACTTGCTCAAAGCATTGATATTTTTGTTTATGATAGTTTCGTTAGCTTTTTCCAAAAGCCTCATAAGTGACAAGTTTGAAGGGATGCAAACTCGGTTACCGATCTGACGAAGCAAAGCGGTTTTTGCACCTGTTCTTGAGCTTTGTGGTTGACATGACGTGGCACGCGAAAACAAGCTTTGATTTTTTTAACAAATTGACAGCAATCTAAGTTGAAATAATATACTTGATACAAAATAAATGTGTTTTACATTAGCAAAACATAACAACAAGTGACCATGTCTTGACACAGATTAAAAAATGTGTACGTGGCAAACTCGTAAACATTTTTTTCGCATTTGTGTGTTTCTGATAAAATATCCGGGTTCTTTATTCAAAATTTCTTTGTTCAATGAAAACGATACCGAAGTGTCATATCTATATTTTTTTTATACTGCTGACGTTACTAAACAAAGAAAATGGAGATAGTGACCCACCAAAAATTGTCCAGCAGGAGAGCTTAGAAAGTGTCCTAAGGTCAAAAACATGAACAGCCCCAAATTTCTGAAAAGAAATGCAAATCAAAGAATTTCTGAAAACTATTAATTTCCTTTTCTTCCCCTGATTCTACCTTGCAAAAAACCCGATGGACATCGAGTTATTGACTAGTGTGAACAAAACAAACTACTAGCAACCAAAAACTACAGTCTACTTAAAATAAAGCATCTCTAAACAAACAGCAAAAAGGAACACCTCCATGCATATCTCGGAAAAACCGAAAACATATTTTGAAGGAAGAGAATAAATTTCACCACCCTTGGTAAATACGGTCATACCATAGGCATAGGTTCAAACAAAGCTTGAATAAATTAAACCTTATAATTTTATTTGAATTATCGTTATAATTTTATTTGAATTATCGTGTTACCAATTTACAGTGAAGTAAAAAATTTCGCTTTTGCAACTAAAATGTGAGTTACAGCAGCAAGGTTTTCAGCGAAAGGTAATCATAAAACACTTTATCAAATCTATTGCAATACAGTCTCTTGATCTAAATTTCCTACGCTCGTTTTAGATTCAAGAATAGTACATGCATTATTATGCTTTGGCACAAACGCATATTTTCTTTATCGCAAAAAATCAAAGCACATCGCAAGCATCTCCAAAGCGGTGAGCAATATTTAAGAATTGAATGACAGGAAAAAATTGGCCACAAAACAAGAAAACGTTTCCTCAAATAAAAGGAACTTTCAATCAAGCAAGGTTTTTATGCTTTTTCGACTCCTCTTTCTCTTTCTCTCTCCCTTCTAAAAATGATCCTGTCAAAGGACCATAGGGGCAAGATGGTAGATCGACGAAGGCCTAATATGACAATTCTTGATTATGAGCGATAGAAAACTAATTGACCGTACCGCTAGCTATGCTTTGATTGTCAATGCTGTACAATTTGAAATAATTTTAGAAAAAAACTTGCAACGTACCGATCCTCTGAACCCTCCAGGCGAGTGTTGAAGGATTGGAGGCCAGTGGCGGGAGCCAACTAAAGCTTTGATCCTGAAAATCAATATTTTGAAATAAGCTACTTTCAGAATATCATTTATGACGTGGTGCTTTGAATGTTCTAGTTGAAAGCAGTTTTACTATGGAGTCGCCGGTACCGCCGGCCCAGCGCAAAATTATCACATCCTCCAGTTTGACAAAAAAATGCTTTTTGTCCAACTAAACCGCAATGAAGAAATTAATGTTCACATAAGGCTTGCCTTTCTCAATAAAGAAGCCACGCCGTGCAGTTTAACCCAGCAAAAACGTTGAAACTAAAATGAAGCGGTTTTCTGAGGTCTCCAAGTGAAAACGTTTCCATTTTTTATTCAATTTTTGTCAAAGCTGTTTGCAGGGCAAGAAATTTCTTGAATTTGAAGAAAAGAGTCAAGGAACAAAAGAATGGGAGCAGCTACAAAAATTATATAAGCTCGCTCCTAAAAACACCACGCGTCTTCTTCCCATCTGCCAAAAAGCGATTATCAATTAAGCTGGTAAAAGTTTTCCAGCTTTATTCTTTCTAAAAGTGACGCGGTCAAAAGTATGAATCCCAGAAAATATAATGCACCATTGTTATCCGCATTTGACAAGTTCAAAATGAGATTGAGCTGTAGACCTAATCTACTGAACCCTGTTTATAATTAATCACGCATGCTTTGCCTGTAAGCTATTTGATTGTAGGCACAAAGTTTCCGATGATTATGAACACACAACAAATTAATGCTGAAAGCTGAACTCTCATTGACATATGTTGTTTATTTATTTATAACATAAAAGTTGTTGATCACTGTCTGCATAAATTGCATCGTCTGCATGCACGAAAGCATCTGCACCCACTTAACAATATATAATATGCGCCAATGCTTATCGTTGCAAAGCTCTAAGCCTATTTGCGCAAATTAAACTGCAAATTTGACGCCTTTCAATTTGCGATTTTCCGAGTTGTCATTATGAAAGAAATATATATTTTTAGGAAGATATTCAGCAAGTTATTTTGCTTTTACAGAATACCCTTAAGTTTATCGCAAAATGGGTTAACAAGCCACGTAAATGCCATTGCTTGCTCATAAATAATCATCTGCGGTCGCAAAGTATACTTTGAAGCTTTCTAAAAGCGTGAACTATTTTTTAATCTTTTGTATCTAAGGTGATAATTACCTACGGTATTCAGCAGGTGGTTTACATGCAAAGTAGGTGGTTTTCTACGTGGGTTTCTGCATCTTGATATCAAGATAATTGTTCAGTAGCAGACAATAAGGGCATACACGTAAACACTATCAATTTTTAAGTGCAAAGTGATTCAATGCGCCAAATGAAATCGATTTGAAAAAGAGATAAAAACAAAATAAATTGAATGTCCAACAAACTGATAAAACAGCTTTGCTTTGGCACCATGTTTTTAAAGCTTTTCAAGAGAGAATAAAAAGTCTTGAAATTCAAAATATTGAAAAATGTCACGTTTCTGAAAAAATAAAACATTCTGTTCTGAAACAGCTGTTTATAGAATATTTTTTATTCTTTTTCCATTCAAAAATCTACTAAAACTTAATCACAGCAACCGCAAAGATTAAGGAAAAATATCGTTTTTATCATGGCTTCTCTAAAAGTCACTGTCATAAAAAACAAAGTAGGCTACAATGATAGAAAAATATAGAAGGACGCAATTAGCAAAAGTTTAAGACGGCAAAACTAGGTCAACTAAAAAAATTTCTCGCCAATTTCGAGTTACTATTACTGTGGTATGTACGTATATAAAAGTTATTATCACCAGCATCATATATCGATCTTTCTCTGACACCTTCAAACTAAAAATAAATTCAATTCATGCGCATAAGCTCATGTTCTAGATGAACATCTTCAGTCAGTCTGGGCCACACGACGTATAGGCTTCTCGGCCCCACTACCTACCCACCATGTAGAAATGGAGAAATTCATTAAGTGATTTTCCCAGGGGCACAACAAGCGATTTTGCCAGCTTTGGTTCCACGCTTAGCCTCCCTTTTGTGCTGACCGCCAAGCAGGAAAGCTGTGAATACCATTTTTTGCGGGATTTCGGTATGACTCGACAAAGGAATTAAATCCACGTTTACTGACTGTAAGCCGACGCTCTAATCACTACACGACGGCGTCGGTATTCCAAATAGTATAACCTATGCTAAGATTTCCAATATTAACGAAAGCCACATTTTGCGTAGATTCATAGGTAGCATGGAATTTCTTAGGGTGTTTTTGTTTGGTTCATCAATTTTACGCTCGTGCTTACACAACTACTGAAGGCCGATTACTATTCCATCCGTGCACCAAGTTTACAGGTAAGGCTCGTGCAACAGTAATTGCTGGTCACCTGTCTAGTGATGGAGGCAAAGTGGGTGACCATAGTGGGAAACTTTCCTGCTACTAAACCGGTAGATGTTGCTTTATTTTGTGCAAAAAAGGGAGCTATTACTTTCACAGTCATCAAACTTAATATTTGTATTAAGTGCTTCGAAATCTAACGGTGCATCGTCTTATCTATATACCTCCGTAAATACGACTACTAAACTAAAAACAACATTACTAGCGATGAAATAATAAACATGTTTATATTTATCAGGTTAGGTTTAAAAACCCTAAATCAACTTTACATAATTTTTAATGATCTGTGCAGAAAGGATATCAAGCATGTTTAGGCAATTGCATGAAAAGAACCACAAAATTTTTAATACATGACATATTTTTACCAGACAAGTTCAGATCCATATCTCTTTTTATACATGTTTATACCTTGTATTGTTTACGAATAACCACATATTCTTGTATGATTTTATTTGTACATAATACTCATTTATTTAGCATTAAGCATAATTTATATTGTTAAAGCGACTCAACAAGTTATGTTTGTTATAATCATCAGTGGCTCTTGAGAAAAAAAAAATTTTCAGAAATTTATCAGCAAGAAAATGTTTCGCTCAGTATGTTTATAATATGAAAACAAACATCATTGTTGTCTCCTTTAATTGAATTAACAATATATCGGTGCTCGACAATTCCTTGAAATTCACTCAAACATTTTTCAAAATTTGAAACAAACCTTTAAATATTTCCGGTGCTACGTACTTTTTTGCGGATAGTAATGCATTAGTTATCGTATGCTGCGAAATCAGGATAAAGATAAGAACGCCCTAGTTCCATTTGTGTGTTAACTTTGATTTCAAAACTGCAAATCGGAATACAAATTTCGAAGATGCATCTTCGCAATCAAACAAAAATAGTCTAACTTACAACTTTGTTCAGACCCAAAAATGAAGAGAATCATAAAATTTAGGAAATTTCCTTGTTTTTTTAACTGAAAGTCTTTAAGATGTACTTTTACTCATATACCTCGCATCATTTTAAATGAAGGGTCGGCTTTCCAAATTATCATTTTCTTTGCTAGCCGCTGACTTTTGTGTTTCTTCTACTAACGTACCTCTTTCTCTTATTAAAGTTGCAACGCATGAACAAACACTTAAAAGCAAGAAGGGAATCCTGGTTTCTCTTTTTTGTTTGCTATGAGAGTCAATTCCATCACAAACGTGACGGTATTTAGTTTATAACTTTTTTTGCAACTCAGACAAAAACCTTTCACAAAAAATGGTTCCTGGCATCAAATTACTTTATGTCTTTAAGCTCAGCAAGCAGCCAGTACGATTCGTGTAACTTTTTTCAAGTAGGCTTAAGCACCCTTTAACTTGCTTTTAATATCTATCCCTTAAAATCTATCTTCTTTTTTTGAGTTGAACGCAGGTCCAACTTAAGATTTCTGTAAGGCGTTGAGAGGAGAAATGGAGTTGGTTCGTTTTGCACTTACAGGAAAAATAACTACAACGCTCAAGGATAGAATGGTTTATGTTTCACTGTATTACACAAATAAACAAATGTGGTAGTTGAACATATGCTAGATAAAAACGCAGACGACGTCCAAAATTTGCCATCTGATCTTCAAATTAACTGCAGTATTTATCATACAACCGTGGATTTGAAAGCACAGCGTCGATCAAATGAAAGCTGAAAAGAGCCATCTTTGATGCTGGTCGAGTGTAAAATGTTACGGAAATTCAGCGCTTTTCACGGAAATTTTAGGGTTTATTTGGTTTCTTTCCATATTAAATCAGGAAACATCAAAATAGAGTTGAGTAAATCAAAAGGAAAGATAGAATTAGTGGCGCAACACTATTCAACGTTGCAGGTTACCTTAAACAACGCAAGCAATACTATGTCATGAATCCAGTAGTTACCACTAATTATGCAGCGTCGACCACAGCATTGATCAGAACACCCATGCAATACGACTTCATACATTTAAAGGTTAGCAAAGATAATGTGGTGTCGACCACAGAAGGGTTGCAGCACTGAAATCAGAGTTACAGGCATAAATAGCCTTGCCTGGGCTGGTTTGAATAAGTCTCTCGTAATAATTTTTGTTTCGCTCTTCGTTTCTACTAATGAATGACAATTTTTGTTAACCTCCTAAATACTTCTTCCGCTCTGTTTTATAAAGAAATTCTTACCTTATTGGGGTTATTTTTCTGCCAATCAAAATGGTAAATTTTTAGCCGTTACGTTACGTGGGTTCATTGCTATAAGACATTTGTATTTGACAATGCTAACCAAAAAGTGAACGTATAATCGTAAGTAAACTCCTTGTTGGAATCTGAGTTTCGATTTCAACTTCGTTTTCTTTATAACGCTATTGTTTTTGATTTTTTAAGCAGAACACCGACTTTCCAACCTATGACTCATAACCAGCATATCGCTTGATTTTCAATAAGTCAGCAAAAGTCGGTTTATACATGTAATCCAAATTTAAACAGGATTTAACGCCTATTTCTAAAGCTTATAATGCTATGAAAATATTTGTTTGCCAGCGTTAAAACTGCTGTACCACGTTGGATGTCAGGTTCATTGACGTAAAAACATAGTCTTAATGATTTGCATATAACTAAACTTTGATTGATATAATACAAGAGTGATACAAACAATCTTCGAAAAACTTTTCAACCCAAAATTAAAATAAGGCTTTTAAAACATCAGCCACGTAAAAAATTCAATCAGATATCACCATGTGTTAGACTCTGCCAAATCTTAATCGAAATTGAGTTGGCAAGAAGTATAAAGTAAAAGCCAACAAAATCATGCCATGGACCGATGCTACTTTAATTATAAAATTAGTGCTCTTTCAAACAAGTTAACAGATTCATGGCATGAGTAACACTAAACAGAGATAATGATTTTTCTCCTTCGTAAACGAATATTACGAGGGGCAGTCAAAAAATAATGAGCCCTGTTCAATTTAATCCACTTTAAAATTATATTTTTTTCTGAAATTTTACCGGTATGTAGTTAAGGTACTCCTCTAAAGTTATTCTGCTAAGAAATTGTGTTTGAACGTAACCGTTTACTGCCAGCATTTTGGAAATAATGTCATGATTTAATGTCCGTCAGAAGCAGAGCCGTAATTGAATTTCTTGTTTTAGAAGGGGAACCACCAATAAACATTTTTTAAAGATTAGATAACGTTTATGGGGATGCTGCAATAAGCTACAGTGCTGTCGCAAAGTGGGTGTTCAGAATTAAAGATGAAGAAGAAGATCCACGTTTGAGTGACCTTCGGGACAAACAAAAGGTGGAAAGCCAACGTTAGCGGTTGATCCTAGAAACAGTGCTACGGCCGAGCAACTGATCCGAGACGATCGCAGAGTCACTATTGATGACATTGCTGAGCGCTTGGAATCAGCCATGGAAGTGCTGCAAAGATTGTGGAGGAGCTAGGCTTTGCAAAGGTTTGTGCCAGGTGGGTTCCGAGGCAACTGACGGACGCTCACAAGCAAGCTCGTCTCGAAGCCTGTCTAAAGCTTCTCGAGTGTCACGCAGATGATGAAACTTTTCTCAAGCGTATAGTGACAGGTGATGATACCTGGGTTCATCACTATGAACCAGAGTCAAAGAGAGCATCCATGGAATGGCTTAACCCTAGCTCACGAAAAGCAAAAAAATTGAAGAGTCTGCTCTCAGCTGGAAAAGTTATGGCAACTGTGTTTTAGAACGTTAAAAGAGTCATACTGATGGGTTTTATGCCTCAAGGAACCACCCACAACTTAGATGCTTATGTTGGTACTTTACGCAAGTTGAAAGCAAGGCTGAAAAGAGTGCGACCTATTCTGGAAATACTGTATCTAAGGTCTTGCTGTAACACGATAATGGCAGGCCTCACACCAGTCTCAAAACTCGTGAAGTGGTCACTTCTTTCGAATGGACAACGGTAACCCATCCCCCATACTCACCAGATTTGGCACCATGTGACTTCCATCTTTTTGGACCGCTAAAAGAAGTGATTAGGCAGCAGTTCACTACTGATGAACAAGTCAAGCACGCCGTAAAAAAAATGGTTTTAATCGCAGCCTACTGAGTTTTACAAAGCCGGCATATATGCCCTTATTCATCGATGGACAGTTGGCATTGAGAAAGAAGGAGATTACATTGAAAAGTAGCATTGAAATTCCCAATTACTAAGCTTTATTAAAATGTATGTGTTGCGTTTATATTCCAATAAATAAAGCCAGGAGGAAGTCGGGCTCATTACTTTTTGACTGCCCCTCGTATTTACAAAAAAAACTATGTCAATCGAAAATAGAAATAAAGCTTTTTAATTGTTGATTAAAAATAGGATGTAGGATTTTTATAGTTGAATTCCAAGTATACGATATATATTTCAACAAGAAGTCTTATAAATACAGAAATATTTGTGAATAAACAATTTAAGCTCAATTTATGCTCTATTTTTTGACTTCAATTTAGCTAATAATTGGAAATAAATGTTATCTACATTTTAAAAATAAATAAGTTTGTTTATATGTGGTATAAAACTGCGAGAAACAGGGTTTACTTAATAAGGTTTTATTATTGAATGTTCAAATCCCAATTTGACGAGAACAAACAATATGCAGACTGTACATAAAATTTTGGTATGAAAATATTAGAAACTTTTCTGTATGCTTTGTGTCTATCAAGTGGAAGTTGCAAATAACTTTTTAACAAAAAAAGCTTCAGATGATTAATCTACCTGTGGGTTTACTTTCCGCCTATCAGCGCGTTGCGCGTAACTGCAACAACATTGGTTTAAGAAGCTGTAGCTTGTAAAACCAATATTATTGCAGCAGTAGTGACCACAATTGAAAAATCCATTCTTAAAATTCTTGCTGTACACGAACGCCTAACCGTCCGCCAAAAATTTCCAAACATCCTACTATTGATTTTACAGTTTTACCGGCGCCAATAAAAAACGGCGTTTTTTCCGAAGACATAGCGCCATGCCACTACTTGCACATACCTACTCTTGAGCCATATGACAAGATTTTGAAGTTTCTTCTAGTGTGCTCTTTTGATTTTTAAAACATCTTAGCAAGCATAGCAAAAGACCTTTCCATAAAGGCCAGTTATAACAAAAGTAACGTTTGCAGCTTTTAAATTCGGTAAAGGCAAGTCCGTTTCTAAGAAAGACCTTCAGGAAGACAATAGCAAGACGCAACAAACACCTGAAGGTCACTATATGAAGCAAAACAAAAATCCTTACATAGCTTGTGCACTTTTATGGTAGCCCCAACTTTCTATCGTAATCGGTCTTGACATGGCAAACCTACGATTACTAAATGCAACAGAACCATTATTTGCCATTTTCACACCTTACAACACTATCAAGAACCAAAAGTACAAAATACTCACTTTTCATGTGAGTGATGAACTCTGCTTCCGTCATTCTTTGTCGCACAAGATAAAAGGAACAACAGAAGAAAATTCGCAATCTAAATAAACAAAAATTTAATGTCACTTTTTCATGAAATGATTAGAACTAAATCAGTTATTCTTAAATGTGGAGCAAATTTCCTTCCTCTTTAACGGTCGTCAAACTAGATTACCCTTTTTCGGAGACTGATGTTTTCCGATTGCCAATTTTGCAAATTTGCACTTCATTTTTGCTGAATGATTTTTTTTGGAGATCAACGCGTGAAATCTTAGCGAAATGTGTGTTGGGGTATAGCCAGTAAAGCAAATTAATAATAGGGTAATAAGTGGAAAAAAGTTAAGAATACTAAACTAGATAAATAGGTTTTTGAAATATTTTGAAAGCATAATTTAAGGCTTGAAATTATATTTTTAAGAAATATTTTCAAGGCTTGAAATTATACCAGTAGAATTTTAGAAAAGTAGACAGAGATAGAGTGGTATGTAAAAAACTCTTGAAAGCTAATACTCTCGCAGCCCAATCAAAAGAAATAAAGAATTCAAGAATAAGATGTTAAATTCAAGTCTAGTTGTTAGGAAATACTGTACTTAATAAATTACATTTTTGGCTACATTCGTGTTACCAAAAATAGTACAAAGACAAGGTCATTTCTTATCTGGAAAAAGTACAAAAGCCAACCCGCTTCAATGGAAAGTCATTAGCGCTGATGACAGCAGACTATGTGTCCTCGTACGTGCTTAATCTTTTTCTTGCAAAGTTACCAATTCGCATCACGTTTGTGAACCACATAGAACGGCAGTTTGAAAGAACAAAGTTATCACCATAACAACACACAAACAATATATAAGCCTATCTAACAAAGCACGCCCTCTAGTTGTTAAATAGCTTTTTTGTCTTAGGCAATATTTTCACTACGACACTAAACCCAATTTTTTTCATTTGCAGTCCGCTGGTACCCCAAAGAATTAGCAATGCTCCAAACTTGCGCACAAACTCGATCATAGTTTAAAAAAATTGTCATAAAAACTGCCAGTATTTATTCTAGCCTTAACTTTGAAGCTATTTGGTAAGATCAGTTTCAATCAAACTAAATCTCGACTTTGCTGGTTTTTTGTTATGTGTAAGGGTTAATAACAAAACGTTATTTTTACAAAATTTGTTTTAATTGCAATTCTTTGTTTGGTAAAATGTATTTATCGATTTGCATTCTCAACATACACAGTATTTACCTATAATTACTATAATCCTACTTTTTATAGAAGTATTTTGGTGTTATAAATTATGTAAAAAAAGGTTGATTTTTTTTCTGAAATGTGTAAACAACTTAATATTTTTAGAAATTTACTTCGTTCTGGCATGTGATGATCTATTTTTAAGGAATATTTATTCCAGTCGATTGAAAACCTTTTGAAGAACCGGATAATCTTGTATTTGGAAAACTTTTTCTTTCTTTTTTCCCTCCCCTCATTCTTTATCCGGTCCGCCTACTGAATGCAATCTTGATAAACTTTTTTCCAACAATCAGGAAAATTTTCTGAATTTCTCTTTTGATTTGTTTTGCTTCTAACAACGTCACCAAGACCAGCACTTTCCGATCTTTTCACCACTTTAAACGTTGTTGTGGGGGACCGTTAGATGTTGCAGCAAAACGACAATAATGAAAGTTGAGGTATGGGACGTTCACTAAACAATGAGAACGCTTGCAATTTACTGCTAATGAAAAACTTCGTCTAGTTAATTAAAAATTGAAAATTTGCTAGTTTTTAAAAAAAACTTAAATAAGAACCGAAAAACTGAAACGTTTTTAAATGCTTCGCGGCTCCTAGTAGAAAAGCGCTGACCTAAACTTCTATATACATTTAGCGTGGACAATAGGCAAAATCCATTACATCTAAATCAGCGCTGCAGCACGCTGCAAAAGAACCGTCGTTTATGATAAATTTTTAGAGCCTTTACAAACTTCAACTAAAGTCCTCTTTGTAGTTATTTACAACAACTTTATTGACTTTATAAATCTGCGTTAATTGTTATCTATAAATATCTCGACCCTTATATTGTGTCTGTACAACATAAAACTTTTTTTAGTTGTCCTGCATTTTCATAGGATGGTGCCATTTTAGTAAATACTTACAGTCCACGTCGAATACCACAGGCTTATCGCTAGCACCAGTTACTATCTTTGTTTGCTATTTGAAGCTGGCCTGGTCATGATTATATTTCCATTGAACTTATTAATTAATACAACTAAAATGCAAATTATCATTTCACCTGAACAAGCAACTGATCGTACAAACCCAGAATAGAAAATCGTAAACAAACGCTCGGACTTTACTTCAAAAACTCAACTGCGCTCTAAGTTGTTTTTGCAAATCTCGAGAAAATGATACTACGAAATTTAGCGAAATAACAACAGTTAATTGAACTTAAAATAAAAGTAAACTAGTCAAATGTATAGTGTTAGTCTATACATCTAATTGCAAAAGAAGAAACACTTTTTCCAACCTTGGCCATTCCAGCGATGTTTCTTAGTTAATCGACAAAAGCTCTTTTTTTGTTGATGAACTTCGTTTACAAATCAGACTTGGCAAATTATGGTCATGACAAACCTCTTTTATAGTCGGTTCGTTGAGGGTAGTATTTTTTTACTTCGTTTATCGACTTCTGAGGGTCCTTATAAAGCCTTCAACTTTTTGTAGACTTTGTTCCTACTTCTTTCTTTTCCATAAATTTCCATGGTTTTCAGAGCGTCGATTTCACACCTGCTGACGCCGAAAAACCTCAATGTTTACCACAAAAAAATAGTGTCGATCGGATTCATTCTTCAGAAAAAATTGACTTTTTATTAGTCGTGACCGAACATATAAATCCTTTTTCACTTTTTTCCCTTTCTTCCGTTACTAGGCATTGCAACCACATTAATGCACAAAAGACTTTTGACCAAGTGACACAAAAATGATTGCCAAAAAAGTACTGAAAGGGCAGCAAAACAGAAAAAGGTTAATCAGGTAATTGTCGAAACATGAGTCCATTTAATTCTAATTCGCTTGAAGCCGCAGCAGAGTACAAATTTGAATGATAGAAACAATATGTTCATTATTCACTTTGAAATACAAACTGAGCAAAACCACAATGCTGTTTGTTAACCAAAGAATTTTTTTATGTATAGTATTTTTAATGCTACAAACTCTACAAACAAGATGCTCTAAAAAAGCATCAATATATTTAAATGAAACCCAAACATCCAAATAAAAACAAGGACACCAGAAAGGTTTATGTCCAAACAGAACGATTTTTTATTTTTCAACTTTCTATTGTGAGCCAGCAAAAAATCGGACATATACCTTTCTGGTTTTTCTGAATTGAGATGCTTTGACTGAAGCAATACACATGACTCTGTTTCTATACAAAGATTACTCGATTCAAATGTCAATGAGTACAATAACTCAAATTTGGCATTTTTGGACATATACCTCTCTGGTTTTCAACCCTCGATATTTGGTTCGTCCAGCACTCGCAATTCATTTAACTGATGAAACAGTGGAAAAAATTATACAACAATCATTCAAAGCTTTCTTATTCAAATTTTTTTAGTAACTACAGAATGGATGTTTCAGCAAAACTAGGTTATAGCACAATCGCGCGTGTATCAGCAATGAACGGAGATAAGTCTTGCTTTTGTTTTGTGCCAGGCCAGCCATCACGTGTTTGTAAAAATATTTCTCGTAATGACTTGGCCTCAATCCTATGCGAGCCTAGCGAGAAATGAGTGCGATAAGAAAATTGCTTATACGTGATCTAAATAAATTAATAAATAATAAAGCTGTTTAACTTCATAATCAGTTTTCTACGGTTTTTGATGCGCTATAATACCTATACCTTTCATGACGTGTTCAAGGAAACGTTTTGTTCTTGTGCTTTGTTGCTTTAGAAAGCACTTCTTTTTGATAAAACAAATGGCAACGTAGCTGAGCGAGATGGGCCTGCGTTTCATCACAATGATCGAATGCTCTGTGCGTCTAACCCTTAGAATGAATCCGTTGTTCAAACCCAGGGGAAAGGTTTTACCGTGATTTCCTTTAACGGGGAATACTAAGAAACAGTGAATTAACAATAAGCCTGTCAAGCAAAATGCTAAAACCCTTTTAATAATTTATAAACCAAGGCGACACAGATCCCTACAATTCTTCTCATAACGCTGCTGAGGCTGCCCTGCAGATCTCAAAGACAAATAAGCGCTAAAAAAATAATCATGCAGCTTTTGGCACCATCACCCTAACTACAAGTTATTTATGTCATGATGCATTATATGCATTATTTTGATTAAGTAACTTTTGCAGTTATTTGCAGACTTAAAATTTGCAGACTGTTTAATTTCACTAGCCCTTTCTGCCGGCGTCGCCCGGCAGGGCCCCGTCGGAAACGTCGGGGTTAAAAATATTTATAGTATATAGATAACTTAACAGGCAGCATATCAGCCAAAGACAAAAATCCTTGCTTTATAATATATCAGTGTCGCCCGCAGGGCCCTCATCAGTAATGGCGGGATTGGAAATGTTGGTTCAGCCGACCAAGCCTGCTTCACCGATCCGGCACTTGAGTAAACAGTAACCAAAAGTTTAATTTTTTTGTACATATGATTTTCACGACTTGGTGCGCTTCTTTTACCAATAGAGTTTCCGATTTCAAGGTCCTGGCAACGTCTTAGGTGTATGTTCTCTGCTCATTGCTCACGTGAATCCAAGAAGGCCTTCCGTTTCCCTTAGTTTCGAAATAGGTAACACATTTCTGATATTAATCTATTTTCAAGCAAAATAGCAAAAAATCGTTCGTGTGGTGCAATTTCACACAGTGACGTTATTTCTTTTTGAGTTTCCCTTAAACTTTCTCAAGTTTCCAGCTGGCTTCGCATTACAGGGATCCCTCACTTATCGCGGTAGTTCCGTTCCAAGATCCCCGGCGATAGGTGAAAAACCACGAAGTAGAAAACAGTTAAAAATAAAGAAAATGTAATCAAATCGATCTAAAACAATCTCCTTTTCTAATCACAAACCCTTTCTGCAGTTTTGTACATAGCAAACCTTACTATTACACACCATCTTAGTACCGTGCAGTACTGCACTTAAATATATCAATTCCTTACTATATTTAAATTATTATAGCAAAGTTCAACATAAATACTCTAAACACAAACACAACACAAAGTCATCCAACCGCGTGAATGTTTTGAGTGAGCTGGCAGATGCAAATAAACCACGGTACATATACTTTTATGCTATTTTGTGCACCTTTTGTCATTTTTAGACTAGGAAATACCGTTGAATACTACTTATTGTTATTATTTAACGGATTTACGAATTTTCGTGGTTCAAATTTTGCGATTTTTCTAGATTTTTCCAGAAAATCCGCGATGTAAGTTTCATATATATATCACAAAAAAACCCGAAGTTGTGAATCCGAAAAATTTGAACCGCAATGTAGCGAGGGAACACTTTATATAGCGTGTTTGTTTAGCCTTGCTGAAGTGTGATAAGTTAAGTTAAAAGAGTTAAATTAAATAAATCAGAAGAGTTTAATTAATAAAATTAGAAGAATTTTTGCTTTTCTCCGAAATTCGTAGGTTTGACTCCGGTAGCTCAATAAAGCTATTATCAACCAAAATAGAAAAGATGTTTCCTTAAGTATGGTGCGATTCTACTGCAGCAGGTTATGTCATCCCCTGTGCCGATTAAGGAAGCTGCGCCGGCTTTGCCGTACAAATATTTATGAGAGCAGCAATGAAAAATTGTAGAAAATATAGGCAACAGTTTCTTTACACGTACGTAATGATGATCATCTTGATCTACTAATCAAGAATGGTAGTACTCACAAAGAAAGAATGTTGTCACAAACTATCATTCGTTCTTTTTAAAACTGTAGGGAGAGGCTGAAATACAGTCAATATTGATGGTGACGCTCAAATGGTGGGACAAGTAAAGATATGAGCTACTTAGTGTTAGGTCTATTGGACGATTTGGTAAGCCCATCTTCATATTCATATTTCGGATATTAAGTTCTTTGTTTACGCTGTTTGCTTTAATTCGGCCATAGCATGAAAAAAGGCCATGCCTTTCCACAAAGTCATACAACCTACACCAATAGGCGGCTATCAAGCTCTTTTCAAACAAAAACTTTTCCTCTAATTCCAATTTTTCAAATTGATGCAATGAATGTTTTATTTTGACCTTTTTTTGAACTTGGGATTTCATTACAGTTAATTTTGCCCCGAATCCAGACCTGCCTACTTTCAAATGAAAATATTGTTGTTTTATAGCGGTACAAAGAGCCTATCAATTACAAATATCAGTGATGGGCTTTACTGTGTATGTTTGCTATCAAAATGATAGTGAATAATTTAGCTGCTACTGTTGTTCTCACTACATAATGGGAAGCATTGCGATGTCATTTAAGATTATGACGGAACACTGCTTTGTACAAGGATTCAACACAGAAGAAAAAAGCATGCTTAAACATCACTTAGATAAATAATAATCGCTTGTTGCATCTTGATACAGCGTAAGATATCATAGAATTACTTTAAGCAAAAATTAACTTTTCTCGAAACGCAATTGATCAAAAAAACATTATAGGCGGTTGCGCATAGCCATCTCATGTCTCCCAAGTTTATCGAGTCCCTGGCAACGTCTTATTTACGTTGTTTTCACCACAGGCGTTGTAAAAATAAACAGACTTTTATACATTAAATTCAGCAAGTGCTTGAAACGTATCAAAGTTGCGGGAGGGCGCCAAGATAACTGATAAGTATTTTCAGGATAAAGCCATCCAATATTAGAACCGCTACCCACGAATTTTTCGTTACTGTAGGCGAATTTGTATTAGCTAACGCTTTTGACTGCGTTCAAGTTGCTTGGTCTTGGCATAAATATAGCCGTGCAAAAACAAACTAACCCAAAATGAAGCTCTACCAATTAAGTTATTGCAACAGCGGAACCCCCCCAGCAATAATGTTGAGGTTAACAATATTAAATCAGCTGGATGCGCCGGCCTCACTCAATTGCAAAGGAAATTGCTTCAACATGTAGATGATATGTAATTCGACAGTAATATTTTATTGCAAAAATTAAAAAAAACCATCCTATTGCCCCTTCCTTTTAGAAAGTTACACTACCGGTCATAAAGTTCAGTTTTTTGGTATAAAAACTAATACAAAAGCTATAAATCATATACTATTGAAATTGCCTTGAAATACTTTAATTTGTTGAAAAAGTTTGAAAATCAGTAGGGAAATGAGGTCACAAATCGGCTTTTTTAAGTAAACTGATTTTGTAAAAATGTTTCTATTTTTCAAAAAATCATCATTTTGTAATCTCTGGCACCGAAACACTATCGATTTTACCAGACGTCATTATTACATCATAGAACGAGTTTTAAGCGTGCGAGAGAAAGAGAAGAACCATACTTAGAGGCTTAAAATACTTAAATAAAGAATTGGTCGTTACTTTGTCAAATGTGCTTAAATTGTTATAGAGTTGTTTTTAGTGAAATCACTTTATTAATATCTTCCAAAGAAGAGTTTGATCGCGTTTCTACGACCAGTAGTTTTTGAGAACATACAGCCAACAAAATGTGCAATTAAGCTGTGATTCTGACGTTGTGTTAAACCTTAAAAGAGTGAAATTTTTTGTAAGGTAATGGGTTGGGTGCTAGCTTTTATTTGAGCACAAATATTAGTTTTAAAAAATATTTTTCATTATGACATCACGAATACTTTTATGACACATACTTATGACAGGTGGTGATCAGGCGTGCCACATTTGCTGTTTATATGTCCAGTAGTTTCGTAGGAGTTAAAGGGCACGTACACACGTACAGACAGAATCGCGCCATATAATGTACATTAGATTTTAGCTGAGTGTAAAGTACATCATTGAGTAGACGTGCAGTAGAAAACCAATGAGGAAGAAGTGAGATTTGACTTTTGCTTGTTATGGTTATGTCGTTTTTCGGCTATGTTGCATTGCTGCAGACCAAACGATGGTAAAAAAATTTCCGTGACTCCGTCGCTGTTTATAAATATTAAGAGTGCAGTTTTTGACGACTTCGAAAGAAAATTAAATTCGTGTCTATCGATCACCCACTACCGCTACAACGCACCGGTTTTCTCAGTCTTATCGATCGCGATTCCTCAAAAACTTTTACAAACTACAGTACCTAAAATTTGGATTAAATCAAACACATTAGCAGAAGCCTAGCAACTGCTCGCAGCAATTTATGACTTGCCAATAACTTTGTAAGTTATATTTGAAGGAACTAAACCAAAGGTCGCACACCCGTGATCTAGGCTGTTTGCAACCATAGCACAGCAGACAAGGTCACATTTGGGTAGTCGGCTTCCATATATCCTTGTAAAGTTTAATGCTTACTCTTTTTAAATTATTACAATTGTTTAATTCCAGAAAAACTTTTTCTTCTCTTTCTTCGCCTTTTTGTCAACTTTTTCACTATTGCATCCACGATAATCCCTGTGCAATTTAATTTCGCAATTTTTATTTATTATTATTTTAGTATCTTTTGTTTTTATTCCAACGATTTCGTTTCTTCTTACCTTTCATTAACTTGCTTGCTATGTTTAAGCAAAAACAAGTTATCAGTTTTATCAAAATCACTACAAACTTGGATGTAATAGATCAAATATAGACCTTAGCTTACCCGCAGTATTTAATATTAGCATTCTGTTTGAGATGCTACATTCATTGGGTTATCACTCACACTACTATATTTCAAAATATAAAATGTAACCAAAAGTAAATGCTATATCTAGTTATTATTCGGTTACTAGATACTGTAGTTTAAAAAGTCCCGGATACTGGATAGTTACCATATATCCGGCAGAGCCCCAGTTTTGAGTTGTACAGGCCTGCTCCACTAAAAAAAGATCATCGCCTGTTGTTTAGTTAGAAATTATATTTCACCGAAGTTAGACCCATCACAGAACGGTGGCATTGCTTTCAAGTAGTAATCATAATCTGGCATCCATGTCGACAAATGTAGAAGAGTGTGTTGAAGAGTCGTTTTATGACTGCTAAACTGGGTATTTATAGCTTAGAGTTACTCAGTTGTTGCGTTCTTGGGAAAGATACAATTTCTTCTGCTTGCTTGCACTGCGTTAATAAAAATTACACTGCATCAGTAATAGCCTGTTGTCACTACCAAACTAGTTTACATCCAAGTTGTTTTATGTGAAATACAATCTAAAAAAATGCTTTCTTCTAACCGAAGGATACAAGCAGGAAACTCCATTTGACACAAAGCAAAATCATTGTGTCTTACCAAGAGCTGATAACTCCATACAATAAACTTATTTAGGCCATGTAAATTTGAAAAGTTTCAAAAATGATCGATGACCAGAATATAGCTAAATGTTTTGCATTTTACTACTCTGATTAAACGTACAAAGCTTATTGATTCCAGCCACAAAAAATATTTTGTGGAATCAGATTCGTAATCATAGCTCAAAATTAGAAAGTTACATAAAACAAATCACACTTATCGAACCATGCTAGTATTAAATCGATGACAAAAAGTAACCTCGATCATTTTAACTTCGTATACGATAATCATTCTATTTTTCAGAGGCTTTTTCATTATTGAAATTTTCATAAATTTACACCTTACTTTTGCATTAAATCGGTTACTGTGATCTATTTTATAGACAGAGTGGTCCAATAAAGACTAGTTGCTATAAATAATTCGACGCAGCAAGTTTGATCCGGTCTACAACGTTTTCTACACTAGTTCAAAAATTATTGACTTATGATACAAAAAGATCCTGACATTACTACCTCGAATGATTACCCTACAGACAAACTTTGACTGATAGCTAGAAAAACACCTTATTTGTATAAAGCATCGTTTTGATTAGTCAAAGCTAAGCATTCTGTTTTGATATCCTGCAGAACTACGACAACAAAATTAAACGTCTAAAAACAACCAAATACTTTTAAAATACCGTGCTATTAACAAAGTGTTTAAGATGCTCTTGAGGTAGTGTAGAAGCCAAGTGTGAAATTGATTATTTGTTAAAAATCTTATCTTAAAAGTAGATAGCATAGAAAAACTTGGCATACAATTTTTCTATTCTCCTCTGTCAAACAAATTTAAAACCATCGATTTATAGTGCGATATAGCTTGGAAAAAAGCTGTTTTAGCCATAAGCTTTTTGTGACGCTCTCATCAGAGGCACTCAAGGTCTTTTCTTTTTCACGTGTTACCGCCACTGATGAGAGCGTCACTAAAAGCTTATGACTAAAACAGCTTTTTTCAAAGCCATATGAATATTCTGTACCACCAATAAGATTTATAGTTTACTTGAAGTAAATAGTAGAATTACGATCGGTTGTCAGCTTATTGATAAAAACGTAGTATTGATTTCGTCCTCAGAATCATCAGTTACATTGAATTGCTATAACGCTTCTTCAAACAGATTCTATTTAAAATCTTTTCATTCTTTTCGTCACCATACCTTGGGGAACAGAGTTTGATTTTTGTCTCATTTGATATTACCTTGATTCGTGTTCTTCTCAGAACAAAACTATTGCAAAACGCAAAAAGCATTTACAATTTGGCAAACACAGCTTACAAGTAAGTTTTAGATCCAATAAAAAGTGTCCAAAACTGTAACAAAAAAGATGGCTAAAAAGTATGCTTGTTATTCTGCAAAAAAGAATTGCTTATAAAAGGGAATCTTCACAAAAACATTTGTTAAAAAAAGACAGCTAAAACGAAATAGGATTCACCAAACTTAGCACTTTAGACTACTAATTTGTAAACTGAGCATCCATGCAAGCATAACAAATTGAAGAGCTTTGATGTCAACTTTTCGAAAGACTAGTACCGAGAAAGATTGAGAAATGGAAAAAGTCTTTGCATGTATAGACAAATCTTTGCATTTACAAGCGCTTAAAGATAATTTTCTAGAAAACGTTTTCTTTTCTAGGTTCAAAATGCTTCTAAAGCAAATTTTTAACTTTTTTTAAATTTCCATTGCATTTGTAAGGGATGAAAAAGATTGTTTACTGATCCATCAAACAAAAGCATGAAAAAAATCTACAAGCAAGGCTAATCTATCTCTTCGAAAAATAAGCATTTAAATTAGTCACGATAGACTTTTAAAAAACAAACAAAGATTGATTGACAAAACCAACGAGAAAGATAGTACATATGATGTGTTGTAACAACTGTAGTTATTCGGCGATAAAAAAAGAAAATGCATTAAATAATGTTTTGTGGAAAATGTAAATGCAAAGCAGTTAACTTGTTTACATCTACTTAATCTACTAATTTGCTTTTGGTGTATTTTTTGCCGCAATTATCATGTTTCAATTTGCATTCAATTACCGCGGAAACGTTCAAAACAAAAATTAGTAGAAGGTTATGACAAGACTTTATTTAGGTTTGAACTTTTCGCCTAGCTTTACATTCTTACATATTTATCAATTTAGCATAAATAGAAATGAAATTATTGTTTGTCTGCTTCAAAAATCGCCAGAACGATTAGCGTTTCAGCTGACAAGTTAAAACTGATTGCAATAATTGGTTGAAACCCGACTTTTCTGAGTGAGGCGAATCTTTCATCTGATAAACAAATTCTTCAAAGCACTCAAATTTAAATGATTACTGGTTCTACAAAATATTTACTTGTAATTCGTTTCTTCTGCATTCATGACAACTAAAGGAACCGAAACATGAAACACGTTGGTGAGTAACAAAGATTTGTGTTATGTGTTTCATAATTATATAGAAATAGTTCTCTGTATCTGATATCTACAGTACACAAAGCAATGGACAAAAAAGCTGATAAGAGCATGCAGTGATCATTGTGGTTTAAGAGTCGGCTGCTTTGAGCGCTAATCTATTCATAAATCGCAAAGTTAGTGCGATTTTGTTTAATCTGCTTCCATTAGATCTTATCAGTTATGTGCAATATTTAAAAACCTGTCAGCTTATTAGAATTATGGAAAGTCCTAGTTAAATGCAAATTTTATAAGCCTTCTCAAAAATTTGTCTCAAGCTGAACGAATATGTGCGAGAAAAAAAACGTTCTTTTCAGCTGAATCGTTGCAGTGGTGTATTCAAAGGAAAATTTTAAATTACTGAAATAAAAGTGGTTTTGGTTAAAATATCGAAATCTTTTTGCTTAAAACACATTGAAATAAGTAGTCTACTTTTTTATTAACACTCAAATAAAGTTTTTTTTTTACTTCGAAAACTGCGGGCTTATTTTCTGACCAAACAAATTTCAAAATATTTGACTTCCAACTTCAGTTCAACGACTTTCAAGCCGAGTCGTTTTTGCCCGCAGTTTTTATGATTTAAACCTTCTTATTTTAATCTTAATAAAAAACCAGACTACTAATGACGAAATCTAGTGCCAAATATTGTGCGACACATTTTATTAAATTTTGAGGTTTTAAAATTAAAACATCAAAATTTAGAGGTGTCACTGTCATCTGTGACACTGGGGGCAGAGGCAAAAGTGCCACTCCCAATAAAAAATCATCACATTTCCATATTTGTAGCCAACCATCAATTAATTAGAAGTGATGTTATCTGAAAGTGAGTCTACTAAAATGCCACTACCTAAACTAATATTACGCTGGAGTATGCCCCTTAGTAGAGCAAGGGCCAAAAAGTGTTAAATAACAAAAAAAGTAAAAAGTAATTCAAATGCCATGCTACGAAGTGAAATAATGATTAACCTAAAATTTAAATCAAAACTATGACAAAAAACGAATCTTTAGGTTGAAAATGTGAACAAAATAGTAACCCTATGGACTTACTGCACAGGTCGTTTTTTTTTCTGAAAGTCCACAATCAAACAACAATGCTACAATAACGTAGATAATAGGACAAGTAGCAAATACCATCTCTTTTTTCAATTATCATTATGAAATTTTGAATATTTACATGTTAACTCGCGCAAAAAAGTTTGTGTCATTTTCAAACACGAGATGCTTTTGAGATATCTGACGATCAACCACGCCCTGTTTAGTAAAAGATTCAGCAAGATCAAACCAGTCTCTGAATCGCTAAGCATTTTGAGCTATTTCAAAAAAGCGTGGTTACAGAATAAAACTCAATGTTAACGACCTTAAGTCGTTTGTTCTTTTTTTGCCAAAGTCAAAAGAGATTGTCTCGGTTGTTTGGTGCTCCCTGGCTTTAGCGTCAGTTAAAATCTTTTTTGTGTGCCGGTGTATTTACTTGCTGATAATTAATACAAAACAAGCAATCTCTTTTTCTATGCCTACGTTAAAAAATGTTCAAACCTTACTTCACAAAGATATTTGTTTACCTTCTTTTGAAATATTATTTTTCCTTAAAAAAACCCAAGCTATCAATCGAAAAATAAGGTACTTGCTTCAAGATCCTTTAGCGACGCTTCTAATATGCCTTGTCGTTTTTGATACTATCCACGACTTACTGCGAAACATATTATATTTGAATCAATATTAATGACTCTTCAAAAAAATAGTCTAAGCCTCACAAGATACTCTTCTTTAAGCACGTTACGATAAAGCCTAACGCAGAATATAATTGTAGGCAACTGTATAATCAGTTTACTCTTGTAAGATAAAAAAAAGTAGCTTAACCTAAACATAGATCAAGTCACCAGTCAACACAATAAACCTATAACCTACATATTTCAGCTAGTCAGTTAGAGTTTGTCTAAACGAAGAGATTACAGTACCGGGATATCGGTTTTGTAAGCCTGTTACAAATGTCAGCCGGTGACATATCACTTATGCATTTAAGATGGCCTACACCACTTTAAGAAAAAATACTAGCATAGTTCTACAGTTTGCTAAAATTCAAAGCACCCACAACGATCAATAAGTATGCAGAACGACATTTAATAAAAATAAAAAACGAGTAAAATCAGAAAGAAAAAGATGTATTTTGCTACCACATAAACTCGATTCAAGCACGTATGCCTGGCTTCACGGTTTATGCGCATAACCAAAAATCATTATTATCTGAATGTTAAATCTATAACTCAAGGAACCCTTAAAGCTTACGGAACTCTATGATTGTTCCGCGGAACCCTAGAGTTACAGCACCTTAAGAGTTCCGCGGAACCTCGGTTGAGGAGCTCCAATATAATCTACTGTCACAAATTGTATGCTTATTTAGGCTGTAGCCAGCTCACATTTGTTTGTTATGAATGTCGTTGCGTTGCACTTTCGCTTTTTGCCGTAACAATGGATCTAAAATGATTACGATGTATTATTTGACGTACCCACCCAGTTTAGTAGGCTTTTGCGCATAATCTTACAACTAATATAGGTCTGTAAGCTGTATCGCAAGTTAACAAACACTCGTCGCATTCGTCAATTTTGAAAGTTCCGATTTTAATCTGTTGTTTATAGCTGCATTCTAGAACTAGCATTGAGATATCAGAATATCACGCACTTATAAAGTCATGAGCAAAATATGTTTTTTACACACTGAGTGCGCAGCACAGCAAATCAAACAGTATCTTTTGTCTAGTTTCATACATTCATTCATTTATTCATTTTTAAATTCTTGACAGCCACACACAAAAAATGAATGCATTACAGAATACGCTAGGGATCTAGAAAAGAAAGACGAAACATGACGTCAGACGTTAAAACCAAAGTCACTTGAAAAATAATAAATGTACTTTGGTTAAGGCACGCCAAGAAAACAGAAGATAAAACATAACAATATGCATGGTTACTTCGCCTTTATACAAATGTACTATGGCTCTATTCAAAAGATGGGAGACAAATAAGTACGAGGGGCATACCAAAAGTTCTGCACCAACTGTTATATTTTTAGAACAAAGAATCACGAAATAATAAAACAAGTTTATTTTTTAACAATATCTTCTTGCAAGTCAATGCACTTTCTCCAACACTCTGCAACCTTCTTTATTCCTTCTTCAAACCAATCTTTTGACATGGCCTTAAGCACCTCATTTACGGCTGACTTCAGCTCATTTTTATACCCAAATCTTCTGCCACGAGGAGGATCTTTGAGTGGCCCAAATAGGTGGAAGTCGCTTGGAGCAAGATCTGGGCTATAAGCTGGTTGAGGAAGTAATTGTGACTTCAGCTCACGTAATTCAGCCATGGAAACTTTTGCTGTGTGGACGGGATCCTCCTCGTGGCAGAAGATTTGGGTATAAAAATGAGCTGAAGTCAGCCGTAAATGGGACGGGATCCTCCTCGTGGCAGAAGATTTGGGTATAAAAATGAGCTGAAGTCAGCCGTAAATGAGGTGCTTAAGGCCATGTCAAAAGATTGGTTTGAAGAAGGAATAAAGAAGGTTGCAGAATGTTGGAGAAAGTGCATTGACTTGCAAGGAGATATTGTTAAAAAATAAACTTGTTTTATTATTTCGTGATTCTTTGTTCTAAAAATATAACAGTTGGTGCAGAACTTTTGGTATGCCCCTCGTACACAAAACTTTCTTAGTGTTTTCTGGTATACAGTATTAAGATGGTATGATGTTGAGATTAAAGAATGAGTGCAGCACTTTAGCACCATGCGTAAAATCAATACTACAGAGCAACGATTTTTTCTATCTGTTTGTCTGTATGTCTACGGCACTACTGGGCGTGCAAACATGAAACGTGGCACGATTGATTACCACCTTTACGTGATTTTGGTATAGGGTTGGTTACGTCATGTTAACGTTACAATTAAAGACAAATTTTTAAAAGTTTGCATTTTTGGACAGAGGAATGCGGTATATAGCTTAAGCAAATGCCAGCAGCTGCCTTACCAACTTCAAGATGTTTCGGTCTTTAAAGAAGTAAAATAACATCGTTCTTAACGATTAATTGTAAAAAAAACACCTCAGAAACGCTGTTAAAAGCTTTTTCCGAAGATATCAACCAAAAGTTTTCGATAAAAGTAACTCTCAAACAATCTAAGGTCCATTGACGACGAATCAAGCGATTAAGCACAATCGCAAAGATACATAACAGTCTCAATTATACTAAATTCAGCAGTGCAAACTCAATACATGGCAGCCTCAAACTGTTTATAATATTGAAGCTACTATGCAGTGATGAATTAAGTATTTCAGGGGCTTGAGGTAAAAAATTCGTAAGGGCTTCCAAACTACCCAAGTTCTCGATGATTACCTTTTTCTTGGAAGATTACTACTGTATTCAAGTGCTGCAATAGCTTTTCAGAAATGTCGGAAAAGGAGAACATCAAAAATAGGGGGGAGGGCTCGTGGCAGTTGTGTCACTAGTCTCACTCTAAGTCTACCACTGTTGTTATATATACTTACGATTTGGAGTAGAAAAAATACCTCTTTATCAAAATTTCATAACTTTTCTTTTTCTTTTCTTGAACGCTACAAAAAAAGTTTTGTTCTGTCATAACTTGGGCAAGCTTTTATTGACCTTAAAACTAAAAATGATTAACTGAAAATTCAAAAAATCGATTTTATTGGCCCAATACAATTTTGACTGAACAGATTAGTCTTTTTTGAGTTTTTATGTTAAAACAAATATTTACCGTATTTTTCGGACCATAAGGTGCACCTATTTTCTTTTAATTTTCTCAAAAATGGACGTGCATCTTATAGTCCGGTGCGTCTAATATGTGAATCAGGTTGCGCTTTGTCAGCAAGCTTTGAACAAATTTTGTGTAGCAACGCTACCAACGCAATAGTACCTACCTAAACTCGTTCTTTCTTGAGAGCAAATTTCTTCTTTCTTTCTTGGGATCAAATTACGTACTCTCATTCCCTTTACGAGTGTGTTTTTTTCTCTTGACCAACTCTTGTTCCCTTCACGAGTGTATTTTTCTCTTCACTTAACGTACGTAAACACAGAGGTGCGGGCGCACATGTTTTGCAACATTTACCTAGCACGGTGCCAATAAAATGCGTTGAGTTTTTCTTTTAATAAATGCTCCTTATAGTCCGGAGCGCCTTATCTATGAAAGTAAACGCGTTAGACGACGTTTATTGATACTGCGCCTTTTAGTCGGGTGGGTCGTATGGTCCGAAAAATACGGTAATTAACGAAAATACTCAAATCCTCAACAAAACTTTTTATACGAACGCCTTATAGCAGTGTTTCTCAAACTGTGTGCCGCGGCACACCGGTGCGCCGCGGCACACCGGTGCGCCGTGGAAGATTCGCAGGTGTGCCGCGAGTCTTTTTAAAGTACTTTATGTTGATACAAATTTTCTGCCAAAATCGAGAAAATGCTGCCATGAAGTAATGGTCAACAACTGCTGTAAGTCGCGGGTGGCATTGCAGATTACGGCCAGAGAGATAATGACTTCTTTTTGGTGATCAGCATCATTTGGGGCTGCATCAAGCGATTTCCAAAGATTTTTGCCCAGACAAGTGGTGATCTCCAAAAAAAAAGGTCATCACCATTCTCGCTGTCGCCTGAGATTCCACTTGACATCAATTGGAATAGATTTGCGTCGCCGGTGTGGCGCGAAATTTGTTCAACCAATTTCCTGCGCCGGCAGACAAAAAAGTTTTGGAACCACTGCCCTATAGCCTATAAGCAGCCAGCTCTGCAATCGCTAGGTGCAAGAAGTGAAATGTAAAATCATGTACTGTTTTACATTTTTGACTTTTAAAGTTTTTGTCCTAGGCTAACAGTTTGTGCAGCAGTTGTGGGCTGAGAATGTTGATGTAATCTGTAAACAGCCAGTAAAATGTCTGGTCTTGCCATGTTTATTATAATAAAAATGTCATTGTTTTGCATTCTTTTTTGAATGTAACGTTTAAAGCGGCAAGTGTCTTCTCTGAAGTCAAGGCCTTCGATTATTTGCACCACTTCTTCAATGGTGTTTGATACATTTCATTGTTTCTATAAGCTTAACTAGGCACTCATATTTGTCTTTGATTTGAGAAGTTGAGCAGCTAAATCAGTTGCTTGCAAGTTAACTTTTGCTTGAGTTACTAAAATACCACACTCTTCAAAGCTTTCAACAAGCACTTTCCCCATCTTGTTACAACAGGCTGAGGCGGACAACCAAAAGCAGCGAATTTGGCTTGTCTGGTTTGTTTTTTGCTGAAGCGGATTTGACTTTTGCCATTAGCTGATCAATATCTTCCACGTGACATTTGATTTTATAGCACAATTGTGCAATAAATGTGCAACACATGTCACAATGAAACAGCTTAGAATACAGAGATTTCAGTATTTTACCTGCAGCCACCATATATTTTGCGGGATCAAGCAACAAAAGACAGAAAGAGTTTTTATTGATTCCAAGAGACCTAACGGCATCGTCAACAGCTTATTTGGTGCACATGGTAGCGGTTGACAGTCGCACATATAACTGACGTGAGGTATTTCTGGGCTTCCAACTAAAATATTTAAATATTGTATGCCAGTAGAGTGCTCTCATCAACTACGAGAAAAATTTGTTAGTCATGTACAACATTTCTTACCCGCTATAACTATTCATTTGTGCTTAATTGCAGCTCTGCTTTTCTACGAGTCTTTCAGATAAAAACTGTGACCAATGTCATGAAATAGGTTTTCGATATACTTATTGTTTAGCTTATGAAGGAATATTAGCAGACAAAAATGTCTTGGATGCCTTTTCCACAAAATCGGTGTTGGTGCTCCTTAAAAACGTTTGCGAAGTGTGTGAAATTATTAGCTCATATCTGCTGCCCAACGCTTTTTGGTGTTTAAACATATTTCTATGACTTGCAACAACAAAGTATTTGTTGCAAAGAAACCGTGCAGCTGCACAAATTGCAATACAATTCATTGTTGCTACTTTTCACAAAATTCCTTCAGGAAAGTCTTGAAGTACGGATTAACTTTTAGATGTTTTGGTAGCTATGACTTTTGGCATCATTTAAAAACCTCAATCACAAGCCAAAGTAAAATCTAAATGTCACGTCATCTTTTCGACAGTTGATTTCACGGTAGAATAGTAAAATATCATCTGTTGATGAACAAACACCATGCAACTGTATAAATAACCCATTTACATTTTTTGATTCATCTTAAACAACGAAGAGATAGTCTAAACTAGCATCGTAGATGCCATTCGATAAACTGCAAACGTTTTTACCCAACAAATGTACAATGTTGAGCCGCCTGATTGTCAGAAAATTTTGTCTGATTTTGGTTATTCAACCGCATTCGTTCAATCGTGACAAGAACTAGTAATCTGTACTACCGTACAAGAAATTGACAAACATTGCATGCTAAACCAAAAAGTTACCTAAGTTTTATCACACTTATTCCAGTTATCAGTTTTTCTGACCAATGCAAAAGAAATATTTTGACTAAAAGTTTTAACAATAAAAAATCGTCTCCATGTCCCTAAAAAAATTGACTTAACGGTGAAAAATTGACTTTATTTATCTATCAAATCACCTGTTGTATTCAGAACTCTTACAAAAAATCACGCCGCTCAAGCTTGCTACCAAAAAATTGGCTTTATTGAAAAAACTTGCTTTAGTCATAAATTTTAAGCGACGTCATGATGCTCCTCTGGTACCACTTTATTAAAAACTGCAGTAGGCAGCAGCTGTACTTATTATCACAGTCATTTTGAAAGCAAACGAAAATGCAAAAGTCTATAACTACTATACTGCCTGTTAAAGTAGAATAATATACAACAATACTTACAGGTTTAAATCTGGTTTTTTGATTGACAAGTATGTTATGACAAGTATGAAAATTACAATAACTGAACTGCAAATAAACTTCACGTCAGAATATCCTTGCAGTATCGATGTATCGCGCGTTTGAGCATTCTTGACCCTTTAAACAGTTTTATCACAAGTAGGAAAGCGGAACAAAATGCTGAGTTTTAATGTAAAATCTTGTAGGACTCAGAAACAATTTTTTTCTTTACCACAAAAGCCTGGTCTCCATAACTAGGCTGGCCATTTTTTCGAAATGCAAAACCGGGACGCATATTGCAGACTGGCAACATGACGCTACTAACGTTCTAAACTATGTATCCAGTATAACTGGACCACATTATGTAAGTATACTTTAGATACAATAAAATTGATTTTTCTGACTAATCATCAGTTGCAGTAGCCTAATGGTACTAAATTCAATAAAAAGAACCGAATTACGTTTATCAACAAATTAATGATATTTATCTGTGCCTAGTACCTTTTTCAATAGCGCAACGTTTGATTTTATGTTCTCATAAAATTCAGAACATGTCAAATCAATATTACTTTTGCACATGAAGAAAGGTTTGATGTTTTGTTCGTGCATATTGCTTTTGTCATCAGACCACATATTTTTCATAATTAAAAAAATTCTTTCGATCGGTGCTGATGTTCCATGTAAACGAAATACAAACTCAACCAGTTTCTGAAAGTTTGGAATGGGAATATCTTTATCCTTGAAGGCTTGGAACAATTGGGTACGCTTTTTGCTCATAAGATGTTAGTGTATTTGCCATCCCTCTCTTCTGTTGCTTGCAGAGTTATAGTTCTTTATCAGAACGTGCTCATCGAAAAGCGAGTCGATATCAATTATTTGCTTCGCTAACATCCAGTTGATCTTTTCCGTTTATGCACATACAGATTGCCAAGATAGGTCTTCGCTTGAGTTCAATCAAAGACTAGGTGTCACAACTTCCTAGGAATCTCGATAAACATCTAGGTATGATTCACATTTATCGCAAAACTCTTTAAGGTCGGAAACCCGAACAGTGTAAATGAGAAAGAATTTACAAATCTTTACAAGGCTTTCTACGCATACTGGCAAAGGTATCAAGGCAGTTACTCCCAGTCTCTTGGGTTAGGGTGAGAGTTAAAGTACCCGGGGGGGGGGGTCCTAGAACCACTGGCAAAGTATCCAACGCATGCTGCAGGCAGTTAAGCACTATGTGAATTGTACATCCGATGCCTACGAGGTCTCGTTTAACGTTGTACTTAACTTCATAGAATATATTATTTTGTCCTCCTTTTTTAATACCACCAAAGTTAGTGTTGCAATTGTCCGCACAAAATCCAATTAATTTATCCTTAAGTTTTGTTTGGTCCATAACTGAAAGCAGGTACTTACTTAATGTTTCAGCTGTTTCTCCGGTAACTGATTTAAATTCCAAAAGCTTTACGTTAATGCCACTTTTTGGTAAAAAGTAGCGAACCACAATCGGCACAAGTTTCACTTCTTTCATGTTCGAAGCATTAGTTGTCATAGTGACAAAGTTAATTCGATCTAACTCTTGGTGAAGTTCATCAGTACACATCGGGGCAATGACGTTAACTATAGCTTCACACTTAGTTTTCCCTAACGAGAATTTAGGTTCGAACAGTTTTGACACCAACTTGGAAGTACAATCAGAACTTCTGAAACTTTGCCCGTGAGTAGCAGTGTGATAAGCAAAAGTTGCTTCTTCAGCAGCTAAAGCTAGAGCAGCATCGAAGCCAATATTTTTGAAAAAAGAGGTCACTCGAGATGAGGATGCAACTGCTTCAGCAGAGACTTTATGCTTTTTGCTTCCTAAGTGGTTATTAAAGTCTGCATGTCCACTATGGGCAATTAAAGTTTATAACTACACAACGATTGCACAGCACGTTACCATTTCCAGTGTCTTTCAGGTCAGGAAATTCTCGATTCAGCTTGTAATCATCAGCAAATTTACCTTTTTTTTTTGGCATAGTGTCTAATGGCAATGCTAAAATTAATCTAGTTACTGATACCCTATTACTAACTGAAATTTCTCTTCAAAATATAGATTACGCGATTACATCAACCTTTGTCAAGTTTGACCGAAATCCCGCGGTTATGTCTTAAATTGGATTAACGTTGACGCTTCACGATATTTATTTCTGGGAACTTTTCGTGGAATTCTAACAAACAGCAAATGGGAAAAGCAAGACCCAAAAATTAAACTGGAAAATGGAAATATCGACAATTCGTTAGCCACTTAGCATCTGACACTATCTCGTAAAAGAAAGTTGACAGGATATACAACAACTTACCATATATCGGAAGCAGGTTGGGCTAAAGTGATTGCGAGGCAGTACCTTTTCGTGAAGCCTGCGCTGCCTTTCTCAGTTTCTGCCTAACCTTACATTCCAACCATCGTGCAACTGCGGTGAAGAAATTCTAACCTCTCTGCAGACACTCAATCTGTGACGTCACAATGCTAGGAATTTGTGCCTTGCAAGTTATTATAACAAATGGATCGTTTGTGGAATCGACATATTAACAAAAGCAAATTTCGAATCGAAATTTTCGGGACAAATTGGTGAACTGGGCGGGACACCGGCACCAAGGTCTAAAAACCGGACTGTCCCGCCGAAAACAGGACGTATGGCCACCCTATTCATAACCTAACTTACCGCAAAAACTGTAGATGGTAAAGTTCGGGCTCCGGGTCACTTTGCTTTCCCTTGGTTTTGTTTATGCTGGAGCAAGAAACATATGCAGAACCAAAGATTTTAAGTTTCATAGCTAAGCGTATAAATTCGGAAAATTTGTAACTAGTAAGGCTACTGTATCACTTCAGATGGTGAATCATGTGAATACATTAATCACTTCAGCGTCCTTTCACAACTTAGAATTTGTTTCCAGTGCACTTGGTCAAATCAACGCATAAAAGTTTGAGAAATTATTTGCTGCTAGTAATTAGCACAGTCTTAATTTATTTGTAGGGAGGTCCGTATTATTGGCATAGTTTATGAAATTAAAAGTTTACGGGGAAATCACTCGACAAAGTACGTCATTACGTCAGCATTATTGTGTGAAGCTACACTCACCAAATTTGCATTCGTACCTAAGAAGGGATATTTTTCCTTAAAAAAAGGTTATTGCAACAACCGGAAAAACGGATGCAAGAGGTACAGCAGTAACGGATTCAGCTACTTTTCGTGAGAAGGGTGACGTGAAAACCATGACATCCAAAACTGAGGGTTTATTCATTTTAAAGCATTAGCAAGTGAAATAACAAAAGACACGTGTAAACCACCATTTCTAAAATGACTAATTGGATAACTGCAACACGAGTTTCTGTAACTACCCATCTCAACTAATGCATGTGCTGATGAACTACATAAAGTTAACTACCCCGATTAAGGCGAAGATCGCAAAGGACAAAATACAAACAAAGCTACAAATTACATTGTTTTTTTAGCACTCGGTCACAAAGCGCCATACCAAGTCAACTCAAAGGATACAACCCCGATTTGAGTGGTTGCGCTCCCACAGGGAAGCATTGCTCCGAAAAAAATAGTCAACATCCGTAGTCAGTGAAAAAAGCAAACAATTTTGAGATTTGAAAATAATTGCATCCCCAAATTAAATAGTATATCTTTCCAGATACAGCACTTTGGCACCGACTATATAATCTGCTCGTATTTCATGTAGAGCCTCAGATGGACGCCAATAAAATTCCACCGGGCTTGTTTTCTTCCCCCAGTAAGTAGCTGTACCTCCTTAAGCTGAAGCGGTGGCCCGGAAGGAAACGTACGTTACAGTCTTAGTTTGAGAATAAATTTATGGATTACGAAATTTTGGAGCAGTTTTGCCGCCCATTTAAATTTGTTTGTTTAATGTTACAACGTAGCTAGAGAATTTGCATCCTGAAAAGAAAAATGAAAATGTTTTTTGAAAAATTTGCTAATAAATAAAAAAGCAGGAGCGCGCACCTTCTAAACAGATAAAAGTCTTAGCAAACTGATATTGTGGTAGTCAAGTGTGGTTCCTACTTCAGAAAAAATGAGTATTTGTTTTTTAAAATGTCAATACCCAAGTTCTTGTGCTAATTTCAATGCCAGAGATGTACACGTCAATCCAATGGTACTTGTATAGCATTGAATGCTTTTAAAAGAGCGAGTGAATTATTTTAGGCCTTTTATTTGATAGATCAACTCATGAGGTGGGCCGCAATAGAATTGCCATGTCATGACTTTTTTCGCTCAACCTCAATACGCAACTGTTAGATACTGCAATATACAAAATGAGCAATAAAAAAACAATTCCAAAAAACAATAACTTTATGCTTACTTCCACAAAAACAAGCAACGCAAAAAATTTTGTTTGGCGACACCATCTTGGGTGGCAACCTACTAGTCGGAAACCACTGTTATGTAAACGAATTCTGAACGATACGAGCGAATGTTAGTGATAAACAATTACGATTATGACATCGCACTCTGGACTCCATTACAGAGAAATCCTTTTGTAAGTAACAATTAATGCGACAAGCAAGTTGCCAGATATATTTTGCACAAAATCGATAATTAATCAAGTCTTAGAAGATGCCGTGAATCGAGCCAAGTGGAGAGACGGAGTGCGAGCAATTGCAGAAGAAATGGGGTGAATTCGGCCATCTCTGCTGAGGAGACAACACCGGATAAAAAGTGAATAATTACTACTACTACGTACTCACCGTAAAATCGTATTTTTGGTAAAACTCTTAAGGAAAAAAAGTTTTCTATTTACATATGACATCTAGCGTCAGATTTTCGCTGCTGCACTAGGCCCCAGGGGCATACTTAGCCGGCAGTCATGTCTGCTAATTCTTGAATTTTGTTCTTGAAACCTTACGTGATGTTAGTAATTTTGATCTTGGGGACCCCTTGTTTTTAGGGGCCTAAGAACAAGGGCCTTATTGGTAATATGGCACTGGCAGTAAATGGTTTAATGTTAGGCTTCGCCACGGAGGCGCCTGGGCTATGCCTGCCAACTACCATAATATCTTGAAACCAATCCCTTTATTAAGCTATTTTTAGACAATAGCCTAGGCTACTTTATAATGCCCCAGAAGGCCCGCAATTTATGTTAGATCAATCGCTTTTGTAGTCTTCGTTGATGGGGGTCACTGGTAACTATGACACTTTAAAGTCAAGTCTTTGGTTTAAGACATATGTCTAATTTGGAAATTCATTGACGTTAAACGAATGCAAGAAGATGTCAACTGTGAACCACTCGTTTTTTGCTATTGGATGAAGCAAAATTTGTATTTGTTTGTATTTGCTCATTTTTGTCCTCCATTCACGAGAAAGCGAATTGTATCGCTATATTTTGGACGGGACGTCCGCACTCGCTTGGGAGCTGCCATTTTTGAGGTCTCTGGGCCACCTGTCTTCCACATAAAGGCGGAGGCGTCCCGTTAAGTGCCTTGCCCAAGGACACAACAAGCGAACTTGCCGGCTTGTTCTCTACAACCTCCCATAAATGCCGAGCGCCAAGCAGGGAAGCTGTGGATACCATTTTTTTAAAGTCTTTTGGTATGACTCAACAAGGGGAATGAACCCTTAGTCTACCGACTGCGAAGCGGACGCTCTAACCACTACACCACCGCGCCGGTTAAATAAACTATTTATTATTTTATCTGAATTCAATTACATCATTGTGCAAAAAAAGAAAGTCATTCTGACGAAGTTTTTCGTCACAATAAATGACGGTTTGTTAAAAAATAATAAACCTGTAAATATTTCACGGTAACCATCAACAAACAAAAATGTGTTCCAAAACAAAATTAGTAGAGGCTCGTCAGCTTTGGCAACATTAAAATACTTTGTTTATCGACCAACTGTGATAAATATATATTGCGCTAAGGCCTTCAGTTATTTAAACTATTGCAAATACTTTTTTGGTGGTATACAATATTAATGTACCTTTGAAAAAAGCTTTTTTTGCCATCCACTGAGGAAAACGTCACGAAAAGATTATAGCAAAAAGAGCTATTTTCAAAGTAATATTAATCTATTATATTCTTTTTTTAAGACAATGCCTGTAATGCTTACCAAAATCCATTAACCAAATTTTATAAAAAAATTGGAGTAATAAGATTTTGTAATTAGCTAGAACATACCTGCCCATTAAGAAGTAAACTAATGAAAAATCAAAGAAGTGTTTGTTTTAAAAGATGAAGAATAAATGTTTAAAATAAAGTCGAAACTAATACCCACAGTTATCATTTCGTGCTTATTTCTAAAGTTTTTGCTTGTCTTCAAGGGCCCTGTCAAAAAAATATAAATGTGCTCATTTCCAAGATACGTGCTTATTTTTGAAATGAGTACTTATTTTGTCGTAGAAATGGTTTGTTTTAGAAGAGTAAGGTCTTGAACCTGTGTTTTACCAAAACGGTGAGTCATTTTTGCAATGGAAAAAAGTGACCTCCCCCAAAAAGAGGTTTTTATCCTAAAATTTTTTTGTATTGCATTGTCCATGTTTATCCTTCATTCACGAGAAAGTGAATTGTATCGCTATATTTTGAATGGAACATCCGCACTCGCTTGGGAGTTGCCATTTCTGAGACGTCTGGGCCACCTGTCGTCCACATAAAAATGGGGGGCGTTTCGTTAAATGTCATGCCCAAGGAAACAACAAGCGAACTTGCTGGCTTGCTCTCCACGACATCCCTTAAATGCCGAGCGCTCAGCAGGGAAGGTGTAAATATCATTTTTGAAAGTCTTTCGGTATGACTAGACAAGGGGAATGAACCCATAGTCTACCGACTGCGAAGCAGACGCTCTAACCACTACACCATCGCGTCGGTATAAAAAAAAGGATGTGAGAATCGTAAATTCACAGAAAAAACATCGTTTTTTTACTGTTTGTTATTTTTTCGTCTAGGCTGGTGGTAAACCTGATAATGTTTGCTATTCAAACTCGATATTTTCGACTAATGTCATCTGTCAATGATTAAGACACTAGCTTCAGTAACAAGGGCAATTTTTTGTCAATTTAGCCAAAACAAAATCTGGGAGAAAATTTCTTTGGATTCTTGGACCGAAAGTATGCTGATGAATTATCTAGCATACTTGGTTGTCCCCTCATTTTGTTAATCTTTGTAAGGCGTTTTGAGAAAAAGTGTAAATGATAAATGGCATTTGATATCCCAATACATTCTTTAATTTCTTTGCTTATGAGTACCAGTAGCGTTTACAAAAGGGTTTGTAGGGTGAAGTTTGTGATCGTTTTAGGGGGTCCACAAGTCTACTGTGTCTGCCTCCAACAACAATAGACAAAATATTGGATTTCAAAAATTTAATCTTCAAAAAAATGTCAACTTGAGAAAAGGCAAAAAAACAAATTTTCACCAAGGAACGCCAAAATAGATCAGTGCCTTGAAAATGGGCAAGCAATCGCTTTCAAAAAGCTATTCGTACAAAAAATCTTTTGTTTGACCAAGGAGAAAAAATTACTTTTAAAAAGTCAATTTTCAAATGAAAATAGAACACAAAAAGTGCACCTCGTGCCTACCACCTTCGGTTCAGCCTGTGTCATCTTCTCAATGGCCCTGATCGGTTAGGTCACAAGAATTTAGTATTTATCGTGCTTAACATATGTCTGTGAATTAACTTGGCGCCGACGCGATGGCATAGTGGGTAGAGCGCCCGCTTCGTAGTGGGTAGACTATGGGTTCATTCCCCTTGTCAAGTCATACCAAAAGACTTTCAAAAATGGTATTCACAGCTTCCCTGCTCGGCGCTCGGCATTTGAGGGGATGTCATGGAGATCAAGCCGGCAAGTTCGCTTGTTGTGTCCTTGGGCAAGGCACTTAATGGGACACTCCAATCTTTATGTGAAAGACAGGTGGCTCAGAAACTTCGAAAATGGGAACTTCCAAGCGAGTGCAGAAGTCCCATCCAAAAGACAGCGATACAATTCGCTTTTTCATGAATGGAGGATAAATATAGGCAAATAAAAAAACAAAAAAATAATTAACTTTTGCTCATCCTTACGTTTATTTACGTGTTATTTATTTATTTTATTCATTATTTATTTATGCATGGAAGGGAGCAGGCTTAAAGAGCTTGTGGGCTTCTATTTTCTTTGGTAGATGGCCAACATTGCTAAGACAGTAATCTGTTGTTTTGTCAAAGTTCGGTATGCTAAAACGTACGTTTCGTAAAAAATGTGATGAATTGACTTTCTTTTACAATGGATGAATGAACCAAATAAATACAGCAAAATATCTTTTGCATTGCCTTGTTGAAGTATTGTTTTATTTTTACGATTTTTCTTGGATTTAGTCATACCAGGAGCCTATTTATGTCTTATCCCATCCTATCCACAGCCTGGGCATTTCTATGACTATGGGTTGTCTTGATTTATTTTCAGCCAAGACATTTAAGGAGGCAGTCAAAATTAGGCTAGAGTGCAATGTCTGAAGTGGCACTATTTCTGTCACATTAATTCAATCGTGTTCACATTTTTAAGTACTGTGAGGTCACTTTTCATTACCTTATTTTACATATTTTACACTTGAACCAGTCAGTTTTGTCGCGTTGAAAATATTGGTTCAACCGGTTTCGTCGGCTTCACCTAAAGATAATTTCTAAAAGCAAAAACAAAAAGTATTGTAAATAAGTGACATCGCCCTAATGCACTTAATCCCGATTATCGTACTCTTAAAGATTGGTCTTACTCACAAACACCCACTCCTTTTATTAACTTCCATCCGTTTCTTCCAAGTGCTGGGGCACAAAATTATATTTTAAGTTAAACGTCACAATCGTGGTACTTTCACTATCGCAGAAAAGTTTTATATGTTGGTAGGCCTATTTTTCACCACTTGGTGTGACCCCTTTCGTAAGGATATTTGTGACATCAAAAGTACAATTTCGCACAGAGGAAAAGACCTATTGCCCAATTTTTTTCGTTATGTTCCCCTTGAAACTTTAAATTTCATGAACTATGCCCGTAATACGAACTTCCCTACTATTAAATTACGGCTGGACTTACAACCCAATAATTGTACACGCTTTAATCCGTTGTTCGACTAAGTACATGCAGGGAGCATAAGTTTAAAGTTGTGGAAGGACGCCAAAGTGATTAACATATTTAGAGGAACATGTTACAAGGTACGGAATCTGAAGGTGATTTTAGGATATCTTCAATCGCTGCACCCAAATATGTGTTTAGTTTTTCGAATTGGTTCTAGTATTTGAGATGTAGCGAAATTATTTTTTTTGCATATAAGCTGATTGACAAATTATATATCACCTTACGGGCAACTGTAAATTGCATGTAGAGCTGATCATAATTTTCAGCGCACATAAGCTACTAGAATAAATATTCCCAAAAGAATAAATAAAGCAGGTCTTGTTTATAGATGCATTCAAAATAAACGATGTGCTAAACATGTACAGCACTGTAACTGTCCAAGGTAACGGTTATGAAATGTGTATATGGATGCCAGTTAACGTTAACAAAAGAGACAGTCTATTAAAAATTCAATAACTGCCGACACCGAAATTTTACATGAACATAAAAAAAACAAAACTTATCCTCAATAGCCTAAGTTAGATAAATGCATTTGTTTAAAGCCATGTTTATATGATTTCCGCTGGTAATTTTGCTGGATACAATACCTCATAGAGCTCCAACAATTCTCACACATTATACAACAGTTCCATTGACCTTTGTACCTTGTTTCCATTGTCTAAAAGCCTGACGAAATCTTTCACCCTGCTCTTCGCTAATTTCACCAAGATTTTCTGGAAATCGACCCAGGTGGCTTAATAAACAATGAATTTTTCTTTTCATCCTGGCCCCAAGGGCTTTAAAGTTCGGCTGCATCTGTTTTACTATGTCCTGGTTACAGTCTGGCTTTGCTTTTCCCCAGAACTCTTTTACCACAAAAACATATGAGCACCAGGTTGCATATTTACCTAAGTCCTAATGTCATCTGCAAACAAAGGCTGGATATTTTCATAATGTTCGGATTTGTGGTCCGTCAAAGATTTCCGCTCTAAGGTTTCCCTAAGTAGCACCTGGATATCTGCTGCGGTAGTACCGGAAGCAATTGCCATTCTTATCTCAGGTCTTGATGAATTAGTTTATTAAGCTTAATTTGATATTCAAAGGTGAAAGAAGGATGTTATCACCGTCCACCAATGCCTAGTTTATCACAAAACTTGTCCCATCCCGAGCTCTTCATGTACAGACCAATCCTTCCTCTGCCAGTGCTGATCATCAGCTTTACTATTCCACATACAAAAAAAACTTGGGTTATTTTAATAACATCTACACCCTTTTAACATGTGGCTTATTTATCCTCATTGCAGCTCAGCTTGTGCAAGACTATCTCTATAGTCAAATAGTTCTCTTTCAAAATTACACAGTGACCTATAGGGACACCCGCACAAGTGTTGGCATTGTATAGCAGAGCACACTAAGCTTTGTTTAGAGCTGTCGACAAGCAGATGCCACTTACCCGCTTTGTATTGAAGAACAACCATTGCTGTAAGAAGCCATAAATGTTTTTGTAAAATACGACGTTATCTGTAGTAAAGTAATCATCAATCTCTTTATTCCTGTGACTGTAGAATGTTCTTTAAGTCTAGGAATGAAGGCCACGTTCACAGAGACTGGAAGCCAAAACCGCAGAAGCCTCTGTTGATGAAGCTAAGTCTCTGACAAGGTCGTTGAGCTGGCCCTGAATAAAAAGCTTAATCTTGCTTTGCCATTCTACATTTGTATCAGACATGGTGTCGCTGTAATTACTGTGATTGCAGTATAAATATCTCTTTCGCTTTTACAAACAAGTCATCACATGAAACAAACTTGGGCAAAGAAGAAAGAACAGAAACGGGTACTTCCTTGTCAGTATAATGCCATGAATACTTTTCTAATCGGTTCCATTGTGACATGTTCATCATGAAGAAATAGCAGTTGTCGTGACGGTTTGTAGGACTTCTTCGAACCGTATGCATTCCCGAATTGCATTGTTTTTACTTTTTCTTGAGTCCAAATGCGAAAAGTTTAAGTGAAGTTTTTACACATTTTGTAAGCAAATCGCTTGTCTTGATTACCCAGCTTCATACCAAAGCAAGCTTGACACGCTCTTTTCATAAAATCTTGCACAGTGATGTAATGCTCAGATTTCATATACTTTCCACAAATGCTATAGAATATATCTAGATGATTGACAAGGCTTCTCCACTTCAAAATCATAACTCTACTTGAAGTTCAAATTTAAATACAATTCTTAAAAAGTTTGGATTTAGCAGTCTCATGAAAAAGCGCAATTAAGGATCACATTTTCTTGATTTAAGGCGCCTCTTTGTCATCGGTCTCTTGAAATAATTATAAAGTTTATGGCTTGTTTCTAAAGACTGACGTGCCAGTGAGAGTGTGGCAGCTTTACGGCGAAGCTCAGCAGGGGAATGCCAGAGAGAACTGGAAGATACTTAGTGGGTGTTGGTTTCAGGCATCCTGTCACCATGCGCCAGGCATCATTAATAGGTCTGTCAAGCAGGTGTGTATGTGCACTGCGACTTCATACTAGTGCGCAATGCTCGGCGGTGGAGTAGGCGAGGGCAAGGATGGTGATGCGTAAAGTTGTTGCACGTGCTTCCCAGCCAGTACCCGCCAATAGACGGATCAGGGCGACGCGTGATGTAAGTTTCTTGCGCAGGATCTCCGAGTGGTGTTGATACGTGAGGGTCATGTCCAGGGTGATCCCGAGATAGATAGGTGTGGGGCTGTAGGGCAGGCCATTTACATCAACTAAGATGTTAAGTTGACGCTTGGCTTCCATGTTGTTCAAATGGAAAGCTGTCGACACGGTTTTGGATATGTTTAGTTTTTATCTCCAATTTTGGAGGTATGATGATAGTGTTGCCACGTCCTGGTGAAGAGTCTTTTCCAATGAGGACCATTCAGCAGCCGAATGCACTATGGACCATTCAGCAGCCGAGTGCTCCATTTGTAAATTGAGACATGAAGCAAGGTTGTTGCATGGTAATATGATCAGCAATTTGATCCTCTGAGCTGCACTCCTCAGCTGTAGACCTCATTCGTTCATGTTTGAGCTAAAATGACTCATACCAAAGTGAAGCCGCTTTGTTTCAGGATCGTTCAAACTAAACGTGACAAGGGCAAAATCCGACGGTATGAGATTCAACGACAGAGATAAAAAGCTAAAACCTGTTGAGGGTGTTTTGTCATTCTTTTCACGGACTTTTCTTAGCATAAGTTGCAGTCAAAACTATTTCCTGCCATTTATAATCAATAAAGCGACTGAAAATGCAAACTAAACTACTATAATCTATATGACATTTTTCCTAAAACAAACTGCCGAAAATCGCATGCCACTCTTATACTTTACTGAATGCTTTAAACTTTAAAGAAAAGTATCCGCTGATATAAGTCAATAGCATTTCTATTCTTCTAGATCAGATATCTACTTTGTTCTTTAACAATACCATGCATGTCTTGTTTATTCAAAATCAAAATTATGTGTTTTGCAATATGTTTTCTGCTTATTATTTTTAGCTGGGAGTGAAAATGAACCTGCACGCTTTCTTTTTAACTCGATACGTAAGTTTCAAGAAATAGAAATGGTCTTCGCGCATGCAATGGAGCAGATTTAGAAAGTTAAATCCCCAGTAAGATTGCACATTGAAACGCAGTTTTCTCAAAAACTGCTTGCGAGAGTTAGCATCTTCCGCAATTAAACGATTGTAAATGTATTTTAAATGACTTAATGCATGCAATTAATAACGTTGTTTCGTTACTACTCTTTAAAGTGGTTTTTACTTGTAAAGCCTGCGCAGCTAGCTGAACCGAAACGTTACATACTAACTCCTGTGAAAAGAGACCAGCCGAACGACCCTGCTTAATCTGGCCAATCTAAACTGTAAAAGCAGAGTTTCTCGAATTGTGTTCCGTGAAAGATTCCAGGTGCTCCAAAAAGTTTTTTCTTATTTTACAATATAGTGGAATATTTAATCCTACGCGTTGGCGCCATTTGACAGTAATCCGGTCTTTAAAAAGTGCACTCACTATGGTAGCTGGTCACTTCTATCATGAGAATTGATAGCTAGGCTACACCTATTAGTTTGCTTTTCGTATATAATTCAATGTGTTATTAATGCTGTTGTATATGTGTTTAGAGAGATGGGAAATATCCATGCAAGAAAGATCTAGCCTAGATTTTGATGCTGGTCTCGTTGAAGACCATTCGAAACGCCACCACTACAAGGTACCATCAGCAATAACTGATTTGGGGTCGAATTCATATCCACAATCTGTTTCAGCAACCCTGGAGTATGAGCACAGCCTGTTGGTAGCGAAACTCTTTAAGGTAAGATCGCTTTAAATCACTCGGCGACCAAAGCACGTCGATTACAGGTAGCTGGGCGAACTGTGAAAGAACGTTTAGGCCTTATGCTTAATAACCTATATGTTAGTCTCGTTGAAGAGATTACTCAGTAGCCAGCACTACTTCAAGGCAGCATCAACGTAAACTGATTTTACGTGAGTTCTAACTCACAAGCCTTAATTATCGGTAACGGTAAGGTTTTACCGGAAACATTGCATCAGACCAAACACCATCTTGATTTGTAGTTTGACCTGCTTCGTACTTTTGGGTCGTATACAAGGTTTTTCACAGCTTTAATTCTTTAAAGGTTTTAAGTTTAACCACAATTGTTATTTTATTCCTTTCATTTTTAACGTTGTGCTTTCATTTTCATGTTAATCAGTTGCATATAATGTTTATCATTGCAATTTATAATCGATTTTATGCAAATAAGTAGCCCCATTCTACTATTGAAAATAACAACTTGAGGATGAGTTAATGAAATCCTAAGTTTCTTCTTCTTCTTTTGGCTCCTCCCTATTCGGGGTCGCCACAGCGTGAAAGTATTTTCCATTTGACCCGATCGATTTCGTTTCCCTCCTTAGCTCCAACTCTTTCCAAGTCTTCTCTCGCCAAATCCATCCACCTTCTCCTTGGCCTTCCTCTTTTCCTTCTACCTGGCACCGCCATCTCCATTATCCTTTTTCCCACGTAGCCTTCTTCTCTTCTTTTCACGTGTCCATATCAGCGTAGCCTTGCATTCCGAAGTTTGTCTCTTAGCTTTGCGATTTTTGCGGTCCCTCTCACGTATTCGTTTCTTATCTTGTCCTTTCTTGTCACTCCCAGCGCTCATCTCACCATCTTCAACTCTGCAACTTCCATTTCTCCCACCTGTCTTTCCGTCACTGCCACCGTTTTCATTGCATAAAGCATAGCTGGTCTGACAACACTCTTGTATATTTTACTCTTAACCCTTGCTCATAACTTCCTGTCGCACAGAACTCCAGACACCTTCTTCCAACTCATCCATCCTGCTTGAATCCTTCTCCTCACTTCTTCTTCACATCTTCCATCGCTACTAACTGTCGAAACCAGGTATTTGAAGTTTTCCGTTCTCTTTACCTTTTCTCCTTGAAGCTTCAACTCTTCTCCATCATCCTCACCCCCAGCCTTTAAATTCTCGGTCTTGCTCCGGCTCACTTTCAGACCTCTTTTCTCCGGTGCATTTCTCCAAATCTCCAGATCATCTTCTAGCTCCCTATAATTTTGCCTAGATAGCACTATGTCATCCGCAAACAGCATAACCCATGGTGCGTCCTTCCTGATGTCCTCCGTCAGCTTGTCCATGATAATGACAAAAAGGAATGGGCTGAGCGCTGAGCCTTGGTCAAGTTCAACACCTGCCTTAAATTCCTCAGTCAACCCTGCTGCACTTCTCACAGTTGTTGTCGCTCCGTCATACATATCCTTAATAATCCGTACGTAGCACTCTGATGTTTCAGCTAACCGCAAGCATCCCCACAGTTCCTCTCTGGGTAACCTGTCGTATGCCTTCTCCAAGTCAATAAAAGCACAGTGCACTGCCTTCAGTCCACTTTTCCAACAGCATCCTCATACAGAAGATTGCGTCGGTGGTACTCCTTCCTGGCATGAACCCAAATTGTTGCTTAGCGATCTTCACCTCCTTCCTTATCCTTGCTTCTATTACCCTCTCCCACAGTTTCATAGTGTAATGAAATCTTAAGTTTGAAAAGTAAAAACAAAACGCAATACTCTGAGTGAAATCTTATCGTAGGCAAAACAATATTATTTTGCAAAAAATTGCTATATAAACCTGTAGGGATTGAATCAAAGAAATTGATGGGAGGCATGGTCTTTTTGCCCACCTAGCTATGCTTATGCCGAAGACAGGATACGTAGGCGCATCCAAGGCCTGAGGTCACCTTTATAATAACAAAATGAATCGCACCGAGCCGTGAAATCAGTCTTCCTCTCAATTGCTTATTTGAATAAAGGTAAAGCGATCGTTACTTAAATAATCGTAAAACGATTGAGAACACAGCCTTGCTAAGTTACATAATTATCTAAATTTGAAAATTATCGCAAAGTAATTGAACTTTGTAAATATTTTCGTTTAATGCCTATTGTGTGGGTAGTTTACGTCTATTTTGCGTTTGCTTATGTTAGTACATAGTGGTGAAAAAAATCGTAACATAATAGCTGCTGCTACTACTTTTCAGGAGAAGTTTTTGAAACGAAGCAAATTAGTTTTATGTTATACCTTTGTTCAAGGTCTCAAGAAAGAAAAGGTGTAGGCTGAAAACAATACTGAGTTGTTTAGCAGTAATTGGAAATTGTGATCTCCAGATAAAAGTTTTCCCATTTAACTTTAACAAAAAGGCTGACAACAGTAGTTTATGTAGTCACCTAACTTTTGCTGTGATCTTCCAAAACATGTCTCGATTTTTTTGTTGGCTAAGCAGCTCGCCTAGGCTAGTATAAGAGCTTCCGCTCAATTTGAGCAAAAATAAATTTTGCTGTTATTTTAGTATAATCTAAAGAATAGCTAATTGTTGCTCAAAAAACATAAAGCCTATGCAAAAGCCAGCAAGTTTCAAAAATATGTTGAGTGTAATTATCATTTTTTTCTTCTTTTTTATCATGTATTTATCATTTTTTCTTTTTTTTCTCGTTTGTGAACTATCTGTTCATACAAAGGAAGGAATTGTTGAACCAAGTGTAGAATTATCATTTTTTGACCAGGTTGACTTTATGAAGAGCTTTTGTTATTTGGGGGACAGGTTGAACGCCAGTGGTGAAAGTGAAGCAGCGGCAACAGCAAGAACGAGAATTGGATGGATAAAATTTAGAGAATGTGAGTAGTGACTTTATGGGAGAAAGTTTCTGTGAAAAATGAAAGAAGAATTCATCAGAGTTGCGTAAGATCAGCAATGCTGTATGGGAGAATGAAATGGCAATTTTGAAAAGAACTGAAAAAGCGTGATGAGAGCAATGGTTGGAGCAATCATTGAGAAAAGAAGGAGCCAAAAACTTATGAGTTTGTTAGGTTTAGAGGATACTTTGGATGGACTAGCCAGGGCGAGTGGAGTGCGATGTTATGGGCATGTTTTGAGCAGGGCCGGATTAAGCAATGGGCAAACTGGGCAATTGCCCCGGGCCCTGCGCTTTTTAGCGCTATTAACTATTGAATTGAATTGAAATAAATTTATAGCCTTATAACCTACATTTCCAGCAAACTTGAACAGAAGAATCAAAATATCTACATACCGGTACAGTTATTTTTTGTACGAAAAAAATTAAAACTGGCTTTCAATTACAAAGTAACTGTGACATCACAGTAGAGACCGGTATAATCAGTGGTGTATTGCTAAATAATAAAGTAGGTAGACCGTTGAAACTGATTTCAAATCTTATGGTCTGAGAGACATGCGCAACGGCAAACATCGCTACAGCGCAAGGCAGGAAACATAGACAACATGTAATTGAACTGTTCGCAATAAAGGGTATACTAATTACAACAAATTTATTTAAATAAAAGTATATTTGAAAACATATTTTAGAAACAATAAAACAAAAAAATCTTGAATATTAATGAAATGTTCCTTCATTCAAGCGTTTTCTAAAAAAAGTAAGTAGACGGCGATCCCCCCTGATCCCCCTCCATTACATCTTTGGGTATAATAGCAATCAAATTAATGGCTGCGAACGACTGTCAAATATTGGAGCAGTTATAAGAAATCTTAGACGCCACTACAGCCCTCAAGGAAAATTTTGTTAAGTTGTGACAACTGCTACAAGATATTACGTTGGACGACAATGAAACAAATCAAACCAAATCAGATTCATCGTATTTGAAAAAGAGTATAGATGCCTTAAAAACAGCCATATTATGTGTTTTATGGCACAAAATCCTTCAAAGGTTTCACAGTACAAGTAAAAGTCTACAGCGTTCTGACATGACTTTAGAAAGTTGCGCATCACTTTACAATGGAATCGAGAGTTTTTGCCAGCATTTACGGGATGAATTTGTTACAACTGAAAAGGATGGTTTGAAACTCACAACCGGTATGTAGAAAACCTATGTGTCTCCAAACAAACGCAACCGAAAAACGAAAAGGACTTTTAATTATGAAGGAGAGGACACTGGATACACTAGAGCTTTGGAAGATGCTCGACAATCCTTTCGTATTGGAACTTACTTTCCAATCATTGATTTATATATTGCAGAAGAAAGAAGACGAAAATTTGTGTACTGCATATGGCAACAGAATTTTAATTTTTTGCTAAATCTGAACACTTGGGTTATCAGTGATATAGAAAATGCTGCAAGTAAGTCGTTAAAAGTATATGCAAGCAATTTGGATAGCGACTTTCCTTCAGGAGTTGTGCACTTCGCTTTTCATTTACGCTTATCTCCTGATCTTGGTTCAAAGACAAATACTGCGCAAGCACAGCTGTCATATTTGAAAAAGAACTGCTGAATTGAAACTTTTTCAAATGTGGCTATTATTCTTTGTATATATCTGATCTTGCCTGTTGCAAATACGGAAGGTGAACGTTCTTTTTCGGCATTGAAAAGAGCGAAAAACTACTTGCGCTCATCCCTGACGCCGGATCACTCTGTGATTTCTGTATTATAGCCATCGAAAAGAGATTCACAAAATCTATGAACTTTGAGGATATTATTGATAAATTTGCAGCAGCGAAATGCCGAAAACACCAATTGTAATACATTATTTGCCTTAGTTTTTTTTGTGTTGCACTCTCTGTGTTGTTTATATTTGCCCCGTTAATGAAACAATGCAAAAATTTTATTCTATATTTAACCTTTTAAAATAAATTTCAAAGTAAATTTTAAACAAAATTAATAAAATTTACTTTTTTCAATAAATCAAAATAACAAATTAGGCTCAACTTTTTTGATTAAAATATTTTTTTTTTTTTACTTTAAATTTCTATCGAACAAAAACACAACTAACGCAAAAAAATCAATTTTTAGTTTAAAATAAATACTGTACAGTTGAATTAACCCGTTTATACTTCACCCATTTTAAATACCAAGGATTACCTCTGGGACACTTTATTCCCGGAAGGTAAGAACTTATTATGTTTTCTATCATTAAGATCTACTAAATCAGTGGCTCCCAAACATTTTCGAGCGCGACCCAAATCTAAGTTGTTTTCGCGTTCCATAATTTAGGGGCCCGCACTCTTATCTGCCCCGGGCCCCACGATCTCTTAATCCGGCCCTGGTTTTGAGAAGGAATAATGGTAATGTTTTAAGAAGAGCCTTGGATTTTGAAGTGGCGGGAAGAAGAGGGCATGGGATGCCGAATATGACGTGGAAGAGACAAGTGGAGGAGCATATCAATCAGATTGGACTGAAAAGGGAGGATGCCATTGACAGAGTGAAGTAGCGTAACGGTGTTTACGAACTGTCGAGAAGTGCTAAGTGAATCCGGCCACTGCGTGAACGCGGACAAAATCGGATTTTAAAAACTGGATCTCTCTCTCTCTCTCTCTTTCTACTTACAGGATACATTGCTTATGTTAGAACATCTTGGTGCTAAACTCCCTTCGTAGTAACTCATACCACGAGCAGTATAAAGACCTTCCTCAAAGGCACAAAATGCAACTTTCGTGAAGTTTGAACGGACAACCAATGAAGTCATAGACAACAATCCAACCGAATTGGCCTCGTTTACCGGCGCGATGGCGTAGTGGTTAGAGCGTCCGCTTCGCAGTCGGTAGACCTGGGGATCATTCCATAAGTCAAGTCATACCAAAAGACTTTAAAAACTGGTATTCACAGCTTCCCTGCGTGGCGCTCAGCATAAAAAAGGGATAGTGTGGAGAACAAGCCGGCAAGATTGCTTGTTGTGTCCTCGGGCAAGGCACTTAACGGAACGCACCCACCTTTATGTGGCAGGCAGGTGGCCTACCCGTACTTCACAGGATTACAATTGTGAAGTTACTAAACCAGCATCTCACAAAAGACGGCTCTTGGGTACCCACCAATGGCAGTCCGCCTTGTTGGTGGTGGGGCTACCAGCCACTCATGACTGGTTCGAAATGGGTTGCCATCTTTCCCCTAGCCTAATTTCAATTAGGTTGACGGCATGAACCTAAAATTGCCGTTTGTGCGGTACCTCCATCCAGAGGAAGAGGAGGGGTAATCACAACAACAGCAAAAACCCGGCCTCGTACGGTAGCCGACCACATAATCGAGTTTAGGTATACTACCTTTTGACTATGCTAGTTGCTGTAGCAAAAAGCAAAGCTAATCTCATAATTGAAACATAAGGTCTATTTGAAATGGGTTCAGTGAAGAGCTGGAAAATGATCGGAAGAGGTAAAATTTTTAAAATGGTTAGCCTTGGCCGAGAAAATCAAGTTCTCCTTTTCCCAACATGATTTTAGCACCGCCTATCCCCACTAATAGCAACGGTTAAGGCTATTCTATGCATTTGTACACCAAACTTTAAAATGCATGACAATGTTTTCACGCAATTTCTGGCGTAGTATTCCACGAAATTATCTTTCGTTTAAAAAAATTGCACTTAGTTTAAATTGATTGGCCTAAAAGTAAAACAAATTGTGCCGCTCCTACTTGAAGCTCCGTTTCCAAATAAAGTAGTTGTTTCGGAAATCATCATCAAAAAATCTATACTCTAAAGTGCTACTTTGCCTGTGTGTCTAGGTGTCTGTTTTAACTCCTCTGAAACTGCTCGAGGTACAAGCATTAAACTTGGCATGATTGATCACCATCCCCAGGTAAGTGTCATGTAGTTGTTTGTGAAGTCATAATGACGTCATAATCAAAAATGTTTTTTACATTTGCATTACTTGATAAAGGACAACTGCCTTTTGATCAAACGAAAACCAGCTTCCGACTTACCACATTGCAAAAACTTTCATTTGTTTCGGGTCTAAAATGACGTAACAATCAACGATTCATTGCACAATCTGTTTTTTGTTTTTTCTCAAAAAGTACTCATCGCAGAAACAAGATCAAACGCTTTTTCAGAAGATATTAATAAAATGCTTTCGATAAGAACAACTTTGCAACATTTAAAGCCTATTTGACAATGCTACGAGCTATTCTTTATTTACACACTTTAAATCCTCTAAGCATTTTTTCTCTATTTCGCTTGCACGTATAAAACTGGATCTATGATGTCATAATATGTCTCGTACGATTAACACAAATCTTCGCTACCGAAAATCATATTATGAACATGTTTTCAAAAATTTGCTATTTATTTGAAATTTGCTATCCACCAATATGTGACTCAAATTACTTAAGATTAAGGATTAATTTACAATAGCTGATGAAAAATTGGTTGTCATACATTATGCTACATTTTTAGTTCAACAATTATCCTACTTGATCTAACAAACTTGCAATTGTTAAACAAAGTCAGTTCTTTGGTACATTTTGACTATTTTCCTCACAAGCATGGTTATTTGCATTATCTGTGGACGTTTTCAAAAACATCCACCAAAAACTAAAGTCTAGAAATGTTTATGAAATGTAGTCTACCGGTTAAAAATGCACAAAATTTGGGTGCCTGCATTTCACAAAAGTGCAATTTTTAAAAAACCTAAGTCCTTTAGTACATCTTGGCTATTCTTCTTTGATAACATTGATCTTTAGCTTTATCCATCAAAATATTGGAAAAGATTCATCGAAAAATGACCTCTACAAATTTCAATTTGTAAAGCAAAACACTTGGTGATCATCCAAGGAAAAGACAAGGAGGTATAAATGGTCCTTTCTTATCGTTTGTAACAAAATGTAAGTGTCGAGCTGCATATGATCTAAATGCTGAAACAATTTCCTCTGCAATTGGGTGAGGCTGCCGTAGCAGCCAGCTGATTTGATATTCTTGATCTCGACATTGTTATTAGGAGCCCCCGCTATTGCTATAACTGAACTGTGAGTGTTTCATTTCGGGTTAGTTTGCTCGTTGCATGGCGGCATTTACGCCAGGGCCAAGGAATATGATCGTTAGTTCAGAGACGTTAGTTTATATTAATTCGCCTACATAACGAAAAAGTGGTAAGTAGCGATCCTAATAATAATCGTTCAAAACGCACTGTGAGGTCATAATGTTAAATGTCATCACAAAGCTTGCTACTATTTAGTGAAAACAGTGAAAACAGCAGCAGGCAGCAAAATTATCCACTATCATTTTGACAGCGAATATAAATGGCAAAGCCCATTATTGATATTTGTAATTGCAAGGATATTGGTACAAAACACTAACCTTTATTCAAAAGTAGGGAAGTCTGGATTAGGGGCAAAGCTAAATGTAATAAAATCCTGTTAAATGTAATGAAATCGCACCACACGAAAGACATTTTTGCTACTTTGCTTGAAAATTGCTCAATATCAGAAATGTGTTCCCTTGGGTTTGTGTCATCAATGAACAGGGCACATAGACCTAAGGCATAGCCAGGATCTTGAAATGAGATATTCTACATGTATTAGAAAAAGGAGCACAAAAAGTCGTGAAAATCTTATGTGCAGAAAACACAAAAACTTTTGGCGACTGTTCACACAAGAACCTGATGGATAAAGCCGGCTGAACCGACACTCTCAATCCCGATGTTACTAACGGTGGCTCTGCGGGTGATGCCGTCGTATATACTATGAAGCAAGGATGTTTTTCTTATGCTGATATGCTTCCTGTTAAGGTATTTATACTCTTACTCTACAGCATTGAAATAAAATCCAAAGTGTAAGAAAAAGTCAACGCAAAACCATACTCATAACAATTTGCAAAACTACATTTAGAGAGAACATTTGTTTAAAAATAACTCGTCCTGATGTGCGCCTACTAAAATATGGTGAATGATTTTGGAGAAGCCATTGCCGCTTTTGTCGCTATGCAGGAAACAAGGCAAATAGCGCTGCCAAGAAACTTAATACCACAAATCGAAAAGGGGCAGCACCACATTGCAAAATAGGCTTACCAATAGTTTATTTTTGTAATTGTGAAAGCAACGATCATTTCGCCGCTACCATCAGTTTTGATAGTGTTTCAATCCCTTCTCCCCGACATGTGTGAGACTTTGAACTTGTGGAACTTCCGTCAAGGACAAGAAATGAATCAAGACTCACTTTGTTAATATCAACCAGTTGTTCAAAAACTTGAATTATGATTTGGTTTCCTTCAATCAAACACTATCCAATCGAAGCCGCTCCAAGCAAGAATATCGGTACTAGTAGTCAATTATCATTTTATTTCAATTTCTTATCTGTTAAATCCAAGATCTACAAAGCAAAGAAAAACTTAATCAGTTTAAAGTGTCATCTACTAGTCTACATGTGCTTTTCCCAGAGTTTTAGTGTTGCCATTATAATAGATAAATAGACATTACGTATGCTGAAAAGGGCATGAAAATGCTACACACTTCCCTCTTACACGTTTGATTTGATCGCAGTGGCCGAGAATATTCGGCCACTGTGGTCAAATCAAAAGAGCAAACCAAGTAGAATCCCACAATCCATAATTTCAACAGTGCGAAATCATACAAAACAAGATTGCAAAACAAACGAACAACACCTGACTTCACATAGCATATATAAAGGGCAGTTGGGATTAAACAAGTTGTACTGTTGGTGAATTGTGACAGAGATTGTTATACAATCGAGTAACATTGTAATTATAACCTGGAATTTTTTCATGTTAGTCATTGTAACATGTAGAAGTTTAAACAATGCTCATACTATGTCTTAAAATTATGTAACAAAATGGCACAAGATATGTTCAAGATGAAATTGGTGCATTAAAGTATCAAAGCTACCACAAATAAGCACCGCAAAAAAAATAGTAATATACAAGCAGTGTGGTAATCTATATATAAACATATTTACAAGAAATGATCACTAAAACATGTTATGCTCACAAATGTTGTCCATCAATCTTTAAAATTTGATGAGATTTTTATGCTAGCAGCAAAACTATAGTACATTAAGGGGACAGTATGGGCATATAATAAAGTGAGATAAGACGAAAAGAAAATGTATGATAGATCAAAGGTGAAGAAATAGATCATACATCTGTGCCGGTTATGTAGAAAAAAAATGTGTGTTTAGAGGTGAGTGAGTGATGTAGTATATGAGACATGGTAAGTATCGCCACCATTTCAGAAAAAAGCAATGTTTTCTGCTGATGAATGGCGTGTGTGTGTGTGTAGATAACAATGCAGGCATTACCTTATAAAAAAGCAGTGTATCTTATGCAGATAATGTGCCTTGAAATGTAGCCTACTGCGTTGTGGAAAAACTGCGTTTGCCATAACGGTACAAGAGACAAATAAAAATTAAACAAAACTGACCAAGAAGTATGTGATATGAACCAAAGGGCTGTGAAAGTGCTGGTACATGTATAATCAAATAGAAGATGAAGATATTCTGACCAAATGGAGCATGTGTAATATTGACAGTCTAACAACAGCAAAACCAATGTAGAGCAGGAAATGCTAGCAAGTTTATATTAATGACGATCAGCCAAATTGGAAATCAAACGATGGTTTCGTGAGCAAAAACAAGCAAGTGGTAAAGAATATATACATAAAATAAGGGCCATGCAATTTAAACATAAATCACAAAATCATCAAATCTAGGAGGTTTGCGATGGGGCCGAGGACGCGGTGGAGAGCGTTGTGGAGGTCGTTGCGATGTCGGAACAGAAGTAAGAAGCAGAGAAGCTTCACAACTAGACAAGTTTTGTGATAGCACATTATTGGAGTCAGTGTGTTCTTGTAGTGAAGGTACAGAGTCAGAAAGCGGTAATGGGTCTTTCCAATGGCAACATGCCAAAGGGGCTGATGGGATGGGGTCTTGTACAGGGTCTGCAAATGTAAAAATGGGAGAATCTGCGTGAATGATCTCAAGTCTTGCGTCTGGTATTTTGGCAGATGTGAGAGATGAAATCACCTTACGATAAATGCTTGTTTGTTCATACATTTGGTGTAAAGAATTTGTCGGTGCAAAATAATTGCAGTTTTCCTGAGTCAAGAGACTATTCACTCCGCACTGTTGATTATAATTGACACATTGAAGCAATTTGTCAAACAACTCTGCATCATTAAATTATTTATGGCGGTATCTTCATTCAAATGTTGAAAAATAAGTCAACATGTTCCTCATTAAACGTTAACATGGGTGCTGCAGAATTAATGACAGTTTTTGGCAGTGCCAACACTGTGGGTGGTAATGTGATGGGTGCTTCAGGGTGTAATCGTGACTGATGAGTGAGACACTGGAAAAAAACAATAGGATCAAAAGTCATGAAAGAAAGACCAAAATCATCTTGATAGCATGCTGCATCAGAAGGTGATAGAAGTGATGGGCTTGGATAAGAAAAATTGGTAGCCATTTGTGTGAGCTCAGATTGGCAAAGATTAGAGAAAAAAATCAAGACAGATGAGTGTAATAAAGACTATAGCCAATACACAATGCACACAAAAACTGAGCAAAAATTTAAACAAGTTGCACTACTAGTATACATCAAACAATTGCAATTAATAAAAAAAAATATGTAGCCTAGGTTAAAAACATAGTGAACAAGATTTGAGTATGTATGTAAATTAAACAAATTTTGTAAGTAAACATTAAAACTACGATGCTATATGCTTAAGCAGTTAGCATTTCCTAAAAAATTTGTTTGAAAATGAAATGATAAAAACCAAAGTTAGGTGAAAGTGTGTTAAGCAATATTTGAGTTAGTAGTCCAAACTGACTGGATTGCTGCCAAATTGTGGACTCCAGAAATTTGCACAGCTCTGTCTTTCGGGGTCACCAATTGGTGAAACGTTGGGACTACCAATTTGAGGGACTTTGAGGTCACCAACTTGTGGAACTTCCGTCAAGGTCCACACAAGAAATGAATAAAGACTTACTTTGTTAATATCAACCAGTTGTTCAAAAACTTGAATTATGATTTGGTTTCCTTCAATCAAACACTATCCAATCGAAGCCGGTGCAAACAAGAGTATCGATACTAGTAGTCAATTATCATTTTATTTCAATTTCTTATCTGTTAAATCCAAGATCTACAAAGCAAAGAAAAACTTAATCAGTTTAAAGTGTCATCTACTAGTCTACATGTGCTTTTCCCAGAGTTTTAGTGTTGCCATTATAATAGATAAATAGACATTACGTATGTTGAAAAGGGCATGAAAATGCTGCACATGTACTAACGATAATTTGCGCAAGATTTTTTGTGAGCATTGCCAGTTATGTTTAAGAGAATATGATGATCACGATTTCGTGTGCAGGAATTGTGAAAGTGCACAAAACTCATTAACTTTTCGCTACTGCTCACACAAGAGCCCGATGCGTGAAGCCGGCGGAGCCGCTTAAACCAAAATACTAAGCCCTGATATTACTGATGGAGGGCCCCTGCCAGGCGATACCGGCGAAGCCGGCTAGCTGACATCGCCCAGCAGAGGTCCTCCATCAGTAATATCCGGGTTTAGTAGTTTCGGTTAAACCGGATGCGCCAGCTTTACTCATCGGTCTCTTGTGTGAGCAGTAGCAAAAAGTTAATGAATTTTATGCACTTTCACCATTTTTATTCACGAAATTGTGATCAACGTATTCTCTAAATCATGACTGCCAATGCTCACAAAGAATCTTGTCACAAATTATTGTTAATACTTGTGGAGGGGAAGTGATTGAAACATAATTAAAACTATTGTAGCGGCGAAATGGTGGTTGCTTTTATAATCATAGAAATAAACTATTTATTGGTAAGCCTATTTTGCAATGTGGTGCTGCTGCTTTCTTATTTATATTTGTGACATTAAGTTCCTAATTTAGCTGCACTATTTGCTTTGTTTTCGGCATAGCGACAAAAGCGGCTAGTGTTCTCTATATTTAGTTTTACAATATGTTGTGGTTATGGTTTTACGTTGACTTTTTTCTTATACAGCCAACTTCGGATATAAGAGGTCCGCCGGGACCAGCTTAATCAGTCTCTTATAACCGAATTCTTTTATAACCGACTTATCAGTTTATATTGAAAATCATTTGGGACCTTTTGCGTAGTCCCTAATAAGCGAAAATCCCTTATATCTGAATCTCTTATATCCGAAGTTGACTGTACTTTAGATTTTATTTCAATGCTGTAGAGTAAGAGTATAAATACCTTAACAGGAAGCATATCAGCATAAGAAAAACATCCTTGCTTCATAGTATATACGACGGCATCACCCGCAGAGCCACCGTTAGTAACATCGGGATTGAGAGTGTCGGTTCAGCCGGCTTTATCCATCAGGTTCTTGTGTGAACAGTCGCCAAAAGTTTTTGTGTTTTCTACACATAAGATTTTCACGACTTTTTGTGCTCCTTTTTCTAGTACATGTAGAATATCTCATTTCAAGATCCTGGCTATGCTTAGGTCTATGTGCCCTGTTCATTGCTGACACAAACCCAAGGGAGCCATGCGTTTCCCGTAGTTTGCAAATAGGAAACACATTTCTGATATTGAGCTATTTTCAAGCAAAGTAGCAAAAATGTCTTTCGTGTGGTGCAATTTCACACAGTGACGCTGTTTTCTTTTGATCTGTCCTTAAACTTTCTCCAGTTTTCCGTAGCTTCGCATTATCTAGCATGCTTTTTTCTCCCTACTTGAAGTGCCTAGGGAAGTGAAAAAGGTCCTTGCTTTTCCCCAAATGTTTGGTTTGATTCCAGTAGTTTTAAAAAGCGATTATAAAGCAAAATACCGATAGTATCTGTCATGTGGTGCGATTTAACACAACAACGTTGTTAATTTTGATTTCCCCGCAAACTTTCTCAAGTCTCTGCTGGCTATGCATTGTGATTCATATTCGTTTTTCCTTGCTTAGGTATTGTTATAAAAGTTAAATGAGTTCTTGCTTTTCCGAAATTTTCAGATTTGATCCTGGTAGCTCTATGAAGCTATTATCAAGCAAAATAGAAAAAAATGTTTCTCCCAATTATGGTGCGATTTTACCCTGGCAGGGCATACTATTACCAGTGACAATTCCAAACGTCACAACTAATGTAGCGGCGCCAGCCTAACCGTACAAACATTTGTGAGAGCAACAACAAAATGTTTCAGTAAATATAAGCCATAGTTCCTCTACATGAAATGGTGATCATGTTGTTCTATTAATCAAGACTGGAAGTATTCAAAACGAAAAAATGATGTCATAAACTACCATTCGTAATATTTAAAAATATAGGGAAAGGTGTGAAACATAGTCTAAATTGATGGCGTCGCCCAAATGATAGTCTTTTTGACAATCACAGAAATGAACTATTTGGTGGTAGGCCTATTTGACGATTTGATGGCCCTACTTTTGTATTCATATTGGTGACATTAAGAATTTTGCCTGCGCTGTTTGCTTGAATTCGGCCATAACATGAAAAGGGGTCATGCAATTTTGATCCTCTCTTACACTTAGCTTTGCCTCTAATCCAGATCTCTCTACTTCTAAATGAAGATTAGTGTGTTGTACCGATATTCTTACAATTACAAATATCAGCTTTGAGGTTTACCGTTTATGTTTGCTATCAAAATTATAGTGGGTAATTTTGCTTCCTGCTGCTGTTTCACTTTATAATTGCAAGAATTGAGATGTAATTTAGAATATGACCTCATAGTGCCTTTTAAGGCATTAAAAATATAGATCGCTACTTACCACTTTTTCGTTATGTAGGCGAATTAACACGGACTAATGTCTCTGACTGCGTCCAAATTCCTTGGCCCTGGCATAAATGCTGCCATGCACATAGCAAACTAACTCGAAATGAAACACTCACAGTTCAGTTATAGCAATAGCGAAGCCCTTATTAAAGATGTCAAAATAAGAGGAGATCAAATCAGCTGGCTGCGCCATCATTGCTCAATTGCAAAGGAAATTTCTCTACAATTTGATCATAGCTCGACACTTCATTTTGTTGCAAACGATAAGAAAGAACCACCTTTGCCCTCTCGTCTTTTCCTGGAGTGATCACTAAGTGTTTTGCTTGGAGTAAGTCACATATTGAAATTTGTAGACTTCATTTACCGATGAATATTTTTTGAATATTTTGATGGGTAATGCCAAAGATTCATGTTTTCAAGGAAGAGTAACCAAGATGTACTAAAGGACTTAGTTTTTCTAGAAATTGCTGTTTTGTGAAAAGTAGGCACCCAAATTTAAGTGTTTCTAATCGGTAGACTATATTTCATAAACATTTACAAACTTCAGTTTTTGATGGATGTTTTTGAAAACGTCCACTGATGATGCAAAAGAACCATGCTTGTGAGGAAAAATAGTCAAAATGTACCAAATAACTAACTTTGGTTTAACAGTTACAAGTTTGTTAGATAAAGTAGGATAATTGTTGAACTAAAAATGTAACATGACGTTTGGCAACCAATTTTTGATCATCAGCCTTGAGTAATTTGAGTCACATATTGGTATATAGCAAATTTCCTAAGCTTTCAAAGAACAATAATTGTTAGTACCTTACTATAACGTTTTTGTAAAACAGTTATCTCTTCTTACTGAGCTTCCCACTTTTTGGGAGAAGTAAATGGTTACACCACAGGTCTTAAAGTTCAGTTTTTCGACTATAAAAACTAATATTAATTGTGCTTATTATACATTATCGGAATCACCTTAAAGTAGCCTTTAAATTGTTGAAGAAAGTTTGAAAATTAGTTGAGAAATGAGATCACAAATCAGTTTTTAAGTAAACTGATTTTGCAAACAGGTTGCAATGTTTGAAAACATGTTCATAATATGATCTTCGGTAGCGAAGATTTGTGTTGATCGTACGAGACATATTATGACATCATAGAGCCAGTTTTATGCGTGCGAGCGAAATAGAGAACAAAAATGCTTAGAGGGCCCAAAGTGTGTAAATAAAGAATTGCTCGTAGTATTGTCAAATAGGCTTTAAATGTTGCAAAGTTGTTTTTATTAAAAGCATTTTATTAATATCTTCTGAAAAAATGTTTGCTCTTGTTTCTGCGATGAGTACTTTTTGAGAAAAAACAAAAAAGAAATTGTGCAGTAAATCGTTGATTGTTACGTCATTTTAGATCCGAAACAAATGAAAGTTTTGTAATGTGGTAAGTCAAAAACTGGTTTTCGTTTGAGCAAAAAGCAGTTATCCTCTGTCAAGTAATGCAATTTTTAAAAAAAACCTTTTTGATTGTGATGTCATCTTGACGTCATCAACCCCTACATGGCACTCACCACGGAGTAGTGATCAATCGTGCCAAGTTTAATGCTTGTACCTCGAGCAGTTTCAGAGGAGCTAAAACAGACAGACAGATACACAGACAGACAAAATTGCGGTTTATGTACAGGGAGTTCTCGGGTTACGACGGTCCCGACTTACGCTGTTTCGAGGTTACGAACGCGCCTCACAAAAATATAAAAAGTAGTATTAAGTGTTTATCCGTCTTACGTCATTTGCGTCGTAAGCGATGTAAGCAATTGCGAACTAGTTTGTAACGCGTAGCGGATGAATATGCTTTGTTGTGGTTGTGTCACTCAGTTTCAGTGATACGCCATTTTGTTTGTTTACGCCGGTTCTCTCTCTCACGTATTTGATCGTTTTTTTTTAACTTTTTGCCCTTCGTTATGAGTCCAGAGAGTAAGGCAGATTCTTCTGATGGTAGTGCATCAAAGAAGAGAAAGGCCATCACCATGGAAGTGAAATTAGACATTATTAAGCGATCTAAAAACGGTAAAACGCCAACGAAAATTGGCCGGTCGCTTGACCTTAGTCTTTCGACCGTGGCTAGCATTCTCAAAGATAATGAACGCATCATTGAGCATGGGAAAGGATCTGCTCATATGAAAGCAACAGTGATAATCAAGCAGCGTGATGTTTTAATTATTGAAAAGAGAAAATTATTAGTGCTTTGGTTGGAAGATCAAAATCAACGGCGTATTCCGGTGAGCCTTATGGTGATTCAAGAGAAGGCGAAAAGAATGTTTGAAGCATTAAAAAAAAAGAGGGAAGAAAGTGAAAGTGAAGAGTTTTCGGCTAGTAGGGGTTCATTTATGTGATTTAACACTAGAATTACCGGAGCAGTCATTTTGACCGTTTTTGATTTTTGATCGTTTATATCTCTGATTAGGTACGTGCAATAACACTGAAACTTCCTACCTCCTCCTAAATCTTGGATAACTTTTAGCATGTTAATTTTCTTTGCATCGCAGTGAGCACAGGGTGCGATAGGAATCGATTTACCTTAAATTACCGCCAACGGTCATTTTGACCGTACAGAAACCACTAATTTTTTCATCATTAAAATTATCGTTGCAGTTACAAGTCTTTTGTTGTGCTCTTAAATCCAAACAATCTTGCAACAACAACTGCAATAAAAGATAAAAGTTACCTACCAGTGCGTAAGATAAATATGTTTGTCGGCATTGGGGTAAAAGTATGGGGACTGGTGACTAAAGCCTCCACCCTATTTTCAGCCCCGTTATAAAAATTTCAAAACTGGGAAAATACTTTTGAAAAGTATATTTACAAAAAAAAGATTTTCACCTTTATGTGGATTAGATAGAAAAACGCCATTCTGAAAATATTGATGTCTGAAAGAACCATAAGTCTTGAACCTTTCTTTGAGGCAGAAATGCTGTCACTTCTCTATTCGTACAAAAGTAAGTGTTACGCTACCGTTTTTATCTTACGCTTTGATCTGGGAATGGCATAATCGGACTCGGTTCGACTTACGTGGTAAAGGATTTTTTTCAAATAAATCGAATTCAGAGAATGCAATTAATAATGTGCAGAAAACTAATTCAACATCATGGAAATTTGTCAACTTTGGCAGTGAGACAGTGACAGTAATAATGCAAGTAGGCTACTACAATCCAAGCGCTAGCTGATAGTTATTAGGCATTTTACATCTAACATAGAGGAATTTGTTTTGGATTGGTTGCTAAAGACAAAGCAACATTGAAATGCATCAAATTTTCTTCAAAATTGAGAGGCAGATTACAGGCTCCAAACGCACTAACAGAAACGCAGCTAAAAAAAAGTTAAAGGTCTACAATTTATTTCCTAGATTAGGACCAATGCAGTTATTCGAAAACAAAAGGGAGCTTACTATTTGTTAAACTACCACTTACAATAATTTAAAACATTACAAGGTCTAACACAACAGTTAAAAGAAATTTATGACACGAAATAATCCTAATTATTAAAGCATTTTTTAGTAATTGAGCAAACGGTCATTTTGACCGCTCGTGGTAACTTTAGGTAGGTTGAAAAGACGTTAATTCTGGTGTTAAGACTCGGGCCAATTGCCATAACCGTAAAGTGTAAGGTGAAGCTGCTACTGGAGATGAGAAAGCTGCAAGTGAATTTCCTAAAGCGTTGGTTGAGATAATTAGGGAGGGGGTTATTCTGTTTATCAAGTGTTCAACGTGGATGAGACAGGTTTATTTTGGAAGCGTATGACTAACCGCACGTACATCGCAAAGGAGAAGTCAGCACCCTGTCATAAAGTCAGCTAGGAGAGGCTAACTTTACTTCTTGGGGAAATGCGGCTGGCGACTTTAAACTGAAGTCCTTGCTGGCACATCAAGCTGAAAATCCAAGGGCACTCAAGAGCATTTGTAAGAGTCAACTTCCAGTCATTTGGAAGGCAAATAAGAAGGCATGGGTGACACTTTCAATGTTAGAGGACTTGTTTATCAACCATTTTGTGCCTAGTGTGGAGCGGTATTGCACCAAAAAGGGTATCCCCTTTAAGGTGTTGCTAGAGGTGGACAATGCTTCTGAACACCCTTCCCAGCTGGGAGGCTTTTACCCTAATGTCAAGGTGGTTTACCTTCCACCTAATACCGCGGCCTTTTTACAGCCTATGGAGCTAGGAGTGATTGCTTCGTTCAAGGCCTACTACCTCAGAAGGACAATTGCTATTGGCATTTCCGGCAACTGAAACAAGGAAGGACTTGACTCTGAAGAACATTTGGAAGCCCTACAATATCCTTGATGCTGTAAAGAACATTGCTCATTCCTGGAAAGAGGTGAAGGCTACAAACATGAATGGTGTTTGGAGGAAACTATGTCCTCAATTTGTGAATGACTTCCATGGGATTGAGAAGAGAGTTGACCACGTTATTAGTAATATTGTTGCCCTGAGTAAGAAAATCGATCTGTATATGAAGGTTGATGTTGTTACACAGCTGTTAGAATCTCATGGAGAGGAATTATCTGCTGGGGACTTGATACAACTGGGGAAGGAGATTATAGAGGAGGAAGAAGAAACCCCCACTCCTGAGCCTAAGGCTTTCGCAAAGCAGGGCTTGTCAAAAGATTTTGCTGAGATACAGCAAGCGTTGGCAATTTTGAGGCTCAGGATTCTAACATGGAAAGATCCACTAAGGCTTCCAGAGGCATCATGGATTTACTGCAGTGTTACAAAGAGATCTTGGATGAGAAGAGGATCCTGTCTGTCCAGTCTAACCTGGAGCAGTATTTTAAGAAAGTAGAGAGGCCTGCACTATTTAAATCAGCTGCCTCTATTGCTACAGAGCCTCTACCGTCTACCTCAGCTGCCTCTACTATTCCAGCTTCTCCACCATCTTATTAATATTTACTTTAATTCATGTGGTATGGAATTGTTTTCTCTTTTTCTAATAAAGTACTTTTTTTACCTTATTTGTTACATTTTATTATAGTACAATACTTTACAGTACAGTACGTATAGAGTAATTTGTTTATGATGTTCCGACATGTACTAAAATTCGGGTTACACCGCGTCTTAAGAACGAATCAACGTCGTAAGTCGAGGACCCCCTACATTAGATATACACGTAGCAGTGCATGCGTTGTCTGCTTACCGAAAAGATTACTTACTGGTTGAAATTCTAGAAGTGAAGTGTCGCCAAGTGATGAACGAGACACCATTAGAGCTGATTAACTGTTGATGCGTAAGCGGCTTTGACGGAAAAAGCCGTAACCGGCGTGACTCAGCTCAGATATTCCAAACTGTTTTAAAACACTTGCCGCACGGCTCGCGCCGCTAATCTGTGCTACCGTGAAAGCCTGGAAAATAGATATGCAGTTGCTAAAGACAAGCTTACAAAAGCAATTTTTATGAAATGCAGAAATGCAGGAAACAAAGTAGGAGACGAGAATCTCAAAATCAACATAATAACAACAGATACAAACTATTTTCTGAAAAAATTTAACGCTTCACGTCAGCACTACAAGCTGACAAAATAAGTTTCGCTGCTATCACTTTCGTTGACTTCTGAAAAAATTGCCGCCGCTAGCGGTAGCGAGAAAAAACAGCAAACGCCATTAACTGATGGCTTCAATTGTTTGCACTTTGCTTTGAAAGTGAAGCGCTGCGTTTGAAGCAGCGCCGCTTCACGGTTGACAGAATGGACTTTTTTTGGTCCAAATTTGCAAAACCTGGAGCAATATAATAAAAGATTTCAGAAACAAAAGATAATTCTTTGCGTTTTAGAAGCAAAATTCCGTTCCTTTGAAGTTTTAGTGCAAGATGGCTAAGTTTGCCGCAGATGAACGTCAATAATAATTTCTAAAAAGTCACCATCTCTATGTACAAAAAATGTCATTGATATATCAAAACTTCTTTTTAGGATTTAATAAAAAAAACGTGATGGACTTAAGTAATTGCATTTGCAAATCTGATATCCTTGTTCCATTGTTCTCTAAAACCGCAATAGCAGTCGTAGCGCCGTTATTGATGTTACTGAAGAGGATACCTGACTTGGCTATTAGCGCCAATCAGACATGACTTGTAATACTTGCAATACTTGGCTATCAGCGCCAAAAAAACTGTCAAAGAGTTGAAAATATCCGCTCTGTGATTAAAATGCGTTTCTATTTTTAGACTGTTATTATTGTTCAGTGAAATGAGCTTCACACTTCACGCAACATTTCAGCCGTTCAAGTAACTACTTTAAATAGAAATATCAATCATAGAAGAAATCACGCAATACGCATATTAACGCCATTTAAAATATTATCTATAGGTTATATAAAACACAAAAACACATTTAAAACTTTTTTACGTTTTTACAATGCAAATCTACTTTTATTTTAGTTTGACATATCCTTTATGTAATTTTAAACCAGGCAGTGTTTGATGTGCCATTCTGCTTATTAGCTTGCTTCAAAACGTACTTTGCACTTGCAACATTTTTAACGTTGCAACGTGACAAATTATAAATTGCAGCGTATTTGAGTCTGCAGCTTTGCCTAGCATTAAATTTTCAGCTTAAAAATGTTCACTAACGCTTCTAATGATGCTAATCACCAGAGCTGCGCCGTTAACCACATTTTTCGGATTCCAGATATTCGATGCGTCGGACATTTTCGTATACCGTACATCCAGCAACTGAATATTTCACAATATCAAAGCATTTTATAGAAATTTGATCAAATATCACGCTCTGATTGAGCAGCGATTCCAACAATAATTTGTTTTTTCGTCGTCAAAGCAAGAAGCAGAGCGAGAAGCGGCACAATTACAGATGCTGCGCTTCTCAATAAATGCCATAGGAATGGATAAGATCAGGAATTAATACGTACGAGGAGCAGCACATGTGGACAGTGTAAAAACAAATTGAGGGAAATAAGATTAAGATGGTATGGTCACATTATGAGAAGGGAAAACAACTAGCCTACATCGGAAAAAGAATGATTACAATTAGCGTACCAAACAAAAAGAAACGTGGAAGACCCAAAAGGAAATTCATGGATGCAATTAAGGAGGATATGGAAGTAGCTGGGGTGAATGAAGAGGACGCAATGGACCGTGAAAATGGAGGAAAATAATCTCCTTTGACAACCCTTAACGGCAAGTGGCGAAATAAGAAGAAGATTGTTTGCATTTTTTGGTAAATTAAGACCAGGATTTGAATAAATTTTTAAGTTTGCAGTTTTGCAAAATTTTCAATTGGAGACTAATTAACTGCTCAATCATTTTGTTACAGGTATTTTTGATCTGAACTGCTGGATCAAACCATACCAATAGAAAAGTACAAAGTGGCCACGTGCGACTGTTTTCAATGAGATGTTAAAGAGAATTTTAATGATTTACGTCTAACATCTGAAACTTTTTAACAACTGGTGGCAATACTCCCAACACTCCATCTGTCCTGTTGGGCTTATTTGATTTTGAGCTTTTACATGTGTATTTTTTGGACCATGAACATATTTTGGTCTTGACATCGAAGCAATATTATCGGGTCAATTTGCTTTTTTCCAAAAAGATAAGCATAATTTGCATTTATGCCCCCTTTCCTTCAGCCCCCTCTCAAAAATCATTAGTATGCTAGTGCTTTTCCAACTTTTTGTTCGAACATATGCTTAAACAGTAAGATTATTTCGGAGTAATTTCAGCAACCTAGGTCGTTTTGTGAATTGAATTTGTACCGATAACAAATTTCCTTGCTGCCACTTTCCGCCCAATTACCACTAGAAATTGTAAGTCGGTATAATTTACTTGCAGATCTGAGGGCAAATCTATAATCAACGCTGTGTGCGATAGTTTGGTCCAAAGCGGAGGCGTGCAACCTGCAGTCTGTCAGTTAAAATTTTGTAGCCCACAGAATCTTTTAGTTTTCCTAAAAAATAAAGTTTGTGCCAAGAGTTCAGCGATAAGAAGTTTGAAGCTAACGTCAAGCATTCTACAAATTTTCGATAATTAAGTTGATTCCCTGTAAAAAAAGTTTCTTTTTCTTGCAATCTGTAATAGAAAAATGGAAAAAAAATAAAAATTCGGCAAGCAATTGTGTCAAAGTGGGGGGTGAAGCGAATAGAACCTCCTTTCCTGAATTTCTTAGACCCATTGCGGTATTAAGCGTTATGATTTGGGTATTAAGCAATTATTTGAAGAGAAAAATTATCGAGGATATAGCTTTTTGCTTGTCATAAATACGTCATCCTATCTAGAAAGCTACCTTTGGGTGTTTATTTAAAAATAGAACATGGGCAGTGTTTAAGTCTTGTCTGTTACGGTAGTTCAAGTTCTGATTTACATTGATTAACAGACATTTTGCTTCCAAAACAATTGAGGTCGGGCCAATCATTACTAATTCTGATCGCTTAGCACAAATATCAAGTAAACTTTTGTTGATTGGCTCTAGTTTTCAAGATATGGTGCTATGCCAAAATATGCTTTACATGCAACGGCGGGGAAACAGTTAGCATTTTTCAGGCCAGTGCTTGGACAGCGTTGAGCTGTGTTGTACTTTGAATACTCGTGCGCAAAGGAAATCTGTATCAGCCCCTAACTCATTTTGACTTTGATGTGTTTTTCTGAATTTTGTTATAGATTTGGTCACTTAAGTTGTTTGTAGGAGGGTAAGGTGACGCACGGCCAGCTATGTTACTTTTAATTTCACTTCGGTAGGATTGTTTGCTTTGGCTTGCGTTTTTGTTAAAATTTCAAGTTAATCAATTTAGTTGTTGCTGTTCAATCTGCAGGTGCCTCGTACCTGCATAAAGAAAAGCGAACAACTTTGGTTGCATTTGCTGTGAAATTACTTTTTCTTCACAGAAGCGCAGTATAACAGCTGTGGTCAGGAAGGCATACAACTTGTATTTCGGATGCTAAGTTGGCGATCAGGAACAAAAGTTAGACCCCTCAAATATGCTGCAATACCTGTACTACAAATCTTCTGCAATGATTGAACGGAAGAGAAAACGGATGTTCTTTGCTGTGCCAGTGATTTGAAGAAATCCCACTGACCACACAGCCTAAGCAATAGCGACTTTTGCATGACCTCATCTGTTGGTAAGGGATTGCCGAGCAAGAAGAAGCAGAGCATTCAATAACCCAATATTCCACCAGCAATTCGTCCAGAAATCTATCCCATGGAGACTCACTTCCTGTTTTTGAAATACCTCAAATATCCACACTTTAATCAGATAAACAGGATATAGGATATGATGCAAGAATATCCAAATACCGTGACCGCCAACAGCAGTTATAATCATTCTATTGCAGGGGTGACCACACTTGCCGTATTGAAGGGCGAAAGACAGTAGAAGTTATCACTGAAAAAGAGACTACGCAATTTTTGGTTTGAATTGACGCATTTTCCCTCCAAATAGGGAGTGATGACCTTTTTCTGAAGAGGAGGAGATCACCCGCTCTGATGTCGCGATGCCAACACCTGAACCTTGAGCCCTGAGCCCACTTTTGTCTGCCAGCAACACAGGGTGACCTTTTCTATTTAGAGGTCGACATGCAATTTTGAGATAAATTCGCAAAATTGTCAATTATATTTGCAGTTTAGCTAAACAAAAACTGCGTGTTTCGGGACGTAAATTTACAAAACTAGAAAATCCCTATAATACATTACAATTTACAAAAAATCCCTACGCCCAACAAAAAATTCCGCAGGAATTCTCTATTCCCTACAACTGACCAAAAATCCCTACGAGTGGCAGTCTTGTTGCACACCCACACACTACATCACTGCACACAAAAACAGCAGGAGCCAAAAGAGCCGCAGTCAAGGATTGTAATAGTCGCGGTTTGGCCACCTCTGTTCTATTGAATGGAAGGCAATCTTTTAGCTTGAGTCAAAATAGACAAATTAGTGGCAGGCCTCAACATTACTAATGATTCATTTGCATCAAGGCCATTTATAGTTTCATTAGCCTGCTTTGCCCACGTTATCCGGCAGGAGCCCTTCATCAGTAATGTCAGGGTTTAGTATTTCGGTTCAACCGGATCCACCAGCTTCACGCATTGGGCTCTTGCGTGAGCAGTGGCAAAAAGTTAATGAATTTTGTGCACTTTCACAATTCCTGCACACGAAATCGTGATCATCATATTCTCTTAATCATAACTGGCAATGCTCACAAAGAATCTTGCCACTAATTATTCTCAATACTAATACTTGTGAGGGAGAAGGGACTCAAACACAATCAAAACTGATGGTAGCGGCAAAATAATGGTTGCTTTTACAATTACAGAAATAAACTACTTAATGGTAAGCCTATTTTGCGATGTGGTGCTGCTGCTTTCCTATTTATATTTGTGGTATTAAGTTCGTTTGGAGGCACTACTTGTCTTGTTTCCGGCATAGCGACAAAAGCGGCAATGGCTTATCCAAAATTATTCTCCATATTTTAGTAGGGACACATCAAGTCGAGTTATTTCCAAACAAATGTTCTCTCTAAGTTTAGTTTTACAAATTTTTATGGTTATGGTTTTATGAAATAACTTAACATGCATCTTATCAGCCTAAGAAAAAATCCTTGCTTTATAGTATAGATACGACGGCGCTATCCGCAGAGTCCCCGTCAGTAACGTTGGGATTGAGAGTATCGGTTCAGCCGGCCAAGCCGGATTCACCTGTCAGGATCTTGTGTGACCAGTCACCAATAGTTCATGTGTTTTCAGCACATAAGATTTTCACCATTTTTTGTGCTCCTTTTCCTAACAAAATATCTCATTTCAAGATCCTGTCTATGCCTTAGATCTATGAGTTCTGTGCATTGCTGACACGAACTCAAAGGAGCCATGCGTTTCCCGTAACTGTAGGAAACACATTTCTGATATGAAGCCATTCTAAAGCAAAATAGCAAAAATGTCTTTCGTGTGGTGCGATTTCACACCGTGACGTTTATTTTTAATTTTTCCTTAAACTTTCTCAAATCCTCACTCGCTACGCATTATGTAGCATGTTCTTTTCTCTCTCCTTGAAGTGCGTAGCAAAAAGTTAATGAATACAAGTTGGGAGTTCAAAGTGTCCTTGCTTTCCCCAAATGTTTGGTTTGAACTCGATATCTCTATAAAACTATTATAGAGCAAAATACCAATAATGTCTTCCATGTGGTGCGATTTAACACAATAACATTGTTAATTTTGATTTCCCCGCAAGCTTTTTCAAGTCCCTGCTGGCTACGCATTATGATTCATATTTGTTTTTCCTCGCTTAGGTATGCTCATAAAAGTCAAATGAGTCCTTGCTTTTCCCAAAATTTCAGATTTGATCCCGGTAGCTCTATGAAGCTATTATCAAGCAAAATAGAAAAAACATTTCTCCTAACTTTGATGCGATTTCAGCCCGGCAGGCCATACTATCACCCGCGCCGATTTTAAAACGTATTAATAAATGCAGCTGCGCCAGCCTAACCGTACAAACATTTGTGAGAGCAACAACAAAATGTTCTACTAAATATACGCCATAGTTCCTGTACATATAGTGATGATTATGTTGTTCTATTAATCAAGACTGGAAGTATATTCAAAACGAAAAAATGATGTCATAAACTAACATTCGTAAAATTTAAAAGCGTAAGGAAAGGTGTGAAACATAGTCAAAATTGTTGTTGTTTCCCAAATGATGGTCGTTTTGACAATTAAACAAATGAACTATTTAGTGGTAGGCCTATTTGACGATTTGGCGGACCCATTTTCGTATTTATATTCGTGACATTAAGAATTTTGCCTGCGCTGTTTGCTTTAATTCGGCCATAGCATGAAAAGGTGTAATGTCTTTACCCTAAGTCATATAATCTATTGCAATAGACGCCTATAAATCTCTTTTCAATCAAAGCATTCCCTTTTAATCCAGTGTCACAAATTGATGCTATTATTGTTTAATTTTGATCTTTTCTTAAACTTGGGATTTTATAACATTTAGCTTTGCCCCGAATCCAGACCTCCCTACTTTTAAATAAAGATCAGTGTTTTGTACCGATATCCTTGCAATTACAAATATCAATAATGGGCTTTGCCATTTATGTTCGCTATCAAAATGATAGTGGATAATTTTGCTGCCTGCTGCTGTTTTCACTGTTTTCACTAAATAGTAGCAAGCTTTGTGATGTCATTTAACATTATGACCTCACAGTGCGTTTTGAGCGATTATTATTAGGACCGTTACTTACCACTTTTTCGTTATGTAGGCGAATTAATACAAACTAACGTCTCGGAAGTAACGGCCATGTTGCTTGGTCGTGGCATAAATGCCGCCATGCAACGAGCAAACTAACCCGAAATGAAACACTCACAGTTCAGTTATAGCAATAGCGGGGGCTCCCAATAATAATGTCGAGATTAAGAATATCAAATCAGCTGGCTGCTGCGGCAGCCTCACCCAATTGCAGAGGAAATTGTTTCAGCATTTAGATCATATGTAGCTCGACACTTACATTTTGTTACAAACGATAAGAAAGGACCATTTATACCTCCTTGTCTTTTCCTTGAGTGATCACCAAGTGTTTTGCTTTACAAATTGAAATTTGTAGAGGTCATTTTTCGATGAATCTTTTCCAATATTTTGATGGATAAAGCTAAAGATCCACGTTTTCAAGGAAGAATAACCAAGGTGTACTAAAGGACTTAGGTTTTTTAAAAATTGCACTTTTGTGAAATGCAGGCACCCAAATTTTGTGTGTTGCTAATCGGAAGACTACATTTCATAAACATTTCTAGACTTCAGTTTTTGATGGATGTTTTTGAAAACGTCCACAGATAATGCAAATAACCATGCTTGTGAGGAAAATAGTCAAAATGTACCAAAGAACTGACTTTGTTTAACAATTGCAAGTTTGTTAGATCAAGTAGGATAATTGTTGAACTAAAAATGTAACATGATGTATGGCAACCAATTTTTGATCACCCATTATATACTAATCTTTAGCTTTAAGTAATTTGAGTCACATATTGGTGGATAGCAAATTTCCTAAGCTTTCAAAGAACAGTAATTGTTAGTACCTTACTATAACGTTTTTGTAGAACAGTTATCTCTTCTTACTGAGCTTCCCACTTTTTGGGAGGAGTAAATAGATACACCTCAGGGCTTAAAGTTCAGTTTTTCGACTATCAAAACTGATATTAATTGTACATATTATACATTATCGGAATCGCCTTGAAATAACCGTTAATTTGTTTGAAAAAGTTTGAAAATCAGTTTTTAAGTAAACTGATTTTGCAAACAGGTTGCAATGTTTGAAAACACGTTCATATTATCATCTTCGGCAGCGAAGATTTGTGTTGATCGTACGAGACATATTATGACATCATAGAGCCAGTTTTATGCGTGCAAGCGAAATAGAGAACAAAAATGCTTAGAGGACTTAAAGTGTGTAAATAAAGAATTGCTCGTAGCATTGTCAAATAAACAATAATTGTTGTAAAGTTGTTCTTATCGAAAGCATTTTATTAATATCTTCTGAAAAAACGTTTGATCTCGTTTCTGCGATGAGTACTTTTTGAGAAAAAACAAAAAACAGATTGTGCAACAAATCATTGATTGTGACGTCATTTTAGATCCGAAACAAATGAAAGTTTTTGTAATGTGGTAAGTCAAAAACTGGTTTTCGTTTGAGCAAAAAGCGATCATACTCTGTCAAGTAATGCAAATTTTTCAAAAAAACATTTTTGATTATGACGTCACGAACCTCCTTAAGACACTCACCATGGAGTGGTGATCAATCGTGGAAAGTTTGATGCTTGTACCTCGAGCGGTTTCAGACGAGTTAAAACAGACAGACAGACACACACATAGAATTTCGCTTTATATATTAGATGTAAGCTTAATTTGTAAACCTAACTGTGGTTTATTGGCAGAAATTTCAAACCAGTTTTGGGGATTATTTTGTAATATTAGCAATTGAAACGTGTGTGACACAAGTAGTTACATTTCGAAAGAGTGAATTGTTGCAGCAAGTGCTTGGATCAATAAACGTCCTCAAACAGGAAGTCAACGAGACAGGTTCGAAATCACCCTTATAGCAACAGATTCAGAAGATAACATACAGCAAAGCAAACGCTCCTGCGATTGTAACGCAAACTTTTCCAAACTGAAGATGTAAAGGATAAGTCAAGAAGTGGCAGTGCCACAAGGTGGACACTGAAAGCTATCAGCCGAGCTGGGAGTAACACCAACAACTTTAAAGAGGCACATGAAAGTTGTCCGCGAACTGTTTCCACATTGCCATTGTTGGTTCAAGAGGAATCTGATGATGATGATATAAACCGACGTCGGGAAACAAGTGAAAAAATGCTCCTCAATTTTCGGATAGAGTTATAAAAACAAAGAGTCATTTTTAGTGATGAATATGCCATGCACTCAAACTCTTGATTACTGAACGGTATGTTTTGGTTCAAGTAGAACTTGCATTATTATGAAGAACTAGAACATCATCCTCCACATATCATGGAAAGGGGAGCAATGAATAGCAAGCACCCTTTCGGGCTCTATTTCATAGATGGACCTGTTAATCATGTTTATTGGACATGCTTGAAAATTGGTTGATATCGAAACAGCAAAGTTTTGGCATTGAGACGATGTCTGATAGTAACGAAATGGAGCACCATTTTATTTTGCAATAACTGTTTGAAAATATCTCGATAAATTTTTTTTCAGCCGTTGGCTCGTCAGTGAAGTTATTCCATCCCCAGCTCCACTTAACTGGCTGCCTCGTAGTCCTGACCTGACAACATGTGACAGGTTTCATTGAGAGGTTTGAGAGATTTCATAGCAGAAACAGTTGTGCAGCACTACACCAACACTGATGAATTGAAAAAAGCAAGGACAGATGCTTTCAACAAAGCTATGCTACAAATGCTTTGGACGGGGATTCTCAAACTTGGGTACGCTTACCTCCAGTGGTGTGCCTGAGAAAGTTCGGGGGTACGCGAGCAAGTTTCTCGTAGTGACACTTTATAAATATTTGACAAAAAAATGGCCTCTAGTGATTAGATTTAGTTATTTGCTCTTGAGCATTGATCAAACTAGAGAGGGTTTTACGAGCTTTTCTAACAGATGATGTAGAGAGGGTTTTATTGAACCTTCATTATTACCAGAGAACAAATCAAATGACGCAAAACAGCTAGAGCAACTATAGTGCCATCAAAATCCAATTATGACGGTATGCGAAACTAAAGATCCTGAATCATTGGTCCAAATGTCATACGTGTCATAGGCATAAAATATCAATAAAAACTGAGTATCCATCGTTTAGATCCCTGGTTCTTAAACTGCGGGCATGCAGGTTTACCATTGGAAGCGCGAGCGCTTTAAAATAGTTGATTACCAATAAAAAGGTCTTCACCGTAGTTTAATAGCTATTTCGAAAAGCTGATTAGAAATGTCGCTTTAAAGTGCTTGATCTCCGAAAAAGGTCTTCATGATGATTTCGAGAGCAACTGTCGAATAAAGGCCAGAAATCTGGCGTCAAACAAACGGGGCGACAGTTTTTTTGATCCTGCCAAACTGCCGCGTCTCAAAACGTTTAAGAACCACTGATTCAGGTTAAGAAAAGCAAAAACAATACTTATAACAGAGAATTTGCAAGAAAATCACAAAAACAGCTCAACGCAAGCAACACAATCGCATACATGATTTTGGTCTCCAAAAAACAAGGATCTACAAGTTCAGAAAAAACAAAAAGTTTCATTTTTAGGGGTACTCTAGTAGTGTATGATTGTTCATTTGGCGCCAATTGTGGCGGAACTTGTCTCTAATCCTATCCCTAAACTTGACCCTAACCTTAGTTCTAACCATAAGCCTAGTTCTAACCCTAACCATAATTCTAGGTCTAACCCTAACCCAAATTCTAACCCTACGTAAGGGAGCTAACCTTAGATTTATTAATTTTTGTGAGAGAGCTAACCCCAGATTTAATGACACTAATTTTATTTGAAGAAGGCTAGAGGGAGCTAACCATAGGTCTAAGGACACCAATTTTATGTGAGGGAGATCTGAGGGATTTAATTCCAGTCCTAACCCGAATACGATGTATATGTCACTAGGTTTTGTTAAGTTATAGAATATTTCAAAGAGTTTGTTGGGGTAAAATCCTTGCCACCTTATGATAGTATTTGATTTGTCCTACCTCAAGTTATTGTACAACAATTACATAGTGCTTTTCAGGTAGTGATTCCTGCAACCTTATTCCACAACGGTTTGATCATGACGTAATCGATTCTATTTTAATCCTGAGTATGAGAATGTAGTTGAATCCCTATTGCGCAATCCATCATACCGTAAATGGTTCTATTTTAAGCCAGACTGTGAAAATATGATTCCATTGCCATTGCACAATCCATCATGACGTAATTGATTCTATTTTAAGTCTGACTGTGAGAATGCGATTGCATTCCTATTGTGCAATCCATCATGACGTAATTGATTCTGTTTTTAGCCAGACAATAAGAATGTAGTTATTGCATCCCTATGGCGCAACCCATCATGATGTGATTAATTCTATTTTTAACCAGACTATGAGAATGTAGTGATTGCATCGCTAATGCGCAACCCATCATGGTGCAAGCGATTTTATATAAAGCGGGCAAGTGAAAATATGGTTATAATATCTTATTGCATGATTCTTGTACATATATAAACTCATAAACGTAGTTAGAGGAATTGATTGTAGTTTTTTTATATATTATGTGTGAAGATGTCACTGTTTCTGACTCTCTTCCAAAAAATATGTAAGAACCCTTCGCTTTTCGTTCTCCATATAATCCGCATATGCTTAACAGTGATGGCCGTTTGCAGTTCTTTACCAAGAATTGGGCTGTAAAGGAACATGTAACACCGCGTGAAATGGTGGTTTCTATTACCTGGATGACAGCGATCGACTTATTTGTTTTTACTGTGGTGGAGGCTTGAAGAACTGGGAACCGAACGATAACCCTTGGTACGAGCACGCGAAATGGTTTCCTCTGAGTGAATATCTGCTGCAGAAACAGGGTATGGATTATGTGAAAAACATACATAACTCTCAAATACCCAAAGTTAAACAGACCAAAGTTTAAAAAAAACCCTTGTAAAGCAAACGATGTGAAAATTATTCATGAAATATCGAAAGGCTCAAGGTCTACAAAAATAACAGACCCAAAGCAAAAAGCGGTAAAATTGGAGGTTTTAATGTTGTTCGACCCGGATGTAGCCTACGCAAAAAGATGGGTACTAACGTGCACAAAATCAATCGCGCATTGATTGGTCAATTGGAAAGAAACAACTTGAAATTTACTAATCATTAAGATTTGATCAAGACAGTTTGGGAGCTACCTGAAGACGCAGAAAAATTTCTGATACGTAAAAGTAAAGAAAGAAACACGTTATGTCTCCCATTTGATCACCTAGTAGTTTGTTGGATATGTGCACAGGACATGAACTATTGCCACCACTGCCGCGAAAAGGTGACAGAGAAAATTCGAGCGTGTATGTGTTAAGTCCGCTGCACCGCTGAGTCAAGATAGTGCACCATACTTGTGATATACAATACGTGATCCTAGGATGCAATTTGTAGGATTTCAGGTAGTTGTACAATCTTTTTTTCCTTCTTTTGCTGGTACATAAACAGACTCAGTAGACAAAACAATCGTGAGAAGTTATCTATTTACAAGCTACAGGGATTTCAAAAAACAATTTTAAGATATTGCTGTCTCAACAACTTTACAACTCGCTGCAACTTTACTGAAAAAAGCGGTGGTCAGTTTTAAAAAGGACAAAACGCTGTTTTCTACTGAACAATTAACAAAAGTCGTGACTCTGCTAATAGGTAATCTACCTTATATTAGATATTTTCTTTCGACCTAAATCCGAAATAAAAGACTATGCGCTGCTCTTATTGTGGGCGACAAGCCTACACCATTCCATTTTATACTGCAAAAAGCATACGGAATACAAAACAAGAAATATTGTCTGGTGGATTTCAGTTGCAATTTACGGTCGAAAACGTGATGGCTCCACGACGTCAAGTATCATATCTAGTTCACAACTGCTAGTGTGTGAAAACGCAAAACGACGATATTTGCCTTTTACCACCGGATAGCCACAAACAGTTGGTCAACTTCCTTAAACTCTTGCAAGAATCGGTGAAAAAACGCAAAATATTTTTATCTAACACTAGCCGGATTTGCCGGCGTCGCCCAGCAGAGGCCCTCCATCAGTAATGTCAGGGTTTAGTATTTCGGTTCAACCGGATGCGCCCGCTTCACTCATCCGGCTCTTGTGTGAGCAGTAGCGAAAAGTTGGTGAATTTTATGCACTTTCACAATTCCTGTACACGAAATTGTGATCATCATATTCTCTTCATCATGATTGCCAATGCTCACAAAGAATCTTGCCACAAATTATTGTCGTTAATACTTGTGAGGGAGCAGGGATTGTACGTAATCAAAACTGATTGTAGCAGCGAAATGGTGGTTGCTTTCACAATTACAGAAATAAACTACTTAATGGTAAGCTTATTTTGCAGTGTGGTGTTGCTGCTTTCCTATTTATATTTGTGGTACTAAGTTCCTAATTTGGCTGCGCTATTGGTCTTGTTCCCGGCATAGCGACAAAAGCGGCTATTGCTCTCTCTATATTTAGTTTTACAAATTGTTATGATTAACTTTTTATGTTGATTGTTTTTTAAACTTCGGATATTATTACAATGATGTAGAGTATAGACATAAATGACATAAATACCATAACAGACAGCGTATTAGTATAAGAAAAAATCCTTGCTTTATAGCAGTGGTTCCCAAACTGTGGTACGCGAGAGTCTTTCAGGTGGTTCGCGAGCAACTTACTCAAGTTGGTATGCTACAACAATAAATATTTGAAATTCAAAATACTTTAAAATTATTAAGCTTATGACATAATTGTTTTTATGTGGGCTTTACACGCCAATTGAAAGGCCAATTGTCTAATAAATAAAGTGAATATAGAGTTGGTTTGAGCTGTAAGGTCAACTGCTGGTTGGAATAGAATTGTAGCCTAGCCTATTTATTCATTCTACATTTGTTTAAAACTAATTTTTATATTGTTAGAAATAGTCGAAGTGATATAAAATATTTAGTTAAATATATATGATAGCTAAATTATAATTTGTTTAAAAGTAATTAATGTTTAGCTGGATATATAAAATATTTTTGTAAATGCCGAAGCGAAAGTACTGTCCAAAGTACATAAAGTGTGGGTTCATAGCCATTGAGCATGGGGAAGAATCTTTGCCACAATACGTAATTTGTATGAAAACTTTCTTATTCTGCTATGAAACCCAGCCTCTTCAAGCGTCACCTTGTGACAAATCATGTTAAAGAGAAAGAACAAGACGAGAGTTACTTCTAGCGACTTGGAGAGCGAAAAGACAACGCCTAGACAAGACTGGCGTGATTTACGAAAAAGAAGTGTGTTGTCAAAGCATCGTATAAAGTTGCTCTCCTAGTTGCTAAAAACATGAAAGCACATACCATTGGCGAGTCTCTGGTAATGCCTGCAGCAAAGATTTTGGTTACGAGCGTAATTGAAATGGAGGCGGCTGCGAAGTTAGAAACTGTATCCCTCTCTAACAACACGCTTAAAAAATAAATAGAGAAATCAAATGTCCATCAATATTGCCAACCAAGTAATTTTGGCTGTGAAAGACTCAAAATTTGGGTTTTTAATGCAACTGCACAAGTCAACGGACATAACAAACAACGCTCAATTACTCGTCTATGTTCGGCATACTACTCGAGACAATGATGTGAAAACTGAGTTGCTGATGAGCAAGGAACTTTCCAGCTTAAATGAAGGAAAGGATTTTTTTAGGTTTTGGACAATTTTTTCAAACAGAATGAACTAGACTGGAAAAGGTTGATTGGCTGTACAACCAATGGGGCTCCCTCCATGCTGGGACGTAAATCTGGGTTTACAACTTACGTGAAAACTGTTTCATCAAACGCAACCATTGTTTATTGCTTCATACATAGATTTGCCATTTGTGCGAAAGTGCTTCTTGAGAAAATGCTACTATGTTTGATGCGAGTTATCAAACTGGTAAATTTTGTAAAAACATCTGCCGTAAATACCCAGTTGTTAAAGCGATTTTGCGAAGATTTTGGCTCCAAACATACCTGTTTTCTCGAGTACACGGAAGTGCGCTGGTTTTCCAGAGGTAATGCGACAAGGCGTCTCTTTGAGCTGCGGGATTAACTACTTCAATTTTTCAGGGAAAAGAATCACGATTTTCAGGAAGATCTTGAGAGCAAGGAGTTTGTTGCAAGATTGGCCTATTTATCCGACATTTTTGAAGTTCTAAACAACTCAATATGTCATTCCAAGGTTAACAATTAAAATTGGAAAACAGTAATCAAACCCTAGCAGGATAGTCTATCCAAGCGACTTTACTCCATATCAGTAAATGTTGAAAAAGGGTCTGCTATTAACAAACAGTAATAAAGTCAGCTTAGACATTTATTTGCCATAAGAAAAATTGATTTCGCTAACGCATCCTCAGTTTCTGCAAAAAAATAATAAAAATCGCACAAAAAAAATTTAAATATTTTTAAACAAGCTAATGGTAAACCAGAGAAAAGGCTGTACTAAGATAATAAAATCTTCAAAACTTAACAAGAAGCAAAAATATTTATCTGCACAGGGTCTACAATAACAATAAACAGCTATCAAAACTACAGGCCATAAAACTAGCTCCGACTCCTTTCAAAATACATTCAAACTAATATGATAGGTTAAGTTATATAAAAATAGGTGTGAGATGAAAGAGATGTCTAATTACTAAATAAACAAAGGGCAGTATATCATAATAATGAGTGAAGGGTCATAACCTATAGAAGCAGTGACGTAAGTAATAGATAACACACTGAGATGTAAGAGGAAATAAAACTAAAACAGTATTTCAAAAACAAAAAATAGTTACAAAGTCACTTAATTGAGGGCAAGAGCATTTTGTTTATGTTAATAGTAGCATTTAATTTGTCTAGCCATATGTTTTCATAAATAGATAAAAAATATTTGGGCGGTTGATCTACAAACGTAACAAAAAAACAATCGGCAATATCTGGTTTTGTCTGTAATTGGAGTCGATGGAAAGTGTGGTAATGATGTAATAAAGCTGCTTTATCGTCAATATTGTCGTATTTAAATTGATTCCAAATAAATCTGTGGTGGCACCAGCGTTTTGAAAATTTGTTTATGGTTTGACCAACATATTGTTTGTGACATAAACGGCATGTAGCCACGTATATGCCGTAGTTTGAACAATTCAAGGTTTGCTTCAATGCAAAAATTTTACCGTTGGCTGCTGTGATGGTACTAGTTTGATGTACCATAGATTTATAATGGTTGAAATGGCCGCAAAGGGCACATTTCTTGCAAGGTTGAGATTTTCCTTGACTAGTATTTTCAGTTGTCGAATGGGCTACCTTTTTATAATTGGTAAGCATACTGGCAAGGGTAGGTGGACGCTTATACACGACGGTAGCTTGAACTAGGCTTTTCTCTTTTGCAGTAAGTGGGAGTAAATTGGAAAAAGCGGAAGCCCAAATCAGCATCGTTTTGGACCAAAATCATTGAAGGTACAACTCATTTGTTTCATTTAATCTGCGTAGTCTAACGGATTCACCGAAAACAATAGATTTGAAAATGCATAGAGGGTGGTAAGAATTGCCATTTAAGAATAATCTTTTGGTAGCTGTTTCTTTAATAAAACTGGTAGTAAAAAATCCGAATTTGTTAGAGTTGTCAATCATATGAAGAACATCTAGGAACTCCAGACTTTTTCCTGTTTCATTAGTGCTAACTTTTCTAAAAGTGAATTTTAATTCGTACTCCATGCATGTATTCGTTAGCGCTTGCTCTATTTTTTCAGTTAATTCATTACCATATGACAGCCAAATGATATCATCAACAAATCTTTTAAAGAGTTGTGCCTGATTTAGTATGTTGCTGATTTTAAGCATAATGAAGTGCATCGAAATATTAGCTAACGATACCGAATTATTGTCCCCAGTAATGATGCCTTGCTTTTGTATATAAAATTTGTTTGTATATTGAATTATAATGCTGTTATTTCGATGCTAATATTTTAATTATTAGCTAATATTTCGATGCACTTCATTATGCTTAAAATCAGCAACATACTAAATCAGGCACAACTCTTTAAAAGATTTGTTGATGATATCATTTGGCTGTCATATGGTAATGAATTAACTGAAAAAATAGAGCAAGCGCTAACGAATACATGCATGGAGTACGAATTAAAACTCACTTTTAGAAAAGTTAGCACTAATGAAACAGGAAAAAGTCTGGAGTTCCTAGATGTTCTTCATATGATTGACAACTCTAACAAATTCGGATTTTTTACTACCAGTTTTATTAAAGAAACAGCTACCAAAAGATTATTCTTAAATGGCAATTCTTACCACCCTCTATGCATTTTCAAATCTATTGTTTTCGGTGAATCCGTTAGACTACGCAGATTAAATGAAACAAATGAGTTGTACCTTCAATGATTTTGGTCCAAAACGATGCTGATTTGGGCTTCCGCTTTTTCCAATTTACTCCCACTTACTGCAAAAGAGAAAAGCCTAGTTCAAGCTACCGTCGTGTATAAGCGTCCACCTACCCTTGCCAGTATGCTTACCAATTATAAAAAGGTAGCCCATTCGACAACTGAAAATACTAGTCAAGGAAAATCTCAACCTTGCAAGAAATGTGCCCTTTGCGGCCATTTCAACCATTATAAATCTATGGTACATCAAACTAGTACCATCACAGCAGCCAACGGTAAAATTTTTGCATTGAAGCAAATCTTGAATTGTTCAAACTACGGCATATACGTGGCTACATGCCGTTTATGTCACAAACAATATGTTGGTCAAACCATAAACAAATTTTCAAAACGCTGGTGCCACCACAGATTTATTTGGAATCAATTTAAATACGACAATATTGACGATAAAGCAGCTTTATTACATCATTACCACACTTTCCATCGACTCCAATTACAGACAAAACCAGATATTGCCGATTGTTTTTTTGTTACGTTTGTAGATCAACCGCCCAAATATTTTTTATCTATTTATGAAAACATATGGCTAGACAAATTAAATGCTACTATTAACATAAACAAAATGCTCTTGCCCTCAATTAAGTGACTTTGTAACTATTTTTTGTTTTTGAAATACTGTTTTAGTTTTATTTCCTCTTACATCTCAGTGTGTTATCTATTACTTACGTCACTGCTTCTATAGGTTATGACCCTTCACTCATTATTATGATATACTGCCCTTTGTTTATTTAGTAATTAGACATCTCTTTCATCTCACACCTATTTCTATATAACTTAACCTATCATACAGGGTCCGCCAAAAAGACCTGACACATTTGAAAATTTAATAGAAATCAAACGCGTTGACGAAAATAATTGATGTTTACATTTTTGGAAAGCGTATAGCATGCCATTTTGTGCGGTGTCCAAAAAACAATCTACAATGCATTTGTGACGTCATAATGGTTGATTTTTAAAATAATGTAATTTTTTAAATTGTGCTTTATTTGCTAAAATGAAGTGGTTGGGCTCACACCGTTCTTTCGTTATGGAAACTTTTTTTACGAACAGTGGATCAATAACTGCAACTCAAAGATTATTTCGTACGCACTTCAAGCTTGGAAGACACGATCCAGTGCTATTGATCCACTGTTCGTAAAAAAAGTTTCCATAACGAAAGAACGGTGTGAGCCCAACCACTTCATTTTAGCACATAAAGCACAATTTAAAAAATTACATTATTTTAAAAATCAACCATTATGACGTCACAAATGCATTGTAGATTGTTTTTTGGACACCGCACAAAATGGCATGCTATACGCTTTCCAAAAATGTAAACATCAATTATTTTCGTCAACGCGTTTGATTTCTATTAAATTTTCAAATGTGTCAGGTCTTTTTGGCGGACCCTGTATTAGTTTGAATGTATTTTGAAAGGAGTCGGAGCTAGTTTTATGGCCTGTAGTTTTGATAGCTGTTTATTGTTATTGTAGACCCTGTGCAGATAAATATTTTTGCTTCTTGTTAAGTTTTGAAGATTTTATTATCTTAGTACAGCCTTTTCTCTGGTTTACCATTAGCTTGTTTAAAAATATTTAAATTTTTTTTGTGCGATTTTTATTATTTTTTTGCAGAAACTGAGGATGCGTTAGCGAAATCAATTTTTCTTATGGCAAATAAATGTCTAAGCTGACTATATTACTGTTTGTTAATAGCAGACCCTTTTTCAACATTCATTCCAAGGTTCCAACGGAACTTTATCAGAGTTTATTTCAAAGCTAAAAGCGTTTGTCCGTAAGCTGGCCCTTTGGATGGAGAACGTGAAGAACAAAGTAGACAATGTTCAAATTCTCACCTCAATTGAGGACAAACCAAATGATAAATTTTCTGAAGAAATTGTCTGCCATTTTTCGCAACTGAAAAAGGAGTTTTCGCAACTGAAAAAGGAGTTTTCGCAACTAAAAAAGGAGTCATCTTGCGCTTATTCCATCAACCCATTCTTCGTTGATCTAGCCAGTCTGCCTGTGGGGACTGAAAAACAAGAAGAGCTAATAGACATTCAAGCTGATGAGGCAGCAAAGACTAAGCATAATGAATGCACCTGTCCTATAAATTTCTGGCTCAACATGGAATCATCGTACCCAAACCTAGCCACTCACGTTGTTCCACAATTATTGATTTTTCTGTCAACGTGGGAACGCAAGCAGGGGTTCTCGGCTTTAATGAGCATAAAATCGAAACGCCGGAACAGCCTTGCTGCGCCTGGGCATGATTTTAGATGCGCTTTAAGCAAGGTTGTTCCTCGAATTGACCTGTCAGAGGGGAAAAGCAACTACTTCCTTCTCATGAAAACTATTGTTGTGTTTTCAGTCATTTTCTAGTTTTTTTCAACTCAGGGATGATGCTAGTTCAGTAAAAACATTGTTACTGTATATTTCTGAGCTATTCAATTATCCAAATGTAGGTGGTACGCAAACATAGTACGAAACCTTATTATGGTACGCGAGTTGAAAAAGTCTGGGAAACACTGCTTTATAGTATATATGATGGCGTCACCCCCAGAGACCCCGTCCGTAACGTCTGAATTGAGAGTGTCGGTTCAGCCGGCCCAGCCGGATTTACCTATCAGGTTCTTGTATAAAGAGTTATCAAACGTTCGTGTGTTTTCTGCACATAAGATGTTTACGACTTTTTGTGCTCCTTTTTCTAATAGAATATGTCGTTTCAAGATCCTGGCTATGCCTTAGATCTATGTGCTCTGTTCATTGCTGACACGAACCCAAAGGAGCCATGCGTTTCCCGTAGTTTGGAAGTTGGGATTACATTTCTGATATGAAGCCATCCTAAAGCAAAGTAGCAAAAATGTCTTTCGTGTGGTGCGATTTCACACAGTGATGCTATTTTCTCTTGATTTCCCTTTAAACTTTCTCAAATCCTCACTCGCTACGCATTATGTAGCATATTCTTTTCTCTCTGCTTGAAGTGCCCTGGGGACTTTAAAGTGTCCTTGCTTTCCCCAAATGCTTGGTTTGAACCCGATATCTCTATAAAACTATTATAAAGCAAAATACCAATAATGTCTTCCATGAGGTGCGATTTAACACAATGATATTGTTAATTTTGATTTCCCCGCAAACTTTTTCAAGTCCCTGCTGGCTACGCATTATGATTCATATTTGTTTTTCCTCGCTTAGGTATGCTCATAAAAGTCAAATGAGTCCTTGCTTTTCCCAAAATTTCAGATTTGATCCCGGTAGCTCTATGAAGCTATTATCAAGCAAAATAGAAAAAAACGTTTCTCCTAACTTTGATGCGATTTCAGCCCGGCAGGCCATACTATCACCCGCGCCGATTTTAAAACTTATCAATAAATGCAGCTGCGCCAGCCTAACCGTACAAACATTTGTGAGAGCAACAACAAAATGTTCTACTAAATATAAGCCATAGTTCCTGTACATATAGTGATGATTATGTTGTTCTATTAATCAAGACTGGAAGTATTCAAAACGAAAAAATGATGTCATAAACTAACATTCGTAAAATTTAAAAGTGTAAGGAAAGGTGTGAAACATAGTCAAAATTGTTGTTGTTTCCCAAATGATGGTCGTTTTGACAATCAAACAAATGAACTATTTAGTGGTAGGCCTATTTGACGATTTGGCGGACCCATTTTCGTATTTATATTCGTGACATTAAGAATTTTGCCTGCGCTGTTTGCTTTAATTCGGCCATAGCATGAAAAGGAGTCCTGCTTTTCCTTTAAGTCATATAACCTATTGCAATAGGCGCCAATTAAGCTCTTTTCAAACAAAAACATTTTTTCTTAATCCAGTGTTACAGATCTGTCTGCCTGTTTTAACTCCTCTGAAACTGCTCGAGGTACAAGCTCAAACTTTCCACGATTGATCACTACTCCGTGGTGAGTGTCATAAGTGGGTTCGTGACCTCATTATGACGTCATAATCAAAAAGGTTTTTACATTTGCATTACTTGATGGAGGACAACCGCTTTTTGCTCAAACGAAAACCAGTTTCCGACTTACCACATTACAAAAACTTTCATTTGTTTCGGGTCTAAAATGACGTCACAATCAATGATTTGTTGCACAATTTCTTTTTTGTTTTTTCTCAAAAAGTACTCATCGCAGAAACGAGATCAAACGTTTTTTCAGAAGATATTAATAAAATGCTTTGGATAAAAACAACTTTACAACAATTATTGCTTATTTGACAATACTACGAGCAATTCTTTATTTACACACTTTAAGTCCTCTAAGCATTTTTGTTCTCTATTTCGCTTGCACGCATAAAACTGGCTCTATGATGTCATAATATGTCTCGTACGACTAACACAAATCTTCGCTGCCGAAGATGATATTATGAACATGTTTTCAAACATTGCAACCTGTTTGCAAAATCAGTTTACTTAAAAACTGATTTGTGATCTCATTTTTCAACTGATTTGTGATCTCATTTTTCAACTGATTTTCAAACTTTTTGAACAAATTAGAGGTTATTTCAAGGCGATTCCGATAATGTATAATATGCACAATTAATATTAGTTTTTATAGTCGAAAAACTGAACTTTAAGACCTGAGGTGTAACTATTTACTCCTCCCAAAAAGTGGGAAGCTCAGCAAGAAGAGGTAACTGTTCTACAAAAACGTTATAGTAAGGTACTAACAATTACTGTTCTTTGAAAGCTTAGGAAATTTGCTATATACCAATATGTGACTCAAATTACTTAAAGCTAAAGATTAGTATATAATGGGTGATCAAAAATTGGTTGCCATGTATTGATTAATTTTCGCCAAGCCTCTTCTCAGAAAAAGCTAGGCAAATCCTGTCAACAAATGTAAAATCCTTGTCTTGGACTCATAGACTTCAACGGTGCTAGAACAATTTTAAACACGTGAGAAATAAATTTAATGACGGAAAACTGATGATTTTGTTTAATTTCACAAAATTATAAAACAGATGATTGAACGATGAATTTGGTGTCGTGTGCTTTTCCTTATGCCTCGGTTTCTACAAATAAAGAAACCACAATCACTTAACTGCAAAACAATTACCATAAAGAACTGTCACATACCAGAACTATTTTCCAGACGAAGAATCGAACAAATCACCACTTGTATTTCTGAGTAAGACACCACTTTACAATTGTATGTACTTATCACAATTACTTATAAATTGTCTTACTCTACCAAATCAATACAAAGATTAATATGTTGACTAATTATTTATGTAACACTAAACCCGACAATAACAATTTGATACTTAACTAAACAAACTGTAGTGCCGTTTTCTCTTACTTCGCCTGCAGGCGCGTATGCATTTAACGTGGGACAACGAAAAAGCGAGGATTTTCGGAGACTACGCGTTGATTACGCGTCAGCAAAAATGAACTATTGAGCGTAACAAAATTCCACAAACTCAACAGAGGGTTTACAACAAAAATATTTAACACCATACATCATGCTTCTTCATTTTTGGTTGTAGAATTATCCAACTTGACCTAACACACTTGCAAATGTTTGAACCAAAGCTTGTTCTTTGGTACATTTTGACTACTTTTCCTCACAAGCATGGCTCTTTTGCATATCGGTCGACGTTTTCAAAAATATCCATCAAAAACTGAAGTCTCTAAATGTTTATGAAATATAATCTACTGATTAGAAACACTCAAAATTTTGGTGAACACGTTTCACAAAATTGCAATTTCTAAAAAACCTAAGTCTTTTAGTACATTTTGGCTATTCTTTCTTGATAACATGGATCTTTAGCTTTATTCATCAAAATATTGGAAAAGATTTATCAAAAAATAAACTCAACAAATTTCAATTTGTAAAGCAAAACACTTGGTGATCACTCAAAGAAAAGACAAGGAGATATAAATGGTCCTTTCTTATCGTTTGCAACGACATTGATTCGAGTACAAAGAAAAGTTGTAGCTTGACTCTGCTGACTGCGTACTATGCAAAGAACCATCTGAAACCAAATGCATCAAAGACTCAGGTGAGTGCATTCCATATCAGAAATAGAGAAGCAAACCGACCACTCAAAGTTTCTTGATCCGGAACACCACTAGAATGCCACTCAAACCCTTTATATCTGGGAGTCAAACTCGATCGCACACTCAGCTATAGAAGTCATATTTTGAGCACTAAGGCCAAGATCAACACCCGGAACAACATTTTGAGAAAATTGACCAACTCGAAATGGGAATACACGCCTCATACCCTCAGAACATCAACTCTGGCCTTGTGCTACACAACTGCTGAATATACATCCTGTATGGTCAAGATCCGTACATGCCAGCAAATTAGATCCAGCCCTAAACAATGCTTGTCGGACCACCACAGGCTGTCTCAAATTTACCAACATCAACAATCTACATCTACTTGCTGGTATCTCTCTCCAGGAAGCAATGCACCCTGGCCAACATGGAAAACGCTCAATCGGCTTTGATCTGGTGAAGGTCGTACCAAGGCAAATTTAATCAAATGGGGATACCATTCTGGCGACCCCTCGTGTAATAGTTGGACAAAGACACAAACGATGGAACACCTACAGCAATGCCCACTGCTCAAGACACAGCAAAATTATCCACTATCATTTTGATAGCGAACATAAATGGCAAAGCCCATTAGTGATATTTGTAATTGCAAGGATATCGGTATAAAACACTAATCTTTATTTAACAGTATGGAGATCTGGATTCGGGGCAAAGTTAAATGTTATAAAATCCCAAGTTTAAGAAAAGATCAAAATTAAACAATAATAGCATCAATTTGTGACACTGGATTAAAAGGGAATGCTTTGATTGAAAAGAGATTTATAGGCGTCTATTGCAATAGATTATATGACTTAGGGTAAAGACATTACACCTTTTCATGCTATGGCCGAATTAAAGCAAACAGCGCAGGCAAAATTCTTAATGTCACCAATATGAATACGAAAATGGGTCCGCCAAATCGTCAAATAGGCCTACCACTAAATAGTTCATTTGTTTGATTGTCAAAACGACCATCATTTGGGAAACAACAACAATTTTGACTATGTTTCACACCTTTCCTTACACTTTTAAATTTTACGAATGTTAGTTTATGACATCATTTTTTCGTTTTGAATATACTTCCAGTCTTGATTAATAGAACAACATAATCATCACTATATGTACAGGAACTATGGCGTATATTTAGTAGAACATTTTGTTGTTGCTCTCACAAATATTTGTACGGTTAGGCTGGCGCAGCTGCATTCATTGATACGTTTTAAATGGGCGCGGGTGATAGTATGGCCTGCCGGGCTGAAATCGCATCAAAGTTAGGAGAAACGTTTTTTTCTATTTTGCTTGATAATAGCTTCATAGAGCTACCGGGTTCAAATCTGAAATTTTGGGAAAAGCAAGAACTCATTTGACTTTTATGAGCATACCTAAGCGAGGAAAAACAAATATGAATCATAATGCGTAGCCAGCAGGGACTTGAGAAAGTTTGCGGGGAAATCAAAATTAACAATGTTATTGTGTTAAATCGTACCACATGGAAGACATTATTGGTATTTTGCTTTATAATAGTTTTACAGAGATATCGGGTTCAAAACCAAACATTTGGGAAAAGCAAGGACTTTTTTCACTCTCCAGCGCACTTCAAGGAGAGAGAAAAGAACATGCTACATAATGCGTAGCGAGTGAGGATTTGAGAAAGTTTAAGGAAAAATTAAAATTAAGCGTCACGGTGTGAAATCGCACCACACGAAAGACATTTTTGCTACTTTGGTTTAGAATGGCTTCATATCAGAAATGTGTTTCCTCCAGCTACGGGAAACGCATGGCTCCTTTGAGTTTGTGTCAGCAATGCACAGAACTCATAGACCTAAGGCATAGCCAGGATCTTGAAATGAGATATTTTGTTAGGAAAAGGAGCACAAAAAATGGTGAAAATCTTATGTGCAGAAAACACATGAACTATTGGTAACTGGTCACACAAGATCCTGACAGGTGGATCCGGCTTGGCCGGCTGAACCGATACTCTCAATCCCAACGTTACTGATGGAGACTCTTACGGTCCAGCCGGTTAAACTGAAATACTAATAAATTCTGACATTACTGATGGAGGGCCCTTGCGACGCCGGCAAAGCCGGTTAGTAAAGTATAAAGCAAAGATATTTTTGCGAGTGTGCTACCTGTTAAATTATATATATCTAGATTACAAAAAATTGTAATAAAGTCCCAAGTTTAAGAAAAAAATCAAAATAAAACCATAAACAAAACAATTTGTAAAAAGGAATTTAGAGAGAACTAGCAGATTAACCCGTCGTTGATCGGGTAAAATGTAAAGACTGATCATACAGAAAGAAAATAAAACTGAACAATACAACTAGTGTCATAATTTCTTAGCAAATACAAATACAAATACATTACCAAATACATAGACGATTCTGATCGAAATCAAAATACCGTACCCGTCGTTGATCGGGTAAAATGTAAAGACTGATTAAATTTTTACATTGAATAACCATATTTTAATATAGGTTGAATAAATATAGGCTCTTAGTCCCCCCATAGACGAATCTGAGCGAAATCAAAATACCGTACTTGGCCTCCCTGGAAAAAGTTATAGCAGATTTACGCGTCGTTGATCGGGTAAAATTCTTACATTGAATAACCATATTTTAACTCTTCGATCCCGCGCGGGTATAATTACCGGCAAGCGATCTTTACGCGTTCGCTCCCGCGACGGTATATATACCGGGAATAACAGAAATGGCGGACATGCGCGCAATTAATTGCGTACGTCTCGTTCAAGCAAAAACGTTTATATATAAACCTTTCTAACATTCTGTTTGTGGTTTGTAATTAAATTTTTTTGAATTTTGTTGTGTGAGGTAATATAGGTTGAATAAATACAGGCTTGTAGACCCCCATTTCCACCAGTCCTTGATCGGGTAAAATGTAAAGAGAAGGAAAATAAATATAGATTTACCCGTCGTTGATCGGGTAAAATGTAAAAAGAAGGAAAATAAATATAGGCTCGTAGCCCCCCATAGACGATTCTAATCGAAATCAAAATAACACAGATTTACCGGTGGTTGATCGGGTAAAATGTAAAGACTGATTAAATTTTTACATTGAATAACCATATATTTTAATGTGTTTTCATGATTTTTATTTCATCGTACAACAGCACAAATAGGCCTCTTGTAGAGCCCCATAGGCTCGTATCCCCCCATAGACGATTCTGATCGAAATCAAGATACCGTACTTCGCTTCCCTGGAGAAAGTTATATTTACCCGATCAACAACGGGTAAAGGAGTGACCCTAAAAGTACAGTTTTGCGCATAACCATCAAATTTGGATTTATATTTGCCACAAATTTATTTCTGTTTGTGGTACCTAACAAAAACTTTAGACAACTCTATATTTTATAGGCTCGTAGCCCCCCATAGACGATTCTGATCGAAATCAAAATACCATTTTGACTTCTTTGTGGTCACTCCATAAAACGTGTAATTGTATCAAAAATAAAACCTATGTTTCAGCCCGGGCTCGAACCGTGGACCTCTCGCGTGTGAGGCGAGCGTGATAACCACTACACTACTGCAACCCAAAAACAATCATAACAAAATTTACAAATATAAAATAAGTTATTTTGTGGCAACTGTTTGTAGCGCATTTGGCAACAGTTGAATGAATATAGGCTCGTAGTCCCCCAAAGACGATTCTGATCGAAATCAAAATACCGTACTTGGCTTCCCTGGAAAAAGTTATATAAGATTCATATGTTTGTTTGTATCTAAATGTCTCCAGTTTTATTTCTATAGCGGACAGACAGACAGACAGACAAACTTTGAGTTTTATATATATAGATATTTTGTTTGAAAACAACTCGGCCTGATGGGTTCCTACTAGAATGTGGAAATGATTTTGAGCAAAGGTATAACCGATTTTGTCGCTGTGCCAGAAACAAGGCAAATAGTGCAGTCAAGGAACTTAATACCACAAATATAAATACAAAATGGCCCGCACTAAATCAAAAATTAGGCTTGCTACTAAATAGTTTATTTCTGTAATTGTGAAAACAACCACCATTTCGCCGCCACCATTATTTTTGACTATATTTCCATCGCCCCCCCTCCCCTCGGTTACACTTTTTAAAAATAACTTATTAAAGATAGTGTGTGACAACATTCTTATTTTGTGAGCATCACTAGTTTTAATGAAGAGAATGAGATAATTACTATTTCGTGTGCAGGTCACAGAGCTGGAAACGGGCCCAATTGTAGGGCCCGAACCCGACATTTATTTTGTAGCCCAATTTAGGCCCGAAACTTAAATTCCCCGAACGACTTGAAAATGCATGAACCTTATTCCTAATAAGCCTACTGCGAAAAAAATTTGCATACGGGCCCGAAATCGGCCCGATAATGTTTTAGAACTTAAGCCCGAACCCGGCCCGAACCCGAACCCGACCCGAAAAGCCCGGCCCGTTTCGAACTCTGGTACAGGTGTTATGAAAATGTATAAAAAAACAACAATTTCTGTTTCTTTTCACACAAGACCCCGATGGGTGAAGACGGCTTGATCGGCTAAACCGAAATACTTAACCGCGAGGTACCTCATGAGTGCCCTGCGGGCGACGCCGGCAGAGCCGGCTAGTTACAATATATGCTGCCTTGACTTTGCTAAAAGGTAACGAGGCTGTTGTCCCACCCTGGTATTTAAGGCCGTAGAATTTTTTACATTTCGGGAAGAATAAATCAGACCATCAGTCCCTTTTATTTTATTTTATTTGCCATATTTGTTCTCCATTCACGAGAAAGCAAATTGTATCGCTATATTTTGGGCGGTACGTCCGCATTCGATTGGGAGTTGCCATTTCCGAAGTGCCTGGGGTACCTGTCTTCTACATAAAGGTGGAGCATCCCGTTAAGTGCTTTGCCCAAGGACACAACAAGAGAACTTTCCGGCTTGTTCTCCACGACTTCCTCTAAATGCCGAGCGCCGAGCAAGTAAGCTGCGGATACCATTTTTAATGTCTTTTGGTATGGTTCGACAAGGGAATTGAACCCCAGTTCTATCGACTGCTTAGCTGAAGCTCTAATCACTACGCCACATCCAAATCCAATTTTGATTGTGCTGGTGGGTTTTCTTCTTTTGCTGGACAGTTAAACATCCTTGATAATAAAATGTAAAAATTTTTACAAAGCCATTGGAATTTCGTAAACTGCAATTTACATTTCACAAGCTGCTGATTGTAACATTTTCAGCAAGATGAACAGCTGTAGAACAGAAGAACAGCATTTTTATAAAAGAATTTCTTAACCAAAAGATGACTGAACAATATTGAAGCTACTAGTATAGCTAGCGATAACGTTTGCTCAATTCTGTTTAAGAAAGTTGTCATTGCCACATCAACAGAAATACTTAAGTGGATGAAATCATAAAAAATAAACAAGGACGTACCAGATATAACAGTTTGGGACGTTAGATCGTTAGATCTTTTAAGAAATTTTAGATATTGTTTAGAAATAGTTTGATCCAACTTGTGATATTGCAAACCACGTGTTTTAGTTTTTTTTGGTGACTTTTAGCACACTCTCATTCCCTAAGTTGCAATTTTAACAGCACCTTGTGATTGTTTTGACGCAAATAATTTCAATAAAGTCATTCCTTGATGATAAACTACGGTATTGAGAAAGAGTCAATAAATTTAATGTTTGTTAAGTAATCGAAAATAACCATTTCCTTTGTGTAATAGCATCGACGGTACAAAAACGTATTTCCATTGTACTTAAAAGGTCTTATCAAAGCATTGGGCTGAGGGAATCTAAGCTAAGGGATGGTCTCCTTGACCCTGCTACGTCTATGCGGTACTTGCAGCTGGATTAAAAAAAGCCAATAAGATTTTGATAGTATTAAGAATGAAAAACCAGAAGCTACAAAATTGCTAATTTTTTAGAACGTAATGTTTTTTCGTATTTCAAAAACTCAGAGCTGAACACCTCGACAGCAATCAAAACAATCGGCTTGCTTCAGGCTTGTGAGTGATCGCCCAAAAAGTTCTCTCCGATAATAGTTAATGACTCTCTTTTCAAAAAATTCTAAACACTAGTTGTTAAATTCTGTGGTAGATCCAGAAATTTTTGACAAGTGAGCGGTTTTTGAGTACTGCCGTTTAAGTGTCTGCCAAAAGAACTTTTACCCACCCTAAACCGTAAATGATCGATCTTAAAAACTCACGATTAATTTTTGTTGAGTTTTACTGGAGACTTGAATTTGACATGGCTTGCGAGCGGGGGTAATTGGGAATGAGCAGCGAACTGCTTAGAGAAGCAAAATTGCTCTCCACGAGAATTTAAGAAGAAACGCAATTAGTGTGTAGAGCTCACTGCTATCCATTGATGAGGGAGCTATTTATTCCCAGACTATTCGGAAACATCGGTTCAGCAAAAAAACGTTTATACTTCTTGAAAAATTGCCATTTCAAGACATCGATTTGTTTAAAAATAATTCTAGCGCAAGGCTGTCTCGACACGCAGATATAAATTACGTTTGCCGGATTTATTTCCGAGGAACCAACTTACATTATTTATTGATTGACATTAAGTTATTGACTTATTACGTATGTCTTGAGTACGAGACACTTCAGGCAGCAGGCGTCCTGCTTGGTTCACAATGGTGAGAATCGACATGAGCTCATTAAATTGTGTGTTTTACTGTCTAACTAATGAAGCGAAACCGTTTGAATTTTTATCACTTCAATGTCAAGTCTGTCAGAATCTAACTGTTCAAAAAAGATAAATTACGCATTCAAAAAGCTTTTAAAAGAACGTGGTGTTTACGATAGTAAACAGACTTAATACGCCCAAGCGCCTAGCATAAGGCAGGCGCTGTTTTTGCTCGTATAACTAATGTATTGCTTCTGATAGTAGCATAGTAAAGTGAAAAACCTAGAAACAGGTTTTTATTGCTTCAAATTAGTGATGGTTTGTTTTGGTATGATATGTGGTTTTGCAAAAAGCAGAAAGATTTATTGAAATGCGTTTGCTCGTAAAGCAAAAATGATATCATTGGCGATTCATAGCAACATAAACTGTGGGAAAACAAACTCTCGACAAAACAGAAGTTGCTAAGAAAATATGAAATTTCTGTTTTACGAAAGGTTTTTGCCTTACCAGCTTTAAAGTTATAATATCACGAAGCAAACTAAACATAAAATAGCCTAGCTACTGCCTATTGATACGAAAGCGAATTGACTTAGTTCTAGTGTCAGCTTAATAAAGCAGGTGCACGGTCGCTGAAGACAGGAGGCGTTTTAGAAAATAAAAAACTTAAATATCGCCGATTTTGTGTAGTCCTGAAAAGCTTTCATCGATACACCTAATAAACGAATTGTTTGAATTCGCAAGTCTACAAACCACAACGCCAAATAATCACCAGAGCCCTGCTGATCTAGATCGAAGTGCGCATTTAAACTTCGAGGAGACGTGCAACACGTGCACTACTGAAGTCAGTGAGAAGCTGCCTACAGTTGTGACGATCATCAGTATTCTTTCAGACATTTTTGTGCAGAAATTCGAACAAGATGAACTCGTACCTCCGTGCTCTCTGCTCAATACTGATATATCAATATAAAGTTTTAGCGCTTTTTTCTGAAAGGTCTTTACCTCCACGAGGCATTTCAATCTACAAATGATTAATTTCTCCAATATCACCCCCGTTTTTGAGCACCAACCAAGAGATTAATACTTGGAAATTTTTTAGGTATACGGTCAGTTACTCCCAACAAATAATTTACATTTAGCCCGCAAGATTGATTTTAAAACAAAACTTGTTGGATGTTAAGTGTTTCGATTTACCATCTGACGTACACACACTTTAGCATACAGGAATCTGAAGGAAGCCTGAAGGACTGTAACAGATCTAATTTTTATGTAGAATACATTAGAATCGAAAAGCTGCTGCAATTTAGCAGAGGGAAGGTTGGAAACTGCTGCTGACCTAATTTATATACCAACTTGATTAAATAATTATCTTATCCTTGCGCATTTGTGACCTTCTGTTTGCAACTGCTTTTGCCTGCGGCCAAGATTGATCATGACAACACACTTGAATTATTTGTAAACGTTTATTTAAAAAAGGAGGTTTGGAAATCTACTTAATAGGAACAAAACAGCTTTCTTGATCGAGTTTTGGTTATTAAATACGTTAATTTTGCTTTTGAAAAGCAATATGATTCAAAATTTAGTAACACTAAGAAACAATTTTAATGTTCTGTCTGCTTTTCAGCAAGACCCTGCAAAATATTTATACAGAAGACCAAAGTTCTAGTGTAAGAGGAGTCAAGTCACTGCTGAAAAATAAACAGTTCAGAGTCCAGACTATGGTGATGCATTAACTTAGCGTTTTGTAAACGGTAGTTTAAGACTCTAGGTCGACTGTTGAAGAGGTAATTGGTATCGAACATCAAGTGGCTTTGAGATGGTTTTCTAAATGATTAAGAGATTGAGGAGGTGTTGTTTATTTTAAAAAGAATGGCTGCTTGTTATTTTTTGGACGGAAGGCGAAAGAATTGTTCAGACCTGGTTGTATTCATCTATTAGAAATAAACTGGTGGCTATTTTTAGAAAAGGTTGTAATTGAAACCTAACTTCTTAGAATAAACAGAAAGCATCAATAAAGTTGAAAATAAAAGTCAAATGTCAATTGTTGGTTTTTCCAAGCACTCTTTTGAAGACGTAATCTTTTCTGAAAGAAGTAAATAAAGACCTCGCGAAAACTCAACTTTTATTTGCTGAAACCTAATCTCAAAATTGGTCCGATCAGTCAAAAACCCATACACCCATAAAATCTTGTCATTATCGAAATCTTCTGTATTTATCAAAGCCATTGAAGGCGGCACTTTTTATAGAACAGCACATAAAAATGGGGTAGCCACACGCTCATTTGAAGATGTTTACGTCAGCGCTGTGTTTTGCAAGGAGAAAATGATTTTTCGTGATATGCAACCAATCTACACAAACAAAATCTTTACAAAATAGTTCAAACCGTTTTAGTTGATACATTGTACCATTGGCAAATTTTAAGGTTACCCTAGGGATTGGCCTATCTGGGATTTCAATTTAAAGCGTAATTTTGACCGCAACAAACCTTATCTGTGGTTACGACGCGGGGTAAAGGGTTCAACCACAGCACTGTGAGTTGAACCAACAGCAGGGTTTTGCTATCAGTCTTACCGTAAACGTGAACGTGAACGTGCACGTGCGTCAACTGCTTTGCACGACCGTGCAACAGGTTCAAAGGTTTTTTAAAAATCTTCGCAAAAGCTTGTGTGAAAAATCGACTTTTGTGTGTGTTATGAACTGTAAAAAGGTTAAAAGTTTTGAGATATTTTACTGAAATCAAATCTGGTGTACAGTTCGCAGCAAGTCCAGCTAATTATTTCCCGAGTATGTCTCTTAAAGTAAGTCGATTTTAAGCAAATTTATCCTTTGCTCTATTCGCTATTTGCATCAAATCAAGTTTTTTGAAACTTCATTTTATCAAAAATACCTGGTAGCTAGAATAACAGTATATTCAGTTTTTTGAAACTTTGTAAACAAAACAGCGACGTAACTTTTCGAAAAATGAGCCTAATATTTTCCCAAAAGTAACTTAAAACTTTCTTAATTTATCGTAAACTTGATTTTGAAGTACTGTCGAAATTTTTTTGCAAAAATTTTGTTGGTGGTACAGAATTTTACTCGACTTTGAAAAAAAGCTGGGTATAATTAAAGTTTACGTACGTAAATTATTTAAGGTGAAAAACGATGGAAAAAAGAATACTAAATACACTCCCTTCCAGTGTACACTGCCCCGTACATTTACATACCGGGCCTGCCCTTTTGGTGTACACTGCCTTTCTTTTAATGCCCTGCCAGCTGATAAACATAGATATTCTTTTTTCCATCGTTTTTCAGCTTAAATAATTTACGTACGTAAACTTTAATTATACCAAAAGCTGTTTTAATCAAAGTATTTTGTGAGTCTCTCTTTAGTGGCGGTATCGCGTCAAAAAAGGAAGAGCCAGAGTGAATAAGTTGTTTTATCTTAATAATTTTTTCGGTAGGCAATTAAGATAAGCCAATGATAGCGCTTGCATGATAATGCGGGCCAAAGAAAGCGATTTCGCTTTGGCGAAATGCTACAAGCGCCTATCCTCGCCACAGCACGCAGCTCTTTCAACCTCAAACTATTAGAGGCTGTTTATATCAAGACTCAGCGCCTGGTGTTACGTAGATAGAAAGAGTTTATTTACACTCTAACTATTTTGATACTTAAAGCAATTAATTTGGCCTCTTCTAGCGCTACCCTAGCATTTCGCTATTGCGAAATCTTCTTGGCGCGCATTACAGTGCTTGCACTCTCATTGGCTCCTTTTGATTGCCTACCGCCAAATTAATGAGATAAAACACTTACTCAGTCTAGTTCTTTCTGTTTTTGACGCGATACCGCCACTGATGACAGCGTCACGGAAAGCTTATGATAAAAACAGTCTTTTCAAAGCTACGTTAGAATATTTTTACTGTAAATAGTTTTAAAATTGTAAAACGGCCCTCTTTTTGTAATGGTAAATTGTAAGCGACATTTTTGTTAAACAAAATCTTTGCATTAATCATTGCGCTTTATGTAGCGTCGTTAAATCAGCGCACAGCAGTAGTTTGTTAACAGCTATCTCAGCAAAAATCAAATTTTCAGCTAAATTTAGGCAATAAGAGGTGATATACGCTTCACTTAGCCGAGGGTAATTTTATACCTTTATTTTTCCCCTTCAAAACTTGCTGTGTTTTGCGCTGTTTCATTGACCCTTCTTTTAAAACTGCGCAATTCACTGCAGAATACAATAGTTGAAACGAAACACGATATTGAGTCAACCTGTCGAAAATGTTGAACCCAAAGCGCAGAGATTGTGTCAGTTAAGGGTACAGATAACAAAAGTATTTTGGCATTGACTTTAGAATTGAAGTTTCGCTTTAGCATCAAAATATCAACATAATATTGTTTAGCGAGTTTGTTTAACGTATTTATTCTGCTGCAATAAAACTTTCAAAGAATATCATTGTTTCAATCTTATGCTCCGTGAGATTTTGTAGCCAGTTTATTTCTTTTTACATAGGTGCAAAATCTGACTCAGCCTCTTTCAACGACGTAACGTTAGTCTGAGAGCTAAGTACACGTCGTCAATGCGCAGCAACGTTATCACTACGGCAATACGTCCGTTATTCTGGGGCACATCACTACCAAAGTGTACAGAATGCCAGTAAAGAAAACTAGAGCAGCAGGTGCAGAGTTCACGTGAGGTGAAACCTTTCAGTCAGAGATTTACTACGCCGTGAAGTACCTTATCTTTTCTTGTAGTTATTAGTAAGATTGCTAGTTATTAAATATTTTCTTATTTTGTGCACCTGTTCATATTTTTGTTTTGATCCATGAAAAAGAAAGATTTTTAACAATAAATTTACTATAGTAATAGTGCAAAGCAATAACGCAAATGGCTTTATAAAGGGAGTGTACTGATACACGCGGCTAAATATGAAAGGATTGTACTAATGATGAAGGCAAATGCACCTTTTATATAAATACCTACGACAAAGAAAAACAAAAAAACTTGTAGCTTCAAGTAACTTGGTCCTGATTCTTTTTTGAAACAGAAAATATTCTTAACATGTAACAGCTCGTATTGTCAATTTGAATTGAAACTCATTAAACTATGCGCGCAGTCATAAAGATATGGTTTTAATATCATTAATCAAACACAGTAGAAATTTGCCGATGTGTATAAAATAAAAGAAACTATAAATTTTGAAGCAGAGATAGAGAAGGAGTTGTTTTGAGAATTTTTATAGATCGAATTGCGCTTTATTATCGCAATATATCAGAAATTCAATACAACATGCTAAAAGGCCGTCAAGTAAATTGAATTTTTAATAACCAGTGAGGCTTTCCCTAAACCAATTGAGTTTAGTTCAATTTGGCGTTAAGATAATCAAAATGTTACATTTGGGCATAGTGTAAAATGAAGTTGCTTTTAAATTAAAATGCCTTATTACACGAAGTAGTTCTCTCAGACCATGCAAGGCAGATTAAAAGCGGTTGGACCTGCTGCATTCAGGGAGTTTTATTTGGGGGTCCATGCCACAGAAATATTGTAGATCTTTGCTTTGGAAATTTTATTTTATCTTGCTGATTAGATTCCACTGATTTTATTCATGAATTAAACTTAATTGGTAGTTTTTATCAATCTATATCTATTCAACGGTGCCCAACAACAGGTGAAAGATTTAAATCCCTATTCCCACTTTCCTAAATACAACCTTGAAGATAACTGCCGTCAAATGAGCCTGGATGCAACTATTGCGAGGTTACCGGTATATCATTGCAAGGGAAGGGAAAACTCTTCACCACGATTTTCTCTCTTACACAAAGAGCAGCTAGTGATTTTGTCAAGCATTCAAAAAAACTTGTCAGGCAATTTGTTGTACCACTTAGCGCTTACAGTGGTTTGAACAACTTGTTTTTTGGAGCAAGGAAGCAGTGAATCAAAAAACAAGTAAAGTTTTTTGCATTTCGAAAAATAGAAGGAATCTTCGACCCTTTGAATGCGTTGTTGTGGCCGACAAAGTGGTGTAAACATTAGAAGAGTGACGGTGATTTGTTGTGGAATAAAATAAGTTACTAAATCAACTACCAGCAAGTAGAATTATTGCAATGCTTGTCCAAGAAGTACAAGGTAGTTTACTTCGAGTAAATACAGTAAGAAGATTATGCTGCTAATTCCTTATGGGATGTTTCTGAGGCTAATGAGTTCGTCGTTCATGTAATGAAAGTTGAATAGCAGCTTTATGGGATTTTTCGGCCAACTGAGACTAATTAGCCGACAGATTCTCTTAAGAACATCGAAAAGTAAATTCATAATATCATTACAGTCTAGATCAGGTTGCAAGCTATGGAAGACCGCTGGCAGATATCTTCACAATAATCGACAGCAGTTAATAAGTTTTTAGCCTATTTTATGGAAAATTGAATATAGCTGACGGTGGGTGGTCTCGTATAGCGAATACTTTTATGAAAACTTCAAGGTTTTCTTTGTTTTTTACATCTTCTTTTGATTTTGTTTACCAAACAACAATGCAAGGAAATCAATGTAAAGTGTGATTGATGTTCGCAAGAGCAAGTCTAGTCGCAGAACGAGGTAGCTTTTAGCTTTATCTAATAATCGGCCCTTTGCAGCCGCAGCCAGCATTATCTTATTAATTTAAGAAATTATCGAATACTTATTCCAGTCGTTTGGTTGGGTGGTGGCAGTGTTTGGTGAGTTGTTATTTTCCTCCACACAAAACGCTATTCATTAAAATTTACTTTTATGAGTTTAGATGATTTTGTGGCAAGTGTTTAAAATGTGATAATTGATAGGTTATTGGCTACAGTAGCTTTGAAATATGGATAAGAAGAAGTTGGCTCTAGTTGATATCTACAAGTCAATAGAAATAACATTAAAGTTGTTACATGTCAAATTGAAAGAGGTAAAACGCACTATAGATAAATCACTTTTCATTAGCAATCATGTATATATTTCGCTAGTTTTGTTGTAAAATGACTGACGTTTTTCAATAACCTTTTTGGATTCGTGGCCTATTTTCGATCTCTAAAATATTACCAGGCCTACTTTTAATCCAAATCAATAGGCGAACACATTTTGTTTCGGAAATCCAGCTGTTTTGAAGTCTATGCTTGTCCTATAATGGGAACCACTTGCGAAATAAGTTAATTTAAAGCAATGATTCGTCCGAATTTGCGCTGAAGCCTACCGGTTGAGAACCACTAACAAAAGTGCACTCTTATGGCAAGTTTTCGGCATTTGACATCGAGTGTGGCGTTTCCATTTTTGATCACCAGTTGATATGAAATCCTGCTGGTTTTTGTGATCATGTTTTAAGGTTGTGCTTAGGGATCGGGTGAGAAAAACCGTAAGAAAAAGTTCTACGATGAAAACATATCAACTTCAGACGCAAGATACATGAAAATTCGTGCTAAAGCAATGCCTCAAAACACTTTGGCAGGGGTTGTGGCCACTCACTTTTCCATACTCATTGTCCCGTTTTGACATATCTTACTTGAACTCTGTAAATATCGATCTTCTACAAGTGTGTATGACTTGAAATCTTTGTATTTAGTTGTTGTATTTGCAGGTTCAATGCTTGGGTGACAATGCTACCAACACAAAAAAGCTGGTAGATGAAGTTCTTATTCCTGCTTGTACTCTGACGAAAATCAGCAGCCTTGCGAACTTGGAAACTTTAAAAAATTTGCTTTTACGTCATAGCGAAAAACTTGAAAAGTTAAATTCCACAATCGAAATAAAAAATTCCTCATGTAATGATCACAGGCCCTTATGCAAGGTGCTGCAAGACAAAAACGAATCGTATCGTTACCGCCACCCCATACCCCCGCCTCATTTCGCCCCTAAATGTCGCCCCTTTTTATCAAGTGGTGTAAGGTATCCCGCACTTAACCATCCGCTTATACAAAACCGAAGTGGGATAAGATGCATTTCCATTGTGTCGAAAGTCGTTCCATCCGACACCACAAATAACGACGTCATAATTAAACCGGAAGTTCACTTACAACGTCACGAGGAGCTGACCGCATATTATGACAGAGTTGAAGAATGTTGCTGTCGATTACAGGAACTGTTTTCTACTTTTACGCAAAGAGTCCTGGTACCTCTGCAAATCTTCTGCAAACATATTAAATCAAGGTAATATTTAATTCTAAATAGATGAATTACTGCCTGCTACCAATGGTAGATTTAGGGTGAGGCGGTTGCCCCGGCCCCCTTTTCAGAGAATGCGGGTGGCCCTTTCCTGACATGTCTGGAATTTCGGTGTTAAAATCTTTGATCTCTGAAAAAAGGTCTGTACCCTAATTTGGAGTAAAAATAGATTGCCTTGGTTCTTTGAAATAGTTGTAATCTCCAAAAAAAGGTCATCGCCCTGATTTGGAATATAACAGATTATTTTAATTCTTCGACATGACGCGTGTAAAGCACATCAATTTTTGGAGAAACGCCTTTTCATTATTGTAAAGCACCCTGTTGCAAGGTGCAAATGAGATGACATATGCTTAAAGATATTCACGAGCAGGTTGCTTATTTACTATTCGTGATATGACAACAAGAGCAAGACCAAAAACTAGTCATCTGTTGTTTATTAGACAGAGGTTTGAAATGCAGTTAGATTGATTCTTCAAGTTTTCAATCCCAAATTTATTGCTAGCACTTGGTTTTATAGTTTCACTTTTTCTTTCAAACGCATTTTCCTTCGAACTTCCTTAACTTCGGCTGTGAATATTCGGTATAGGCTACTTGATAAACGATGTCGATACATACTGTAGGCTACGCTTGAAGGAATAAATTAAAGTGAGCGTTGGTGAAAGTAAGCGTTGGTGGGTTTAGATAAGTGTTTTTGCCGACATTAATCTTGAATGCTGTGTACGTTTAGAGCGCAAAACAATTCAAAATTATTGAGAGAAGCTGAACACGGACAAGCCAATCCCCAACACATTCCCAGGGATATACACCAGTGCGAATTTGCAATTGTTGAAACGATGAATCAGTTGAGAAATTTATTATGGCAGTCATCAGATGGCGCTGTAGACCCTCCACCTCATAAAAATGCAAGCGAGGTTTGTTGTCATTGTCATTTACATTACATGAATTAGTTTTTCCTCATCCGAACTATTATTTTTATGCATACCGCTATCAGAACAACTTGCGCTTCGATCTGTTTTGCAGTTGGAAATCTGCTGGCATTGTGAGTAATATTTCCATCAGAAACATTGACACTTATCAAGAAAAAATGACCTAGCAAGCCTTTTTCAAGGACGCAGCAATGGAAACTAACATTCATTCGGCCGTAGATATTACGAAAACAGTTTTGTATTCTTAAAAATATATTGATAAGACATGGCTGTTTTAACTTCAGATAATTAAGATATAAATTTGATTAGTGAGACACTCGAAGGGGGATAGGCACCATGGCTGCCCCTCCCCCTTTCCACTCCTTTTTTGACCTTGCATCATTGATGAATCGATGACGGCAAACAAAGCCACATCCTTCCCTCTCAATTTTTTACACTAGTTGCATGCTTGCATGCAAAGCCAGCAGAGCGATAGGCGCTGTCGCTTCCTCAATTTTAATCTTGAGTTATTAATGACTTCATGACGACAAGCAGAGCTAACTCCAATTTTTCCAGTAGTTATGGGCCTGGGTGCAAAAGTCTCTCAACAGTACGATAAAGTAATTACTCAGTCATGCATTGCAACGTTGAAAATTTTTTGTAAAGTCAAAAACGAATTGCAGGTGTTACGCTTGGTTAAACACGATCGATTTTCAATAGTAAAACTCACGCCCGATTGCGTTGAAAAGTTTTCGACGGTACTCACTTGCGCCTCCTTGTGGTTGAAGCAAGATCAACTCTACACTGAAAATGCACGATCTGGCTTTCAGAGAGCTCAAAGGCGTTTCACGAAAACGAAAAATATGTGGGAAGAGGTAAACGCGTTGAACAATTCATTTTGCAAAGACCAGGGGAGCGGTGGCTGAAGCACTGTCAACTGAGCCCCAAAAATTGAGCGGAGGTCCTTTCTTGCATCACTCAATAAACTTTTTGGATCATCCCCTCTCCTTCCTATATGAATCTTGGTAAAGCGCCTGGACAGAACTCTTTCGTGACGCAACAGCGGTATCGCATCAAAAAAAAAATTAGCTTGAGTGAAGTTATTCACGTAGTTTGAAAAATTTCTTTTGTTTGCTTGCATGCAAATTCTCCAAACCATAAGAACGTGTTTGCCCATGCACTTAAAATGAGATAATGCCCCTGATGAAGGTATTATGAGTGCATTTTCTCCAAACTCTCAACAAACAGATTTTTGTTTGAAAAAGAGAGAGTGATTTAGAAAGCTTATTACGTGTAAGCTACTGTGCTTAAAAAGAATCTTTACTCCATATTGAACACTGATTTATTGATTGAGTCACAAAAAACTTGTGGAAAAAGAACTTTTTGAAAGCTCTTGAAAGTCCTAAATCACCCACAAATCACTGGAGTTGCTGCGATACATTTTGGCGTTATGTTTTTGTTGTTGTGATTACCCCTCCTCTTTCTCGGGATGGAGGTACGGCACGAACGGCAATTCAGGTTTATGCCGTCAACCTAATTGAAATTGGGCTTGGGGAAAGATGGCAGCCCATTTTGAACCAGTCTTGAGTGACTGGTAGCCCCACCACCAACAAGGCGGACTACCATTGGTGGGTACCGAAGAGTCGTCTTTTGCAACATGCTAAGGTTAGCAATTACACAATTGTAATCCCGTGAAGTACGGGTGGGCCACCTGTCTGCCCCATAAAGATAGAGGCATACCGTTAAATGTTTTACCCGAGGACACAACAAGCATGCTTGCCGGCTTGTTCTCCACACTATCCCTTTTTTATGCTGAGCGCCAAGCAGGAAAGCTGTTAATATCATTTTTTAAACTCTTTTGATATGACTCGACTTAAGGAATGAACTCCAGGTCTACCGACTACGAAGCGGACGCTCTAATTACTACACCGTTGCGCCGGTATTTTGGCGTTATCGCATTTGTTATTTACGTTGTAGCATGAATGCTGTAAGAGGGAAAATAGATAGCCTACATGGCCTTGTTAAAATATACAAGATTTGGAGCGCCATGCAGATTTAATGGAAAATAGATAAAAGATGCCAGGGCAAGTCACAAGATCTGCAGTAGTGCTTTTCCTAAACTAAACTGAAATTAATTAGACTACGAGTTTTTGTGAAGATATTTGAGAATAGGCCAACACATTTGTTGATTTGAAGCTTGTATAACCATTTCAGCTGATTCATATATTAGCATAAGTTGGATAATAATGAAACAAGAGAAATAAATTTTGGGGCTATTTTAATTTTTACCGATGTTTGGGGAGGGTTTTTCGCGATAAATTTCAAGGGGTGTCAAGTCCTTTGTTTCAATCGCACAGCATAAAGAGTGATACTGCTAGCTTGCCGTACAAATGGGCTTCGAAGGATAGGGCAAGCGAAGCGACTGATAATAACGAATCAGATTTGAGAGTCTAGCCGACTCTTTAATATCAATGAAACTTCATGCTGTAATAGTGATTTATAATTTACTTTGAGGTTGATGGAAGACGAAGTGTCGTGTTTTAAAACCGTGTTGCAAATTCATTATGCAATACTAAAACAAGATGGCTTGTGTGAATTATTTCAGGCACGAAATTCGCATCGACAGCTGTGCAGTGAGCACGAGCATCTCCAATTCGAAATTGAAACTAATAAAATACGGTTGGAAACGCTGCGAAGTGATGCTGACTCTTTGCGTGACGTAAGTTTTAATGTTCTTTGTTGTTAAGTGGCAAGAAAATGCACGCAGGTGCGAAAGAGTCAAGCCAAAAAGCAACAAACAAAAAGTTAAACCACGCATGGCCTCAATGTAGACCAGGCTTCATGTATAGAACAACTTGTAACTCGCATTCAAGGGCGTCTCATTACTAAGATTTTCGTACGAATGTTTGATTTTGGTGAGCTTGACAAACTACGGCACAATTTCCCTTCAACCTGAGGACTGGTTCAGTTAATATTTTGTAGTGCGAAAAAGAAGTAAATACCTAGACATAAAAGCATTCCACAGCCACGTTTTTCAAAAATTGACTGAGCAGTTTGCTATTCAATATTAATGTTAGCATTTTTCTGAGCAAAAAATGTTGCAAATCTTCCCTGCAACACGTTGATATTGCACCTTATGCTCTGAAAAGTAATCCAACCCCAGGACTTCAGTTATTTTTTTATTTAAACCGACCATATGTGCTCATACTTAAGTAAGAGGCACTTCCTTAAGGCCTCTACTATAAGTAAAACAAAAGCAATGTTTTTTGGTTACTACAGTAAAAGATTTTTTGTTTACGTATGACCACGTGGCGTTTGACGTCAACGTCAGCCACATACAGTGCACCAGAGGTTCCCAATGGAACGTCGTGACGTCCTAGTGCGTCGTTTGGAAAATGTAAGGGCATCGCAAAAATGACTGTTTTTTTCTGGAGGTGAGCTTGCTTTGAAACTTTTTGTCTCTTGGACGCGACAATTTTTTCGAAAGTGAACTTGTGCCAAGAGCGTTCTTGCTCCTTTTTCACTTACTGACTTTTTTTGAAAATCAACTTATGCAGTGCGTGGTTCGATTATTTACGTGTGATTAGTGCGTCGGCAATTCATACAAGTTTAAAACTCTTGCTATAGACTGTGAAACGAAAAACAACACAAATCCACGACCTTAGTTGTTACGTCATTAATAAGCGTCAACCAAAATTACATCTGCCATTTCACACGCCTAGTTAGCCTTAATCGTTTGTTAAAAAAATTGTTGAATTATGGTAAAGCACAAAATATTAAAAACTTTTCTCACAAACTACTTTTTTAGAGCTGGTAGATTCTCTGTTTGTTTTGCTAACTCACATAGAAAATAATATTTACCAACCGCATTAATTTGAGTATGAGACGCATTGTTTGGTGCCAAATATCCGCTGAAAATATCAGTTTGCAGCTGCAATAGTGCGTCGGTAAATATGACGTTTTATCTGATAAGTAGCAATGCTTGCTGCAATAGTGCGTCGGTAAATATGACGTTTTATCTGATAAGTAGCAATGCTTCGCCTCGCCGAAGTTTTCGCATTGTCCAGAAAAGTGCTTGGTGGTTTGTACAATACACGAGCACGCTTATCCGATCCACGTTTTATTCCTATGTGATGAGATATCACGTAATCCATGCTTTGCTACATCAATTCAAAGTGCAGCGTGATTTTAACTCCGCTGCAAACGCATTTTTGATGTCCAATCTGATTGTACGGCTATTTCTCAATAATTACATGTATATGTCGGTGTGGCGTCGTGGCTGCTGGTTTGACTTCCATGTCCACACCTGGCGTTTTCGTTGTTGTATCCTTGGATAGACTCAAACAGAAATTTCGTGAGCTCGCTGGTTTTTGGCAAGCACTAAAGAAAAGCGTCGAATCAATGTTACAATCCGACAAAGATGTTGTTGGGACTTCACAAATGAGGCGGAGTCATAGAAATGATGGAGTTTTCTGAAAATAGAAACCCAAACCGTCTTTTTTATGTTTGAAAAATCATATTTTCGATGGTGTTTGTTACGAATAAATATTCCAAATATTGATATAAATGATTCGTTCTTTGAACGAACGTTCGAGTTTTTCCACAAGCATATGAGCCCTTTTCCGAAGATTATTTTCTTCAAACTAGATATTATTCTTCGTAAGAACATTATTTTTGCACATTTCCATGAAGATTTCTTTGTTCTAAAATTTTTGTTTGTAATTTTACGCGTAACTTTTTTTCAAAATGTTCGCGAATTTGTCGTTGCATTCGTAAAATATGACAAATGCTCCTGACCACAGATCAATTTTACAAATCTTTTTCGCTTGCATAATGGGCATGTCGATGTGCAAACTTTCCGAGTTTTGTGATCAGCTTTTCGACGGTTGTCACATGCTACTATGCGTAACTTAAAGAGAATTAAAAACACAAATCTTCGTGTTTGCATTTTTATTTATCAAAGCACGCCGATACCAAAAATTTTTAACTCACTTCTGGAAACTCAAATACAAAGATCTTTGTGGTCACGCTGTTTCAAATTTGTTAAAAAACACGAATATCAAAATTTTTCGTCGGTAAACAAAATCTGTTTGTTTGTAAAAACAGAGGCTAAAAGTTTTTGCTGCCAGTTGTGACAAGAAAAGTAACTTTGCTTTTGCAAGGGGAGAAAATACAGGTACCAAGAAAATTAACTACAACTTTCCGAACAAAATTAAAATCAAGTGTGGCCTAAAAATTTGATGAAAATGTAGTTTAAGAATAAAATTTTTAAGCACAAAGGACTTCTGGACCACAAATATCTGTATTCGTACGAAAACCATGGTATTCGCCACTTCAGACCGGTTTGGATTCTTAGTAGTCAGTAGTCGGGCCATGTAGATTTCTGTCTCTTCCACTGTTAACAAGGTGGAAAAATTGCCTTAAAAGTTTTTAGGATTAAATATCTCTGTTTTATCTATCGATATGCCATGGGTGTCGATTACAAGTTATTGAAGTTTCCTTTGAGTATCAACATTTTGCTTAAAGATCAACTCGATTGTTATCGGAAAAGCTTACATATTTTTAGAAATTGCTTTAATGTCGTTGCAGGAGCTTGTAAAATGTCACGAAGAACGTCAAGATATAGAAAGAAACCTTTTGTCCACCGACGGCGCTACCGAGCACTTACGAAGCCAACATCGATCTCTGCGAAAACGAATAAATGTTCTCAACCAGAAAGTGGAGATTAAAGAAAAAAAGCAAGTTTTGGTTATTATGTTGCTATAACATGGCTATCTTTTACTTTGCTCAACTTTACGGTTTTTTCCCCCGCTTTTTCACGCGCCGAGACGTGCCGATTCATCTGTGTCTACGCCGCACACTCGTTTTCAAATCATACTTTTTGTTGGAACACGGTAGCACTTCAAGTTTCGAACGCCCTTCCTGATAATGTGCTCTGGCTTCTTCGAAATGTAATGGGGACCGCCGGACCGGGGCAGGAAACAATGAAGTCGCTCAAGAGTCTGGCATTCCGCAATAACTACATTTGCGTGACGGTGCAACTTTCACCCACCACTAATGGTGAGCCAAAATGGTCATTGAAGCCCCTGAAAGTCCCAGAAAAGTTTTCTGGGACGCTTTTAGTTGACAGTATTGATAATTGAAAACCAGGTTGCTTTTCATTATTTGCAATGTTTTTGGTGATTTCAAATAAATTTTCAAGCAATCTTGAATTGCGTGGCCGAGCGGAAGGGTTTACTTTCAAGCTCTTGATTACAGTTTGAAATACGCTTTGCGCCAAACCCAACTACATGTTCGGGTGACTGCTGACTCGAAGATAGTGAGGTGGTCCGTGCTAAACTGGGTGAGATAGTAAGCCTGCTCCCCATGCATGTCGTAAAAGGCGACTTTGGGTGTCTATCAACGGAAATCCACCTTTGTTGATGGTTGGGCTACCTGTCTGAAATTAGTATTCATGACTGCCTTGAAACGTGCTGCCGCTTTTTTCTAGCCTAATCTTAATTAGGTTTGCAGTATAATCTGAATTATCTCTTCGTGCCGTGCGCCATTCCCTGGATGGAAAGGGTAAACAAACAAAACAGTAAAGTTATTTTACGATCTCCCAGTCTCCTTTTGCCGCAGACTTGCAATATTTACCCTTTCTCTTCCTAGGATGAAGGCATGAAATGAAATTGCCGTAAGTGTGAACATCCAGATTCATACTAAAAGTTAGACAAAGTCAGGCTAAGGCAGCTGTTCCCAAAGTGGGCGCCATGTGGCTTTGCCAGAGGTACTGCACGAACCGAACAGAAATAGTTTTATTTGGATGAACACCAAAAAAGGTCTTACTTCAAAATGAGCAAAATTAATATAAAAAAAACGATCTGAACACAACTTTGGGCCAAACGAACGCAAATTCCAAAATTTGGTATTCACATTGGCCAAATTTTGGTTTTGATTAGAGCATGCAAGCATTCATGAGTTTTCAAAGGGCGCTGAGAGAAACAAACATGGGAAACGGGCAATGTGGTATATTTTGTATCAATCATGAATATAAATTGCTGACTGGTTACAAGGCTACACTGCCAACTACACATAGCATACCATGTTTTGTGAATACCGCCTTAACGTCGCCACTTGCGACATGCGCTCAGGATGCTTCACTATTGTAAGCCGGTGAGCCAAGAAGATCTTATTGTGTTCCGGAATAGATAAGTTGAATAACTATTTACATTTTCCCTAATTGATAGCTTTCAAAATATCTTGTGCAGTTATCAGTTCATGGACTCCAGACTTCGTTCCATCACAGCTGATTGCAAAGCTGCTGAGCAAAAAGTTGAAATTAGCAAAGAATTCGCAGGTTCACTTCAAAAAACTCTAATAATCATATCGCAAAATCGAAAAGCGTGGAAACAAAGGTATTTTGACCTGGTAATCATTTATATGTCAGGGTCACACGTGAAGAAGATAGTGAAAAACTTATTTCATGAAACAGGGAAATGAGGATTTCAAAGCAAGGTTTCACTAAAGAAGCCTATGTGACAATTTGCAAAGATTGCACTAAGAATGACTATAAACTATGCAATGAAAATTCTATATAGACTAACCAAGCCAAAATCAATATTTTGAACTTCTAGATATTTGGAAAAAGTTGACCCAAGAATCCTAAAAAAGAAATTGGACGCTGTTGGACTTCGAATTCCTTCTCCTACAGTCCGAGAAAAAACTTTTGTTCTCAAAACAAGAGCAGAAAGTGAGGTTTGCTGTTGCACTAACAATATGATTTCCAAATATTTTAGAGTTCGGTACTCAACCGTGTCATACCCTTTTAAAATGCCATTCTTAATGATCAGTTTGCTCTGGAAATATAGAAACATGCTAATAAGAATAATGCTGACCACTTCGTAAGCTGTAAAATCTTTAAAGAATTAGTTTCGCTATTGTTTATTTCTTCTGGCCAGGCAGGTTTTCAGAAATAAGCATCCTGTTGCAAATTAATTGTGTCAGTTTTGTATTTCAGATCTTCATGATGCTGTACTAATTGTAAGTGATCGTTTGGAAGCAAACGGCATTCACTGGTCTGTGCTCTGCCAACATCTAACATGGCCTAACAAATTCCTAGTTTCTCTGTTCAAAATACGTGAACAAACTTGCCAGAAAATTGCTTCTGATAATGACTCCTTGCCCTCCTCTAGCGGATCTATTGACTCTTCTAAAACGCTGCAAATTCCGACTTTGAACGACGAAGGCTCCAACTCCGAATTGACTTCCATTGAGCGGATAGTAGAGTTTGTAAAATCACGATCTCACAGCAGCGACAAAGAGCAATGCTTGTACATGCTAAGACTGTGGCTTCATCACAATGGCAAAATGGCCAGTCTCGAGCAACTGGTTCGCGCCTTGCAAGCTTCAAAAGTAAATGATGCAGAGACCAGATTAAAACTTCTAACAAGTAAATGACTTCAGATTCTGGGAAAAGTAGGCCGTTATGGATTTTGATCATTTTTTGTGAAAGATCCCCCAGGGATTTAAGGGATGCTTTCTCCTACCAAGCTTTCCAGGTCATGCTTCAATATACTTGTTTATTTTGCTATTGAAAAAAAATTTTGTTCCTTAAAATTGACTTCAAAAAAGTTGATCTCCACAAAAAATGTCTTCACCTTCCATTTGGATAGAAAATACGTCAATTTAAACATTTCAACCCCCCATCCCCCAATCAAAACTTTTTGGATCCACCACTGCACATTATCGCCTACATCGGCTTTGTAGCATTTCAAATGAATCAGATAGAAGTTTTTGTACCTGTAGTAAAATCTGCTTTGCATCCAACTTAAGAGCATTGGTAAAAGAATGATTCTTCAGAAATACAGCCCAATTAACAAGGAACAAAGTTTACCACAAAATTACGCTGCTAATAGAGCAGCATTTTATTTGTTTGTGATTATTTACTCTATGACTACTCTATGCATAGACATGCCATGACATATCGCTTGCTTTTCTGCTGTAGTGTTGTTTAAGTGCATTAGTGCTGCTCTGTTGATTTGCAACGACTATTCCGTCTATTTTCGTACACTGCCTATACCCCACCGGAATCATTTGTAAGCTTTCGCACTGCTTAATACTAAGCATTTAAGTGACCCCAATCACTGATTGTGATTAAAGCAAAATATAAACTTACAACTCTAATACCAAAGGAGGTTGAAGAGCTGAGATTCCACAGATGATTCAGTTTGTTTCTCGTAAGTTACTCAATAGCGGCGGTATCGGATCGACTGGAGAAGCTAGAATGAAAGCATTCATACGTCTTGAGCTGAGCTCTTTGCCTACCAGTAAGTCTGTTCATTTTTTGAAATATCAGAACGTGTTTGCTCTTGCTCTTATTTTTTGACGGGATGCTGCCACTGATGCAAATGTCAAGAAAAGGTTTCGACAAAATGTTTTTTTTTTCAAATTGCGTCACAATTTTTCACAGTTCAGGTTGAAAGCTGGGCGAAATACAGTTTCCTCAGGTGTGAGGTTACTTGAGAAAGCCAATTCTTTAATCTCGTCCACGTCAGGTTTAGCTTTTTTGCTGTTCGAAATCATCTTTTTTGTGCAAGAATTTTCGTGCACGTCTTGCCTTAGTTTTGTAGCTAGCAAACATGGTAATCAACGTTTTTCATCGTGGTAACGATTGCTGATCGATAGTTACATTTCAAATGTTAATTGCTTTGGAAACAATACATTTTGAATGTTTATATTTTGTTGGTGTTGAATGAAATAATATAGGCGAGGTCGAGAAGGGAGGGGCTTGTAACAGTACTCAGTATTGATCACAATCACGGTGAGCAAAGAGTAAAATTTTTGAGCTGCGCGCCTTTGTAGCCTAGTTATAAGTGTATCGGCAATCCAAATTTTTTTCAATAAGGATTCATAGATGAGCTTACGACTTGACCAGAATACCCTGAGTTAGGTATAAGGCAAAAGGCATATCGAAAAATTCTGATCAAAGGTGTGCTCTCTAAAAATATTGGCAATCTTATGCGTATATTTTGTGATAACTATGCCATCTTTCAAAAACCGTCCTTTGACTTTTCAAAAACAAAATACAGCAATGAAAACTATTTCATAAAGGCGTGGCGGAGACGAGGTCTAAACCTTTCCTCCGAAATGCGTAAAACCTTACACTATTTAGGTTATGCCTATCCTATAATCCGTATTTTTCCATTCGCTCTTGAAACCAGTTTGTCAATACGTGAGCGACCTTGGAGAAAAATAAAGCTTTTCAGTCATTTTGGTCGACTAGCCTCATGGGTTAACACGTTACCGGCCAAAAGTGTCCTTTGTTCTTCCCTCATGTTAAATCATAAACTCTTTACTTTCTGTTTAAGATCGACCGGATGGTTTTATTACACTATTGATTATAGCATCGTAAGTTTAAAAAAGCAATCAATCTTGCATTGAAAGGAAAAAGGTATAGTAAGGACATCCGATGCTAGTAAGAGGTAAGCTATGGTAAATTTCTTTGGCATAGTAAGCCTAATTTTACCAAAGCGTGGTAATGTGTGAAAAATGCAAAGAATACTGTTAAGACTGAAGTTATTGTAGGTTGGCGTCTAAGACTATTAGTTACACAGGGTGCGTTCAAGGAGCTTCTTTTATTTAGTAGCCTGCAAGTTCCTCACATTCATTTTTATTTTTTTTGCAGAGCGCATTCGCAAAAGATCATTGAAATTAAATACTTTTAACAGATATACATTAGGTTTACAAATATTTAAACGTTTTTTTACAAAAACACAGACCAAGGTCTAAGAGTAAGCCCATATTACCAAGACAGGACAAAATCTTGCCAATTAGATCTTGAGTACAAACAAATAAAAGAAATATTACGCCTTTTAAACGAAACAACAGACTTTCTAGGTAATCAATTTTTCATAGCTGATTTAAAAAGGTGTAGTTAAATGTGGAATTATTTCTTTTTTTATATATTTTTTACTGGAGTATCTCCTTCTTATAGCAATTACCACAGGGTGCTTTTTGATGACTGGAAATCAACGTACAATAAGCAATATTCGTCGTTGGTGAGTATTAGAAATTGATTAAATGGCTATGAGTTACCGAAAATGTATAGGCTAATTACGAAAATCATTCTTGTTTTGTTCACAAGAAAGGATTTTCAGTGCATGTGGGGTTGGCCTTTACGTTGAAGAAAGTATTTATTAGCAGTACCTTGTTTAGCCATACAACTATTACTGTGGGTTCAAGCGGCTGATATGTGGGATGTTGCGATTTCTTCACTCATTAATGCGCACGAGTTCATGCTCTGTGTGGTAGTCCTTAGTAAGACTGGAAACCGCGACGGGTAGACTGCTTGGCACACAATTATCAGTCTGTCTTTAAAGATGGAGGAATCCCGTGTAGTGTCTTTTTGAAAAACGCATCAAGGTAACTTCCCAGCTTCTCCACAATGTCCCTTTACGTTTAGTATCAAGTAGGGATGCTGTAAATACCGATTTAAAGTTGGTAGCTTTTTGTGTCCTTAGATAATGCCTTTATGGTATACCTCCATCTATGTATGACAGACGAGGTGAGGTCAAGCAGCCCACTCGTGGTGGTGGCCCAACCTGGTAAAGGACTTGCAATACAAACAGAGCACGAGCAGATACCCATAAATAAAAATTGACACTGCTTGGCATTTTAGGCAGTGTGATGCTGTGGATCAAACATTAGACTTGTTATCGACAGGTTCTGAGTTGAGCCCTCACAGTGATAAGTTGCTTGCGGCAGTGCCAAGCAAAACAAACGTTTGCACGGAGGCTGACGTATTGGGTTCAAACCACGGCTCGATCCAATTGCAACAATTATGTGGGAGCCTGTTGATCCGGAAACCGTAATCATTTCTAAAACTCTCCTTTCCTCTGGCGTTCAATGAGTTGAATAAATTCTCATTTATCCTTTGAGGGTCTATGCTAAAACACCTGACACCAGTAATCAACAAAGAAAGGAACTGATCGAAAAATAAAGAATCAACACAATATTGCTCAGCTGCATACCTATACCATGCCAATCGCTAGAACGCCTGTAGTTAAGCTCAGGAACTGTATTTTAGAGGAGAACGGGAAGACATATCCCCCTCAACCTTTAGACATTTTGTATTCACTTAACTTGGTTGGTCGTATTCGTAATCTGTAACTGTCATAAATATGCTCATGACATAAAGTTTGTTTCCTGCAAAGGTTTTTAGCTAACAAGTTTCGTAGTAGGACTGATAGGCTAACTATGCTTAATCATCCAACAGAACTATAGCCCACTGTACAACCAAATGCAATACCCTACACCAACTAAATGAGCAACAAAATCATTGTAACCAACGAGTCAAACAATAAATCCTATACGGAGCAAAAGCTTGGCTTATTTGTGAAAAAACAAATCAGAAAGCTACATATTGCACTGTTCGGTTCTTCCGCGTGATAAAACGAAAACTGACCAATCTTGGCACTAAATAGCAATATGTAAATAAAATACTAATAGGTTGACTGGTGTTGTTTTCAGCAGTATCTATTTAATACATCGGTAGATTGGGGAAATCTTTGTGGTTATGCATAGTGGTGGATTAAGGATTTCAAGGGGCCCTGAGACAAGATTTCATGAGGGACCCCCTATTGGCCCAAGTGGTCATTCGAGACCTCTGTTTTTTTTCTTTTAAAAAGATTACTTCTATTTCGAAGATCCGAAACAGGTAAATTAGTGGTAAACTAGAGTTTCGTCCCCAAACTTATAAGTTAAGACCGTTTTTTTGAGTCATTTTTGTTTTGAAGAGCCTTGAAAGCGGCATATCCGGAAGGGAGACCCGAGGCAGCTCCCTCACCCAATATCCACCACTGGTTTTGCACAGACCAACTTGTTTTCAGACCTGCTTCGAAGTTGCCACAACTGCTGGCGCAGTGCAGGCAGAAGAAAGTGTCGTTCCCGAGAACAACTACGCGAAGCTCACGCGAACATTGAACTTGAAATCGTACAAAAAATTTATTACACTGATAGCTTATAGAGTCAGTTTTCAGATTCGCTTGTCAACTGTTGTTCCGGTATTTTTCATCTTAATCACTGCGTCTAAGTCGCCAAAATATGTCCTTGTTGAAATATAGCCATTGAATACAGGTTGAATACTGTCGAATGATTGCATTAAGGGTCGGCAATCGACTACGCCGGGTAGAAGTTGATATCAGTTCTGCACAGTTACATATGAGCCGATGATTCGATTCCAATTTTCATTTGCGGTACATTAATTCATGCTACAAGTGTCATCAAGAGCCAAACACGTGTAAATCTGAGTAAAAGCGGTGATTACGCACATTTGTAGGAGAAGGGATCATATTCTGAATAAAAAACTTCACATGCAACAGCAGCGTAGAATGCCCCTCGCAATACCCGCAGCACTTGGAGGAATTTTATACAACAACTACTATCCTAGTCATTAACTATATTATTTTAACATTCGATGAGATTGCACGTCAACACCCCCAGCATAGGTTTGCATCCACAGGCAGCTGGTTGAAACTTCTCACGAACTTGCCTTGCTGCAGGAAAATAACTTCAATGTTTCAAATGTGTTTGGTCCTAATCTGAATAAAAGATGAGAAGTTGTTCAACTCATTGAACATAGGAACAATGAATTACTGAAGACTGCAAAGTGACCTTACGAGCGAGCAGTCACATATACATGATGGTGCGGTTGCAGCAAGCGGTAGTTCGAACCCAAAACGTGACCAACGGCAGTTTCTTCTCGTTCTACTGCATGCAAAGGAATGCTACCTTAGCGCTCATCTCGCTGTCATTTGCTTGCAAGTCTAACACTACTCCACCAGATTACGCAACAATCAATTGATTGTTTGTGAACTTGTTGAACTATTTATACAGGAGGAAGAGGATCAAAGGTTTGATAAATGGATGACTAATCTTGAGTTAGTGAAAGAACACAACGTGCAGCACGCTTTGAAACAAAAGACTTATTCGCTCGCTATGAATCATCTTGCTGACTTGGTAAATTTAATTTTTATTTTTGAGGTAGTAGGCTACTGTAGATGAGACCGGGTAAGAAAATAACTCTGGTTACTTCGGAATCAGCGTCTCTTCAAAATTTTGAGATTTTTCAAACGTTTCACCGTTAAAGCTTCTATGCAAAAGCTACACAACAACCGTTTCACCAATTCTTTTTTATCTATATCACTAACAATGCTACAGGAGTGCTACGTAGGCCTAACTATTGCCAAAGCATCATGGTATGGATAAGTACACAATTTAAAGGAAACAGTTCTATCATGGTTAAAAAGTATATGTACATTAAACTGCTAACAACTTAAGTTAGATGAAAGTATAATAAATCCTTTTCAAGCAAACAAATCTTGGGATTTCTAAAACTGACTCTGGGATTTTTAGGCTAATCTTTGGATTTTTAGCTGGAGAATTATGGAAAAAATTTCTTTTTCTTCTGTAGATTCACACCAAAACGTAGTATTGTTGAATAAATTTAAGTTACCAACTCTAATTCGAAGAAACTTTAGAAAATTTCCGGTAAAGCATCTTCATTTTTTTGAGTTCAAACCGAAATTCACAATGCATCAAAGCATAGCGAAATTTTAAAACTTTTTCAGGAAAAATTGCGATTTTTGTTTTTTTCACCTTTTTTGGGACTTTTTATATTCCGATTCGGCAACTGCACTAGGTATCGAAATTGGATCAAATAGCATGACGGAACTTAAACTAGGTTGACTACATGAAATAGACTGATTTTTGATCTCAAACAGATTGGTGACACCTCTTGTATAGAGATAGGCTACAGATAATCAGAGCTGCCTGTAGATTGATTTATAGACCTACCGTTACATTTTTATGCCTGTGCAAGTGGCTCTGGCGTCATTACAGGGCATAGAGAAAAGAGGGTTTCTCAGCAAACTCTGCAGCAGCAGCAGAGGGTTGCAACGGCAGCAGTATCAGCGGTAGTGGTAGTGGTGTTGGTAGTAGTGGTAGAGGTGGTGGCATTAGCAGTAGTAGTTAAAACATGCTCATCACGCCTAGATCAACACAAACAGAAAAAAGAACAAAACACAAGAAGAGCGCAAAGGCCTATTTAACAGTAGAAGAAAAAAGACATATTTAACAATAAAGTAAATATTGAATATATGTAAAATGGTGTCATGTAACCATTAAAAATGTTGCTGCCATAAAAAAAAGTTGTGACCCCTAAAAAGTAATCTGGGATCAACGACACTGAAGGGATAGCTCCTTTACATCTGAGGGCAGGGAGCCCTGTAATTGGTTGCAGTCTCAAGTCGTAAAGCAAGGACCAAGCTTTACAATTCATTGATGAAGCCTACATCAGAGTCAAAACGCTATTACAAAAAACAAATTTAGCATCAGTACAGAAAAGTACACATGTCTTCAGTAGGTTGAACAACCTTCACTAGGTTTCCATTAGCCGAAAAGAATTTAGAACCACTGTCCTAAACAAATGTAATTGTATAGATGTAGTAAAACTTACCCTTAAATTGCTGTGTAAACTTTATCATTTCAAAAAAGTCTTTGGGTTAGCCCCCCTTACAAAATTTCTATTTGCACGCCAAGGTTTTATAAGGGTGTCGGATAACAGTGCAATTAATGTATTAAAAGAACTGATAATTAATGTTCATAGCTCATAAGTGTGGAGAATGACTTAAGGTCGGTATAGACAGTATGCGGTTTGGCATATATTTTGTTTTCATGCATTTTCGTACGAAAATTTTTATTTGCTTAAATCTTTATATGATGCAGCACAGTATGAGTGGTTGCTTGAATATTCGATTATGTCGGCAAATACGTACCATTGGCGTATTCGTTCTTGCGGACAAAAAGGTAAAAGATTTTTATAGCCACAACAAGGTATGACACATCGCACCATACAAACAACCAAGCCGATGAAAATTTCCATTCCAAAATGCTTGAGAACAAAAATGTGCAAAACCGTATGAAAAGCACACAAAAACGTATACTGCGTACATCCATCTACAGGTAAAGTCAGCGCCGTAAACCGATTCGTTCATTCCAGGGCGGCGTCTAATAGCTTTACTTCTTCTACTGCAATTAACAGGGCGTCATCAATTTGTTGGCATTTAGCCTCTATGTTATAAACTATTAAGCCATTATGACAATGATCTTAATAATTCACTTTGATTTACGGTACAGTTTGCTTTGGTCTAAGCCAGAAGCAGTTCCTGAATCAGCCTGTCCATACACATGCCTTGTATTTTTATTTATTTTCTTGATACATTAGTATGCGATGGATTAATTATGACCACTTCCAAAAATACCAATCGTCGAAGAGAATAAAACTTATCAGACTTGGCTTTGGTACTCTGATTAATTTTAATCTCCTTGGCAATCAGGAGCCCAATCAGGAGCCCAACATAGAAAAAAATGGATGCCCACACCAATCCATAACTTGTTCTTACTAAATCAATTAGTAAGATTGAAAAATTAGTAAAAAAGTAAGAGTTGTAAATGATGCCACAAAACGTTGGGTAAAAATCGTGGAGGAATACTGAGTAATCCTGACAGAGGATACGTTTCAACAAAGTCGCACCTACTCTGTATGCTTTTCTTCGTGTGTGTTTTTATTTGGCTGCTACCTTACAGGTGCGATGGCCATGCCAACATTGTCAAATTTTTTTCATTGTGCATGCATTAATGTATATCGTTTTTGCAATCGTCTCCTTTTTTGTCCACTGCCGTCATATTTGTTTTCTGTGTATGCTGATTTGGCAAAAATGAATTGATTGATTGAAATTTTGTATTGCTTTTCGTAAAAAACCTCGGATGGAGCAACCAGATTTCAAAAAGGCTATGCATTTGCTTTATCACTGACTGGTGCTCAGCTTTATTAAATCTTCAAATTTGGTTTTCTCACCGCTTCGTTTATGTTATTTGCATTGAATACTGAAAATTTTTGTATAACAAGTAGCTATTTTATTGTATTTGTACTTCATGAGGTTATGGCAAAAGAAAAATAATTTGTACCAGTACAATTATTTGATGTAATTTCGTTAAATTACGAAAAATCTTGATCGAGAAATTAATAGCTTCTTTGGTATATAAAAGAGTATTAAAGTTTTTTGGAAAATTTAATGTTATCGATACGTGACGTTATCAGTGGCTTCAAAAAAAATGTTAAGGTTTGTGCCCATTGCATAGTTGCTTAAGTTTTGTCAAAATTTTTTATCTTAAACCAAATCTTAAAGCAAAAATTAACTTAAAGCAAAAATTTTTTATCTTAAAAGCAAAAATTAACTACACTCGGCCCTCGTTTATGCGGACCTGGTTAATCCGGATTTCGCTATTTACGAACAGTGGACGTCAAACAATTGTTGACTACTTCTCTCCAATTCGCCCTCCAACGTCTCTACCCCAGACGCGAACCGAGAGTAACAAGTTTTCTTGGTCCAGTAAATAGTGTACATACGTTGCATATATCGTGAAGGTAACTAAAACTGAAATTCTGCTGTCTTTTATCTTTTTAGGAATGCTTGCTTTTTATCTGCAATGTGCAGAACCTTTATTTGTGTCTTCCTGAATTTTTGTTATCCGGATCGGTTCCTGCACCATTTGATCTGAAAAAATGAGGGTGGAGTGTATTGTGATTGGGCGGTTTTCCGGATTTTGTGTATAAACTTTTGACACGATTTGCACCACTCATACTTAAATTGATGAGCTAAAATTTTTTGGAAATGAGTTTTACAAATAATCTGACAGATTGAGCAAAAATTGAAAAGTTATTATTAATCCGTGCATCCTACCCTACCCCTATAAACCATGACCATTGTTCGACAATTGGAGTAATTGTGGGTTTGAATCCCACTTCCACCGTTGTTTTTAACACGCTGAAAATAATAAACCTAAAGTCAGATCTAACTATTGATTCTGGTGATACATAAGTATAGTGAGTCAAAAGTCGGCTTCGAAAAATGTCTCACCGCAAAAAAAAAGTTTTCAGCAACCACCAAGTGAAGACCAATTTTTTGGAAACGAGTTGCTAGAGTTTCACCTCTTAAAGTTCATCCGAACGGATCGAACTTGCTTTCATCGAGTGACGACACTTCTAAATACAGTAATGTTTTGCGCGCCTATTATATTTTGCCATCAAACCCGCACGCTGGTTATATTTTTAGAATGTTACTGAAGCGCACGACCTGTTGTCAGGTCTCTTGCATAAAAGAAGGAAGCTTCCATATCCAATCCGGCCATACAGTGTATCCTATCTCGGTCTTCTTAATGTTCCTGAAAGTGTTCTACCGAAGCACGTAGACTGGCGAGAACATGGTATGGTAGCGCCAGTTACTGAGCAGGTAAGTAGCCACTAGCTAGTTTTTTCAACTTGTATATCTTGGCATTCCACCGAATTTTTAATGCTTTGGAGAAAAAGAGGGCCATACTAAACCCAGTCGAGATCTGGGTGCACCTGAAGAAGCCCTGAACGGGTAATTTTCTTCGATTTGTGTAATGCTTTTTTCTGTAGAAAAGGAAGGTCTCTGCCTTGATTTTATGAGTTCTTTTCCACTGCAGTTTTTATGCTTGTACTTACCTCCCTAAATCACGTACTAAAGAAAATAACGCCCGAGATTATCGGTGCAAAATTTTTAAACAATAAACTACTAAATAAGAAATAGATATGATAAAATCAACTAACTACAAATTCGCAGCTAGTAGCGATAACGACGTACATTTTTAGAAGGTAAAATTAAACTAATTTCGCTTAATATAGCATACGAACAGAGTTATCATCTGCCTGGACCAATAAATAAGCACGTTGGGTAGAAACAATGTTTTTGCGGCTAATTTAAGATTTTTATTCCCAATTAAATGTGATCTTTCTTTGGAGGACCAAAATTCTATTAATATGACAAAACCAATTTCTAAGACAAATCAAGCTCACAACTCAGAAACAACCACGTTTTTTAGAAATAACCACATTTCGATGTTTTAAGATGGTGGTCCTAGAAATAAGCATGAAACGGTAACCCTGCCTATAAGTCTTTTAAGATGCCTTTTTTGTTAAGGGTACTTGCAATTCGTGTTACGCCTTCAGCACAACTGGAGCGTTAGAAGCTCAAGTAAAAAGAAAGACAGGTAAGCAAAATTGGCTGCATCGAAAATGTAGGCCTGGGTCAGCGGTCGGCGACCTTTACCACCCAAGGAGCTATTCGGACCCGGTTTTCGCGGAAAAGAAAAAACTCGAAGCCGCGTATACTTTTTGCCATCTACAAAGTATTGGTAGTGCTAGTTGCTAGCTGGCAATTTCCAGGCAATCTCCTATTTAAGAGGGATCTGCCTTCAGCATTACACTAAGATAAATATAAAAGCTGCTTAAGAACAATCATCAACATCATGCTGTACCATACAGCAATCCATTGCATGTCAATAACCCGCGACCGGTTGCGCATAATTCTAATTTTTCCAACCAAGCACATGAAATTGTTGTCACTCAATGCCTTTACTCGAAAGAACAATCAGCACAACCATTGTGAAGTTTAAATACGCGATCACGAGCTCATTGCCGCTGTGAAGCGGCGCCCCAACGTTGCTGATCCGTTGTCCATGAATCACAAATAGCCTAATTGTGTAGCTGCTGACAAACATGAATTCGTACAGTCGAAAGTGCATGCTTGTGGTTGCATTGCGCAGATAAAAAACAGCCTTAACCGTTACGAAAATATTTTCAGTATTTTACAAACAGGAAAATTGACACGTTTAAGCCAGCAAAATCTTATTGACTGTGGGAAATCTTTCGGCGATAATGGATGTCACGGAGGACTCATGGATAAAGCATTTCGGTTTCTAATCAAACAAGAAGGCATAGCGTCTTACGCTAGTTATCCATACGAAGAAAAAGTAAGTTGACAATGTAACTGAATGATTATTTTCAATGTGTAGGCTAAGCCATGCACTTTAGAAGCATATTAGGCATTATTGCGGATCTTCTCTGAAAAGTATAGAACAGGGGCATAAGCTACATAACCAGCGCCAAAAGCCAACGGCAAGTTGTGGCTAAAAGCAAACAGATAAGAACTGGAATCTTTTTTCGATTAAAATCACTTGTTTTTCAAAATACATTATAGGCGTAAAAAGAAATTGTGAAATCTTTTTCATTGCAAAGCGTATATTTTTAATTCAAAAGTTTCAACTTTGCTCGAATTTTCGATTCTAGCTTGAAGGTGCCCAAGTTTTTACGGTTTGGACCATATTTCACTAATGTGAAGTCTTGACAGACCGCTAAAGAAGTATTTTTTAAGAATTCAAATGGCTAAAATTAGGGTAGCCATATTTGAAAAAGAAAAATCAGCGTTCTGAAGTCGAATTTTGTTGCAGGCAATTGTTAAGATAATAGTCAGGGGCCTCAATAATCTCTTAAGCACTTTGTTCACCTCTGATTTAGCCTCATCAAACTTTTTTGGGCAATTTTCAGAAACGTAAAATTCATCTAATATTCTATTCGGAGATGTCGGGTTACTGTCCCTCCAATTTTTTGGTGCCAGGGTGCAAAGAGCTTTTTTATAAGAGATTAATCAAGTAATAGCTACAAGCTCTACTCACCCTTTTGTTTTGGCTTCTATCTCTTTAATTTTTAAGTAGAAATGAAAGATGCCATCGAAAAACCAAGAAGTACAATGCTCTTCATGAACTTTCGCGAAACATGAGGAGAATCTGACCACTACCGTTAACAGAGACAAAAGCAGACAAAAAAATTGGATCTCTCTCTATCTCTGTATGCTTTTGTCTAGAGGTGCAAATGGTGTCATTAGTACTACACATGAATAGGTATTAACTTGTGGCCACTATTTATTGCAGATGGCTTATTACAAATTTTAGCAAAAATAAAGGTGGAATAAAGTGTAGCCATTTTTAGAAGTCCAGTATGGCCCTCAACAACTAAGACCATTTTACCAGAGTAATATTTTTTGTTTTGTTGTCTCTCTTTCATGTAATTTTTTTTATTTTGTTCGCCCTCCACGCCCTTGCTTTTCCAAAACCTATCTAACTATTGTATCTTTCATTGTTTAAAACTCTTTCCTGAAACTGGTGTAAAATGGATCCTTGAACTTGATGCGTTTGTCACAGGAAGGACCCTGTCGTTACACCAAAGACAAACGTGCCGCGATACCTGCTGCGTACGTTGACATCAAGAAAGGAGACGAGAAAATGATGAAAGAAGCGGTAGCGACTGTTGGTCCAATATCAGTTGCAATGGACGGAAGATATATGGGCTTTTACTTATATAGTGGAGGTAATTGTAGCTTAAAGGCCTACCGCAGCAGTTGCAGCATATATGGTGCGCCCGTTGCTAACTTTGCTTCAGCTTTTACGTAATGCAGTAATGATGGCACAGTCTAGGGCAGGGGATTCACCCTTTTCGGCCGAAGGGCTATATGCAGCATGAAAATGGTTTTGCAGGCCACCTGACATGGATTATCTTCTAGTTTTCACTACACTGACTACAAGTTGGCGCAAACCAAACAAAATCCTCACACTAAATTTTTGGTCTTAGAAATGTGTGTTATCTTTTTTTCCGCCGCGGTGTAATGGTGATTGTTCTGGACTTCCGGAATGTTTGATTACAAGCAATAAAAGACCTGGTGTTCGAAATTCGATGAAAGCACCATTGGTATTAGGAAGGGCATCAGGAAGTCAAACTGCAGCGTTGCTCCAACAAAGGGTCTGGCTCAAAAGCAGGAGTGTAGTGACTGACATTGACTGAATCAGCACGTCTAAGCCTACGAAAATGCAGGAAAAAAGATGTATAATGGGCAAAACAGTGAAGTCGAAATTTTTAATACGGCTATGTGCAAATTATGAAACGTAACAATTTGGATTGTGAAATCACAAAAACATTTATAACTAAAACAAACACTAGCAGCCATTCGCACATTTTAGTGAAAACTGCATTTTAGTGAAAAAGGCTGCATTTTAGTGAAAACATCGAAAAGGTTGTACACTCCTGCACTAAGTAGACAATGCTTGAATGAAAGCAATAAATGCCATCCCAATGTTTGCGTAAATCCTTTACCTGCAGTCAAATGGGTGATTACAGTAAAATGGCAAAGTAAAGCCCTTTCATTTATTTTGCCTTTAGTTTTTTCAATCACATGACGATCTGCCTAAAGATTGTATATGTAAACTAGCTTTGTTGTCGTTGTTGTGGTTATCTCTCCTTTACCTTGTAACAGTGGCGCAACATGAAACGACTTTCCAGATTCATGCTGCAAACCTAATTTAAATTAAGCTAGAGAAAAAATGGCTTCCCATTTCGAACCAGTCCCGAATCCAAATTGCTGACTGGTATCCCCACCACCAACAGGGCTGACTCCCATTGGCGAGTACCCAAAAGTTGCCTCTTACGACATGCTGTGTGAGCAGCTTCACTGTTCTAAGCTAATTTGGGTGAATGCTGGTTCTTGCTAAATAAATACCCATCAAACAACCACTCACAAACAATAAAGAAGTGTGCAGAGTTGCGAGTAACGGCTGGTTTCCATTGGGCGTAGATTGCAGGCGTAGTGTGAAAAGAGAGAGAAGAGCGAGGGCTGCAGCGAGAACGCTACGCACATCAAACTAAGTAAAGAAACAAAGCATTTTTCACGCCACACCTGCAATCTACGCCTAATGGAAACCAGCCTTAATTATCGATTAGCTAGTTTCGCCCTTATGGAGCTCATCAGTCAAATAAAAATGTAAATATGGTCCAGCGGAGAGTCGGGTAAGTTGGACAAAAAAAAAACGGTTATTCCATAACTTGAGAATAATTCAAGATACAGCTTTTATTTTATCGAAAAACAGAACAGTTATTCGGTAATTAAACTACATTTCAAAACTCAGTTGTTAGCAACCTTTTTATGCCATAAACTTTTCCCAAAAAAATGCTCTCTAATTGTTTATCTAACCGTCGAATGAGGGTAAGTTGGGCAACGGGGTAAGATACTTTGGACATTCCAGTAGTGTGGTAGAGACGAGCAAGATTGAGCAAATCTAATTGTCGCACTTTTTGCGTGGAATGAGGCCAAAGTATGAACAACACAATCCCAGATTTTAAACCAAATTTACGGCTTTAATAGTGATTTGAAAAGTGGTAAACAAATAGAATTTTCTTTTGTCGCATTAGTTTGGTATGCAAAATGTTTCAGATATTTGAATCAAAGTTTATTTTTTATCCAACCAAAATTTAATTGAAAACCGAAAATTACAAATGAAGCTTCTCTAAAATAATATCTTAGAATAGCGTTCTCAAAAGTGTTAAAGTTGGTGGCAGAAACCCACCCTCTGCATTAAAGGTCATAAAACTGATATCAATTCACACCTCTCACCAGATGAAAGGATGCCAACATGTCGTTTTCCTTTACACAACTGCTTTGAATTGGTGGACAGTTTTGATCCAGTTTCTGCTTCGTTCAAAATCTGTAATGAGGTAATTTTATATTTATTCATGAAACGTGGGGGATTTAAATAATTCAGGATGTTTTTATTAGACAGCATTACTATTACAAGCAAAGTAGATTTTGGTTTTCAGAGCTTGATAAATAAACGCAATCAATTTTTACCAACTTTTGAATACACACATCAAAAAGCAGAATACTAGAATATCCTTGATAGTCGTGAACTGATCAGCTAACTTTTAAGCAAGTTGATAGGTCAATTTTATGTTACAGTCCATTTGGTATTTTGCAGTGTAGAAGGAAAAACTTCAAATTTTTTTACGCTGCTTTTGAGTGGTCAGTAGTTTATTTTATTTCGATAGAGATCAAAAGAACTTTTTAAGCTGGAGGCAGATAACTCTTCACACTCTTTCACCTTCTTATTCACGGATCTAGCGATTGCTGTGCGGCTTGATTTGAGGTGGGCTGATTTCCTTGTGAAGAAATTCTCATTTCTCATTGTAAACAACCATTATACTTCAGCCTACCTAACAAGCTCTAACTTCACAAGAAATTCGGAAAATGCTTTGATAAACGAGTCTATAACAAAAGATTCAACATGTTTTTTAGCTCAATTATTTCTTGATGCATAATAAATGCTTCATTATTTGTCCCTGTGTGTAAAAGAACGAGCGCTAGTTAGCTGCCAATGAAGTTAAATTTGTCAACTGGGTGGTTGAACAAATCGTCAAAAGCGCCTTACCCTAAATTGTTCAACATCCCCCACAGCATCCATATTGGATTGGTTGCTCTTCTAATCTGCAAATGCCAAAACTTCACAAAAACTACTCGGTGAAAACAAACATATGTCTTAAACTTTCCATCAGTTTTATGTGTGTTTGATTCAAGATCTCTTATTGCCAACAGGCTGCGAATGAATTTTTTATGAATTTACTACAAATGCAAAACTTTTTGCTTTTTCACAAAATTGATCAAAGAAGCAAACAGTCACATTAAAGCAATATCAAATTTATGCAGAAGCAAAACCACTGTTGTGATTACGCGATCACGGTGGCACGTGATATTTAGATGAGCCCATCAAAAAATATTCGCGCTTTCCGAACGCACTCTCTTTCCGAACTTATCCGACTCCCTCCTACTGATATTAGGCTATAAAAACCCTGATGCTATCTAGTGATGAAAATGGAAGCACATCATACATACTGCGAGATTGCGCACAATAAAATTTCAACAAAAATTGCAACGCAGCTGCACTTTGTAGGATCCTCCCATTCACACTAAATTACACTGATGTGTAAGTTTACGTCATTTTGAAAAATATTGCTTGGGCCACGGATTGGACGCCCCTGGTCTAAGGCTGCCATACATCATTTTCGGAGGGAATATCCTCCTTTTTCCAGAAAAAACAAATGTCCTCGAAAGTCACCAAAAAAATTTCCAAATTTTCTTCATTTTGCAATCGATTAACATGAAATCCCGTAAAATGATCGCAAAATTAGGATTGTTCATCAAAATAAACAACATATTGTATTTGGATACCAAATTGACCTCAAGAAAAGAAGTCTTTAAGTCAGAGAAACAACAAAAAAGTTTTGCGCTACCCAGTGGAAAAAGGAATCGCTTTCTTATAATTGACCCCCAAAAAAACGAAAGGGCCATTAGTTGAGAAACATACAAAAAATCTCCCGGAATGCGATCGTAAAGTGTTGTCTTTCTTTTACATGTCAAAAACATGGCAGCCCTATGTTGTATACATCATAAAACCGGTTTTCTGGAAAGCCTGTCCCTGCAAAGAAATAAAAAACGTCTCCATCTGTTTTAAGGCAAAGTGTTTGAACTATTTTACAACAATAACAAACTCTTTTTAACGTTTTTGGATCAAATTTTTAGGCGTCTTTAGGAACAGGAAGAAAAAGGCCTACGAAAAAATGATTTACTCCAATAATTTTGCCTCAAAACCTCCTAAAGTGTTCAACCAAAAAGAAATTGGACTTCATTATCACTACAACCAAACAACATAGGTTTTCAACCCGACTATAAAATGCATGAATAGAAAAAGGTATATTTTAGCTGATCGCTGCCCTTAAAAATCGGCCAGTGTCACCCGAACAAACGGCCCTCGGCGCCACCGTACTTACAGATGCAATTGCAGCCAGTTAAAGATAAACCCCTTTATATTTGTGGCTTTTCCTAAATACCACACGCCACTGACCTCCTATTGGAAGGCCAAGCATAGAAAACGCTAAGAAATATTATGCCTTAAAATTAATTTAGTTTTGCCAACAGTTTTTTGTGACGCTTTTTTCTGTATCAATATTGCGTCAAATGGAAAAAGCTTGAGTGAGCATGTCATCATCTCTCGAGAATTCAAACGGCAATGTAATTACAACCAAACAAATACCACAGCTTGCATTATCGCGTGCGCCAAAGAAAGGTATGATTCAGTAATGATTTAGTTAGCCGCAAGGTAGCGTAGCAGGTATTTACGGCTACATCAGCAGACAAAAAGGAACGCCTTTATTTACCATTTTACCTGAACAGTTTGAAGGAACGTGCAAACTCTCTCTGTTTACATGAAAAGGGGCGCTTCGTCTGCATGTAGAAGGTTTTAATAGGCTATCGTGGAAAAGGCTACGTGCTGCAGCGAGGATAAAAAATTTCGCATCGTTTATTCTCGAAACATGATCGTGACCGCTTGCTGAGTCGCATTAAAGTTCAACTTTATTCTGTTTGCGCGTTCTTTCAGGTTTAGATAAGCTTGAACAAGGACATATATAGGGCCAACATCCCAGTAGTGAGGTGGCAACCAAAAGTGAGGCCCCTTTGAAAGGTTAAACGGGGCCTTCTTGCACAAAATTTGGATAATGGAAGAGAGAAAACTTCGTATTAATTGTAAACTTAAGGGTGTAGACTATTTTTGTGAGATAATACCTAGAGAGCCTAAAATTTTGTGTTGTCAATCAAAAAATTGGAGTAATGACCATTCCCCTCTTTCCCACTCACGACCAGGAGATGCGGAGACACTTCCCGCGGCTCTGCATTCCAGCGACTACAAAACCGGATAATAGTATTTTCCACAACCGTATTGAAAGATGCTACTTTATGGAATCTTGTAGTCCCTGAGATGTTTGCCCTGCGTGTCAACAAGAGGGCAGCCGAGTTATGTAAACAGAACGAGTTTGCATATTGACCCAAACTTTTTAGGTTATTGCTGTTTTTTTGGTCTGGTAATGTAGCTGCAAACATCTCAATTGTTTTCTTCCACGCAGACAAAAATTTGATGTATAGCGTTATACCTTTTTTTGGCGAGGACGATTATGCCAAGGCTATTGTTTGTTCGCTTTCGATCACTCTGTCGCTCAAATTCTTGAGCGTAAAAACATGCTTACTCTTGCTATTCTCATTTGACTAGTTACAGCCAGTGATGACAGCGTCATGAAAAGCTTCTGGCAACAACAGCTTTTTTCTTAAAACCCACAATGCTCTGTACAAAACACAAATTATTTGCAAAACATTATGTGAACAATTTTTAGGAGTGTACTACCACGAAAAATGCTACAAGAAAAAGAAAAAAATGACCCACGCGCTGCTTATTGTTGGTTATGGAACTACAGACGACAACATGGATTATTGGATTGTTCGAAACACGTGAGACAAATACGTTGAATTTTGAAAAACTAAACAGCAGTATTGCTTATTGCAATTCGCGCTACCTTTATCTCTTTTTACTAGCCTTCTCGTTTCTGTAGCTTAGCGCTTCTTCGCAAAAAAACAAACGATGGCGACGAATAAGTCCTCTCACAATGCCCAAATAATAAAAGCAAAAATTGGAATATCATGTTATTGTGCAAGCTACGTCGGTCTTCCAGTTCTAACGTAACTTTTTAAGTACTTTGTCTCGAAAACCAATTGGTCTACTTTCATAATTAGCCGAATTAGTAAAAAATGTTACCATTCCCTGATTCTAATGCCAACTTCACTGGAAATACGTTTTTGTAAGCGTCCAAACGAGTTTTAAATAAACACCGCCTGCTCTTGATCGACCCATGATAATTTTTGAAAAAAATGTGTGATGCTCCCACATTTTTAAAGTTCGGCTTAAAATAGGCCAACTCCGGGCCTGTACTTTCCCCCTTGCTGACGCCGACTCCGAGCTTTGAGCTCCCAGCACTTACAGGAAGTTTGACAATTTAAACTAAGCAGTTTTTCCTGCTGATAACTTATTATGCTTGTTTAGTTGGGGCACCAACTGGGGGATGGACGGTTATGGCAGAATTGCTCGAAATGCGAACAACATGTGTGGAATTGCAACCGAACCAAGTTTTCCCTTGATCCACTGATCTTGCTTGCAAACATGAAGAGCTCTGGAGATTAAAGATAGAAAAAGAATAGATTTTCGGAAAAAGAAATATTTTTAATTGTGTGTTTGTCGAAATTGTTATATGTCTAGTTTTTCCAGCAGTCCAACCGCAGTCTTATACGTTTAGCTTGTTTGATTTACCAAACCAATCCAATAGTCACGTTAGAATATTGTATTTAAATTTGAACAAACACATAAACATCTGTTTTCGAATTGCAATTTTATGATGTAGACCACAGTTTTTTTAGGAAGGAAGAGAATAGCAGCAACACTTTCTGGAACAAAGCAAGCGGTTTATCTTGGGTAGCACTATTTTAGAGAGCGCCATTGTTGCAACTCCCTTTTAAACTCGGCCTTCTTTAATTGGTGGTTGCCGAAAGCTATTTTTCTGCAACTTAGAGTTGATACTTTTCGTGGTCGCTCCAGTTGTCACTCACTCCAATATCGCTACTGGGAGAAAGCCACAAAACGTGTTATCAATTGAACTCGAAATGAACAGTTGGTAAAACTACATAATGACCATAAGATCTTTGAATCCGCTCGTCGTGCCCCGACGCCTACACGTCGTAATCGAAGTTTTCAGAACAAGCCGTATAGTTTGAACGCGAAGTTCAAGCTTTCAAGAAACGAGTGTTGCTCTCGGCCTTGCCTCTCGCAACATAGGTTGGCGCTCCGACAGGCAAGCGATAATTCCTTTAGTAGGCGATTCCACACGTAACGTAATGCTCTGAGCCCTCGACTCACAGACTTGTGATGACAAGTCTGCTTTCAGTGAATAGGATTCGATATCTTTATAAGATCATCGATTGACATGATTTCGACTCAATCCTATTGCACTAGTTGCGGACATAGAAGCAATGTTTCATCAAGTTAGAGTAAGCCCAGAAGATCAAAGTGCGCTGCAATTGTTGCGGTTGCCAGATGGAGACATCGACAATGGACCAGAGGTTTTTAGGATGACAGTTCATTTGTTCGAGGTAACATCATACCAAGTTACGCTTTCTTCTGTCTAAAACAAACTGCAGCCTTGTCCTCTGAGAATTGTTCAGCTCAAAGAATTGCAGCAATTTAAAGGGCGTTCTATGTTGATGACTGTCTACTATTAACAGAAACTGACAAAGAAGCCACCGATTTGGCCAACGAGTTGCGTAATTTCTTGTCCAGGTATGGCTTCAGACTTACAAAATGGCTTTCGAAATGTAAAAGAGCTTTTTTAAGGTGCCCGAGAAGGATCGTTGCAAGAAATACAAGGAATTAGCGCTGGAACGCACAACAAGTCAGCGAGTGCCAGGTGTGCATTGGAATATAGTTTTAGACGAGTTTAGAATTAAAGTTGATATTCCAGGAAAGCCTTGTACAAGACGAGGAATTTTGTCAGCTAGTCATTTCTTCTTTGATCCACTAGGATTTGTTGCTCCAGTGTGAGTAGAAATAAAGCTGCGGCTACAAGAAATGAATGGCGATGATTGGGATGCCGCATTGACTGAGAAAAAGAAGAACGACGGAAAGCTTCGATTTCAGCACTGTATTGTTTGGAAGAGTTGAATATACCATGCTGCCTGAAGCCTTTTAATATGAGCGGAGAGTTGACCTATGAGTTGCACCATTTCTCTGACGCCTCTGGAGAATTTTGGGGTGCCGTATCTTATCTCCGCGTTGCCAATAAGTGTGGCAAGGTGCATTGTTCGTTCCGAATTGGGAAGTTGCATCTTTCGCTCGCTCCCATAACTACAATACTTCGGTTAGAGTTGCTGGCGGCTATCGTCTCACTGCGCCTTGACCAACTGTTAAAGAAGGAACTATCTTTGGTTATAGCAAATACTTGTTTTTGGTCGGATTCAACCTCCGTGCTGCTTAGCATCTATAACACCAGTAAAAGATTTCCTGTCTTGGTTGCCAACAGATTAGCAAAGATTGAAAGAAACACTGACATTCCGAGTTGGAGGTACGTCCCATTAAAATTGAACCCCGCGGATGAAGCGACAAGTTGCAAGTAGGCTCAAGCGTTCGTTGAGTCTTTCGCGTGGTTGTCGGGACCAGAGTTTCTAAGACAGGCTAAAAAGAAGTGGCCAGAACAATTGGAAAGTTTGGAGCAACTTCCTTAACTATTTCCTCTTTTCGTGAGAGGAATGCAGCTTATTAGTCGTTTGGTTGTTCAGTCTGCGATAGGTCAAACCACCTTGTTTCTTGCCATAGAAGGTATACCGAAATCCAAACCTTTAACTCCAGTTTCTTTTGTAGTAGAGATAAAGAAATCTTAGAGAAATCTCTAAGAGATAAAGAAACCTCTTGCACTTGACGATGTAGTACAGCTCTGCCCGGCGTCTAAAATGCCTCCCACTCTTACTCCGAATATCGATTCTTTGATTGTCAGTAGGTGGTGCTATTCTCAGCATTTTGCCAATCATTTTTCGGAGACGATGGGCACAAGAGTATTTACCTAATATGAAGTATCGTCAAAAATAGTATGAAGTAAAACGCAATGTTATGGTGAACGACATTATGATTCTTGCCGATAAAAAATACGTCCAGAATTAAATGGCCTTTGGGGCATATTCTAAAAATCTTTCCGATTCCTAAAGGTTTTGTGCCTCGACAATCGTAAAAATGCGCGGTAATGAAGTGAAACGTCTCGTTTCAAAAGTGTGTGTCCTTGTCCCAGCCACAAGTAAAAATGATAACCAATCTTGGACATTATCCACTTGAAAATTTCATTGTTGTGTTATATTTGTAAAATATACTTAAAGTATTAATATGTTTACAAGTGCTTGTATTTTGTTTCAAGGTTATGATTAACTTAAAGCCTTATGTATTGTCACTGTTGTACAATATTTTATAGGAAATATCTTCCTTTAGACATATATTTGGGGGAGGGGGTGTAAATATTGTTACAATATTGGCAGCATCTAACGCTCTAAATCTCTAGTCTTTGCCTAGCCCGTGCTTGAGTTGAACCCGCGCTGTATCCTTGCTATATTTGTTGCACTTGCGGTATCACTGCTTATAAGTAATCAGTCGTAGGATTTGCAAGGTTGACGCTCAAGCAATGCAGTAGCAGCTGCCTTCTTATCACACTCTTGCTCTATTATCAAAGTAGACACGCAATAGGAGGGATTGTATACCTAGTTTTATAAACCTGTGGATTTGAGTTGGAAAGCTATCTCAAAGGAGAAGCTTCCAGGTTCCATGGGAGAGAAAAGTTGGATAAGTTGTTCTCTTTTGTCGATCGTCATCGTGTTAGAGCTGTCGTAATAAAGTGCAGTACTTGGGAATTGAAATAGTTTGAAACCGCCAGCGACGTCATCCCCGTTGCCGCGCTACGCTACTCCATTTTGTGACCGTATCCGTTTGTGACGTTATAATTACATCCTCAATTTCTGTGCATCGTCAATACAATTTTAGCAATGGATTTGTGCAAGAAAAGTCAGATAACAGTGGCGAAAAAAAGGCAAATGCGCACGTTTCATCTAATTAACTCTCCATTGATCGGCTTCACTGTGATCTGTCTTGGGTTCGGAGACTACCCAAGGATCTCTGTCCAACAAACTCGTTTCATTATTTTTTTACATTTATTGATCTTTTTAGGATTAAAATCTTTTTTGGCCCTGGATTGATGGCTTCACTTCAGTAAGAAAGGTCATGACGCAGATGACAATGCTAGAAAGTCTCCTCAAGCAGGACTTAGTATTGACAAATAGGCATCTAATGTGCAAAAAACAAAATGTGATAGGTCTTTTCTTCGATTTGGTTTTACATTCAAAAATTATAATAGTTACGAAAAACGTCTGTGTTTGATCTGCAATGATTTACTAGCTACGGAGAGTATGAAACTTTCAAAATTGAAAAGACATCTTAAATCAAAGCATACTTCGTGTGCCAATAAACCAAACGAACATTTTGATAGACGTAAAATCTTTAAATAAAGAAAAAAATTCTTTTGAAAAATAAATGATCGTTACTGCAAAATATTTACTTGGGTCATATGAAGTTTCATACATGATAGCTAAAAATAAAAAGCGGTTCACCATTGGAAAAGATCTTGAATTACCTGCTGTTACTGAAATGGTAGAAATACTACACGGAAGTAAATATGGCGAGGATATTCGAAAAATTCCTTTGTCAAACGACAGTATCACGAACAGAATTTCTGAAATTGACAGGGATGAATTAGTGCAACTAATTGCAAAAATTAAAGAAAGCCCACAATTATCAATTCAGCTGGACGAAACAGCGGATATTACTGAATTAGCTAGTTGTTGGTATATGTCAAGTACGTTTATAAAGAAAACGTCCAGGAAGAATTGTTATTTTTTCGTCCTTTGAAAGACCCTACCAGAGGGAAAGATGTATATTGCAAAGCTGACGAATTTTTAAAAACTGAAGATTTAGAATGGAAAAATTGCTGTGGACTATGCACAGATGGTGCAAAAGCGATGACCGAAAAAAATATTGGTTTTAAATCATTTTTTCAAGCTGTTAATCAAGATCATATAAATTTTACTCACTGCCTTATTCATCAGGAGACCCTTGCAGCAAAAAAATTAGCACCAAAATTGAACGATGTGTATCAGAATGTTGTTCACGTTATAAATTTCATTAAGTGCCATGCCTTTAACAGCCGCTTATTTTCAAATCTGTAAGGATACGGGTTACTACTGCACAAAGTTATTATTGTCTGAAGAAGTAAGATGGATGTCAAGAGGAGAAAGTTTAAGAGGATTACTTGTTATTAAAGGATCAAATCGAAATATTTTTAACCAAACAAATATGTGATCTTACTGCTTTTTTTTTCAAAATGACCAATGGCTATCCAAGCTATGTCATTTGTCAGATATTTTTGAGAAAGTAAACCATCTAATCCTGTCTCTTTAAGGAAAAAATTGCAATATATTTACTTCGAATCATAAAATTGAAAGTATTATTAAAAAGATCAACATTTGAAAAAGTATGGTAGAAAAGGATTCGTACGAAATGTTTCCAGTACCGGTAATTTTATAATCGAAAAAAATTATTGTAAAACTTTTATCGCAAAAATTATCATAGGTCACTTAAAAGCGCTAGAAACACAGTTTTACAAATATTTTATATCTAATATTGATTTCAAAAAGTTGATTCCTATAGGCAGGTTGCCTGTGACGTCAAACATTTCACCCCCAAAAAAAGTGGCTGACCAAAAGCTGTAATTTATGCTGGAAAGGTATAGGGTGAACACCAACTTTTGGGGTTATTTTGAAAACTAATGGGAAATTAATTAAAAATTGGAATGAATTATTGCTAGTTGGATCCTCGGAAACAAATAAATTCACTCAAAAGCAATTTGGTTGAGATTAGTTCTTTCAGTTCGCTAGTAGTTAGTACTGTGTGCCACTTAAAAAGAACTGCCTCTAAGTGAAGTCCCATCTAAATACCATTTGCTCCTCAGTTAAATATAACTCTATACCAAGGAGATATTTGTCGGTACATTGCAAAAACAACCATTATCTGATCAATCATTACTACCGGTACCGTGAGCTTGCCTGTTGTGTCCATGGGCAAGGCATTTAACGACATGCCTCCGTCTTAATGTGCCAAACACGTGGTGGGGCCAAGCAGTCTATCCGTCATGGTGGCCCAGTCTGACGAATGACATGCAAACAGAACATGAGCTCATACGCATGAATAAATGAATCGGTACCGTAAGTTTTTTAATTATTGTTTCAGCAGCCTAGGCGATAGCTCAAAAACTTGTTTAAGAAGTAGTTAAGCTCACAAAATTGCATCTGATATATCAATACGACTGGTCTGATAGACACTATTGACAAAAATTACTGATTTTATTCATCAATATCTAATCGAACATATGACAAATGGTAAAGAAGTCTGCCCTATCATTTAGGCTACAATATAATTTAAGTTTACAACTTTTCAGTATGCTTATGCAACTAAATATACTGTATAAGTTGCATGTTACAATTAACTTAAACTCAGCATTCCAAAAACGCTGATTAATCGAACATGAAACCCTCACCGAAGCTGGCTAAAAATAAGCCTGCATGTTTAGCCCATAAAATTAGAACAACCATATAAGTAAGTCACTTATATAGAGACTATATCTAATTTAACCGACGCGATGGCGTAGTGGTTAGAGCGTCCGCTTTGCAGTCGGTCGACCTGGGCTTCATTCCCCTTGTCGAGTCATACCAAAAGACTTTAAAAAATGGCATCCGCAGCTTCCCTGCTTGGCGCTCGGCATTTAGGGGATGCTGTGGAGAACAAGCCGGCAAGTTCGCTTGTTGTGTCCTTGGGCAAGGCACTTAACGGGACGCCCCACCTTTATGTGGAAGACAGGTGACCCATAAACCTCGAAAAAGGCAACTCCCAAGCGAGTGCGGACTTTCCGTCCAAAGTATAGCGATACAATTCGCTTTCTCGTGAATGGAGGATAAATATGGCAAATAAAACAAAAAAAAACAAAGACACTTATATAGAGACACAGTGTCTCTATATAAGTGACTCACTTTACCTTTTCACTCTATTTCTGACGGATTCTCTTGAAAAGTGTCAGACGAAAAGCTTCGAGAATGAATACTCTACTTTCTGCAATTTTCAAACCAAAATCTTGTAAAGATTTTTGCCTGAGCTAAAATCTGATAAACATTAACGCAACAATCCAAAGCTGCTACAAATTATTATTCTTGGCACCTGAACACTGCTCTCTTCTATGTTTACTGTCATTTTTTAGCACTGCCGGTACTAAAACGCAGAATTCCTCAAAAAGTTTTCTGAAGACTCGGATACTATTGCAAAGTGAAAATTTCACGAAATTCCGGATCAGCCCACAAGTTGGGTGAATAGCAGAGTTAGTTAAGTTTAGGATTGGAAATAGAGTTGTGGTGTGTTATGTTTGGAATCTACAGTTAGCGGAATTTCCGCATTTTGATAGCCTCCCATTTTTTGGTGCCTTTCACTTCACAGATGAAGACCAGTGACTGCGAGGTAAAGTCGCACACATTATGTCTGACTGAGATGAGCGAAGAGTTCTATGGCACGTAGGGATCAACCACGGCCCCACTCGGGAATAGCGCTTTTGATCTTGTTTTGGCTGTGGCCAGAACTCTCATAAAAACATGCTGTGGTCAGTGATCTTTAACTCATTTAGTAGATATTCGTAAACGTTAGTGTAAACTAAGAAATCAGCCGTATTGCTGGATATGTGGAATTGGATACTACTGAGACGTGTGGATCATTGTTTTAGATTTAGAATTATGGTTAGTTAGAGTTAGGTTTTGTGTTGGGGTTATGATTAATTAGAGTGAATATTAAGATTAAAAGTTACATGCAGCTGTGTGGCCGATTCTTTAGTAGACCCAAACCTTCATGCTAACTGCTTATTTATTATTACCTGATTTTGTTGTTTGGTAAGTATGGCGACCAGAAACTCGATCCCCACAGTAAGTATTGTTTTAAAATTCAAAAATGCCAATTTTACTGTATCTTTAGCTCATAAACGAATCGGGGTTAACATTGAAATGCAGAAAATCAGATTTACCAAAATTTGGAAATTGATAATAACATAAAAAAGTGGCTATTTTGCCATTGATGTCATTTTACCCTCAGAGGTTATTTTTCTGTAATTATTCATGTGTGTTTATATAGTCATAATTGCTACAATTTTGGCAGCGATGCTGTGTCATGTGAATGGTGCAGCTGCTTTGAAATGCATTGGTTAAGGGTTGAAGTTTTTGCTAGCAGGGCACTTAAAAAAGGCAGTGTACACTGGATGGGGACTGTACGGGGTATTTAAGTAGTATACACTGAAGGTGCACTTTTTTTAAAATTCATTAAAATTGACCAATCAGAAATGACAAAAATTAGATGTTTAATACATCATTAAAATTGACCAATGATAAATGTCTCACAGCAAAATAGCCTCCAAGGGTAAAATACCATTGATAACAAAATAACCACTGCCATTAAAGAACTTGTGAATTGAGAAAACAAAAAATTTGTACTATTATACTTGAAATTATGGAAATACGGAAATTCATTCTGAAAAGGAAATTACTTGCTTGTGAAAATAAAGAAATGCTAGACCTACCAACTAAAGTTTGGAAATCTCAGAAGTATGGAAATTTACAGAAGTTGATGAAATACTAAACACTTAACCAAGACTGCTCAATTGGGTAAAATTTGGTAATTGCATTGACTTAAAACTTATTTCTACTATTTTGTTTGGTGTATTTCCTATTTTCATAAAATTTCACTGTTCTGTATTTTAGTGTTACCCATAAGTAGGCCCCACATGCAGAAAATTTTATTCCACAATCACAAAAGTTATAATTCATTGCAACATAAAATTACTTCATTCAGAGTTTTTTGTAAACCACGGGCCTGGCCAGATCACACATAATAACTTGATTCCACCAAAATTCTTGCCTTAGTTGTTTCTTAATTAATAATTTTACACATGATAGAAATCCTAATCTACACTCCTGGTAAAATAGTTGCTGTCTTGGTCTTATAAAGTTTGCATTTGACATCAAGTTTCCAATATAATGATGTTAGTTAAAATTAGAATAGCACCATGATTGGATCAAAAAACAAATTTACCAATATTGTGTGTTAGGCTTAATGTTTAGGCTGTCTATTATGCAATTACTTGCAATGGTTTTTGCCACTTTGTGCATAGTAGAAAGGTCTGCTATTAAGAGATATTTTACCAAGTACGGTATTCAATAAACTAAGCATCAAACTTTGCCTGTACTCTACTGGTATTGTATTTTGCTTGCAGTCATTGGTAGAATATTGGCTCGCTCTGAATTACGCTTCTGCTTTTAAATGCTATATATAGGTTTACCTTATCTTTTGGGTTATTGTTTGTCTAATCTTTTTTCTGAGTTATTATTTATTTCAATAAAAGTAGATCATAAATAAGACAACATGTAGTTGGAAATGTCAAGTTTAGCATATGAAGCTTAATGATTACCCAGTAAATTTCTTATTATTGTTATTCTCTGGCCATAAAATACCTTTTATCAGTAATTTCAGAACATTGTTACATTTAGACTCACATTTGGGTTGTTGGAACTGCTGGCACAGTATATGTATGCCACAAACAAGGGCAATTGCCTTAAGGTACTTTTCTCATGTACACCACAATGTACGGTAGCCATCAAAATGTTCTAATGCATCACCATTGTTACAATAAACAGCACTCCAATCCACTTAACCAAATTGCTATCATTGCAGGCAGCTCAAATAGTGTGGACTATAACTCGATCTTAGGTTCTTTGAAGCCAATTTTTGGGTAAATGATTTATTTGAGCACACAACAGCTTTACATCAAGTAACATGTTTTCAAACAACTTTAGATTGGCCTAAACTTTTTAAACAATGTAGTGACATTTTCAATTGCTATTTTCAAATTTACATTTCTGTATCTTGCTGTTACTTTTATCTGGCCAATAACAACTGTGTATTTATATTAGTTACCACTGCTGCCCATTGGGGTAGCAATAACACTGGAAACAACTGTGATGCAACCTATTATACTTTTGTGATGCTAATCTTGAACAAAATGTTGGCAATTTATGTTTTATTAAAACGTCGGATTCAATCATTGTGAATGATAAAACATGATATAATGTAGTTTGCTTCAATGTACACATATTTTAACTTTTATGTTTTTTAAGAAATGTTTATTTCAACAGAATGTTTTAATGTGCAGAAAGCTAGTGTTTGGCCTTACCTATTATAAGCCTATTTACCAATTCTTAATGTTGTACAAACATTTTCTACTTGTGTATAACTGCTAATAATATCTATGTTTAGATGTGTTTGTGTACATTTCTTAACCTTCAAAAAATGCTAAGCTGCTACAGCGTAAATATCATCTAGTTGTTGCTGTTTACATCTTCTGTACTATTTACAAAAATGGATAGTCAACCTATGCTGCCTTCAACAATATCTGCAGCTGGCAATACAGTTGAGGAAGTCTCTGTTGGTTGTATAATGCACAGATACAAAGGTTACAAGGCTAAAAGAGTAAGTTGATTTTAGTTTTTGATATTAAAACACTAGCTTATGTTTAGGCCATTGTTGCCTGCTAGCTGCTTGTGGAATAACATTTACATGTATAGTCAGATATAATTATTTGAACTACAAATGTCAGAATTTCTGTTATCTGGACAATGTGGTTAAAACAAATTATTGTGAATGCGTTTGGATTTGAATTATCTATGCTCCTTCTAAAACTGACAATATGACATGAACCAAAATAGATGGTTTGAATTAGAGGTACCTGACCGTAATTTGTTTTATAATGTACAATTTTGAGTGTCATTCACTTTTGTACAAAACGAGTTTGAGATTTGCATTTGGCTCATAATTAAATTTAGATATTTTTATCATTGCTATTTTGTACTTTTAATTAATTGCAACAGACTGACTGCAAGCTTTTTGACTAGAAAAATTTAGTAATGATTAGTCTACACCACATACTCTTAGTCTCTAGAAAAAATGCATCAGGTACATCACAGAAACAAGTGCAAGCCCATTGGGTATCACTGTGTCGATTTAGTCAAGCATCTGCCATGTATTTTTTCACTAATAAACTGTTTTTATTCTGTTTTAGGGTTGTTGATTTATTTACATTTTGATACAAGTATTATTTCTAGCCATAGAATATCTTATGCAGGATTGTTGGCAAAAGAATTTGAATTAGATTCTACAATACAACTTTTGTTCCAATTTTTCACATTTGCTTATCTAATAGTTAGCCTTTAGGTGACTGCTTCCAATTCTGAGCACAATTTTCTGTTTTGCGTATTAAGATCAAATGTAGAGCAGTAAGTTGTATGGATTAGATCATCATCTAGATACTGAACCTTGACTTAGATAAAAGCTTGTCCAATTTTTTATGATTATGTTAAACACTGACCATGATGCTTTCAATGAGTAAACACTGGTGTTATTTCAGAGGTGGGGTCAATTACGTGTGGAAGTAAAGCAAAAATCTGGTAAGAAAATTCGTTTTGGTTTTGCATTGATACTATTTTGAAGGAATAGACTAAATCTTTATCTTGCTCCCATTGTTTGGTCATGAAATAGCCTTTTGCATTTATGCTTATGCTCTGAGACATTTTATGTTCAGACCTGGTTTTGTGTAATCAGTGTTACTGCATTTTTACAGTGCTGGGACACCAATAGCAGTGAAGTGCCTTTGCCCGTGGCACAGTAACGCATAAGCGATGTCAAATTTATTTCACGATTGTCAATCAACGCTTTATCAAATTGAACCATGTTACTGGTGTAATTTGGTTGGTTATGTTTAAAGTTTGGAAATTCTGTTAGCAGCATTGTCTTTTTAAATTAAAAGTTGCACAGTGTAGTATTAGCATACTGTGATATTTCATTTTCAAGTCTCGACCCACTTAATCATTTGTTCAGTTTTTGTAATTACATTGCAAATTTCTTCTATGATTTTAAATTGCGTGCGAGTTAATTACATGTTATATTTTGGTCCAGGCTACCTGTGTATTTATATTGTAATTACATGACAGTGCTATCAGCTACGAAATGAAAATTTTGATTGCCTTTTGGCTGCTAGGATTGGCTCTGACCGAGTAATTATATGCTAGCATTAACAATAAGTTTTGAACAATTTTGTACAGAGTTAGGGCTTTTATATTTTGGTAGTCTCTTCAAATGAAGTTTTTTAGACACTGGGGAAACGAAGTCCCTTATTTAGGCTGGCAGTCTATTGCAGATGTTAAATCCCTGTGAAATTTTCCCGTTGGGCATAAATGTAAATTCCAGACGTAATTATAATTGTGGTTTATCAATCTCTTATCATGAGCTTAGAAACTCGCTTTTAAAATATTCAATGATTTTGACATGACACTACTGTTATTAACTAGGCTAAGATCTTTTCTCTACCAGCCACTAACGAAGTAACAGAGGTTTCCGTTACTGCACCATTTACGTGATTAAAACATTTTTATTTTAATGCTGTTAATAAATGCCATTGCAATAGGTGTACCCACTGCTTCATTGCAGTGAAATAGATAATGCGTAAGCAATGGCAGATCATTTTGTTGTTATGTTTATAATTTCTTTTGAACTTCGTCCCTGTCTTACAAAATATATTGAGCAGTTTCACTGCTTGCAATTATGTTTATGACTTTGCAGCACGATGTTTCATTCGTCTTTATAAACACGACGTGCTAAATATCCATCAAGAAGTTAACAGATCAAAAGAGCCGAAGTTGAAGTTTGAATTCAATTTTTCAAATGAGGATTTTTGTGGCTTAGAAAGAGGAGAACACTACGACAAAAATGGCCAGAGAAGGTATGTAAAAGTGCAGGGAGACAATAATTATGTATTTTCGTTCTTTACTCACAAGGAAGCTTTTAGAGTTAACACATAACTTGTTGCATTTAGATCTTTGAATACTGCCGACACAGTGCGTTTGGTACTTATGGGTTATCTGTCACCACTTTTTTTTAATTTAATAAACCTAACCCTGTACACTCCCTTCCAGTGTACACTGCCCCATACATTTACATACCGGGCCTGCCCCTTCAGTGTACACTGCCTTCCTAGGTCCCAAAAACTCATTTTAGGCTTAAACATTATATATACAGTTAAATAATAGTAATTTAATACCTGGTGAAAAAAAGTGGTGACAGATAACCCACAAGTACCGTGCGTTTTTATCGCAACACTAACTATACTTAAAAAAACGGTTGTAAAAAATATTTTTCCAAGGACCAGATGATACTTCATCTTGGCATTGAACTTTATATCTCTCATTTGCAAACCAGAGTAATGAAATATTTTGCCGACGAAGTTTACACATACGAGGTGCTGATTTTCATAAAGCAACCTGAGCATATCTAATTAGGTTTTCTATTTTATTGACACCGTTTTGAGCATGCTGGGCTGTTAGCTAGTGACAGATTTCAAGAGTAGGCTGCCTTTTAACGGAAGATTTGTTATGTAGTACTGTAATGCTGTACTTATTGTTCAGATACCTTTGCATTATTTCAAGAGACAAACATTTAATAATCGAAGATGCAGTGGTAACGGCTGCAGGAATTAATCACAATGTTTTGGGTACTTGGTCCCAATTGATAGCTCAGGCTATGAAATATGGTGAGTTTTGTTCATCGTTTAAGTCGTTGTTCTTTGAGGAACACTCCATTTTTAAAAATCTTACCGCCTTTGATCCTGCTTTTGCAAATGAAATAAAATGATAAGAATGATAAGAACTTATTCACATCATCAGGTAGAAGAGGAACGGAGTTTGGGAGACTGTTAAACAACCTTACAGTGTTTGAATGGTTAACCACTTGTCCTACGTGTGTTAATGCGGTCGGAGCAAGCCATATTTTGAGCTCGATCTTGGTCTGTTTTACATACAACTTGACGTCTTTGGGTACAACTAGCGGTTTTTTTTTGCTATAAGTCTAACACTGGGTTCATCCACATCCGGTTAACTGGGAAAACTGGAACATTTTAATCGCTGCTACTTGCAGTATGAGAGGGAAAATTTTCTCTCATCAGCTTAAATGTTGGGCTGCTGAGGAAAGGTTCATGCAAGCAACTTTACTTCAGACCTAACTTTTTTCTTTAATTGTTGGTTGGGGTTTCAGAAAACTTTCTTTTTGAATTCTTTTTGAAAGCTAGGCGCTAACTTATTTTTCTGTTACAAAGTTAAGCGGTAGCTCGCATTTCAGGCGCTCTGCAATGATTTCATGAAATGAATTCCTTTTCGCTTGTTTCTTGAAGCATAGTTAAAATGCATGCATACCAAAAAAATTCTGCTCTGCTGGCAGCGTAGTGGCTAATACTGTAGTTATTCTGAAGCTCCTGTGACTCTGTATAAATCACTACATAATGACTCCGCCGTTCCTAGTAGCCGCTGTATAGAGAGAAGTGACGTTGAGATGGCTATAGCCTGCTTTTTATTTATTTTACACGTTTGTTATTGGACGCTAAAATCCGTGGAATACTGACGAAAGGTTGCCAAAGTTTATAAAATACTGAAATGCATGGCACTGCTTAAACAAAAGATGTTTAAAATCCACCTAAAAAACTGTTGGTCAAAAAAGATTTTTGCGACTCCTCGAATAACTTTGGAAACATGGTTTTGATCGTCCTATACTTCTACCTTAGAGCTGCATTACTAACTTCATTGGTGAGTCTTGTGTTTTCTATTTCAGTTAGCAGATGGAAGGTTGTTGAAATTAATCCTAAACTTGCCTCCAAAATATGCTACCTACATGTTAGCATGGAAAATGTATCGGAGTGTCACAGTTTAGAAGACAAAACAAAAGAAAATCGAAGCAGTAAGTTTGCCATGCTGATTCAATGCCGTGCAAAATGCTTGTTAACCGTGCGATTGTGCAGCTGTAAAGCATGATTAATCGAAATGAAGCAACGCCCGATTTAGTGACCTATTTTAAGCTTTGCGTAGTGATTCCGGTGCTAAATGCTGCACAGTTTATCACGTCTTTTGAAGAACCAAGCTTTCTTCGAAACTTTCCTACACTTGCCTATTGGTAGCTGGGTGACAAAGATTCAAAATGGTCGGAATTCACCATAGAAAAAGTTTAGCGTTGTGACGTGATGAATTGCGTTAGTCATTTCAACTAGGAATTTTTTGTCTGTTTTCATGGCCTCTCACTCGATATTTTTACCAGTCACTGACAATAAACAATGTTTCTGTTTATTTCATCTATTTTTTTTTCTTCTATGTGAAAATGTACAACCAAACGCTAATTTGCAAATGCTAGTTTTGACTGGTTTGGGCGCACGAAGCAGCTTACTAAAAGAAATTTTGTAACTGTTAATCATGCTCAGCTACTAGCTGCTATGCCCATCATCCCTTTACATTGTGAATGCATCGCGTTTTTGTTCTTTGGAAAATGCCACATGTCATGGTCACATACAGCCTTTTTTTCATCTTCTATTTGCTGTTTTGCGAGCACGGCGTTGTTCAAAATAGGTACAGTTTTCCCTTGCACACTTTTAAGCGTACTGTACACTGCCATATTCTTTTTATATATTTTCATTCCTTCTCTCGCTCTTTCGTTGTGTTAAGAAAAGCAAGACATACAACATCGCTTTGAAGAGAGTTGTACGGTTAAATGTTTTTATTTTTCACTCATTAGTGGCTGCATCGCGTCAATAAGAAAGATCTAGGGTAAACAAAGTACAGGTACTGCATCTCAAACTCATCAGTGGCTGTAGCTATGTCAACTGGAAAGATGTATGGTGAACAAGATCTTATATGTAATGTAATTCAAAGATTGCCTTGGCAACTCAAACTCAAAGAACTCAAACTGCCTTGCTGCCTTTAGGAGCTACCTTGAAAACTCAAACTCAAAGAAAAACTGAAAAAAATTGTCTTGAGATACAGTACATACAAGACCTTGTTTATCCTAGATTTTTCCAGTATACCCGATGCAATCTTTAATGAGTGCTTTATAAAAAGTCTTTTGGCCGTGCAGCATTTTTCGAAGCTACATTGAGGATTTGCACAAGCAAGAAAGCAAGAAATACTATGCCTTACTCTTGTGGAATGAGCCGGTGAAAGAAAACAGATCATTACAGATCACTCAAAGAACTCTCACGTGTATACTTGCATTTATGAGAATCATTTATCAGCTAATCAAAGCACCAGGCAATAATAACGGACCTGAGGCGTACTTTAATTGAAAGAAAAAACATTTTGGCGGTATACAACGAAGCGTAGATCACTTCTGGAAGATGACATGCCCTACATCTCCTTACCCCTTTTCTCATATTTCACAAAAATTTTGCTGTCAATAAAAATGGAAATTAGTTAGAAATGCGAAAACTTCATTACACGGACAAGCAAGAGATTTGCATCGATGTGAAAATATAGTACAATTGGAGTTCTAATAGTACAAATGTTTTAATTGCAACGTAGAGACGTAATCTTGAATTCCACCTTATATTACACATTACTGTAAGTGCAGTGTAGTTGACCCATTGTTTTTCGATACAATCGCACTCATGGTGGTCCAAAAGTAGGTGGACAGTAGTCAAAATTGGCTTATACCTAAACTAGGTGAATATTAGTAAAAAAAGATTGTTTGTTGGTTATAGTTTGAGCATTTACGTCAATAAATAGTATTAAAATTTATTCAATTTGGTCTTTTATTTTATCTTTTGTAAGTAAACGTGTGATTTTTAAGTAAAAATTTTTTACTGTCCACCTACTTTTGGACCACCCTGTATAATCCACGTGCGACTGACCTAAAGGCAATGTGGAATAGCGTAATTTGGTTATTGTTATTAATTTTGAATTACCTTGTGGTCACTATAAAGCTAAAATACTTTGCTGAATGATCTTAGCACTATTCTATTACCTGTGCACCACGTTTGTTTTTTCTTCAAGCAAAACCACAACGAGCCATTTTTAGAATGTTTAACTTTTTTCACTAATGTAACAGGAGTTTGATGTTCTAGAAGGCAAACATCTCTTCGTTGTGCGCCTCTGACAACATTGTATTGCCAGTTAAGCATACTACTTTCCAGCGTGTGCGCTGCGGGTTAAGACATAGGTGAAGTTGGAAAACGTTAAAATGCATCCAAAACGAGCTGCTTGTACGTATTAATGAAACCAAAGTCTGTTGATTGGTTAATAAAATGTGTTTCGAAGGCAACTTTGGTTTATTTTGTTTTGTGTCCCATTTTATGCCAACTCTTGCCGGTTGATCATTGATTCTAACCATTAGCCTGAAGTAAAAAAGAATTTTCAACGTGATTATTTTGATTGGTAACTGCTCCCTCTGGGTTTGAGTCCCTATGTTTGCATCGGTCGTGATAAAGTGGTGTGTGTGAAATGGTATAACGTTGTAGTCTCGTGCAGATTTAGTTTTGCGTTCGTGGAAGACCCGACATCTCGGAGACGTTAAAGAACGTCCTTGTGAAAATGAATCAGAAAATTGTACGGAAATCAACTTTACTGTGACTGATAATTCAGGTACTCTGCAGAACTAATCTACCGGTATATTGCAATTTCGTAATGAGATTCATCGAGAGCCCGAAACTTCATAACTAACGATAAGCACAGTTTTGACTTCATGCTCAAGATTATTCGGTTTATGCTTCCAATTTATTGAGTTTTTCTTTAAGCCTCATCTATTTATGCAGGAAGTGTCGACCGTGTCAATTTGGTTGTGGAAGGTACAACTAATCTAAAGCAAATCGTACAAAAGCTAAAACGAGAAAATGGTGAAGTAAAAAAGACTTCGACCGTATGCCCCGGCTTTGACGGTGAGTTATTTGCATAACCTGAATTTTTAATGAAGACTTTCCACCTGCCTTTATTTTAATCTCGGCATCAGTTTTTTGTCCTCGCAGTAGTTTTTGTATTGCATTTTTTATTCACCACACCCGCCGAACAACGACTGTAGCTTAAGCATGGGGCGAGTTGTCCACGGCTGAAAAGCTTTCTAATTACGTTTTACGTGGTCATCACAGCAGTTAACTTTTTCATTGAAATACTGACTGTATCACACAAATGATAATCACATTTTGATCTTGTACAAACAGTAAGAGTACAAATGTTGTTTTAGCAATTATGATGCTGCTAGTTAAGCGTCTTGACTCCCATTGCAAGCTGAAAGACATTCTCACTTCAAGCCCAAATAGACCAAGACTTAATTTAGACTAGCTGGGATTATGTTGCAATATTGTGTTTGGCTTTTCAGCTCGGGTGTTTGCTGTCACTGAATAATAATAATCTGACATTAAAAATTCGTGGCTAATATTGTACAGGTTTACATGGTTCTCCAGCCCCCTAAGATAGATTTGGAACGGTTTTAGTACTTGTGATAAAAAGCCCTGTAATGCAATACTGCTAGTTTGAAAGCATTGTGAACACCTTCACGTGACGTCATTCGGTTGAAAAAGACCAGATTTGACGTACCTGAGATAATTTCTGCCTTTAGCGCCGTATACAAATCCCTGTATGTTATGCTGGATGAAGCTCTGCATCTGAGATGCTGTTCTTGCTAGTAAACGTCGTTCTGAACACTAGTTGCTCTATGTGTGACTGGAGCGTTAAGGATAAGTTTAATGGGATAAATTAGATTTTTAGTTAAACCTGATGCGGTCTTTATTTTATGTGAATAGCTTTTCGTGATCACTTCCAACTAGCATTTGCTCATCGCCTGCTTTACGTGGGCACGTTGGTTTATTAGCTGAATTTATTATATCAAAATTGAAGTTTTCTCTTTAGCTCATATCTTTATTCAACTCGAGTAGGTTGTAGAGCACTGCAAATAAACTAATCATGATGACAACCCCACAACTTATAAAACGTAAAGAAGTTTTTCCTTTGTATTATCGACACAATACACCCTACAATATCACCGTTACAAATATTCGCAAGTTATGAAAAGGTTTTAGCACAACTAGGATTTTATACCGTTTTTTGTGCCTGCTATATTTTAGAATCTAGTGGCTATCAAACTTAGTTCCGTAAAAAAGCTTTCTATGATCAGCAAACGAGACATTTTTTAAATGGCCTTTGCATAATAATTTTGTCAGCACATACTTTGCAGCTTGATTAAAGAAAGCCTGGTCTTTTTCTTGGTTGCCCTGGGTTTGTTTCAGTTATTCATGACGAATGTGGATGACGTCGTTATTAATGACGTATTTTATGAATATGCTAAAAGCTCTTAATTTTATTGCGGACGGCGAATCATCCAGGAAATTACAAGAGGACGACAGCTTCATAAAAATAGTAGAAAATTTTAAGAACCACTGTGGCAGGCTGTCAGTACGAGTTCATTCGCACAACCGAATTTTTGTAAAACTGCATCGCGTATCCCAGTTTGAGAATCACTACAGCAGATTAAAAAGATGTCTGAGTGTATGCTTGCTTTATGATGAGAAAATGCCATTTTTTCAACTTCTTTCATTCAGATCTCAACTATCATCCTAATCTGATACCGAAGCAGAAGCCGTCAAAGGGATTAAGAGGATACTTAGCAAAGACAGTGAACAATTCAAAACCGACCGGACAAGGTAAGCATTGACGCTGACTGTATTTGCGGTAACTATGCGTTTAGATTGTATCGATTGTTTATTCTCGCTGGCGCAAATGAGAGTGCACATTAGACAGATCGACTCCCTGAAGATAGAACTACTAGCAAAAGGCTGTGGTTGCTTCCTGCTCAAAATGTAAAGTTTATTTTTAGAAAAGTTGCTGCAATCTTAGAAAATCTTTAAAGTGGCTGGGAACGTCACTTTATGTTTGTGATGTGCTAATCACAAAAGACATTTTGCACTCTGATAAATTGACCCTTCACGAAGAGCGCTAGCTTTTTTAAGCTAACAAGCCCTGCTATTGGTGGGAGGGTCTATGTAAGTACAGTGTGGATCAAAAGCAAGCCGCTTGAGCATGCCCTATGCAGCTAAGCCGCCTTTCGCTGTTTACACTGATAATAATTCGTTCCATTACTAGTTCAGCGTGTATCAGATTTAGACTTGTAGAAGAATTGAGACAAATACGAAATCGTCACAAATACTCACTTAACCTCATGCATGCGCACGAATTAGTGATATTCAAAATGCTGGCCACTCACCAATTATCGTTGTTGTAAGGAAACCGCAGAATGTTAATGTGGCTTTAAAAAAAGTTGTTTAACTAAAAGCTGTGAAGGGATGTTTCTGGAATGTTGTTTAAGTTTTTTGGCAAAACACCTTTTTTTTCAAAAGCCTTGTACCGCCAACAAACTTTGATTTATGTGGATATTAAAAAGTTGCTAGTGGTATGAAGAAGAAAGGCAATACTGCTAAAAAAGGTAGTTAACGGTGTTAGACTCGCTTAACCTTGTCAAATCTGTTCTTGACCAGATTGCCTCGATTTTAACGGATCACAATATCACTAACAAATCTTTTTCATTGCTTTGTTCGTAAATAAAAAGTTAGCTACTCATAGCTTTATGAAGGAAATGCTTAACAGTATTCTGACGTTTGCCCAATTCAAATTAATGACGTTATTCGTGTTGGTTGATGACGCCATAACTCTGTTATAGACGTTCTTGTTAGTGACTTTGCTTTTTATGACATGAAGGCCTTGTGATGTACGCGAAATAATTCATAAGAAATAATAGGGTTGTAGCCAGTAGCTGCTTGGATTATAGGATTATAGCCAGACTGCGTGGTAGAAATTGTTTTATTTATTTTGGTGGTGATAGATTTCAAATATCATTTCAGTTGCCTTTACCTGGAGTTAACTGAAATGAAAGAAAGTCAATTTTACGCCATTTTTCCCGCGTTTTGCAGGCTCAGAGGTGCAGATTCAATATCTGTCTGCCACTATGCACTCGCTTTCGAACCAGAATTTGTACTGGAGCAACGTAACACTTTAAATTCTGCATACCCTTCCTGACGAATACCAGTGATGTTGTTATAGAGTTTTGAACTTTAGACGTATCGCTCCGAAGCTCGCAATGAAATTATATTTACTTCAGTTCGCGTTTAGACCAAGTGAAATAAGGTGTTATTCTTTTGGTCTAGTTTTTGAAAGAAAGTTTTTGAAGTAGTTTTACGTAGAATAATTGATATTGTTGGCCGAGGAAATCGATTGCTGTAGATGAACTGAGTATGAATCATACGAAGTAGTTTTCTGGAGATCAACTCTTTGACCAGTTGAGTATTCCTTTGGGTACTGACCTACTTGTCATCAAGGTGCTTGTCAGCAGCCAACTGTAGATGCACTTTGCATAACATTTTTTGCTGCATTTTGGATCCCAAGTACTAAAATTTGCACTTCGGTAAAACTAAAAGAATTTTGAAAGTGGCTAATGTTTGAATTTGAACTAATTGTTCGAACCGAGCCATTCAAGGTGTAATTTGTACCCAAACGCGGTTTGTGTTTAAAAATGTGTCAATTGCTGTCTTCCAGATACCGTTGACATGCAACAGTCGAAGAAAGCAAATCGTCATAGTCACGGCAACCATTACGTCACGATCAAATCGGAAGATTCAAATACGAGTCCTCCTCCTTACTATAACGTAAATCATCCTCCGAAGAATCCCCTGGATCGCTCTCCCTCTTCGAATCCGTTAGACGAAGCATCCACGTTTAGGAAGGGAGCTCCTGGTTTTCATGAGCCTAATTCGAAAATCCAGGTGCCACCCAGTTTAATTGACCAAGGCGCGGTAAGTGAAAATGCCTTTTGAGCTTGATTTTTACTTTGCACCCCCAAGCCAAAGATCTCTGGCGTACGCATTTGGGAACAGACCTCGTTTTGTTTAACCTTTTGACTGTTTAACCCATACCGAAAGATGTTTGAATGCCCGTTATTTGATTAGATGTCGTTTGGTTTCTATCCTTATAATGTCCCGTTGGCATTATCCTAGGTTCACAGCAGCATTGTGTTATGCTATTTATACTCATTTTATTCCTTGTGACGAAGACAAGACATGGAACAAAATGTGAATAAATAGCGTAACACAATGCTGCCGTGAACCTTTGTTCTTTGTGACGAAGACAAGACATCTGCACCAATCAACAGCCCCCTCAACGTGGTGGTGCGGTCCCCGACCCCATTTGGGTTGGGTCAAAATGGCTGTTGGACTTCCCAAGGATCCCAGTTACCCCGGGCTCTCCCCTTCATTCTTTCGCTATGCTGCCCTCTAAACGACTGAAGAAGGGCAGCACAAGCTTCCTTAAAATTGGTCGCCTGTTTTCTCTTTCTCTTTTCTCCTCCCCTTCTCTTACCCGTCTTCGTCTCCTTCTTCTTCTTCTTCTTCTCTTGATGAGCGGTAACGTTTATCCCAATTTTGGTCCCGTCTTTCCTCGCTCTGTCTGCGCTGGAAATGTGACCTGGCGGGACAAGTCAGTGCAATGCTGCACCTGCTCCAAATGGGTCCATCTAAGGTGCTCACAACTCTCCCTCTCCAAATTCAGAGCACTTGACAGCTCTCACTCTCGGAGCTGCCCCCCTGCTGTGTCCCCACTCATAACACTGTGACTCTCTCCTCGTACTCCTCTAACACATATACCTCCACTGTACAATCTAATCCTTCGTCCGCTAATGCTGCACTCCCGCCTCACCCTCGTCTTCAAACTTCTTATCCCCATCAGCCCATTCTGTATCTTCTCCCTCTGTCCCCTCACCGTCCCTTGCTCCTGGCTGTCCTTCTATGCCTCCTGGCTCTCTCAAGGTTCTCCAATGGAATGCTGGAAATCTTTGAGCCAGGAACACTGAACTACTTCACTTTCTTTCATCCCATCCTGTTGACCTTATATGTATCCAGGAATCCAATCTTAACTCATCTTCCTCCCAGATTCCTGGATTCTCTGCTCTGCGTTCTGATTGCACCCACTCTCGGTCTGGCATTCTCTCTTCTGATGCCATGCACGCTAGTGGCGGTGTCATCATTTTTGTCAGGCAGGGTCTGTCTTTTTCTGAACTTTCTACCTCCTCCCTTTCTTTGCTCGATCCCTACTCTGATTATGCAGGGGTAAACATCTTTCTTAACAACTCTTCTTCGCTCTCATTTCTTAATGTGTAGCCCCCCCCTATTTGCTCTTTCCCGACAGATGGCAGAACCGACTCCTTTTCTCTTTCCATTCTTCCCTCTAGAAATCTCTTCATTCTGGGGGACTTCAATTGCCATCACCTCCTCTGGGACTCAAGAGGTACTTCTGATTTCTGCGGGGAGGAAGTATTCGACTGGGTCATCTCCTCTGACCTCCTCCCCTCAATGACCTTGACACACCCACCCTTCTACATCACTCATCTGGCAGTCGCTCTTCTCCTGGCATCTCCTTTGCTCCCTCCTCTCTTGCCTTTTCTTGCTTCTGGGAGGTGCTTCAGGACCTGGGTTTTGACCACCTACCGGTTCTTCTATCTGTCCCTTTCTTTTTGGTCTTTCGCCCTCAAAGAACATCCTCCTTCCTTCAACTTTCAGAAAGCTCACTGGGATGATTTTGTCTCCTACTTTGACTCCCACCGTCCTTGTGCAGAGGAATACTCGTCTCTTTCTCTTTCCTCTGCTGCTGCTTTTTTTACCTCTTTGACACTGAATGCGGCCAAATCTTCCAATCCTTTCGACCTCATCAAACGCCTTCCTAAAGCCTGGTGGTCTGCTGAGGTGGAAGGTGGGGTTAGTGAAAGACGCAAGGCTTTTGTTGCCGCTCACAGAAGTGATGAAGACCTCCAGGCTTACATCTCCGCTTCTTGTCACGCCTCGTCAGTCATCGCCAAGGCCAAAAATGAGGCATGGCAGACGACTTGCTCTTCTCTTTCACCCAAATCAAACCCTAAATCTGTACTCTCTCTTTTCCGCTCTATCGATGGCTCTCCTTCCTCACCTCCTACTTTCCCCAACTGTTCATCTTCCAGGGAATCGGCTTTGGTCTATGCCGCTTACCTGAGATCTCACTTTTCGGTTTCTCAGCCAAAGGCCCTGCATAGCAGAGACAGAGGCTACCTCTCTTAAGTTCCGCCGTGCCATGTGCCCTGAGTGGTTTCACTCGTCCTTCTGCTCTCCTTTCTCCCCCACTGAACTTCTTGCGACTGCCTCCAACCTTTCCCCCCACTACTGCCCTGGCCCAGACAGAGTTGCCTATTCCATGCTAAAGCACCTTCCTCGCTCTGGCATGAATTTTCTTCTTCACATCTTCAATCTCTCCTGGTCTTTGCATTCCTTTCCTTCCATCTGGAAGACATCTTCTATTATTCCCATTCACAAGATGGGAAAGCCTCTCGACTTTCCTACTTCTTTTCGGCCTATCTTTCTCACCTCCTGTGTCTCAAAGCTGTTGGAATGCATCATTCTAGCCCGTCTACTCTTCTTTCTGGAATCTAATTCCATTTTCTCTCCCCACCAGGACGGTCTACACTTGATCAAATTCTTTTCGTTTCTCAGTCCATTTCGGATGGGTTTAACGAACCCAGGCCGTGCTCTCGGACGATCCTGTCTACCATCGATTTCTCTAAAGCTTTTGATTCTGTCTGGCATTCTGCCCTTTTCCACAAACTGATTTTGGCTGACCTCCCTCCTTGCTTTGCTCATTGGACTCAATCTTTCCTTTCTGATAGGCACGCTTGCGTGGTTTTTTAAAATCACAAAAATCGTTCCTTTGCAGTCCGTCGAGGTGTTCCGCAAGGATCCGTTCTTGGCCCTGTACTTTTCTCTTTGTTCATCAATGATCTCTCAGCTTCTCTACCTTCTTCCGTCAGCTGCTGTCTTTACACTGATGATCTGGCCATTTGGTCCTCCCCCTCGGTCCTCACTGCAGTGGAGGTCACACAAGGAGCTCTGTTTCGATTGGAGCGCTGGTCTGAGTACTAGTGTCATCCTCTCAATCCGAGCAATGGTGAGGCCTTCTTCTTTGTGGATCCCCACCAAGCTTACCTCCAGCCCAACCTCCTCTTAGTCTACTCCCGCCTCCATTTCAATCCAACTTCAACCTTTCTTGGGGTCACCTTTGACCGCACTCCTTCCTTTTCTAAACATGTATCTTCGCTGAAGGCCTGGTTTTTCCCAGGTTTCAAGGCCTTACGTTGTATCTCTGCGTCATCATGGGGCCTCTCTAAGGAGTCCCTCACTCTTCTGTATAAATCTTTTCTTTGGCTCCTTCTCACATACGCTTCACCCGGATGGTTTCCTTTTCTAAGTGTTACCAATATCACCAAATTGGAACGCCTCCACCGAGCAACTAGTCGCGCCATCACCAGCTGCCTCTTGTTCTCCCCTATCCCTCTTCTTCTCTTTTAGGCTTCTTTACCTCCCCTACGAGTCACCCTGACTCATTTCACTCTTTTGTCTTATGAACGGGCTCTTCGTCTCCCAACCTCTTTTCCCATTTCAGGTTTGGCCTGACTAGGAGTGAAACCAATACTCTGCAGATCGTCCTGGAGAGCTTTTGCGTCCACTCACCCGCTCATGCTTCCTTCTACTTCTATTAGGAAGGCTCTTCTTGCTTGCCCTCCCTTTCCTCCTTGGAATCTGCCTTTGTTCACTGTAGAGTCCACCCTTTCCACTCCATGCTCTTGCTCTGATCCTCTTCTTTTTCGCCAAGGTGCAGCTCCGGCGTACTTGCCAACTGCTCTCTCTGTGCCACTGAGGCCACTCTTTCCTTTTCAGCAGGCTCCGCATGTTCAAGTTTTTCCGCTGAAGCCTGCGCCATTCTGCATGCTCTTTGCTGGTCTCGGCAACACCAACAAGTTTGCCATTTCTCTTCTCTTCTCCTCCTATATGACTCTCGTTCTGTCCTCGCCACCCTGTCCTCGCCTCCATCTTTCCTCTTATCTCAAACTCTATGGCAGATCTGGCAGGAACTGTCTTCTCTCACCTCCTGTTCTATTAGACTACAATGGGTCCCCAGACACTCGTTTCTCCCAGGAACGACGCAGCTGATGAGCTGGCCAGACGGGGAGCTCTACTTGCACCCTCCACAACCCCTTGTAGTCTCTCTCTTCTTATCTCTCGTATCTACTCTTTTCTCGGACTGGAGGCTTACTGTCTCATTAAAATTCTTTGACATACAGGTTGCCTTGATTTCCACCGAGGAACTTATGCTTCCTCGTCATGCTCGCTGTGTCATCTCTCGTCCACGCTGCAATGGATACAGCCTTCTTTTAGATTATTATCTCTCTAGGATTGGCAGAGTCGAGAATCCTTCCTGCAGCGCCTGCGGACACTCGTCCCAAGACACTTCTATCTCATTCTGCACTGTCCAGCTACGGACTCTTTGCGCCACTCACTCTTTGGCGATTCTCAGTCTCTTTACGACCTCTGGTCCAGACCTTGGGGAGTTGTTCGGCTTGCGGGGCTCTATGGTCTTTCGTCATGCCTCCATCCCTCGGAAGGGGTCGAGTAATCAACAACAACAACAAGACAAGACATGTAACGGCTCTCGAACTTCACATCACAAACCTTACCAAGATCAAGCCAGGAGAAAGCTTCAGTCTATTACGAATGTAGTCATGAATATAGATTTTAGACTGGTAGCCCTATCACCAACAATGCAGCCCACAATTAGTGCACCAAAAGTTCTAGCCTACCAACCCGGCATGGCGCGATGCAGTTGCTTTGTTTAAAGAGTAATTTTGAATATTAGCATAAAATTAGCTCTAAATAATAACCCTGGTCAAACAGTGCTTGGTTGTTGCGTTTAAGTGGCATTTAACGCCTCGCTTCAGCTGTACTGTTTGATATTTGAACGAGATTTAAACGGCATTTGTGTACCGCTAACTGGGTTATTTCTGCGAAAACTGTCAACGAAGCACGTAGTCATTGGTCGGGTTTATTAAGCCTATGATTAACACAAAAACAAATCAAAATTAACGTTGTTTACCACCGCGTCAATTGTTCATACATGTTTGTTCTTTTTTGTTTGTATGATTTTTACTGTATTTTGCCCGTTTTCTGTGTTTGTAGACACACAGATCAAATAACTGGCTTGTAATTGTGATCTTTTGTCAAATTGTTTATTGAGACCAATAATGCAAAATCGCTGACAATTATTAAGTGTCGACAAAGCGATTTTGTAACGTGCTTGCTTTACCCGCTCTGTGCTTTATTTAGTTCTGTGGCTTTGTAAAGGTAACTGACTATCGAACTGTTCAACAAATTTCTCGCGTGTAACGAATACGTGATAACGCTTCCTTAATGTTTATTGGTTTCAAATTTAGCTGAAGGTTTGTGATGTTGAGATGGGTAATCCTATTGTCTGTTGTGACATGTGCTAATAGGATAAAAAAAACATCTGCTTCCGCTGTAGCTTTTTGTGTCGTGTGCAGAAATCAATTAGATCCAAGTGTATGGCTTCGTTTGGCTCGCAATACAGCATCAACTCCGAACATTCGTTGGCAACGTCTATTTTAAGACAAGCATTATTGTGGAACTTTAAGCTGTACTTCGGGCTTACGTTGAGTTTCTTCATAACCACACTTAAGTCGGCTTTGCTCTTAATCATTTTGTTTAGCATAAGCAAAGTTGGCCGCCTGTACTAAAAAACATAATGACCCAAATGGTCTTTACTTGTTACTGAAGCGAGTCTGAGCATATCGTGTGTTATTGGTAACTGCAAAAGTTCGCCTGCAACCAGATATCACGCAGAAGCTTATTGTTATCCAACATGAATGTTCCCAAGCTTTAAACCAGAATCTCACTTCGCGTTTGAAAAATTTATTTATGCAAATCGTTTCGACCTAAATCACGTAAATGATTTCCTATTGATGAGTGCGTAACCCGATTAGTACGAAAATGGATTTTTGACACTAAGCAGTTGACTCATTTTAACTGTAATAATAAGGTTTGCTTATGCGTATATGACATGTATTTATAGTGCTGTGTCCTCTGTATCATCGAGTGCATAGCAATTGCTGACGTTGTTATGTTTACCCCTCTTCTTCCTCGCAATGAAAGCACGGCATGAAACGGCTGTGTTCCGGTTCTCACCTCAGGCCTAAGTAAAACCAAGCGAGGAAAAAGCAGCAATGCAGTTTAAACTAGTCAGAAATACAAATTGCAAACTGCTAGCCTTATCACTAAGAAGGTTGTTGGTTCATGCCTGAAAATCGCCTCTTCCGACATGCTGGGTGAGGACTGAGCGGCTTCGCTGTACTGACAACGCTGAAGCTCGAATACCATATGCAAAGCAAGTCGTTTTCAGACTCGCTTTGGAGTTGCCAGTGGCGCAGTCACTGTCACAGTGCATTTCTGCTGCCAACCACGAAAGAAATTACCTGTGAAGTACAGTATATATATACGCACACTTTAGTACTCAAGCAGGAATTAAAATCTCATATTCTTGATTGCTAAATCGGCGCCATTACGTGCTGAGCTATCGTTGCCGACGAACACCGAAACGCTCTTCAACTTAAAATGTGAAAAAATTAACTGGTTGTGCATTTTTCTAGGCCCAGCGTACACATGGGGACTTCCTCCAGCCAATTCCTCGCTCTTCACTGCCCTCTAATGGTTGGAATTCCCGGGTTACGCCACCTCAGTTGCCGTCGCCTGGAATAGACGATAATGACCTGAAGAAAGCCCCAAGCCTTGCCACTCAAATCAGCTTTGATTCCGACTACCATACCGACGATCAGCTCTTGCTCACCGAATCGAGCATTTCTCAAAGTCGCTATTCTAACTTGCCGCAAAACAGCGAGTTTTCGAGTGCCAGTTTGCCACGGAATAATTCCGGAAGCGTCCCTTCCGTTTACCAGAATCTTAAGCCGGAGCAGCCTCCAGCCGTGCCGGTACGGGACGAACAGCCTAGCTCTCAAGGCCACGCTTACGTTAATATGATGAACCGTGCGCCCACTTCTCCGTCTCCGAACCGAGTCTCGCAGCCACCGCCAATACCTCCGAAGTACAAGTAAATTGCCGTGACCTTTTTTAATGCCAACTGATTTCGGTTTTGGTATGTTAATGGGACTAATCATAATGCGAAGAACAACGGGTTAGCTGATGCTTTTGACTAGTGATGAGAAATGATCACTGACGGTCTGTACTTGCGTTTAACAGTTCAACGTGACCGTGATCGCTTTTGTTGTTTTAATATTACGTCTTTTGTATGAGGCAAGCTGTATTACAAAACAATCAAAAGTAGTTATTGGAGGCGCAGAGTTGAGCAATTTCTTTGAAAGTACCTGATGAACGCTTGTTACAACGCTTCCACGTTAGTAGTATTGATTCAATTATAAGATCCCGTTTAAATGTTTTGAATGCGCTGCTGCTTTTAGTTCAGGGGTCATCAGCTTTTTTGCGATGTAGTGCTACCTCAAGGATTTTGAGGAATGCAAAGGGCTTTTTAAATAACTAGGTAACACGGTTTACCTTAATTTTGTATTATTATTGGTAATAATCTCAGCACGTTAGTGAATGGAGGTGCTAATGATTTTTGCTCTAGTCTAGTGGTGTCAACTGGTGTGCCATGGCCCATCAGTGGGCGACAGCACATAAGTCTGGTTGGTCATTCGTTATTTTAATTTTAACTGATCGGGAGAATATTCATGAAATTGGAAAAATGTAACACAACTAGAGCACTTGCCTAAAAAGGTTGAAAAAACTGTATTAGACTGTTGAAGCAATTACTGAAACTAGTTTTGAATCATTTTTTTCTGCTCTTCAGTCGGCCGAATTCCGCTCCTGCACCTAATGCTTATGTCTTCAAGTTGGCGGAAGCGAACGGAAATGACGCGCCTCCGGTTCCGGAGCGACCTGGAAGCAGCGTGGACGACACTTCACGGTAGGTGACGTCATTTGTCCTCACTTCGGCCAGTTTTTAAAACTGACGGGTAGCCTGCTTTATTGGTTTCACATGCTGATGTCACAACGCATAGAATTTAGACCAGTGGTTTCCAATCTTTTTGCTTCGCGACTCCCCTTGAAGATTTTCTAACATACCTCGACCTCTTTATGCTTTTTGCTAACTTTCTAAAAAAATAACCACAAGAATGTATTTTATGTACTTATTTACCACTTGCCGGTGTCTCTCGCGAGGCACTACTTAGTAATGTGGGGGTTAAGAATATCAGTTCAACCACCTGCGGCGCTTCTCTCAATGGGTAATGTTTTTTGACATAGGCAATTGTCGTCACAAAATCTAAAAGTGCCGGTTTATGAAAGGAAATCGATTAAACAATACATTACGGGTGGTTGCAAAGCGCTGCTATGTTTTTCACATTTTTTTGATGCCGAGGCGACTCCGGCACTCGGACTGAGCCGGAGTTACGAAATGAGGGAAAGCTTGGTTGAATTTAAGTTCTGCAAAACAAGTTTAAAACTGTGTAACTTAATGTATGTAAGTCCAAAGAAGAAGCCAGACATCGTATAAACCACCGGTGTTTGTAATGGCAGTTGCTTTTTGTGCTCAACGTTTTGTCTAGCTTGGGCCGGAGGAAAATAGACAGGCAGGCTGTGCAGAAAAATAAAGAGAGAAACGATTTTGAACCATTTTTTCAAATCAAATCTAACTCGGGCGTGATTGCAGTTGTCCGAGCTCTGACAATGCGAGCGTTTACTGCGTTGTTTCAGACACTTTTTTTTCCTAATTTTTTTGTTAAACTTTTTTTTTGTGCCCGCGAGAAACGGCCAGAGCTGTAATGAGACAAAGACAGATAAAAGAGTAATTTACAAGCACGTGTACAATAAACAGTTGATAAAAGCAGGCGTTTTGTTATGACTGGATAAATAAAAGGCGTTTTGCAAAAGTTAAACTGCTGGATAAATTGTTGGTATTTTTTGTCTTGCTGGTTTTAGTGCTTTACTGTTTTTGCAATATTTTGCGACACTGTCAGTGACGAGCCCGAGTAGTCATAAAAAGCTGGAGTCGCCACTAGTTTGACGGAAACTTCCAGTAGTATCAAGTCTCCAACGTTTCAGACCAGATTCATATCATCGGAATAATGCTGCATCCTTTTCAGCGTGTTGGGAGTGCTTGGTTTCTTAATGGCAGTTTGTTTTTAATTCTTTGATTCCGATTCGGCACTGAAAACAACGTTGCGGAGAACACATCGAGGTTTCTTTACACCATTGCAGAGTTACAAGATAAATCCAACTTGATCTTATACTTTTCTGAAGATTTCTTTTTTTTCTCCAACGGAAAATTTGCAATACATATGTGTAGGAAAGTCATATTATTCAATTGAAGTAGGTTTTGTGTAGTAAGCTGAAAACAAAACCGAGGTAACCGCAATCTGCAACTTAAAAAGTTCCAGAGCGCTACTTTACCGGTTGACTGGTAAATTAAATTTCCATCTACAGTCTCTCAGCATGTATTATCAAGCCTTTTCACTTGCTGTCACTTAATCCATTGTAGAAACAAGGCATGTCTTTTGCAGTCTCGCGCTTGTCATGTGCAAATCACAAAGAAAAAGAGATTTATTGGCGCCATGCACAGTTGCCATGGCAAAACGAGAACTTGCGTCGTTCCCACAGAGATAGTGCGCTAGTCGCCGACAGAATTGTTTTCGCGGGAAAAGGACGTCTACACGTGCTTTTGCATTGTAACGTCATTGTTTATTCTGACAAATACTAATGCGTGACAGAGCATGCTAGAAGTTAAATCGAGTGCCGTCAACAAATTGTAAATGGAAAGTCGAGTATTTTTGTAAAACAAGTGTAATTTTTTTTAACATTGTCTGTAGTTTCTCCACGGCCCCAGAACAGTGCTCTGCGAACCCCAGGTTGGTAGCCCCTGCTTTAGACGTTTTGCCTAATATGCAAGACTATTAAACGTCCACTGTGACTTTGCAGCTACCCGTCTACTTTTGTTAATGTTGCCGAATAGCTTTCTGGTGTTTTCATGTAAAATTATCTTTTTCACAAACCTAAAAACTGAGAGTTTTTTCCTGCGCCGTTTGCGTAGTGGTAATTGTTTCCGTCTTTGGAACAAAAGACTCGAAGTTAGTGACTGCATGAAAGTGCAATTGGTAATCATGTGAAAGGGCGTTAGAAAGTAGAAGTGATTTGTTGCTCCAGTGAAGTGTGATTCTATGGCAGACAGTGTCAAACGCAGACAATACCAGCATATCTAAGTCCTGCTAAAGCGGGCCAGCCCGCTACTAACCTTTGAAATAATTTCCAAAGCAGGATTTAACCTAGTTTTGAGCCTCAATCTAATTTTTGAAATTTTCTTTTGAAGTCTTATAAAAGAAAACTTTGTAATTGCTGTGGTTGTAATATTTTCTGAATTCTTCTTTAACACGATTGCGCCTCATTAAACCAATTACTACTCGTTAAACCGTAGCGAGATCTAGCTGCTGTAACGTTTTATCTATTGTTGTGCTTTGTACAGTAGTTGTCTTTACTAAATATTATGTTGTAGCACAAATGCTAACAGTAAACAATGATAGCTGCGCAACATAACAACGCATGTCGATTATTCGCACAAAAAGCAGCAAGTGGCGTTTGAAAGCCAACTGCTTCACCGGGTTAGAATAGTGATGCTGTTTGTTGTTGTTTACCGCTTCTCTTCTGGGGTGAAGGCCCGGTACGAAACGGTCATCCAGATCGGTACCAATCGAAATAAGTTGAGAGAAAACCTTCATTTCGCTTCGAATTAATAGTGAATACGAATTTTGCATTTCCACTATTGTAATCCAGTGAAGTTGTTCACCCAGCATGTCGCAAGAAGCGACACCGGACCTGCATCAGCCACCCACCATAGCCCACTTCATATGTGTGGTTGGAAATTGCTGTCGCTCTAGCAATCAGCTGTAAGCACAGTTTTGGATATTTGATTGAGTTTGCAGTGTGAGGCCTGATTTGTTTTACGCCGTGCCTTCATTCTGTGTAAGAGAAGCAGTAATACTCCTCATCAATTTTGATAGTTATGTTTTGAACGGAAAGAATTTTTCTTTGTCACGATTTTAACTATACAACCAAGACATTCTTAAAGGTGATAAATAGCGGTGTCTTAATGGAAAACAAAGTGGTGTTAATCCAACTTCAAAATATTTGGTGATTTGAAATTGTGGCCCAAAAGTAATTTTTTTCGAGATTTTTATAAATCCGTTTTAAGAAATATGGTCAAAAATGTATCCTAATAAGTATTTGGCTCTTAAGTTGCTATTTGTCATAAGTATTGATTAGCTAATTCTATCCAAACACTTGTATTCCAGGTCCTTGGCCGAGTTGGTAGCATCATCAATTGAACGGGGTACACTGCCGCCACTTCGCAGTGAAGAACTCCAACCTCAGGCTTATGAAAACAGTCTTGAAGTGAGTGTTAAGCCATTGATGTTACAGGCATCACTCTCGCAATCTTTCAATGTATCCAAATTAAGCTCTTTAAAATGCATTGAATGCCAAGCCCCTTTTAGCGTGCTTATGTCTCAATGTGAGAGCAGTGAACATTTTTGTCTGCCTCTCATTGGAAAACCTCTGCAGGTTTTTTAAGAAACATGTATTTGGAGAACAAATCGTTTCTTTAAAACACTGTGATCAGCCAAGCAAGTGAAACCACCAGAAATGTTTTTTCTTGAAAACAGATCTAAATCTACCTAGGCATTGAACTTGCATGTGCAAGACCAGTACGTTTTTACGCCAATTTAAAATTATTTTAAGCAAATTTTAGAGAGCTTGAACTGTAGTATGTAGAATGCATGTTGATGCATTGAATACGGAAAGAGCAAAGACTTATGGCTTTTTGCCGACCTGAACTTGATCTCCAAAAGTAAAAACTCCTGATTGTTAATTGTAAAAATTCCTGAACTTAAATGCAAACTCGAAACGACATCGATCGCTCAGGCGAGTTCATTAATTGAGTAATTTTGAAAGGAGGAATGTTTATACGAGGGTCATTCAATAAATTAGGTGAATTTTTCGGTAAATGGACTTCTAATACAGATAAAAGCTTAATTATTTTTTTATTTTTTAACATAGTCTCCCAGCAATGTCACACATTTTTTCTATCTGTGTGCATATTTCCTTATTCCCTCAGCATAAAAATCTTTGGACTGATGTCTCAGCCAGTCGCTCACAACACTTTTGACTTCATCGTCACTTTCAAACTTCGTGCCTTTCGTGAACTCTTTCAAGAGACCAAACAGTTGAAAATCTGAAGCGGAAAGGTTTGGGCTGTAAAGGGGATGAGGGAGCACTTTCCAGCCCAGGTTGTTGATGGTCTGTACGGTTTGGGTCGCTGTGTCAGGCCTTGCGTTATCATGATGCAAGATGACTCCTGACTGATGACCCCTTTTGTTCTTTGTCTTTTTTGACATGTTCACAGTAGTTGGCACTGTTCACAAAGTTCCCTTTCTAAAGAAATCAAATGGTCATTGGGCCTTCATATCCCAAAAAACGGTAAGCATCACCTTTCTCATGGATCGCTGGGACTTGAACTTCTTTTCTGGAGAGCCTACGTGCTTCCACTCCTTGGACTGCCGTTTGGACTCGGGCTCCTAGTGCCAAACCCATGTCTCGTCACATGTGACCACCTTTTCATAACGGCACAGACACTGCTGGGACAACTCGACCTTCCTCTGTTTGTGCTCTGCAGTAAGCATCTTTGGCACCCACCGGCAGCTGACTTTCGAGTAGCCAAGGTCATCATGGACAATTTTGTGTGCTGTCCCAACGGATAAGCGCAAAGTCCTTGCAATGTCATCCACTGTCACCATTCCATTAGAATGAATGAGGCCATTGATTTAATCACGTCAGGAGACCTCACTTCTGTAGGCCTCCCAGGCCTGTCTTCATCCTCAACACTTCTCCGTTCTTCTTTAAACAATTTAGCCAACTGGTAAACATTTTTTCTGCTGAAACATGTGGCACCATACACAGTTGACATTCTCTTATGAATTTCAACTGCTTTGCACTCTTCAGCAACTAAAAACTTGGTAACTGACCGCTGTTCAATCCTGGAGCATGCTTCTTTATCGGCCATTTTTGTTAATCACCAAAAATCTAATTTTAACCGTATGAAAAAGAAGTAAAACAAAAAAATAAAAAAAAATTAAGCTTCTATCTGTATTAGAAGTTCTTATACCGAAAAATTCGCCTTATTTATTGAATGACCCTCGTTTGTACGTACGTACACTTTATTTCTTCCGAAACTACTGGACGTACAGCCATCAAACTTGGCACCATTGATCACCACCTCGGGATGAGCGTCATGAGGGTATTCGCGATGTCATCAAGATGGCTTAGTCAAAAATAATTTTTTAAAATTTACATTTCTTGACAGAGCAACATTGTTTTGTGCTCGAACGAAAGCTAGCACCCAACCTATCACTTCACAATAAATTTTATCTCTTTTGACGTTTAAGATGACGTCACAATCAACGCTTCGTTGCACATTTTGTTGGTTGTATTTTCTCAAAAACTACTCGTCGCAGAAATGCGATTAAACACATTTTCAGGAGATGTTAATGAGATAATTTCGGTAAAAACAACTCTACAACAATTTAAGCTCATTTGACAATGCAACGAGCAATTCTTTATTTAAACCTTTTAAAAGCATACTTCGCTTTTTCTCGCACTCTTGCAACTCCCTTTAGGATGTCATAATGCCGTGTGGTACAATTAACACAGTCTTTGGCTAACAGCAATCATGATATGACCAGTTTTTCAAAAATTGCGACCATTTTTCAAAATCAGTTTCAAACTGATTTGTGACCTCATTTCAGAACTGATTTTCAAACTTTTTTCAACAAATTGAGGGTTGTTTCAAGACAATTTTGATAGTGTATGATATGTTTCTGTAGTATTTGTTTTTTTACTAAAAAAACTGAACTTAAACACCGGTAATGAAGCTTTTACCCAAAAAGCGGTAAGCTGAGTAAAACAGATGTTTAATAAATAAACGTGATAATGAGGTACTAACAATCAGTATTGTTCGAAAGCTTATTTAATTTGCTTTCCATCAATATGTGACTCTAATTAGTTAAGGCTGAGGATTAGCTTATAGCAGCTGGTACGAAATTGGTTGCCATACATCACACTGCCTTTTTAGTTAAGCAATTATCCTACTTGACTTAACAAACTTGCAGTTGTTAGACAAAGTTAGTTATTGGTGCATTTTGACTACTTTTCCTCACAAGCGTGGTTTGTTGGCATTATCCGTGTGCGTGTTCAAAAACATTCATCAAAAAATGAGGTCTCTAAATGTTCATGAATTGTGGCCTTACGATTAAAGACACTCTAAATTTTGGTGCTTACATTTCACAAAACTGCAATTTCTACAAAAAACAACTACTTTGGTACATTTTGACTATTTATTCTCAATTGCGTGAATCTTTGGCAACATTAAATTATTCAAAAACATTCGTCAAAAAATGAAGTATCAAAAACTTTAAAATATAGCTCACTCCAAGCATAACACTTTGTGATATCATCCTAGAAAAAGAGGAGGAGAAGAAAGTTGGTCGGGTTTACTCCTTGCAAACAAAATATTAGTGTCGAGCTACATATCATCTGAATGCTGAAGTAATTTTCCTTGCAATTGAATGAGGCTGGCGCAGCCGGTTGTTTTGATATTCTTAACCTCGACATTATTAATGGAGGTTACTGCTATTGAAATAGGTTAAGTATGGGTGCTTCATTTCGGGTTAGTTTGCTGTATGCATGGCTGCGGTTATGGCAGTACCAATCAACATGCGCGCAGTCAGAGGCGTTAGCTCATTGAAAAAGGGGTAAGTAGCGGTCCTAATATATAATGCCTTAGTCCTGAAAAGACACATCAATTATCTTGGCGCCCTCCCACAACTTTGATATGCTTTCAAGCACTTGATGAATTTAACGGATAAAAGTGTATGTAGTTTAAGAACGCCTTTGATGATAATAGGGGCAAATAAGACGTTTCCAGGGACTCGATAAACTCTGGACACCTGTAGTGGCTATGCACACCCGCCCAAAATGTTGTTTCTAATCGACTGCGTTTCAATAAACGTTAATTTTTGCTAAAAAGTAGTTCTATAACATCTAACGCTGTATAAGCGATTATTAATTTAAGTGTTTTGTAAGCATGCATTTTTCCTGTCTTGAATCTTTGTTCAAAGAAGTGTTCCGTCATAATAATAAATGACATCACAATGCTTGCCACTATGTAGTGAGAACACTAGCTGGCGGCAAAATTATCCACTATTATTTTGGTAGCAAACATAAACAGTAGAGCCCATTTCTGGTTTTTGCAATTTGTGTAGCATTTAGAGTGAACGTTTTTGTTTGAAAAGAGCTCAATGGGCTCTCTTGGTATAAATTATCTGATTTTGTGGAAAGGCATGGCCCCATGATCGAATTAAAGCATACAGCGCAGCCAAAGAACTTAATGTCACAAATATAAATACTAAAGAGGGTCCACCAGAACTTCAAAATAGGCCTACCACTACACGCCTTATTTCTTTAATTATCAAAACAACTACTGTTTGGACGCTGCTATCATTTTTGACTATGCTTCACTCCCCCCTCTCGCCTACAGCTTCAAAAAATACAAATGATAAGTTTGTGACTTCGTTACTTTTTGAGTACTATCACTCTTGATTACCGTAATAGTCCCAAGATGATCACCATTACGTGTACAGGAGCTAAGGCCTGTCTGTATTTTCTAAAACTTTTGGTTGCTTTTCTCACAAATGTTTGTACCGTGAAACGGGTGCAGCTGCCTTAATTGATACGTTTCAACTCGGAACAGGTGATGGTATAACCTGCAGGGGTGCAATCGCACCATACTTTTAAGAGATCATTTTTTCCATTATCGTTGATAATACATTTATAGATCTACCGGGATCAAACATAAGTTCAAAGAAAAGCAAGGACTCTTATGACTCCTCTGAGCACTTCTCAGCAGGAAAAACGAGCATGCAGCGTAATGCGTAGCCTGTAGGGACTTGAGAAGGTTTGAAAGGAAATCAAAAGAAAACAACGTCACTGCGTGAATTCGCAGCACATAGAAGAAATTATTGGTATTTTGCTTTGCAATCGCTTTATAGAGTTACCGGGATCAAACCTACAAAATTTTGGAAAAGCAAGGACTGCTTTAACTCCCCTGGGGACGCCAAGTAGCGAGATAACATAAAAGATAATGCGCAGCCAGCAAGGACTTGAGAAAGTTTAAAGAAAAATGCAAAGGAAAGGACGTCACTGTGTGAAAACACTAGGGTGGGGTAAATGATGGGCTTTTGCAAAACTTTCGAACAAGCTTAGCGTTTTCTATGGCCATTTTGGATGCTGAGTTCGAATCCGTTGGAATTTTTGACCTATGACCTCATCTGACCCCTTAAAATGCTAATTTATTCAAAATAGCGGCTAAAATCGAGATTTTTGGAGTTTTTTCAGCATAACTTAGAAATATATCGTGTAATATGTCTGTATATATGTTTTTTGGGTCGTAGATTACGAAAATGACACTTTTGTGATGCTCACATACACTATTGACGATGTTTATGAAAATTTTCTCTAAAATATCTACTAAATTTATCAATATTTGACACATAGGGTATTTATATATCGTTAAAGCACTGAGATTATATTGACTAAGCCAAAAAATATCGATAAAATAACAAATGTTCAAGTGAAAATTTTCAGGAGCAATCCGTCAACATTTTTATCAACCTCATCTTCTAGTTTTATTGCGTTTCTGATGCTTGTACAAAGTTCTTCAGCAGTAAATTTTTCGACACGAAATTTTTCAGTATTAGAGTCCTTGACACGTCTCTGTTGACGAATATTTGGCGCTACGGTGAGCCGCAGGAACACAATTTCAGAGATGAGTTGTTTTTCAGACAACGATTCAACCAACTCTACAAGTTATTGTCAGTCAAAGGTCCTCCATGTTGTTTACAAATGTCTATAGTTTGCACTAACCTTAGATTTTTCTTTCTTTTTAATCTACAAGAAGTGCATTGGTACAGATCAACCTTTTCCTAGATATTGATTGGACCGATTCTGTCCCACCGCTAATTTTTACGCGATTACCAAACCAAGCAAACTCGCTCTCGCAGCCTAGATTAGTTATTGAAGCATAAGTCAGTTTATTCGGATCTGGTAGTTCGTTGTTTTGTGCTTCATCATGTTCCAGAATGTCGTAGAAAAATGGCATGGCTGACAGCTGGCGCCTTAAAGTTTCTGACGTTTCTTTAAGCATGGCAGAGTACAGACGATCTTACCGTTACCAGATTTTAGTTGTTCACATAGGTCATCAATTTCGGGTAGTTTCAGCTTAAAGAAATCTCGCACACCATACCAGTCTCTGACATTCTTGAGATTTTTCCCTCTCTCATCAATTCCTAGCAGGTCCATTAGGGGAAAAATTACTAGATCGGCAATTTTTCTATAAAGTTTGCAGCACAAACTAAATCAGTCACTTTGAATATAAACGGACACAGCCAGGATCAATTTATTCGAGTTAATATCTACCACAGAGTCAAAGAATTTGAGGACCTGATCTTTCATTTTTAGGAATTGATTTGCTATCTGAGCTATACGAATGAACCTGTTTGCTGTAAAGCCCTTGAAACCTTGTCTCTCAATATCTTCTTGCTCCATCCATTGAACAAATTCAGAGTACAACAAAAGACTCTGGGCTGCATGACTTGGACTCAACAACTTGCGTATAGCTATCTCACCTAGGGTGTGGATAGTAGAACCGGATAAAGTGAAAGCTTTTTCTCCGACTTTCACACTTATCAGATTATGAACGCCTATTCTCTGTTCGGCCTCCCTGAACACTTTATCACACGCGTTATCAACACCAAGTGTTATATGAGCACAGCATTTAAGATTTTCAGATTCTGGAATAGCCAGAATTTCTCTAAACGTTTCGTTATCTCCCGCTCTGTCACTCATCCAAAAATCAACTTCGTTTTTATTTCATCAAGTTTAGAGTCACCCAAAATTGCCAAGATTTTAAGTTTCTCTTCACATGTTGCAGCACTATCTTTTCCAGAATGCGATATGTTTTCCACAAAACCAGTAGTGAGAGATTTTTTATCTTCTAGTCCACGAACTGTTATATGATCAGCTTTTATGTCGTACATTTTATGGCCGGCGGCTTTTGTCGTATCGTCCAACCCAACTGTTATGACATTGTCGCCTTTATTCGTCAAGTAGGACCCAACATGTTTCATATTAAGAAGGTAAGCATCTTGCAGATACATTGAGATACATCGTTTACTGGGGAAGATATATATTAAATCACCAACGCTTTTTCGCTTTCGTGTCAGGGTAGTACTACCAGTAGCTTTGTTTTCATCTCCAGAATCATCATCACTTTGATTAGCCTCATTGTCCTCATCAACGTTTTCATCAGATGATATCTGCCAGTTCTGACCAAATATCATATTTGCTGAGCGAACTATAATACCAGAAATATGTGCATGACTAACTTTAAATTACGCCACACATTGCACTATACACCTAACCAAAGCTTCGTTCAGAGTCCTTCTTCCTGTTTTGATTTTAACATCAGGAAAGTATTTTAGTTCAGCTTTATCATCATGAGAGGATGAAGACGGAGTCACTGGATTGCTTCTTGTCTGTCTAGAACTAGTTGGTGTGGTCGGTATTACCTTGGTAGGTATAAAAGGTTCATGATGTACATCATGGTCGTCTTGGTCATGTTCAATAGTATCTTCAACATCAGGCTCATATAGAAGACTTTCAGCATCTCTCAGCTCATCCATCTTCATTCTCTTTCTTTCAGCTGACAGATTCCTAGTTTCTTCTCTTTTCTTTTTTCCAGTCCAGGCTTTCGGGACAGTAGGTATGCATATTGCTACGTAATCACCATAGCAGTTGTCAAAATAAAAATTCTCACTTCATCTGTCATTTTCACTCCAGTCTCTGCTTCCAGGCTCCTCAGAAAATCTATATTCTTAGTTCTAATATCATACGCATGAGCACACATAGCATCATTGAAGTTTTTAGCCTTCTCAGTCCACTTGTCATCCTTTTTGTGACTTGTGCGCTCGTATCTTACTAGCGCTATTAACGTTTCATAATCGTCCCTAATCTTTTTCGCCACCGCACGCTCAGTCAATGGGTAGACGTTCTTTGATATCCAATCATTACGTATTTCAAATGCGACAGTCTTACTAGCATCATTCTTACTGATTTGTTTTCTCCTTTAGAAACAGGTTGGCATAAATGTATCGTACGTCCAAGTAAGTACTGTCCAGATGGTAGTTTCGATTTAATTTCGTGTCTATCGCTTTGTATTCTTTCAGTTGAAATTTTACAGTAGTGACGCTGCTTCGAGTATCTTTTTTTGGATTCAGCCATATTTAAATTTATCTATCTGAAAGCACACAAATCATTAGATACATTAATACCTAACACAACGCCCAATTTTCAGCTCTAATCCTGTAAAACAAATAGGTCTAAGAGCAAGTTAGCCCACTTTACATGCCTAGTAGTAATGTATCTGAAATAAGTAGGATCAGTGCAAGACAATATAAGCATCAAATATCACAAGTATGGCTACATAACAAGCAAAAATCAGTAAGAATACGACATAGAAAGTCACACGTGCACGGGAGCCCCACGAAAGTGTCATTTTCGTAATCTACGACCCAAAAAACATATATACAGACATATTACACGATATATTTCTAAGTTATGCTGAAAAAACTCCAAAAATCTCGATTTTAGCCGCTATTTTGAATAAATTAGCATTTTAAGGGGTCAGATGAGGTCATAGGTCAAAAATTCCAACGGATTCGAACTCAGCATCCAAAATGGCCATAGAAAACACAGGGCTCTAAAAAATTATCTCATTTACCCCACCCTAAAAACACACCACACGAAAGACATTTCTGCTGTTTTGCTTAATAGAAATGTGTTCCCTATTTCCAAACTCAGAGAATCCCAAGCTCTTCTTGGGTTAATGCAAGCAATGAGCAGAGCACATAAATCAAAAGCATAGCCAGGACCTTGAGATTCTATTAAGAAAAATGCTCACCAAGTTTTGTTAATCTTATGTGCAGAAAAAACAAACTTTTCCTTACTGTTTACACTAGTGTTCGATGAGGGAAGCAGGCTTGGCCGGCTGAACCGAGATTCTCAATCCCGACGTTATTGATGAGAGCCCTGCGGGCGAAGCTGACATATGCTATCAAGCAAGAATCATTTTCGTTGCTGATATGCTGCCTATTAAGTTATCTACTTTTATGCTATAAAGCAATGCAATAAAATCCCAAGTTTGAGAAAAAATCAAAATATAGCCTTAAATTTAACCATTTGTAAAACAATTTAGAGAGAGGATATTTTGTTTGAAACTAGCCTGACCTCATAAGCTCCTATTACAATATGGTGAATAGCTTGGGGAAAGCCATTATCGTATGTCGCCATGGCGGAAACAAAGCAGTTAGCGCAACCAAAGAACTTAATACCACAGATATAAATACGAAAGAGACCGCACCAAATCGCAGAATAGGCTACTACTAACTGGCTTATTTTTGTAATTATGGAAACAACCACCATTTGGCCGCCACCATCACTTTTGACTGAGTTTCAATCACTCCCCACTCACATTGGAAAAGTATTGATGGTAGTTTGTGGCAAGATTGTGAGCATTACCAGTCTTGATTAAGAGATTAAGATCATCACCATTACGTGTACATTAATTATGGAAGTGCATAAAAAAGGACAATTTTTTTATTACTGTTCACACAAGTGCTCGATGGGTGAAGCCGGCTGAAACAATATTTTTGACCCCGACATTACTAATTGGGAGCCCTGCCGAGCGACGCCGGCTAATAACAAATATTTTGCAGTGATGTAGGTCGTAAGACCGGTTGTTTGAAGGTCTTTGGTCTTTACCAGGGCCGCAAACTCGGTCTATTTTGCCGAACTCGAAAAAAATCTGTCGAGTACGCAGCCCTGCTTCACAATAACTTTACTGTCTTTGTATTCACCCCTACGATTCCCCATACAGTCGTTGTGATCGGTGCAAGCCATTTTGAACCCGGAGCGTGAGCTTTCATACGACGGTTCCGTGTCGCAGATGCGTGCAGCATAACGCTGTCACTGCAAGTTCGATACTTAGTCCTGTAGATCACACCACCGAAAAAGTTGATTGTTCGCTCGTTTCAGTAATGTTAAAAGCGCTAACTTTTGTCATTTCAGTTTGAGATTTCTATCAATGACGTTTTGCAAGGTGCACATCTCAACAGTGTTGGTGGACGATGGTTAGATTTGCCTATGTCCGTGATTGTTAAGATTGCCCTCGGCCTGGAAAAAGAAGGCATTACGGTTGGTGACTGGAAGGCGCTGGCAGAAAGATTAGGTAAGTAGTTGAACTAATTTCAATACTTAGCATTTGGGTTACCTGTCCATTGGTGTAGTGGTAGGAAGATTCGCTTCGTATTCGATAGACCGGGATTTTTTCTTTTAATGTGATATTTACAGACTGCGTGTCTGCCTCAGTTTTTAAGAGTAGATAATATAAAAGTGCAAAATGGTCTCAGTGATAAGTAATATTTTGGCGCGGAGAAGCCATTGTAGTTAAAAGCACAAATTGACTATACAATAATACACTCATCGATTTATTTGGTTGAAAGTGGCCCAATAGTTTGGAAAGTAGCTGTGAGAGTCTCACTTGTCTAGCGTACTTCTACTGCTTAGTGCTTAATTTGTCTCGTATGAAATTCAATGTTTTCAAATCGACACTTGTGCGTTAGTTGCTACCCACTCACTCATTTAACTGATTGTAAGTTCTTTGCTAAAAGCGATTCAAAATACTGATCAGTTGCAGTATCACATCGAATAGGAAAGAGCCATATAATTCTGCCAAAACTTTTCAAACTTCATCAATGCAATGCACTTCTTTTATTTCAGGACTGACTTTCCACAATATCCAGCAGCTCAGCAGTTTAATGCGTCTCCATTCGATGTTGCGCCCGTTTGAGGTCGTTATGCTTCATTGGAGCCGCACTCAGTATCCTTTGCCATTTACCCGAGAAAATCTCCGAGAGCTTCTCATTGAGATCGGTCGTGATGACTTGGCCCACATGATTCCTTTCTGATAGAAACAATGATGCGTACAAGTTTCATTATTTTAACTTAACGACAGCTGATCATCTAAGTTAAGCGGCGCAGTTGCAGTAAGTTTTTTTAACTTTCTCTGAGGCGTATTTAAAAGATGCATACAACTGCAGTGGTCTGCAACTAGATATTACTGTTGTTATTCTGTCTTTGATTTGATAAAGCACGCATTCCCGTCTTAAAATCTTTTACCAGATCGACTGTTAATATGTATTTGTCAATGCTTTTACGAACATAACTTCTGGTTATCTTATGTAGATATAGCTCGGTCATGGAAGTCTGTTAAAAGTTATCAAAAAATAAAGTTATAGGAAAAAAACTTTGAAACGGCATATCGTTTTGAAAAACACTGGTCAAACTGGTTGACTATGTTGCTTTGCTGTAGTTATGTGTTATGCTGCGTAAAACTGGCTATTGTAAAAGGTGATTGAGGCAGAGCCGAACGTCTGTAACATGCCTCAGCTAATCCCAGTCACCGTGCTATTTCATGTTAGAAACTGCCCCGAAGCTATGGCGTAAAAACAGGTTTTTCCGTATGTCGTGATTTTGTAATATACGCATTTTTGGGAAAGTCAAATGACGTCTGCCAGATGTATGCACAGTTGCACTGACAGATTTAGGCATAGAGAGATTTTGAGTAGAGCCAGACAAAAACCTAATATTAACAAACCATGACTTGGTCTAAAATACCATAGTTGGTTAAACGATCCTACAAGAATCTATTATATTTTTCGTTAATTTATCACCTTAAGAACGAACCGCTTTGGCTTCTCGAATGTAAGAAAAAGTTCCAGTTGTCCGAAATTTTTGTCAATTGCACTGCTCTGTTATAGCCCTAATATGTATACTTCCGATTTTCGTTGGCTTGCAAATCATTATTTGCTCGTGATCTGTTTCTTCGCTGTCGTATTTTGTGCGTTAATGTGTGCAACTGCTCATGTTGACTTTCAGAGATTTTTAACCCGACCTATAAGTCCTTGATACTGTGAGCTTTTGTTGGAACTGATGTAAACTCCTGCTCTTTTTATAGAGCGGATAGTTCTAGGCGTGTTAAGTTGTATGATGGGCCATTTATTTTGCGCAATTTGTGAAAAGATACTCATGTGCAACACTATCGCGTTTAATAATTCGGCGGATTGATCGGCAAAAACTTTGGCAACGAAAAGACTTGAGTAAATAAGCATTGTACCGTTAATTATAACTTTAACCAGGAACTCGTGGGCTCCTCTGGCAAAGCAATCTAGACGCTTCGAAGTTAATCGCGTTAGTTTATTATTGTGTTGTCTATGCATTCAACTATTCCTCTCAAATTACAATTTCATAAGATTAAAATAACTTTACCTTTTTTTGTTGAGAATAGTACAATACGTGTGTACGTTTTTAGCTGCAGTTTTATGATCAAAATGAAGTCTGTCCGTCTTTTACCTATAAGTCTTATTGCAGTTGTGTCCCATTTAAGTTTTTTGATATTACTCCAATGCATTTTTTCCTGTGCATTATTGTCAGTCTCTTGTAGTGGCAAATGTGCATTGTGAATAGTTTCATTATTTTATCATGAAGTTGTTTCGATAATACATGAATAAAGTGCAGATTTTTGATTGTGGCAGGAGCAGGGTGTGCCAGCCGCGAAACGATGTGACTTCTCAGGAAGGCACCTGATTTTCACTGTGACTCACGTGCTCAAAGCTTGTTCGTAAAGTACCCCCTCCTATATAGACAAACCACACCATACCAGAGAACATTTGTTTATAAAACAAAATGCGTATCACTAAAAAACCACATAATTCCAACGCTTTATTGTTTACTTTCCAAGCAGCTCCAGCGCACGAGTTGCACATTATATTCAGGTTCAGGATTTTACGTCAGTTTTTATCGACACTTGCAAGGTGCGGCCTTCGTAAGGTGCTCCATTAAGATCCTCAATAGCGTACATAGCTTCACTTAAAGAACTATACGTGACAAATCCATATCCTTTTCCTGTTCCTTTATCGTGGTCCCACAAAACGTTGACCCGCTAAAAACGTTAAACGTTAAATGCCACACACGGCGTAACTTCCAGCTTGGCGGGGCGCTTACAAAAAGAGCCACTTTTTGGACCTTTTAGCACTATCTTCCCCTTACTGGAAGAAAAGATGCTTGGGGTCTTGTCAGGTTGGATTAGGTCACAAAACTAATATTTTTCATAATCGAATATTGTTTTAAGATGATTGATACCCACTGCCCAGGTTGTTGAAGTTCAAGATATGATTTCCAAGAACGTCTTAAATTACTGTCAACGCGTCAATAAAATTTAAAATATCTTTCTAATCTACCGCACAAATAGGTATCTATTACAAATTACATCACGTCACTTACCACTATGTTGCCATAGGGGCCAAACATTTGCCACAGTGTGTTCTCATCTGCATTAGGTCCAATGCCATAAACAAAGACAATTGTTTCTTTGGCCGGAGTTTGATAAGATGCATCTCCTGTGCCTTTTGAAGCACCGTAAGAGTTTGCCTGAGACATGTTCCTATCAAAAATACGGATTTTTACGATCGTATTGGCGAAGGGGTGGCAGCTGTAGATAGTTTCGAACATCTACTTGGTTAACTTCAAATTGGATTCTTTATATAGCTTTGAAAAAAGCTGTTTCAGCCACATGTTGTCGTGAAGCTCTCACATAAATGACGGTATTGCGTCAAAAAAGAGCTAGAGTGAGTAAGTTCATGAGTATGATTTATTAACTTGCTCACTCTAGCTCTTCCCTTTTTGACGCGATATCGCCACTGATGAGAGCGTCACGTAAAGGTATGGTTAAAACAGCTTTTTTTAGAGCTATATTAAAATTCTGTACCACCAACAAAATTCTTCTTTTCTTTATGCATTGCTTCACAAAAAAGTTTCATTTAAGGCAAGGCTGTACAGTCTTTTTAGCAGGCGGGCCAATTTCTGACTTGAATATTTTGAGGATCAGTCGAAACTTGCGTTCACCCAAAACGACGGAGAAGACTTTTTTTGGATATCAACACTTTCAAAGCAAAATAACAATAGTTTCAAACCGATCTTCAAGACAAAATTGGCCTGCACACGTAAAATTAATAAAAAAAAGTTGGTATAAATGTTGCTTTGAGATATTGATCTACCAATTTGGGTGAACACAAATTCTTCACCACCACATTTGCAATCTTTTCCGCTACAAAATTGGACGTCGCAGGCCGCTCGCTGCATACCCCTGATCAAAGGAGTTGATGCGAAATTCGGGAAGATGTATTTGACAAATACGATACATCTTTAATAAATTTTAAAAAAACTGAAAAGTAAACGTTGCGCCTACGTTTTGCCTAACGTCGGTATAAAAATTAAGTGTACTGTACTCACATGTTGAACGAGCTTAATGCTTTTTGTTGATCATTCATTCCAGAATAATATTGGTCGTTATACAAGCTTTGAGCCTTCTTCGATCGATTCATCATGCCGAATCTTGATTAGAACAAATGAGCATTACATTAGAGTACCGTTACACAAAATACTTAGATAACTGTTAAAAGTACAACGCACCATCTTTCCTTTCTGATAGGCGCGTTTGCGTGGTTTTTTAAAATCACAAAAAGTCGCTCAAAATCACAAAATTTGAGTCCGTTGAAGTGTTCCGCAAGGTTCCGTTCTTGGCCTTGTATTTTTCTTTCTTTTCATCAATGATCTTCCTGCTTCTCTGCCTTCTTCCGTCAGCTGCTCTCTTTATGCTCGCGATCTAGCCATTTGTCCTCCTCCCCCTCGGTCCCTGCTGCAGTGGAGGCCACACAAGGAGCTCTGATTATTCTGGAGCGCTGGTCTGAGTATTGGTGTCTTCCTTCAATCTGAGCAAATGTGAGGCCTCTTTCTTTTCAGTGGATCCTCGCCAAGCTAACCTCCAGCCTCACCTCTTCTTATTCAACTCCCCCCTTAGTTTCAATCCCACTCCAACTTTTCTTGGGGTCGCCTTCGCCCACACTCTTTCCTTTTCTAAACATGTTTCTTCGCTGAAGGCCAAGTTCTTCCCTCGTTTCAAGGCCTTACGCTGTATCTCTGCTTCCTCATGGGGCTCCTCTAAGGAGTCCCTCTTTCTTTTGTGCAAAGCTTTTCTCCGGCCCCTTCTCACTTACGCTTCACCCGGATGGTTTCCTTTTCCAGGCGTTGCCAATATCACCAAATTGGAACGCCTTCACGGGCTGCCTCTCGTCCTGCCCTATCCCATTTCTTGTCTCCAAGGCTTCTTTACCTTTCCCACGAGTCACCTTGACTCATTTCGCCCTGTCGTCGTATGAGCGGGCAGTTCGTCTGCCAACCTCCTTTCCCATTTCAGGATTGGCCAGACTAGGAGTGAAAGGTTAGGCCTGACTTGGACTGCAGATCTTCCTGGAGAGCTTCTGCGTCCACTCACCTGCTCATGCTTCCTTCTACTTCTCCTAAGAAAGTTTTCTTTGCTTGCCTTCCCTCTCCTTGGAACCTGCCTTCCTTCACTGTGGAGTCCACTTTTTCCTCCCGATGCTCTGATCTCCTCTCTCTTGTTAAGGTGCAGCTCTCGCTCACCTTGACTCTCTCTCTCCTCATCATCTAGTGACCTGGATAGACGGCTCTGTTCCTTTTCCTTTTGACAAGGAAGGCTCTAGCGTCCTTGCCAACTGCTCACTTTGTGGCACTTATGCCACTCTTTCTTTTTCGGCAGGCCCAGCAAGTTCAAGTTTTTTCGCTGAAGCCTGCGTCATTCTGCAAGCTCTCCGATGGTCTCGGCAGCACCAACAAATCTGCGTTTCTCTTCTCCTGCTCTCTGATTCACGCTCTGTCCTCGCCACCCTGTCCTCTTCTCCGCCTTTCCTTCTATCTCAAACTCTCTGGCAATTCTGTTTCTCTCTCCTGTTCTATCGGCTACAATGGGCCCCCAGACACTCGTTTCTCCCGGGGAACGATCCGGCTGATGAGCTGGTCAGACAAGGAGCGCTACTTGTGCCCTCTGCAATCCCTTGTAGTTTCTCTCCTCTTATCTCTAGTACTTACTCTTCTCTTTTCTCGGACTGGAGGCGTACTGTCTCATCTAAATTCTTCGACAAACAGGTTCCCTCGTCACGCTCGCTGTGTTCTTTCTCGTCTACGCTGCAACGGCCACAGCCTTCTGTTCAGCTTTATCTCTGCAGGATTGGCAGAATCGAGAATCCTTCATGCAGCGCCTGCGGACACCTCTCATCTCATTCTGCACTGTCCAGCTAAGGACTCTTTGCGCTGCTCGCTCTTCGGTGACTCTCTGTCTCTCTACGACCTCTGGTCCGGGCCTTGAAAAGTTGCTCGGCTTCTGGGGCTGCATGGTCTTCCGCCATGCCCTCATCTCTCGGAAGGGGTTGGGAAACAACAAGTCATAGAATCTCTCATAACAGAAGTTTCAAAGGCGAACAACTCTCCAGGATTTTGATGTAAAACAGGGTGTCCGCTATCTGCCAGCCTCCATCTCAAAGAAAAGGAGAGAGCAACAATTGATTTTAGTTTTAAAAGAATTTACCCTCTTCCAGCCATAGGAGAAAACCTGCCTCGAATAGAATGAGCGCGCATTGGTCCACCACCACCACCACCTTGTACCCTCGCAAGCGTGTTACTCAAGCCGTTATACACATTGCTAAGCATGTCCATTTGCTAAAACAAGTAAATGTCAATAAACAGCAAAGTAATGACGTTTAAAGCTATTTTTCTTAACGAGTTGTTGTCACATTACATGAATACACTTAACCACCTTTGCTGAAACAGGCTTTTTTGAAAATGTATTTCTGCACACGCGCAGCAAATTACGTCCGAGGTTAAGGTGCCATAAGTAGGTAACAACAGTGAAATGAATGTTAGTCTACCTGAATATTATGCCAAGTTGACGGGTGAAATTCATGTAGTGCGCGAAGACTGTTATTTTAAAAGAGAAGCAAATTAATTTTTGGTGCTATGGTCATTCCACCTGGTAAAAGTATAATGAAATTTTTTCATACCTTTTTCAGAAAAGTTGTTGGAGGTCCCTTCTGTTCTGTTTTAGCAAATTTCACCGATATAACATTGCCTTCTGTTCCTTCGTAGAGAGTGCCATTTAGAGCCTGTTTAAGATGTTAGTTAAATCTATACTATAAAGCGCAATTCTGTCTGTGTGTCTGTTTTAACTCTTCTGAAACTGCTGGAGGTGCAAGCATTAAATTTGCCACGATTGATCATTGTCTCGAGGTGAGTGTCGCAAGTGCATTCGTGACGTCATGGTCAAAAATAACTTTTTTACATCTGCATTTCTTGACAGAGAATAAACGCTTTTTGCTCAAACGAAAACCAGTTTCTGACATACCATATTACAAAAACTTTCATTTGTTTGGGATCTAAAATAACGTCACAATCAACGCTTCATTGCACAATCTGTTTTTTGTTCTTTCTCAAAAAGTACTGATCGCAGAAACGCGATTAAACCCTTTTTCAGGAGATATTAATAAGGTGCTTTCAATAAAAACAATTTTGCAACAAATAAAGCTTATTTGACTATGCTACGAACAATTCTTTATTTAAGCACTTTAAGTCTTGTCAGCATTTTTTTCTTGTCTTTTTCGCTTGCACGCTTAAAACTGGCTTTATGATGTCATGATATGTCTCGTGCGATTAACACAAATATTCGCTACCGCAGATCATAATGTGAAGATGTTTTCAAAAATTGCACCCTTTTTGCAAAATCAGTTTACTATGTGACCTCATTTCTCAACTGATTTTCAAACTTTATTCAACAAATTAAAGGTTATTTCAAGGCGATTCCGGTAGTGTGTAATATGTACAATTAATATTTGTTTTTATACTAAAAAACTGAACTTTAAGACTTTTCGGATAGGGGGGAACTTTTCTTCCAGGTTTTAAGGAACCAAACAAAAATCCAAAATAATGCTTTATTAAACATAATCAAATTAACATAACAATAATTAACATAAACAAATCCACCGAAGCTTTTCGTCCCCTCACGGGGACTTCATCAGGGCTAAATAAAAGAAAAGAGAACAAACTTTTACTCTTAAATTTAATATGGTATTAAGATACTAGTCATTGATAATTCAGTTAGTAACGTTTTAGCACTGTACCGCTCAATGGAACACCTGTAAGAGCGACTTGGCTCCTTGTGAATAACCAAGTTTTATGTTAAGGGATGGCTTAAGGCGTTTGATTAGAAACGCTTCCATTAGTTCGGTTTCAGTGCTGAAACGGCACTTTTTCAGTAATGTAAAGTTTTGCTCTGCTGGTATTGTTTCTCTGCAGGCTTTGCACTGATCGCGATGGGATTTGATAGCGGAGTTAGATGAGCTTAAGTTATTGGAAAGATGGTTTTCAATTCTGACGAATAGTTGTCTAGTCGTCATACCGATGTATGACGTGTTCTTATCCCAAGAACAAGTATATTTATAGACGACATTCGAACAGAAAAGAGCAGGTAAAGGAAATTTAAGGTTAAAATAAGAGATTATTTTAAAAGTTTGATAAGCTACTTTTATATCAGTGCTCAGTCTGTCACGAAACAATGCAGCAAGGCGTTTACTAAATTTGATAGACGGGGTACCAATATATGGGAGGGTTAAATAAGGACTTAAGTTGGGGGTATCATTGGAAAAATCCGTAGGGGATTGTTGGTTCTGGTTTTTGCATTTAATCTTAAATTTTTCAATTACATTTAGGATGAAAGGTGTTGGGTACCCGTTCTGTTTAAATAAAGAGATGATACGGGTAATTTCGGTTTTTAATAACGAATCATTTGAAGAGTATAAATAAGCACGATGTAGTAAGCAATTAATGAGGCCTCGTTTCCAAGATAAAGGTGCTATGCTGTCGAAATGTAATAGTACACCGGTGAAAGTTGGTTTACGGTATACACAGATATTGAATTCTCTGTCGTAAATCGTTAATTGGACATCTAGAAATGGTAGTGAGGGGCCTGAAGCCTCCTCACATGTGAACTGAAGGTTAGGGTGCTGGTTATTAAGCACTTCTAAGAACATTTGAACTTCAGTTGCGGAATTGAAGATGGCAAACACATCGTCCACGTAACGTACATAAAATGATGGAAAAAACGAAAGATGTTTATCAAAAATTTTCTTTTCGATCATTCCAAGAAACCAATTGGCTAGCGTAGGACCTAAAGGGTTTCCCATAGCTACACCATCGATTTGTGAAAATAATTTACCATTATGAATAAACATACCTTCTGTGCTAAGTTTTAAAAGTTTTTTAAAGATGTTTTGTGTAATTGGTTTCTTGGCTTGAAGAAAAGGTAATTTCGAGGCGACTTCATACGAGAATAGTTTATTGGCAATATCATCAATTACAAGATCGACTGGAACGTTAGTAAAGAGGCTAGTAACATCGAAACTCACTAATTTTGCATCATTGTTAGGTTTGAGTTCTTTAATCTTGTCAATAAAACTCGAAGTTGAATAATAGTAGCTTATCAAACTTTTAAAATAATCTCTTATTTTAACCTTAAATTTCCTTTACCCGCTCTTTTCTGTTCGAATGTCGTCTATAAATATACTTGTTCTTGGGATAAGAACACGTCATACATCGGTATGACGACTAGACAACTATTCGTCAGAATTGAAAACCATCTTTCCAATAACTTAAGCTCATCTAACTCCGCTATCAAATCCCATCGCGATCAGTGCAAAGCCTGCAGAGAAACAATACCAGCAGAGCAAAACTTTACATTACTGAAAAAGTGCCGTTTCAGCACTGAAACCGAACTAATGGAAGCGTTCTAATCAAACGCCTTAAGCCATCCCTTAACATAAAACTTGGTTATTCACAAGGAGCCAAGTCGCTCTTACAAGTGTTCCATTGAGCGGTACAGTGCTAAAACGTTACTAACTGAATTATCAATGACTAGTATCTTAATACCATATTAAATTTAAGAGTAAAAGTTTGTTCTCTTTTCTTTTATTTAGCCCTGATGAAGTCCCCGTGAGGGGACGAAAAGCTTCGGTGGATTTGTTTATGTTAATTATTGTTATGTTAATTTGATTATGTTTAAGAAAGCATTATTTTGGATTTTTGTTTGGTTCCTTAAAACCTGGAAGAAAAGTTCCCCCCTATCCGAAATTTATTACTCAATTTCAAACAAGAGGGGCGTCAATATCAAAATCTTTCGGAAATATGAACAATTATGCAAGAAACTATCAATCTTAAAATTAGACCTACTCTTCTTCAATAAATGCTTGGACCTTAATCTAATGCCGGACTTCATACGATTTAAACTCCCTCATCTTCAAGCTTACAAGAAACCCTCCCAAATTTACCGATCAGCAATTAATTCGCACATTTCCATGATCCAACAGGAACGTACCAAATTATATAAAGAGACGAATCATCACTCACAACTCATCAAACAACAAGTTTCCTTCTTTGAATTCAACCTACTCATGTACCGTATCAAATTGTCAATTAAAACCGTACTCTCGAACAAATTAAACAAGCTAAATTATAAATTGTTCAACTTGTGGAAGAAACATAAATTACGATCACCAGATTGTCTCCTAAACTATAGCGACAAGAGTCTTTCAGTTGAGGAAAAAAATGCATTATATCTTGGCTTAAAACACCATATCCTCCCGAAAGATATTGATATTCTGAAGTTAAAATCTACAATCGAAAACTACACCAGCAAAGTATTTAAAATGCATAAAGTTCTACCTGACGAAGAATTTAAAGACGAACTAAAATTTGCCACTTCAGCGTTTTTAAGAGCTTCCACAACCAGATGTCGATCAAGATACAACAAAGCCCTACACAACTGCCTTTCTAAACTTTCCAGGAATCAAACAATAAAAATCTGCCAATTTGATAAAGGTAATGGTGTAGCTATATTGAATTCAGAATGTTATTTTAAAAAGTTAGACTCAATAGTTAATGATCCTACTAAATTTAAAGAAATCAACTTTAGTCTTGACAATAATTCACTCGAAGAATGTAAGTCTGCCCCTTGGATTAAAAAAGCTAACAGTGTTAAATATTACCTTACAACATACATTAAACCAATTGTTGACCCCGTCACCTATTTAAACCTGCTACCGTCAGGCAGTGTACCAGGCCGCCTGTATGGTAAAGCAAAAATTCATAAAACCGGATGTCCCCTTAGACCAGTCACCTCTATGATTAATACCCCTGAACATAACCTAGCTAAATGGCTCGATTCCTTAATCAAACCTTATATCCCTGATCGTTATTCCCTATCTTCAACTTCGAGTTTTATTGACAAGATTAAAGAACTCAAACCTAACAATGATGCAAAATTAGTGAGTTTCGATGTTACTAGCCTCTTTACTAACGTTCCAGTCGATCTTGTAATTGATGATATTGCCAATAAACTATTCTCGTATGAAGTCGCCTCGAAATTACCTTTTCTTCAAGCCAAGAAACCAATTACACAAAACATCTTTAAAAAACTTTTAAAACTTAGCACAGAAGGTATGTTTATTCATAATGGTAAATTATTTTCACAAATCGATGGTGTAGCTATAGGAAACCCTTTAGGTCCTACGCTAGCCAATTGGTTTCTTGGAATGATCGAAAAGAAAATTTTTGATAAACATCTTTCGTTTTTTCCATCATTTTATGTACGTTACGTGGACGATGTGTTTGCCATCTTCAATTCCGCAACTGAAGTTCAAATGTTCTTAGAAGTGCTTAATAACCAGCACCCTAACCTTCAGTTCACATGTGAGGAGGCTTCAGGCCCCTCACTACCATTTCTAGATGTCCAATTAACGATTTACGACAGAGAATTCAATATCTGTGTATACCGTAAACCAACTTTCACCGGTGTACTATTACATTTCGACAGCATAGCACCTTTATCTTGGAAACGAGGCCTCATTAATTGCTTACTACATCGTGCTTATTTATACTCTTCAAATGATTCGTTATTAAAAACCGAAATTACCCGTATCATCTCTTTATTTAAACAGAACGGGTACCCAACACCTTTCATCCTAAATGTAATTGAAAAATTTAAGATTAAATGCAAAAACCAGAACCAACAATCCCCTACGGATTTTTCCAATGATACCCCCAACTTAAGTCCTTATTTAACCCTCCCATATATTGGTACCCCGTCTATCAAATTTAGTAAACGCCTTGCTGCATTGTTTCGTGACAGACTGAGCACTGATATAAAAGTAGCTTATCAAACTTTTAAAATAATCTCTTATTTTAACCTTAAATTTCCTTTACCCGCTCTTTTCTGTTCGAATGTCGTCTATAAATATACTTGTTCTTGGGATAAGAACACGTCATACATCGGTATGACGACTAGACAACTATTCGTCAGAATTGAAAACCATCTTTCCAATAACTTAAGCTCATCTAACTCCGCTATCAAATCCCATCGCGATCAGTGCAAAGCCTGCAGAGAAACAATACCAGCAGAGCAAAACTTTACATTACTGAAAAAGTGCCGTTTCAGCACTGAAACCGAACTAATGGAAGCGTTTCTAATCAAACGCCTTAAGCCATCCCTTAACATAAAACTTGGTTATTCACAAGGAGCCAAGTCGCTCTTACAGGTGTTCCATTGAGCGGTACAGTGCTAAAACGTTACTAACTGAATTATCAATGACTAGTATCTTAATACCATATTAAATTTAAGAGTAAAAGTTTGTTCTCTTTTCTTTTATTTAGCCCTGATGAAGTCCCCGTGAGGGGACGAAAAGCTTCGGTGGATTTGTTTATGTTAATTATTGTTATGTTAATTTGATTATGTTTAAGAAAGCATTATTTTGGATTTTTGTTTGGTTCCTTAAAACCTGAACTTTAAGACCTGTGGTGTAACTTTTTACCCCTCCCAAAAAGTGGTAAGCTGAGGAAAAATAGGTGGCTTTAATACAAAAACGTTGTAATAAGGTACTAACAATTACTGTCCTCTGAAAGCGTAGGAAATTTGCTTTCCACCAATATGAGACTGTAATTACGTAAGGCTAAGGATTATAGTTTATAATGGCTGATCAAAACTTGGTTACCATACATGATGTTTCATTTGTATTTAAGTTACCATACATGATGCTTCATTTGTATTTAAACGATTATCCTACTAGACCTAACAAATTTGCATTTGTTATCAAAGTTAGTTCTTTGGTAAATTTTGACTACTTTTCCTCACAAGCATGGTTCTTTTGCATCATCTGTCGACGTTTTCAAAAAGATCCATCAAAAACTGAAATCTCGAAATGCTCATGAAATGTAGTCTCTACCAGTAAAAAACAAACAAAATTTTGGGTGCCTGCACTTCATAAAATTGCAATTTCTAGACAAACTAAGTCTTTTGGTTCGTTTTGGCAATTCCTTTCTCAATAGTATGGATCTTTGGTGGCATTATCCATCAAATTATTCGAAAAGATTCAACGACAAGTGAAGTTTACAAATTTTAATATCTAACCTACTTTAAGCAAAACACTTGGTGACTACCCAAGAAAATGACAATAAGATAAATGTGGTCATTTCATATCTTTTGCAACACAATATAAGTGTCGAACTACATATGATCTAAATGTTAAAACAATTTCCTTTGCCACTGGGCGACGCTGGCTCAGCTAGCTGATTTGATATTCTTAACCTCGACATTATTAATGGGATGCTTGCCACTGTTAAGTGAAAACTCTGGTACTCTGGACTCACGGCTGTGTCCCGTCTTTTCTTGGCAAAAGCGGATCCGGCGTGCTTGCCAACTGCTTTCTCTTTGGCACTGAGGCCACTTTTTCCTTTCCAGCAGGCCCAGTATGTTCAAGTTTTTCTGCTGAAGCCTGCGCCATTCTGCATGCTCTTTGCTGGTCTTGGCAGCACCAACAAATCTGCAACTTCTCTTCTCCTTCTATCTGGCTCTCGTTCTGTCCTCTCCTCCATCTTTCCTTTTGCTTCAAGCTCTCTGGCTGAACTGGCAGGAACTGTCTTCTCTCTTCTCCTGTTCTATCATCCTACAATGGGTCCCCAGACACTCGTTTCTCCTGGGGAACGACACGGCTGATGAGCTGGCCAGACGGAAAGCGCTACTTGCACCCTCTGCAATTCCCCGTAATCTCTTTCCTCTTATCTCTAGTACTTACTCTTCTCTTTTTTCGGACTGGAGGCGTACTACTGTCTTATCTAAATTTTTCGACACACAGGTTTCCTCGATTTCCACCGAGGAACTTGTGCTCCCTCGTCATGCTCGCTGTGTTCTTTCTCGTCTACGCTGCAACGTACACAGCCTTCTGCTAAGCTTTTATGTCTCTAGAATTGGCAGAATCGAGAATCCTTCCTGCAGCGTCTGCGGACACTCGCCCCAAGACACTTCTATCTCATTCTGCACTGTCCAGCTACGAACTCTTTGCGCCGCTCGCTCTTTGGCGACTCTCTGTCTCTCTACAACCTCTGGTCCAAGCCCTGGGGAGTGGCCCAGCTTCTGGGGCTGCATGGTCTTCCGCCATGCCCCCATCTCTTGGAAGGGGTCGCGTAACAACAACAACAACAACATTAAGTGGAAACAGCAGCAGATAGCAGAATTATCAACTATCATTGTGATAGCGAATATAAATGGTAAAGCCCATTACTGATATTTGTAATTGCAAGGATAGGCCATTAGGCCTATCAGTACAAAACACTAATCTTCATTTAAAAGTAGAGAGGTTTGGATTAGAAGCAAAGTTAAATGTGACAAAATCCCACATTTAGGAAAAGATCAAAATTAAACAATAATACAGTAGTATCAATTTGTAACACTGGATTAAGAGGAAATGATTTTGTTTGAAAATAGCTTAATAGGCGCCTATTGCAATAGATTTATATATGACTTAGGGGAAAGACATGGCTCCTTTTCATGCTATTGCCGAATTAAGGCAAACAACGCAGGCAAAAATCTTAATGTCACAAATATTAATACAAAGGCGGAGCCACCAAATTGTGCAATAGGCCTACCACTTAATAGCTCGTTTCTTTAATTGTCAAAACAACCACCATTTGGGCGACACCATTAATTTTGACTATGTTTCATTCCCCCCTCACACTTTTAAAAGTTACGAAAGGTAGTTTGTAACATCACTCTTTCTTTTTGAATACTTATAGTCTTGATTACGGTAATAAACCAACATGATCACCATTACATGCACAGAAGCTATGGCATATTTTTACTAAGACATTTCGTTGTTGTTCTCACAAATGTTTGCACAGTGAAGTTGGCGCAGCTGCATTAATTGACGCGTTCTAAATCGGCACGGGCGACAGTATGCCCTGCCTGGGTAAAATCGCGCCATACTTAAAAGAAAACATGTTTTTTATCTTGCCTGATAATAGCTTTATAGAGCTACCGGGATCAAACCTGAGAATTTGGGAAAAACAAGGACTTATTTAACTTCTATGAGCATACCTAAGCAAGGCAAAGCCAATATGAATCACAATGCGTAGCCAGCAGGTTTGAGAAAGTTGTCAGTAGCCAGTAGCCACAAGCAAGTTGAGAAAGTTTGAGGGGAAATCAAAATTAACAACGTCGCTGTGTTAAATCGCACCATATGGAATATATTATTGGTATTTTACTTTATACTGTAATAGCTCTATAGTTACCGGGATCAAACCAAAAATTGGGGAAAACCAAGGACTTTTTTAGCTTTCCAGGTCAGATCAAGCAGGGAGAAAAGAACATGCTACATAATGCGTTGCCAGTGAGAACTTGAGAAAGTTTAAGGGGAAATCAAAAGAAAAACAGTGTTATTGCGTGAAATCGCACCACACGAAAGACATTTTTGCTATTTTGCTTGAAAATAGCTTACTAGCAGAAATGTGTTCCCTACTTCCAAACTACGGGAAACGCAAAGCTCCTTTGGGGTTGTGGCAGCAATGAACAGAGCACATAGACCTAAGGAATAGCCAGGATCTTGAAATGAGATATTTTATTAGGAAAAGGACCACAAAAAGTCGTGAAAATCTTATGTGCAGAAAACACATAAACATTTGGTAACTCTTCAAGCCGTCTTGGCCGGCTGAATCGACACTCTCAATTCCGAAGTTACCGAAGGGAGCCCTGCGGGTGACGCCGCCGTATAACTATAAAGCAAGGATTTTTTCTTATGTTGATATGCTGCCTGTTAAGGTATTTATGTCTATACTATACAGCATTATAATAAAATCCAACGTTTAAGAAAAAATCAACATTAAAACGATAACAATTTGTAAAACTGAATTTACAGAGAACATTTGTTTGAAAATAACTCGACCTGATGTGCGCTTACTAAAATATGCTGAATGATTTTGGGAAAGCCATAGCTGCTTTTGTCGCTATGCCGGAAACAAGGCAAACAGGGCAGCAAAAAGAACTTAATACCACAAATATAAATAGGAAAGGCGCAGCACCACCACATTGAAAAACAGGCTTACCACTACATAGTTTATTTCTTTAATTGTGAAAGCAACCACCATTTCGCCGCTACCATCAGTTTTGATTGTGTTTCAATCCCTTCTCCCTCACTAGTATTAACAATAATTTGTGGCAAGATTCTTTGTGAGCATTGGCAGTCATGATTAAGAGAATAATAAAGGATTAAGAGAATAAAGAAAATTTAAGAAAACATGATTAGATCACGATTTCGTGTGCATAAAATTCATTAACTTTTCGCAACTGCTCACACAAGAGCCCGATGAGTAAAGCTGGCGCAGCCGGTTAAACCAAAATACTAAATCCGGACATTACTGATGGAGGACCCATGCCGGGTGACGCTGGCTAGTATACTATAAAGCAAGGATTTTTTCTATTGCTGATATGCTCCCTGTTAAGTTATCTATATTTATATTTTAAAGCAATGTATAAAAATCCCAAGTATAAAGCAAAAATCAAAACAAATCCATAAGCCCAACAATTTGTAAAACTGATTTCAGAAAGAACTGTTCTTTGAAAATAACTTGGCCTGATGGGCTCCTATTACAATATGGCAAATTGAGTTTGGGAAGCCATAGCCGCTTTTGTCGCTATGTTGGAAACAAGGCAAATAGTGCAGCCAAAGAACTAAACAACGCAAATACAAATATGAGAGGCCGCACCAAATCCCAAAACTGGCTTATTATTAAATAGTTTATTTCTACAATTGTAAAAGCAACCATCATTTGGCCGCCACCATTATTTTTTACTGTGTTTTAATCCCTCTTCCTCATACTTTTTACATGTATTAATGATAGTTTGTGGCAAGATTCTTTGTTTGTGAGCACTAGCAGTCTTGATCAAGATTATCACCATTATGCGTACAAGAATTATAGATGTGTATAAAAAGGACAATTTTATGGTTTCTGTTCACACAGATGCACGTTGGGTGAAGCTGGCTTGGCAGGCTGAACCGATATTTTTCCACCCAGACCGTGCTGATGGGCGGCCATGCAGGCGACGCCGTCTAGTTAATCATTTAATTAATTATATAATCAATTATATAATAATCATATAATTAATTATCTGAACCAACACTAATATTTAACTTACCAAATATAAAAGGAAATTCAACAGTCAGCAAAGAAAATTTATCAATTCCTCGCAATGGAGTTGCAAGCAAACGCAGTAAAAAAATTCAAAACTGCAAGTACAACGTAAAAGTATGCTTCCCAGCTTACTTTCATTGCCGAAAGAGCTTCTTCTTTTTTTGTATACAAAACGAATCCAAAACCTTGACAGAAATTGGTGGTTTTGTTCTTCACAGTGCGACACTGTACAATGGTACCTGAAAAATAATCATACATTACAACACCTCCAACAAAAATACTTTTTAAAATTGTTGTTGTAGTTGCTAGCCGACCGCTTCAGAGGGAAGACCATAAAGCCCCAAAAGCCGGACAACTAATCAAAATCTGAACGAGAGGTGGTGCATAGAAAAGGAATCGCCAAAAACGAAGTGGTGCAAACAGCCCTTTAATTGGACAGAACAAAATATGAGAAGTATGATCGCAGGTGCAGCATAAAAAATTTTCAATTCTGTCATTTATAGAAAAATAAAAGTTTAACAAAAGCCCGTGTCTGTTGCAACAAAGACGAGAGGACACAGCGAGAGTCACGAGAGAGCAAAATTTCCTCAATGGATACTGAGAACACAGGTGCATCAAAAATTTTTGATGAAACAGTACGCCCTTAGCCCAAGAGAAGAGTTGACTGAATACGAGAGGCAAGAGCAGCAGGTACCAAAGGAGACGAGAACCACATGGCCAGCTCGTCAGCATATACAGAGCAGCTGACGGACGAAGGTAGAGACGCAGGGAAATCGTAGATGAAAAATACACAGAAGGGCCATGAATGGATTCTCGCGGAATACTTGGGCAGACACGAAAGAGGCGACTTCCTTGATTTTGAAAAGTAACGCAAGCGCGCCAGTCAGAAAAGATAAGAGCCGATCAATTAAAGCAACAAGGAAGGGCAAACAAAATAAGCTTGAGAAAAAAAACGGGATACCACAGTCAAAAGCCTTGGTAAAATCGATAGTAACATGGATTGCCGAGAGCCCGGCTTGAGTTTTCTAAACTATCAGAAATGGACTAAAAAAGATAAAGAATTTGATTAAGGGTGGACCGACCAGGGCGGACACAGTCTGGAGAAGAAACAATGAAGTTATACTACAAAAAGAAGATTATATAGCATAGAATGATGCGATCAAACAGCTATTAGACGCAGGAAATGAAAGAGATGGGCTGGAAGAATGCAAGAATGTTAAAGAGGTTTTCCCATCTTGTAGACGGGAATAATAAAGGAAAACTTCCAGATGGAAGGAAACGAATGAAAGAGCAAGAAAGATTGCAGAAGAGAAGAAGGTCCATGCCGTAACGTAGGAGGTGCATTAGGATGGGGTAAGCAACTCCACTTGGGCCGTTGGCAGTGGAGCTGTAATAATTCACCAGGGACAAAAGAAGAGTGCGAGTTTCAAGGGCAGTAGGCTCAGCGGAGCTCAAAGGAGTAGCCTCTGGCTCTGCTAAGCAGAGCCTTAACTGAGACTCAGAAAAAGAGACCTCGAGTAGTAGGCATAAACTGATGCCGATTTCCTGGGAGAAAAGCAGTAGTGTATGTTAGAAGAAAAAAGAAGCAGACCCAGGAACAGATCAAAGGAGAGAATACACCAATTTAGGCGAGAAAAGCATGTTTCATGACATGCTTCAGACTTGGCGATGACAGACGAAGTATGCTGAAAGGCTGATATGCAACGTCACTTCTGTAAACATAAGCAAAAGCCTCGTCTTCCTCTTACTTCTTCCACTTCAGAACATCACCAAGCTTGTGGTTGGCGTTTGCTGCAATCAAAAAAACTCAAAGATTTGGCCGCATCCAGTGTCAAAGAGCTCAACTGCAAAGGAAAGAGAAAGAGAGAAAAGAGTTCCTCTGCAGAGGGATAGAGAGAATCAATGTAAAAAGGAAAGTCATTTCAACTAGCTTTCTGTAAATTGAAAGGAGGACATTCATTGGTGCGGGAGAGTGAAGAGAGAGAGTGAAAAACATTAGGAGTGGTCAAACCCAAAGTCCAGTAGCACCTCCTAGGAGCGGTAGAGGGCAAGAGAGAGAGAGCGAAAGAGATATCAGGAAAGGAGTGATGAAGAAGCGTCCAGAAGTCAAAGTCATTGAGGGAAAGGAGATCAATAGAGACAATCCAATCGAATACCTCATCCCAAAAAGGTTTGAAGCACCTATAGTCTTATTGAGGGTGATGACAGTAAAAGAACCCCAGAATAAAAAGATTTCTGAAGAATGAAAAAACAGAGGAGCCGGTTTAAATATCGACAAAAGACGAGCGAATAGTAAGAGCTTTGGAAAAATGAAGAAAATTTTTCAGAGAAATGCTGACCCCCGCATAGTCGGAATATGGGTCAAACGAAAAAGAGACAAGGTTGGAAGATAGATTCTATCTGGGGAAAATGACTCTATTGCCAGCGTGCTAGTCATGCGAGAGGAAGCCAAACTGCGAGCGAGTTCAAGCAGATAGCAGAGCATAGTATCTAGAGGAGTTGAGGTTGGATACCTAGATACAAATAAGATTGACAGGGATAAGCGAGACAAAGATAAAAAGGCTCTACACTTCAGGCACAAAGACTTTGTAGAGACAGCTCATGAATCTGACTAGAATCAGTCAGTGTAACGACTAATTGATTCTAGCCAGATCCCATTATTTAATTGAGAACAAACATCTATTCAATGGGACAATTAAAATTATTTAATGGAAAACCAAAATGATTTAGTGGGATGACTACGATTTTATTCATCGATTTCAATAGTGTTCTATGAATCTGTCGTTTAGTGGTCTTCAATTGATCTGTGCTGCATTAATGTTAGTTTGATGCATTATCATATGTAGATCGCTTAACTGCTTAGTTTGCATTTATAACTTTAAGTCAATGCTTGATTGACCTCGAAAACGGACAAAAGCCCAGATGCAGCACGTAGGACAACTTCACGATTGAAAGCTGAAAGGAGAGTTGAATTTGAGGAGAGGAATATACTTCTTAAATCTACCCTTTCTACAATATTGCACTGACCGGCCCTTCCAGTCACATTGTCGGCCCACACTAAAATACAAGACAGACCCAGGAGAGATGAACGCTTCCGCTTATTTCAAGTAGAAGAATGAGAAAGGGCGAAAGAAACAAGAGAGCAAAAAATGAAGACAGACAACGAGCTTAAGAGAGTAAGTGCTCCTCTTTTGCGGTTGCTCAAAAGGCAACATCACAAAAATGTTTAAAATGGAAAAAGCCTGGGGCATCTGAGACCTTCAAGGAAGCCAACAAGTTCGATCCAGCCCAACAAACTAGGGAAACGCACCACTACATTAAGGCTGCTGTTGATTAGGGTACATTTTTTAAAGCTCGACTGATATATCGGCAACTGGTATTTATTGGCTGATATACGAGTCATGCTGATGAATCGTGTGGACCAAAGCTCTCCAAAGTTTCCAACAAAGAGCCACATTGCTGAATCTCTAAAGCTTTGGGGGCTGAGAATCTAAATCAGTGGTCCTCAACGTTTATACCGTTTTTCTTCCTTGCTAACCTCAGGCAGAGTCACTTCCACTAGAAGTGTGCAGAATCTTTACCATTAAGTAACGGTTGGTAATGTCGGAACCCGTGTTGTGTTACCAGAAAAAGTTATGATCTCAAAAAAAAAAGTCATTGTCCACCGAGACCATAGATGGGTCAGAGGAAAATGTGGTAATCTTCAAAAAAAAGGTCATCGCCTTTCTTGCTGTCACCTATAATGTCAATCCATAAATTTACATTTTATTGAAATTTCTCCTCAATACTCTTAACGATTATTCCTCCCTTCAGATGACAAAATTCTTTTTTAGAGTGCCACGTGGTTCACTTTGAGAAACACTGTTTTAAATTATTTATTTTACCAATAGGTTATTTCAGCCCTTTACAATAGTAGTAATTTTCAAAAACAAAAATTAAAACAAAAAAAGGTCATCCCCTCAATTTAGAGTAAAGGTTTATGATTATGAAAAGAGCTTTGCAGGCCGGACTAAAAGGCTTGGCAGGCTGGATCTGATCCGTGGGCTGTAGTATGGAGACTCCTGGTATAGGGTATTGCTAGCCTACAACTATTGATAGTGACAATTAGTTGATTGCAGCACCACCGCTGAAGTTTTTTTTAGTGAAAACCAGCTTCAAATGCCTCTTCATGCATAAAACATCTCCTGTTCGTGCACATAAAAATCTAATGGTTTGGGATAAACCATAGTTTTTTTAAGGTGGTTTAGAGACCCAACTCAGGTCCCTAAAAATGAAAATCAGGCCCTAGAATTAGAGAAAATTATGTCTATGTAATAGAGTGCAAAACACATTTAATCATTTTAATTTAGTAGAATATTTTTCAGGTCCCTACAGGTTCTTATTGGGTACCAAACATTTTCCTTAAAAAATACCCTGGATAAACATTAAAAAACACTAACATTCGTCCAAAGTAAAGGTTTTTTAGACCCCTATCAACTATTGCAAGTTAAGATTTTTCAGGTTGTGTTAAACCTAGTAGCAAACTAGCATTTAGAATGGAACTATCTCTACAGAAACCTCACCATATGGTTCGAACACCTTTTTCAAAGCGTTGTCATCGACATATTGTGGCAAGCCTGTCACGTGTAAGTTTATGTTCTTTGTTTGAGCACTAGATGGTTGAGAATACGCCACTTTGATTTTTTTATGCTCCATGTTATGACCATTTAACTGTTCGATTGCTTTTGCAGCATCTTCGGATTTCTCATAAACGACAAAGCCATAGCCATAACTAAAAACAAAACTTGCACTATAATCTTCATTGTCCTAATTTACTCTGCACAGCACGTGCAAAAAAGTCAAAACCATCAAGAAATACAAGTGAGCATGTAGGACATGTTCCACGAACAACAAAAATCTCAAAGGTTTTCTAGTCAAACTAGTTTTTTCCTCCTGGTGCAAAAATTAAATCCAGCCTATTGGTGCAGCCACCTTGAAGCAGTGGAAAGCCGTTCATACGAAGTAATAGTTGAGATCAATTGTTTCTTACCCTATTCTTTCTTGGAATTGGAGGTACAGAAAACATTTAGGCTGCACACCACAAACCAAATCAAAATCAGGATAAAGGGAGTACGGCAGTCAAATAGAATCAGTCATGAGCAAAAATCTGCAGCCCTGCCACTTTCACTTTTGGTATTCCATGAAATCGTTTTGATTGCTTTCAAAACTTCTGTCACAATAAAACAAACCAGTTCTACTTTTAAGGTTGTGAATTCTGAACTGTATGGTCATGATTAAGGGAGTTTTGGCAGGAACATATAACACACTGGTCATCTACAAGTACGGACAAGTAAAAAATGAGGTCTAGAATTACATAATCTTTTCCATGCAAATTTTAGCTCACCTGTAATTGGTGAATTTATCACGAATGATTCGTGTTGATGTTGTTCTGCCAATTCCTTCAAACAAATCATGAAAATCTTTATCACTCAAAGATTGAGGAAGATAGTTGATGATCAAATTACACTTTCCCGAAACAGCTTCAGCCATAGCTTTTTTTCTTTACAGAATCACCGCAAGCCTGCATTCAACAACCAAATAATAATTTGGAATGCCTTTGTCAGAATCTTAATTAAACACAGTACAAGGTCTATGTGGTTTTAGAATAGACAAATGGTTATAGTTTCACTCTTTCTCAACTTGAAGACCTTTTTTTGGAAGGGGGATAAATTTAATGAAAGCAATTATTATAGCTATTTTGGCCACTGGGAATTTTTTTCAATTGGGGCATAGAAAATATTTTTTTGGATATTAACTTTATAAAATTATTTTACTCGTTTGGACATACTTTTTAGGAAAGCAGCTTTAAGAGATCAAGTTTGAAAAAGGCACTCAGCTTTAAATTGCACACCAAAAAGCAGTAACATTTCACAATGCTTTCAAGCCTTTGTTGGAGAATGCAACCATAAGTCATGGTTATAAAAACTCACAACTACAGTATGTACGGTCAAAGAAGTAGGAGCATCATTTGAAATGGCAATGGTCATGACTTCATCCCTCAAAATAGCTACTGTGTTGTGCTCTATAGAAAATCACTTTATTACAATTTACCATGTTTCACCTGTTGTGTTAAAAATGCATTGTGTCAGCAGCATCAAGAACTTTGAAACGAGTCTAAATAAACAGATGCTTCAGCATAATTAAACAAAAAGCTTCTGTACAAGAAATAAAACAAAACTTGCTCTCAAAAAACAACCACTTTTATCAAAATGCAAATTTTGAAGGTTACAACTGCATTTGCAGCAGAAAACCTCAAGGAAGAGCACACAGTTGTGGCATTACTACCTGGGCTTTGGAGCAGAAGTCAGAACCATAAAGCACAGAATTTTTATAGTAGTTGCAGCGCTATTCAAATTTCGGAAAAAACACAAGCAAGTTTTTTTGACACAGCTTCAGCTCCAACTTTTTGTTGGGACTCTATTACTACTTTGTGGAGATGCACACACATTTTTGTGTAGTGTATGTATATAGGATAAATTAATACACCATAGAACCTATATAACACAGATGTTGGGATCCAAAAAATCTGACCAAATTATAGGCAAGTCTACTTTTAATGAATTTTCAACCTCTACACACACTGCAATTGAATGACAAAATCAGGGTCCATACTCTGACCACGTTATATCTGATCCCACATCAAATCAAACTGTGTTATATAGGGTCAATGCTGTATTTTGATCTTTATAACGATTTATTTGAGTATAACGCACAAAATTTTCTAGCAAAATAAAAACCCAAAGTCTGGGTGTGCGCTATATATGAGTGCAAGTCGAGAAAAAGTAAAACAAAATTTTATACAGATTTTTAATCAAAAATCAGGGGTGCACATTATACTCGAATAAATATGGTATGTTGCACTCTCATTAAAACTTAAGAAAGTAAAGATAGAACTTTCCAATTCTGAAAATAAAATAAGTGAGGTATTACTGCTGGAGTAGTTGATATCAAAGAGCATAGGTGGAAAAGAAATTTGGAACTGAAGCTGCTTTAAATTTAGGGCAGCCTCAAAGGCAAACTAATGCATGTGCAGTGACCTGCAATTAGTACATGGAAACCTCAGTCAAAAATTTAACAAAAAATATGCCTCAAGAAAACTATCCACAGATGGTAGCCTACCAACTTTGATCATGATAGATGTCATTATTCAATAAAAAATAAACTGCTTTTGTGGCAAATATTCAATATAAATACAACAATTTTTTTTCAAAGAACACTGTATATTGTATACCAAGCTGACATTAAAATCAATTACATAAAACCATGAAAAAAAACAAAAAAAACTTACTACCAAACCTATAAGATGTCAGACAAAAAAAACTCTTGGAAGGATAAAATTGACGAAAAAAAATTCTGCTTTCAAATCGTTACTGAAAAAAATAAGATAATTAAAATTAATGCTAGAAATCATAACTCATCTGCTTCATAGATAACTGGCATGTTACAACCATCAGAAAAAACAGACTCTGTCATCAAAAATTATGGAGTGAGGCAGGAGACAGCAGCTATATAGGCTTAAGGTATGCTTTTCAAAACCGTGCTACAATAGACCATGCCTTGTAATTTGCTCATTTACAAGATTATTTTTAACAAAAAACATAAGCTAGTCTAAAGTTGGCTGAAGCTTTTTTCTGATCAGAGCTTTTTATCTTTGGAAAAATGGCTTGCACTTTTTCGCTTTGGGAAAGTTTCATTTTCATAATAAACTAGTTGCTGAAAAATAGCCTTTTCGACTTCAGAAAATATAAAATTTTTGTTAAATTAAATGTTATTAACCTGAAACTTATGTCAAACAAAAAACTATTTTCAAAATTTACGACATCCATCACCAACATGTAATAACCAAATTGAAAAGGATGATAGATAAAATAATACTAGCATTGCCACAAAATGAAAAGCAACTCTCAACTGCATGTGTGTGATCAAAAAGTTGTCACAAAAAGCCTAGAACTGATGAACATGCTGGAGTGAAAAGAAACTGCAGATGGGTCAGCAAATGGAATTAGATGGTGCAGGTATGCGCTGAAAAGAAATGATCATAGTGTGTTGAGAATTTCCTTGGATTTTGAAGTGGGTAGCATGAGAAACTGAAGACGACCAAAGAAGAGTTGGAAAAAGCAAGCAGAAGAGACAAAAAAGATTGGGTTTAAAGAGGAAGGATGCCTTAAATTGAGTGATGTGGCAAGGTGGAGTGTGAAGAAGATGAATCTGGCCAGCTCCATGAAGGAGGCAGAACTGGGTAAAAACTGATTTACTACTAATACTACTACTTGTATGCAGTGTTTGTCATCCCCACAACTAGTAAAAATAATCTTATACCTCCAGCACATAGCATTTTACATGTTGAAAACCACATAATGATATTATGGTACAGTGCAGGCAGGAAAAGTCTATACTGGGCAACAAAATATACTTCTTAGGCCAGTAGTGTTTTTCGGGTGACCAAAAAAGTTGCACATTAAGTAGAGTTTTGAGTCAAAAAGACATAAGGCAATCATTTTCTCATTTACATCAGGGAGTCACACAACTTTTGATTGTGCTGCCTTTTGATATTGTTTTGAAATTTGAGTGACAAATTGACCAAAAAATGGAAGTTGTCCCAGAATGGCATGAAATGATTTTAAGGAAAAAATAATTTTTCCAACCAGATTGTTGGCACTAAGGTTGAAAACTGGGATCCTGATATTAGAATTCCCAAAAATTAGTCCCCTTTGGTGTTTACTGCTTCCCAGCTTTACCAACAATGTTCATGGTATTTCTGAATGATAAGCTTCATCATTGGTAACATAACCAATATATCGCCAAACAAAAAAAATTTTGCTTAAAATTTCATTTAGTCTTCACATGAAAAGACCAACTTTTGCAAAACTTTACTGAACATTCCAGCAACCTCAGTTTCAGCAGAACATACTTTTTCTGCTGAAAACTTGTTCATTGTTAAGCAACAGTCTGTTAATGCTCTGAGTTTTCTTTGCAGTTATGATAACACAAGTCAACAAATCAAGATTTAGAGCATTTTTGCAATGATGACTTTAGATGTTTTGATTCTTGTGCGTGATGATTAAAATTCTCATTTTTTTCCAGTTTTCATAAATAACCAGGAAATCAAAAACCCCTCAGGCAACACACAGGACAAAGCAAGTTTTTGCTTTGTACCATCTGAGCATCACCAATTTTGTACATTTGACATGTATTGAACATTTGTATCTAACCCCAGGATTGTATACCTAAACACATAAAAGGTTTGACTAACCATAAGTGATCACACCACCGAGAGTTAAAATTTATACTGCAATAAAATAATTTTAACTCTAGGATTGGAAACAATTAAAAAGTTTGACTCCAACATATGATTTCTACACTAGGAGTGTAGATTTTGAGCCCAGAATGAAATGGGCACAACAGAATGCTTGAAGTTTGCAATTCTTGACAATCATATCGACTTCTTGCAATTTGTTGCAACAGGACAAAGGCCTAGGCTAAATTAAGCATTCTACCATTAAACATACCTAAATGTTACCTACTGTAGGTTACAAATGACTGATTTGCAATCAATTTTCTAAAATTAGTCAATACCTGCACCTCGTACCAAAGTGCTGAAAGTAAAAAAAATTATCTTTTCTATAATGGGAGAAAGTGCTTTTTTTCTTTGTTTTACTTCTTTTAGTGTTTTTGCTCACCTACACATTAAAAAAAAGAAAGTGGCAATTTTGCCATCATTATCTATGTGTGCTTATAAAGCCACAATCACTATATTTCTGGTAGCGATGTCGTGGTGCATGGACAGTGCAGATACCTTAAAACACAATGGCTATGAGTTGGAGTCAGGAGGGGGGCCAGTATGTGAATGCACATGGTAGTGTAGACTGGGGTGCAAATTTTTTTATTTCATCATTAAAATTGACCAATCAGATATGGCCAAAAGTTGCATATTTAATATTTCATTAAAACTGATCTGTCACAAATGTCTCACGGCAAAATAGCCCTCTAAGAGTAAAATACCATTGATGGCAAAATAGCCCCTGCATTAAAAAATGTAACAAAATGACGTTTGAAATGCTACATACCATAAGTTTAGGCAGTGGCTATTTCGCCGTCGACGGCAATTTGCCCTTGGAATCTATTTTGCCGTGATCATTCACGTGTGTTTATATAGCCAAATTTGCTATTATCGCACCAGTGACTCTGTGGTGTAGTGGATAGAGCGCTGGTCTTGAGATACCAAGGTATCAGGTTCGAATCTCAGCTGGCCAGGGCTTTAAAAGAAAGGCAGTGTACACTGAAGGGGCAGGCCCGGTATGTAAATGTACAGGGCAGTGTACACTGCAAGGGAGTGTGCAGGGTGGGGGATAGAGACCAGGGGGTGCAAAATTTTTTAAATTGGTTTTTAAAATTGACCAATCAGAGACGACCAAAAGTCACATGTTTAGTACGTCATTAAGATTGACCAATCACAAACAACTCACGGCAAAATAGTCTCTGAGGGTAAATTGCCGTCGACAGCAAAATAGCATTTTACCCTAGGAGACTATTGTGTTGTCAGACATTTCCAGCCCTAGTGTACCCTCGCTTACACTGTATGCTTCTTCTTTGTGTACACTAACCTGTACACTGGTACATTCACATACTGGGCTTCCCTCTCTAGTGCACTCCATTTTTCTCAAAGTGCTCTTCAAGCCATGATTCCAACCCATAATCATAGCACTTCATGGCAGCTGCACTATCCATGCACCACAGCATTACCACCACAATTGTAGCAATTATGGCTATTTAAACACAAATGAATGCTGACAGAAAAATGGACTCCAAGGGTAAAATGCTGTCGACAGTAAAAGAGCCACTTTCGTAAGTTTACACTAATGCAAGAATATCTACTCAATAAAGTATGGTAAATATTATATTCCTTAATTATATTATATACTTGGGTTTTGATTGATGTCAGTTGGTTGTGCTAAATTAACTTACTGCCATCTGGCACCACCAGAATATGGTACTGGTACCAAATGACTGATTAAATGAATTGAAAATATGGATCCACCTGGCATACTTCTTTATGTGGATCTAGGTTTTTACAAATAATGAGCCAGAAAATGAAGTGAAATTAAAAATTTTAACTGATATATGACAATTTGCCTATTACAAAAATTTATCAAGCAAGAAAACGGCATCTACTACAAGAAATCAATCACTCAAAAATTGAAACACAGTTCTTACCATTAAAGAATTCATCAAGCTTAAAAATTATCAGATTTGGCTTCATATAACAAGCAGATAGAAATATAAATTAAACCTTTTTGTCTGCAGTTCTTATTTTCCTAATATACTGTAACACACAATCTCCAAACTGTAACTAGAAATGTGAACAAGGAGACTTGCTTTCCACAAATCAGATCACATTAAGCGGAATCTAACGGATAAGGAAAAATTTTTTACTGATTCTTTTCTTAGTTGACCATTTTTCTTACGTATTTGTCACCTGTCCGTAAAGAACTGATAAATATTTCACACAGGAATCGACGTTTGGATTCACATGTCGGGTTTAAACTTGGGTTTTCGCCGAGTGCAATGACATCAAAGGGAGAGACCTAAAATGATTTACACAGGAACGCAGTCCCGTAGCACTCCAACTTCGGGCCCCCCCAAAGTAAGCGCAAGAGCCCCTGCGCACAGGTCATATCACTTTAGAGGTGTAAAATTGAAAAGCTGCATTAAGAAAATACACCACAATTTGTACATAAGTAAACAGGCTAATGTCAGAATAAAGCATGCCGATACCGAAGGTGCAAGTCATAAAAAATTCGGCACCGATGCCAGAGTTCAGTAGGACATTTATGCAGACACTGCGAAACGAAAGCAATGACACTGAAAAACATGAAAAAGTTATAAAAACACAGTATCATTTAAATAGTCTGGAGCGAACCTTTTTGTTCGCAAATGCTGTTATGACATTGTCATAATCAAGAGATCGGGCGCAGTCATTTTCGATTGACAACATGGCTAATGAAGATAGTCTACTGTCTGTCATAGACGTTCTATTAAAAGTTTTGATCAGTTTCAATTTGCTGAGGCTTCTTTCAGCGCTGGCAACAGTCACGGGGCAAGTTAGTAAGATTCGAAGTGCGATGTACACATTCGGATACAATTCAAATAAATGAGTCTTTAGAAGATAGTTCAGAAAGTCTTGAGCCGTATTGAGATTGCGTTTTTTTTTTGTAAAATTAAAACAAACCGCTGTAGCTCAGCGCTCATTTCATCAGAATCAATGTCACCGAACTTTTTTTGGAACTCTTTACAGCAAGTAAGAAGAGCATTTTCTTGTTGCACAAGCAAAAGTTTGTCTCGTGTGTACAAAAACGAAAAGGCGGAAGAAACCTCACGTAACAAATTAAAGCGCTCCTTTATTGACATAATAGCCTGGTCTACTAATGGATAGAAAAAGTTGCTTTGAAATTTCAGTTCAGGAGTAGCTCGTTGTTCCTCTTCACCTTGGTAATCAAACAATCTTCTTTTCTTTCCACTTCTTGACGAAGGAAAAGAAGGATCAATATCCAATTCCTGTGCTATTTCAACAGCAGATGTTGCGGCACTGTCATAGCCCGTTGTGTGATAGTTTTGCAAAAACTTTTCAGTTGCATGGATTTCCGTTTCCATTGTATGAAGGGAGACTCCATACGATTAAAGAATCTTGCTTGCTTTATTGACTTGGAATAGGATATCATACCAAATAAACACCGACAAAAGAAAACTCCATTTTGATAAATGAGCTATCAACGATTTTGTTTCTGAGGCAGCTCTTCCATCTTTTCTTTCTATGGAAATGGCTTCCAAGTCTTTCAGTGCCAGCAACACCTCTTTTAAATTGTATCGAAGAGGTTTGATGCATTTAATTCTGCTTTCCCAACGAGTATCAGATTGTGACTTTATGGACAGCTCCACATGTTTCTTCAAAATTTCCCAACGCTGAGCAGAGGAAGAAAACAGCACATACAACCTTGTAAGTACTCCAAAAAATGTCAATGCTTCCGTCGATCAATTAGCACTGTCAACAACAACTAAGTTAAGGGTATGGTTTGCACAGGGCACGTAAACAGCTTTGGGATTGATGTCTAGCATTCTTGCTTGGACCCCAGAATGTTTTCCTTTCATGTTAGCACCATTATCATATGACTGACCTCGACAATCAGACAATTCGAGTTGCAGTTCGGTCGCTTTTTCTAAGAAAGCGTCCAACAAGCCTTTCCCAGTACTGTCACTTATTCTCAAGCAGCCAAAAAATGTTTCTTTAACAACAGCAGCTTCTTCATTACATAGTACATAACGGAGAATGAGAGACATTTGTTTATGATGTGACATATCTGGAGTGCAGTCCAAAATTATAGAAAAATATTTTGCCAATTTCAATTGCTGTAAATTTTCTTTTTCAACTTCTGTCGCTAGCAATTCAATTAGTTCATTTTGTATGGTAGGACTCAAATAGTGATCTTTAGTGTTTTTATTCTTGATTCTGTCTTGAAGCTCTTTTAGGATCGGATCTCTTCTTGCCAAAAGCTCAAATATACCCAGAAAATTTCCATTGTGAGGAGATCCTAAGACTTCTTCAGATCCTCTAAAAGCAAGATTTCTTTCCGATAGAAACAAGGCAATGTCGATAAGTCTCTCTAAAACATTTCTCCAAAAACGTCTTTCATTGAAAAAAATATTCATCTCGCGTTTGTCGATAGTGGATGACTTTCTTATCCCTTCAGCTAGCAACATCCATTGACTGCAGCATTCTTGGTGGGAAATGCCGTTTTCATGGTCTTTCAGTTTTTTCGAAAAACCCTCCCATGTATTTATACCACTACAAAAGGGGCTTAGTGTTTTTCCAAATAGCTTACAACAAAAGCAAAAAACTTGATCTGATTCCCCACAATAAACTAGCCACGACCGTGAAACACTTTAGCCATTAGGTAACACACGTTTATAATGGTTGGAGGAAAAACGTCGCCTTGGAGTTGTGTTATTATATGGAAAATTCATTATTAGTTGATGTGGTCCACGCTTTACTATATCACATCGTTGAGCATCAGAAATACTTTCAGGCCATTTACATGGGTCATCAGGGATAGGGGTAAATTGAGATTCAGTTATTTTTGATATTGAAGGTTGCGTATTGGCAGGTAAATCACAACTTACATTTTCTGGAAATTCACAATCACTTTGATGCTGATCGTCATAGTCTTCTTTTTCTTGTACACTATAGTTTTCTTCATTCCTCTCGGTACTAGTGCCAGGTCTACTCTGCTCAGTAATCTTGAAAAAATCTGTCATCTTGGGCAATTTCGCTACAGCATCTCGAGCAGTGGCTGCTTCTTTTCTCTTTTGAGCACCACTTTTTGAACGTTTCATTCTATACAATGTCAATAAAATACTTTATCTGCACTCTGCAGTGTATATATATATTGTCCCGGTATTTATAGCCAAACAGAATTCCAGACCATTCTATGATTGTTGCGTAACAACGGCATTGTTACGTCAATCGAATATTCAAGATTCTACCCGAAAATCAATCGAAATATTCTAGATTCTGCGAGATAAAATGACGTTGCATTCACTTATGATGTCACAAGCCAATTTCTTCCTACAGTTTAAATCGGTTGTAAACAAGTCTGCTGAACTGAAAATAGTCACGTAGCCAAAAAGCAATTTCAGACTAACTTGGGCCCCCAAAGTTGGCCTGGGCCCCCCCCAATTGGGGGGTTTGGGGGGCGGCTGCTACGTCTCTGCAGGAACGGACATTTGCATTCACATTTCAGGTTTAAACTAGGGTTTTTGATGGGTGCAATGACAACGAAGGGAAAGTGCTGACTCGAAGACTGTAAAGTACTCGCAGTCTCCCAAACTGTTGTAGAGCAACGGCAGGCATCTGGCTGTAGTTCGATTCCAAAAGAGTGCTCTCTGCATTGCTACTAATCACTGCTATCATAATAGGTGGTAACGTAGATTGCGTTCGATATAGTCTGTAACTTGGCAACGCTATCGATGACTTTCGGTTTGTGGTTTGTAGTATCTTTGTGCTCATACAACACTTAGTAGCTAGATCACTCAACGCGATAGCTGTGCATGTATGCATCGAAGTTGCTGAGGTTGCAACACTGTCAACACCTTTCCTCTCTCGATCCATTTTGTCATTCAAGGCTGCCTGGAAAATCGTCACCCACTCACTTTAAAATGATTGCTTTTGGCAGTCACTAAATACCATTCATAAAAAAAGATTACAATCTTTTCTGAGACTCTTCCTTTAAAAGTCATTTTTACCGTTAAGAAATTGGATTAACCTGGGTGAACTGTCCCTTCTCCAAGTTTCTTAAAGATTATCACTCCAACTCATCATTAATTTTTGTTTTTCTAAGCAAATGGTCTACAGCAGGGGTTCTTAATTGGGGGTACAGATGAGGCGTCAGAATAATGGTTATTTGAAACTCCAGGGCAGTGGTCCACAAACTCTTTTGCCTACTGGCACAGGAAAGTGGTTGATCACGTTTCGCGGAACACTGCCCAGACAAATCTAGTTTAAGCGACGATGAGAGGTATTACGGGCATCTGCAAGACTGTTAATGACCTTTTTTTATTTTTTTGGAGATTACCCCTACACTGGTCGGCAAGCTGTGGAAATAGGCACCTTAAAAAGACTTGCGGCACCCCTGCAAATCTTCGCGGCGCACAGTTTGGGAAACACTGGTCTAGGGGTACAAAAATATTTCACAAAATTTTGAGGGGTACGAGCGCCAAAAAGGTTAAGAAACACTGGTCTACAGTATTTTTTTACTTAACAGTGAATTAATTATAGTTAGATTTCGTGGAAAAGTGGTGGCCTCAGTAACCTAAAGATGCAACTGATGTGTGATATCGGTTTCAGTCATGGACTTGTGGCAGATTCCAACTCTGTGATCGGAAACCTGCGAACTTCAAAACACAGTCGAAGTGATGTGCAAGGACAAAAAGATTGGAAACCATCTCTCTACCAGCCAATTGTCAACAACCGACGTTTCCAGAGTGATAGAACAACCGCCTACAGTCAAGATCATAGATTCTTAACCTGTGCGGAATAATAGGGGCTGCAGATAGGGAATTAATCATTATCTTAAGATGTAAATATTGTTGCCTTTCCGTTCGCTTTTCCTCTTCAAGTTAATTTTTCAAGCAATGCTGTTTTGGAAACAAAATCTTCAAACACATTTCATATTGGATCTGAAGTCAGATTTGCGATACGCATTCACAAAAATCAATTAGAACTTGGCATACAAATACTGTAAGTGCAGAAGTCAAATAAATGAACTTTTGTAAAAATCTAAACGTGTTGATGTTTTGCGTTGAAATTTTCTATTTTTTATGACATTGTTCTTTCAAGCGTATCTGAGCCAGTGGAAGTGGTTTAACCCTATTAGGACCGGGGGGGTGGGGGGGAGGGTTGATTCGACCCACAGCAAATTAAAACTGTTGTAACTTAGCGACCGCTTGAGATAAATGTTTGAAATGTTTTGACTTTTTCTAAAATTTATCTGGCTTTCGATTGGTCATAAACTGACGAAGATATTCATTGTAGTTTTGATTTAAACATAGCAATTTCGAAACCTACTCGGGCAAACTCACTCATCGATTTCTTTTATACAATAAAGAAAAAAGAAGAAGAAAGAACGCACACGCAAAATCGTGCATAAAGCTGTACGGTTTCTCAGAAATCTTTCTTCTCAAAACCTTCTCGCTGTAAATAGCAACTCTTAATTTGACAAGTCAAAAACATCAAAGTGTTTTCAGATAGACAGCTATTTTGTAACTTTTACATAAATAAATAATACCTTCTTGACGCTAAGCTCTGACCTACCGATGAAGTAATGCGAGGAAGTATTTCGTAATTATGATACTTGACAAATGCAACTAAGTAAAAAAATGTCTTCAAGCGCACAGGCAGAAAATAAATTTGGCGGCGTGATGATATAGTTTACGCTTTTCACAATGATTTATAATGCTGTTACCAGTGAAAATTGAGGATTGGTAGGTAGGAGAGCAACGAGCGCACTTGCAATTATTATTGGATGGAAAATATGCAATGGTAGATTAAGGGACGCAGGGGCAACAGACAGCAAAATTTAATTTAGAAGTTTTATAAAACTTGATTTCCGTTGCTTTACGAGTAAGCTGTTAGTAATTAATTAAATACCGAATTTTATCAGCAAATACAAACCCAAAACGCAAGAAGCCAATCGTGAATCACAAAATTTAATTTTTATTTAGGAGAAAAGGAACTGTTGAACTTCTAAGTTTGTGACCAACATCAAAATTTTTTTCTGTTGACCACGTGACAAAAGCAATGTGTTTGTATTCTACATCTACACACTTACAAAAACAATTGATGATTTTTTTTCCTTCCGTGGTTTTTATAAAGAGGTCTCTGGTAAAAGCATTACGTTGCCTGCTGCATGACCGAGCAGAACGGCATTTGCATTGAAGCTGACGTTTCTAGTTCTAACTTCAGCTTGCGTCAACTGTCACAACGTTATAAGATTGAATGCTGACTCAAATATCGTCTTGTCATTTCCATTCTTCTAAACCAGAGGCGGGCAAACTTTTTAGTCGGAGGGCGGCATTGACCATTGAAGAATTGGCCGAGGGCCAGTGCTTAAAATCTTGCAATAGCTGCATGCAAGAGCTTGCAATAGCTTAAAATCTTGCAGTAACTTCTTTTGCAGACGTATTACGGGCTTTGATAATAATAGTGTCCGAAAACAAAGGTCATCACCCTTTATTTGGACGGAAAATGCGTCACCTCAAACTAAGAATTGCCTAGCGGCCCTTTCAATAATGGCTTCCATCGTTTTTGACTCTTCAGTATGGCAAGTGCGGCCAACCCTGTCCTATTGAATTAAATTTATGGAAGTTTCTATGAGTGCGGGGGCCGTACAAATGCTCTGGTGGGCCGTAGTTTGCTCACCCCTGCTCTAAACTATAATACGTTCATGTTACGTTCGACAAGTTAAATTTCTAATTGTTTTACTTCAATACAGGAATAGCTAAGAGGTCAAAAGCAGCGTCGAATGTGCTAGATTGTGTAACTGAAAAACGAGCAGTTAGTTTTTATTACTTGAACAGCAAATACGCACTTTTAATTAACGAAAACTTTTAATTGACATTATGAAATTGGGAATGCAACCACTACATTTCGATTCTATGCTTGAAATGTTCAAATTGCTCTTTTCCACTAAAATTTAAATATTCTGCCGGTGTATATGATTATGATGATTTTATGATATTTAACGAATCTGTACGTAATTTTCTTCTTTCATACATATAAATGTCGCAAACAAAAGTAGTAAAAAATAGCCCATGTCAATGTAAGACCTGAAGAAGTGTTGAGTAAAATTTTGAATAAAGTATCTGATGAAGAAAACGACGACATTGAGGACATAGTCTCTTTATCTTCTGGTGATTATAAAAATTGCAAGGACCGTATAAATATCACATGACGCCTACAGATGGAAACAAAACTGCAGTATTGTTGTTGTTATGGGGGAGGGGATAAAAGATAGGCTACATAGGCCTATCGTTGTTGCACAAACTTGATAATAAAAAGAATTAAAGTTTACAATCGTTTGATATAACAGATTTTTGTAGCAAAACCAAAACTTAAGTTTGCTTGAGTACTTTTTTTATATGACTTGTCACACACACAGACACACACACAGACACACACACACACACACACACACACACACACACACACACACACACACACACACACACACACAAACACATACACGCAGACTTGGACAACTAAATATGCGTAATTATAGTTGGCTAATTCGGTGAATTACAGCAAAAAGTGGCTAATTCTAATCTAATTTGAAAAACTATGTTTCTAATTCTAATCTAATTAGAAAAATTCCTAATTCCAATTCTAATCTAATTGCGGAAAAGTTGCTGACCGAAGAGTCGGGTCTGAAAAATAAGGAGACCTTTTATGTTAGGGATCAGAGCCACCTTTAGAAGACCACCTTCGGAAGTAATGGCACTGATTCGAATGATTTACATGCGAGACTTACCAGAACAAGCGCTCAAAGTTCCAATACGATGTTCCACGAAATATTTGGCAATCCAATTTTTAGTGCAACTAAGTCCTAGAACAGATTTAAATTTTTGATTGCCCACATATCGTTTGATAACCATATAACGCGTCTTACTCCTTGGCAACACGATAGATTTGCAGCTTTTCGCAAAATTTTTGAAGAATTCAACAAAAACTGTGGGACATTTTAAGTTCCTAATGGTTATTTGTCGCTGGATGAAACTCTTTGTCCTACGAGAACGCAAATCAGTTTTAAACAATTTAATCCGAGCAAACCAGCCATGTATTTAATGCTGTATAAATCAATAAACGCTATGCATTTACCTTTTCAACTGCAGTGTATCCTGTTGAGCCAAAAGCAAAGCCGACATCTTACTACACTCCTGGAACGTCACAAACAGTGAAATACCTAATTCAAAATTTGGAATGCCACACAAATTTAGTGGCAAAATTATATCATATGACAGATTGTATACTTCAATTCCAATGGCGCAGTGGCTGCTTGACCGTCGAATAACTTCTGTGGGAACTTTACAATCAAATAGAAAAGGAATTTCAACTGAAATTAAAGAAATCAAAGACCGAGAAACAAACTCATACGAGATCTGTTGGGAAAAGGATAACGGTATATTTAATCTGCACCCGCATGTGGTAAAAACCAAAAGTTCAGGAAAGCGAAAAATTATTGTCAACAGTGCCACCGCTTCTTGCGACTACAAAAGATGACAACAAAAGCAAGCCCGCTATTTACGAACTATTCGACTTTTCAAAAGGCGGAACAGACATTATTGATCAAAAAAATGGGGTTCTATAGCTGTAAATCGAAATCAAAGCGCTGGACTATGAATGCATTTTCGTACGTTTTGGACACGTGTCGAGTGAACGCTAGCACGATATATGCAATGAACAATGATCTGCAGCCTCGAAACATAAAATCTGTACATTTCGAATTTGAACTAGTTATGTCTTTGATTCGCCTACATATAGAACAACCAAGTTAAATTGACATAAATTCTTCTGTAGTTCGCAAAATTGAGATAGTACTGGGTAAAAAATATCCTCCAAACATGTAAAAACGTCAAGTGGCTTTTTTCCTCATCAAAGTGAAAAACAAAGGCGATGCGATGCATGAAGCATGATCACTAAGATTAAAGGAAAACGAGCAAAAGAGAAGAAAAACAAAATTTCTAAGTAATTGAGCCAGTGCCAAAAATGCACAAAGCCTTTGTGTAATAGGCATCTTATAAGCATTTGAGATTTTTCCTTGCAAGACTAAACTGTTGTTAGGCTTACACTTACGGATAAAATTGCACTGCCCTGTCTGCCTTAGTTGTTTTTGAAACATACGAGCGTAATACTGCTTTTGTCGATGATATATGTATTGTTGATATTAACCGTAAATTAAATGTAGTGTTCCCGTATTTTCATATTAAACAATAAACACTATGCAGAAACAGCATGGCGTATGACTGCAATAGACCAGCTAGTCCAGAAATAGTCTATTTTGCTTCACATTTGTAATGTATTCTGTAAATTGCAAGTGATATTTTAATTAATAGCTCCAAATTCACTAACGTCTCAAAGTACAAGTCACGATGACAAAGCTCAAATCGGTGTCATTATAATGGACATAGACATAGACATAGTTTATTGTTGTTTGCCCAATACACTCATAGAAAAGTAGTAAGATAAAATAGTACATTCGTACAATGGGACAGGAGACACTGAAATAACCCAAAGGTTTTCTAGTCAGCGCCTTCTAATAACAAAAAACAACAAATAAATTACCAGGAATAAATAAAAACCTAATAGAGACTGGAAAGAAAAAGAAAAAGAAAAAGAGAAAAAAAGAAAAAAGGAAGAGAGGAAGTTAAATTTTATATAAAAGAACATAACGTGAAAGTCATACATTTAATGCATCAGCAATTTTTATGAAATAAATCTAGAATTAAAGCAAAACTTTCAATTTATTAATCTCTAATCATTCGTTCTGTTATTATTTTTTTTGAAAACTGATAACGGTTTCGTTTTTATAGAACTGTCTAGAGTTGCCCACAATTTAGTACCTCAAAAAGCCAATTGTTTTTGTAACATTGTTTTGTTGTCCTGGGTTAAGAAATAACTGTTTATTATAGTTAATTGTTCTTATAATTAATCCCGGTTGTTCTTATAATTAATCCCGGTTGAATATAAAAACTGTAAGGACCGTTTAAATATCAGATGACACCTCCAGAGGGAAACAAAACTGCGGTGTTAGTGTTATTTGGTGGGAGGGGATAAAAGATGGACTACATAGACCTATCGTTGTAGGACAAACTTGCTATTGAAAAGAATCAAAGTTTACAATCGTTCGCTGTCACAGGTTTTTGTAGCAAACCCAAAAATTCAGTTTGCTTGAGTACTTTTTTCATGCAGTTCGTCACATACGCAGACTTGGACAACTGATTAATTCTAGCTGGCTAATTCGGTGAATTAGAGCAAAAAGTCGCTAATTCTAATCTGATTTGAAAAAAACTAGAAGTCTCTTATTCTAGTGCAATTTGAAAAATCCCTAATTCCAATTCTAATCTAAGTTTAGAAAAGTTCCTGACCGAGGAGTCGAATCTGAAAAATGACAAGACGTTTTTTTATTGGGGATCACCTGCATTTGCGAAAAGTTTGGACGAAAATCAAAATCGAAATTAGGTGATCTCCAAAATGAAAAAAGGTCTTCGCAATAATTTGGAGGCAAAAATGAAAAAGTCTTAGAATTGTTGCAAATATAACGTGGTTTTGCGAAGATGTTCAAATGGTATCAAAATTCGCTTGGTAATTAAAATTTCAAACTAATTTCAGAAAAACTGGAAAGCTCTATTTCTAACTCCAATTCTACTTTAATTTGCGATAATTAGTAATGCTCTAATTTTATTCTACTCTTACTTGAGAAAAGTATTAATGCTCTAATTCCAAGTTTAATTTAATCGGAAAATCCTACAAAAAATTCCAATCATCCAAGTCTGCACACAAGGATGGAGGGGCTTACAAAAAGTCGTATTGCCTCGCATAAGGGAGAGGAAAGAATAAAAGCGTCGTATGATTCGTGAGCATTCCTTAATTTGAATGAGATTTATGTCTTGATCAATAAAAATATTTATGCGTGATGAACAAGCATAGCTTGTATTTTTTGTCCAAATGAAAAGAGTAATAATTTTATAAAGTTAAGAAATTTTTGTCGCTGAAATGCCATTGCACACCCTGTTTCACATTTACAAACAATCAATTCAAATTACAAAAATCTAGCTGAAGAGTAGGCACTTGGCATATGGCAAGTAGTCGAACATAGGAAATGTTATTCAAACATCACGCTGGTTAATTCTTCTTAAAAAGCAAAATGGCAAATTGATGAGGAGTTGTTGAACTTTCTACCTGATAGCTGACATTGACATATCGCATTTGGACGATCGCAAAACCGCAACGTCGAAGAGTAAAGACTACGAAAAAAGAAAATTCGCCGGTTGTTTCTTTATTTTAAAGTCAGCCAAAAATCTAAAAACTAATGCTGTGCATTTAATTTGCAATAACTTGAACGCTGTTAATCTGATCATAACCAAAAGTATATAATTAGATTGAAAAAAGTAAAGAGCAAATACGAAATTGCTATTGTAAGCGGTTTAAAAGCCATTAGCTGCCAAAGTGCTCGGGTCGAATCGACCTCCCCCCCCCCCCCGGACATAGAAAGCAAAAAAAAGCCCGGTCCTAATAGGGTTGATTTAAGATTTACTGCTGGAAAAGGGAAATCAAGAAGTAGAGTTCAAAAACAATGCGTCGAATTGAACGCGATCCCGAGTTAAAAACCGGAATTAAGCGCTTGTTTTTCTAAACCCGAACTTAAATCGAATTTCTAAGCTTTGGTTTCGGTGAACCTGAAACACATTTTTTACTAAGCTTTGAACCTGAAATTGCAATAACAAGTTTGCTATACGTGAGCCTGAGCCGGAGCGTTATTGTTTACACGCTTTTGCTAGTTATGCAGATTTATTTAGAAGAATGGCAACTCTACTTTTGACTATTGTTAATCCTTTCAAACTTTGGTTAATTTCTGTTTCTTGTTGTTTTTCCAAGCAATTAAATTGATGGCAAAAATTTGTTTATAAATAGGCCTACAAGCCACAAAAAATGACATGTAACGAAAACAAAAACTTTTTAAACAGATTGCAAAATCAATCAATCAATCAATCAATCAATTTTATTTTATTTTTGTCCAAATCAGCATACATAGAAATAAATTACACAGCAGTGGACAAAAAAAGGAGACGATGGCAAAACGATATACGTTAATACATGCACATGAATAGAATTTAGATTAAATGTGAAGATAATGGCATGGCCATCGCACCTGTAAGATACAGGTAAAATAAAAAACACACACGAAGAAAAGCATATACAGTATGTACAAAGTGTCGCTAGAGACAGTAAAAATAAAAAACTGTCAAGTTGTAACCCTAACAGGGAAGGCTATCAGGTGCTTCATCTTGCCCAAGGGTGACCTGGGAGCAACGACAGCTCCTTTGTCTCAAGGCACATAAACCCTGTCGCCGGTTGTAAATCAACTCAAACACCAGCTTTAAATTGCTTTTACTTTGTAACTTTAACCGAGCCTCTAAAATTTGACACCGTTGAACCCAAACCGAAATTACCATATCACAAAGCGTTTAGCCCAAACCGATAAAGATAAATTTTGCTGAACCCAGCCCAAACTAGAGCGGTATTTAAATGAAACGCCCTCCTGGAGAGATGCTTTGGTCTAAGAGATTATGCACGGATTTGAGATTTTTAGCCAGTTTGCTACAACATGTATTGGAATTGTAGTAGTACAGTCTGTGATTAAAAAAGTTGCCTACACAGTGAAGAGTATTAGAAGTCAGAAATGTTATTCAATTTATACTAAAAGCATCTTAATCACCGTATCTTCCATTCAACTGTTATAAATTTGCCCACGTAATTTATTTGTATTGTTTGACCAGCCCAGCACAGTGCTGTTTTTAAGCAACTTCCTGCGCGTAAGCTCCAGAGCAAATTTCACAGATGGGTGTGTGTGATTCAGTTTTTATCTGGTGTTGTCCCTTTAACAGAGATGGCCGGATTTACCCCATTCCTTCTGCAATTGCTCGCACTCCGTCCCTCCACTTGTCTCGTCTCAGGGCATCCTCCTTCTTCAAACCAATTTTCTCTGTCTCCTCTTCCACTTGCTTCTTCCAGGTCTTCTTCGGTCGTCCTCGCTTTCTCTTGCCACTCACTTCAAGATCCAGAGCAACCCTCAAAACACTATCGTCATCCCTCCTCAGCACATGTCCATACCATCTAATTCCAGTCTAATTGCATAACCTGATGACGCATTATCAGTAATATGTTTAAACGCCTTTTGGCTTAAGTCCAAAACAATCCAATCAAAACCCAACTTTACAGTTCTTAAGACGGCTTAAGTCGCAAAATTTTAGGAGGCCAACACTTTTTGGCGATTGTGAAATATAAATAATTGTATCTCCAAATTGCAAAAACGTACTGCTCCAACGCAATTGCTATCTCGAGTGCGGGTCTGAACACGAGGCCTTTCACTCATAACTGCTTAAAGGTTTTTCTGTGAGTGGTAGAGAATCAAACTCTCCACACGTTTATGATTCACCAGGTGGACTAAAAACGGAAGATGTCAACAAAAAAAGCGTGAAGTAGCGTAATGAAATTGCGAGAAACATGGGGTGGACCAGGCCACCGCGAGTAGTGATTTCAACTACAGTAGGCGCCGCTTATTATGACCAGCCGCTTAATATGACCAATTTGGTACGGTCCGGAATTTCTCCGTTTAATATGACCAATTTCGGATAATATGACCAACATTTTCTCCATCTTTCTTGTTACAGTGCAGTATTTTTTCCCGCCACGCACTTATAACTTTGCCTTTTTCACATATTGTTACACACTGTACTAAATTTTACCGTCACTTGAAGTGTTACAGTACTGTACTTTGCTTTACTGCCAACGTCACACTGTTACTTCGGGTAAACGATGAATTTGACGGTATTTGGACTTCTTGTGGCTTACGGCGTCGATTTAGGAGCTGTTGTGGCGGCTTTGGTTTTTATAACCATTCGGATATTATAACCAAAATGGTCTGGTCCCAAGGTGGTCATATTAAGCGGCGTCTATTGTACTGAACTTCTCCTTTTCTCTCTTGTGACATGAATTCGAATGCAACTCGACAACTTTAGTCGGACTGTTTATTTGCTGTGATAAAAGTGAGGTCCTTGAAACTGTAGTGCACTTGATTTATAATGCAAGAAATGTGTTTACTGTACAAGGAAACGTATGCTTATTAATAGAAAACCCCAAGTACATGTACTTAAATAAGCAACATTGGTTTACAGATCAGTTTAACCAGATAGAAGGAAACACCGCACATTTACCCAAGGGAACACCGCAATACCCCACCCCTCAACTCCAGGAATGTTTTTGAGTGAAGAAAAAACTCATGGTTTTGGAAACTTTTGGGGGAGAAACCAAATTTTTTGATATGTTCCTCCTCTCTCTCTCTAAGCAAGAATATTCGCTGGCTGCGAAATTGTCCAAGCAACAGCGATACAATTGGGAACGTTTTTTGTTCAAATCGCCAGCCAACGGCAAGTTCACACCGTCGTGTGGTAAATGTGCTGCGTTTTGCCTTCCTCCGTTAAAACGATGTATTTACAAAAGAGAAATCATAATTTAAAAGCGCAATGAAAAAATACAGAAAAAATGTGGAACAAATTGCATCAAAGACAAGGCAAAACCGGTAATATCACAATTTTAAACAAGACATTACCAATGAACATTATTGGCACGGATAGCAACAGTGTTGTTCCACCTCACGCTCATTCAACAAAAAAACTCACACAAAACACTTTTATAAAATCGACTTAAAACATAAAAAATTTGATCTGAAGACAAAATTTAAAAGAATCAGCACATCTGATTACTCGAATCAGCAAATAGCATTAACAATATACACCAATGTTGAAAAGAATTTAGCTTTATCGATTGACATTTACCAATTTCAGTCCATCAATCAAGGTTTCGTCCTTCAGTCTGGTTCGTTAATTATGCGACAATTTCAACTTCATTATTGCAGGTCTTAGGTCGTCTGAGTTTTTTGTCCAAGTGGGGCTCAGCGGTAATATAGGTTTCCTTACAAATGAGCAAATATGAGTGTGTGATGACGCTAATCACTTCAATCTATTACACTACTGAAAATACTGCCAACGACGCGTATTGCAACACGATTATTAGAATAAAACGCTTCATATGATAAAAAAAAGTAGTTAAAAGGAATGTACTGACAAGGCACTTGTTAAAAATAAAGTAAAATTCTTCTGACGTAAATTCATTTTGAAATTAAGTGCAGGAAATGTCCTTTGAGGTGCCAACTGCTTTGCTTCATGAGCCGTCCATACGCACTGTCTACACGAATGAAGCCAAAAAACTCATTGGCAAAGGTACAAAAACGAACCTTAATGTTTACACAAAACCGCAACAAGCACTAGAGCTCCTTTTCAAGGATTTCTCAACGCTGAGAAGTGTTTTGCCGTGTTGCTCTGCGGCTTTCAGCCGCCCGTAGCCTTTCAGCATGTGCTGCGACCGCCCCATGTCCACTTCTGGCCCGAGAAGAATCGACTAAAAGCAACTGCATATCGTTTCGACTGTTTGTGTTTTGCTGCGGACGAGAACGCGATGGGTTATTGTCTTTAACGTTGGTCCGTTTTTTCTTATGTTTGCTGCTCCGAGGGCGACCAGATCCGGTGGAGTGCCGGCTTCTTGAGCCGCTTACGGAACTCGATCTACTTCGCGAGCGTGAATGAGTCGATACGGACGAGGGCCGACCATGAGCTGAACGACCAGCGTCGTTCACTGCGTAGCCAGTTCCCGAACGCATTTGACGCACAAGTTCATCCGGGACATTGCTAGACGCCGAGGTGTCAACGGCAACAGAATGCCGGGGGTACACCTCGGCAGTTGTGTGCAGCACGCTGCTGCTAGAGCTCGTCACAGGCTCTCCAATTCCAAGTTCGACGCATTCGTAATAGCTCTACAAAGAAAAAAAAAGTAACTGATTGTTTTTCATTAAGTAGGAACACAGATCTTTTTAACCCGCTTTATCTCTTATGAAAATCGCCGAAACAGCAGTCTTAGGATCTCGCTAAAACTCCAGCTGCATTCGCAAACTCATCTGGCTCAGTTTCAACACTTGAGCAAACCAAGACGTTTATCAAATAGTAGAGCAGCATAGGTTGCTTTTCCGGTGTATTTGTCATAAAGTTGTAACGTACACAAGTTACTGATGCAACGTATGCCAATCACTTTCCTGTTTGGTTGCAGTGTATGTGATAGGAATGCGCTTTGCCAGCAATGTTGGCAACTACGCAGTAGGAATGAACACAACGACATTCCAGCGTGACCGGCGGAGAATTTCTCGTGACCAATTTAGGAAAAATACATGACAGTCAGCCTCTAAAACGAGCTGAGGCTGAGGCCTCTAAAACGAGCTGAGGGCGCTGCGCCGGAAAACATCGATGTTTTGTCTCTCTCTGCATGGATTAGCGAGAACGTTTCGTCAAAATACTGAATAAATATTGCCGGACTGCGTCCTCTAGATGTCGCCCTCGTCGCGGAAAAGAGATCAAGATTTGAAAAACGACTCACCGGAGGAGGGCCGTCAAATTCATCCTCGATGTCCATGAAGGCTGGAGGATCACATCTTTCTACATCCTCATCCGGGAGCTCATTGGGAGAACTTGGAGGAGTTTCGTTTTCGACTTCCTCAGCAACATTCGTGCCGTTATCCACAGGAGCGTCGTTAGGAGATCGATGAGGCGACTGATGCTCCCGAACAAGATGAGTCCGAACCGGTTTCCTTCGCCTCAATCCGTAAACAACTACAAATATTATCAATAGGGTAAAACCTGCTTTCCAGATAGCTTTTCTGGGAGCAGTTATTCGCAGTACTGCATCACATGGGTAATTCAATGGTCATCAAACCGGATTCAGCTGACCACTCGGAGTGCGTGTGAAATTTTCCAGCAGTCCGCAACAACCTTTACTTTTTCAAGGTATAGACTAATTTTAGTTTAAAAACCACTGTTGAGTTAAGCAAGCTGCGTCGTAACTAGGTATTAAAAGCAGCTGACTTCAAAAACAAATAATTGGTTCCAAAAATAAATACGCTTGGCCAGCTTTAGCAACAGCTTTTCACAACCATTTCAGTACTTTTCACAACCATTTCATTTCAGAAAAAAAATTTTTTTCAAATCAAAAAATCAGGTTTATTAAAGTAGGTGGTTAGGTCTAAAAACACCTTCCAAAGTTGTTTTGGGGTTCTGCCACTTACACCCAGGTGGCTAAATACCCCCAAAAATTTTTGCACTCCCCCAAATTTATGAAAATCTCATAACTTAAAAACTAGTTAAGCTAGAAAGTTGGTTTTGGGCTTAAAATGCTCAGAAGATCCAAGTTTATATCTGCTCCAATACAACTTTTTCTTCTAACTACATCACACAAGCAACAAATTGGCAAAAATGATGTCTTTGCTAGTAGAGAAGTAAAACTTTACCTATAACGTAAATCGGCTTGTTTATTCACTTTCTATTTTATATATACACCTTGTGTTTTTGCAGTCCTTAGGTGGTTTTGACTAACTACTGTATTACTAGTCAAAATTAATTAGGTACCCTAAGTTCAAAATGTTTTTTAGGAGGTTAATGAAATAGAGAAAATTTTTCTTCTCAAAAACATCTTATAAACTTGGTACTCTTACTGTGTATAGTGTTATCATTTTGGAATGCTTACAAGAAAAGCTGTTACTAGAGTTTGTGAGCGTCAAGGAAAATATCTTTCTAAAAGCTGTGACTCCTTTTCAAATGATGTTCTTCCAACCAAAAGAGATGTTTTGCAAAGACTGCTTCATGAAAGAAATTGGCGAACAAGAGCTGCAGCTGTCATTGTTGCAAATGAACTACATGGACGTTGAATCCACAGTAATGTTTGTTGCATAAGTGTAGATGGCATTGTGTTTAAGATTTTAACTCTTGTCAGAGATTTTCGACGGATTGAATCTCAGCCAAAAAAAAAGGGAAAAAGGATTCAACACCAGTGCGACATCTAATTATAATATGACGGAATTTTTACGCGATATTGAAGAATTGATCGTTATTTTTTGTAATGACCAGAAACAGCGACAAAAACTTGAAGAAATTAATAAGTTGAAAATGAATGAAGATCAAATAGATCCTAGAAAAAGAAAATGTTTGAATGTTGTTGAACCAATCGATCAGTCTGATTTAAATTTTCTTCAAAAAATGTCTCAAAAACAATCCAATTCGAATAATACAGTTTCAACAAGCTCAGCAGATATTGATGTTGTACTTGGTTTTCGATCTGAAATAAGTACTAGTGAAAATTCAGAAATATCAGTATCATTTGACTCAGCGTTACCTTGCTCTTCAAAATCTATTTTGCAGCAGAATCGAGTTACGTCAAAAGGACTTGCAATGGTTTGTGAGCGATATGAAGTGTTTGATAGAGCTGGTGCAGCTATAGCTTCGGCTACATTAAAAGCTTTTGGAATTGTTACTGAAGAAGATAAAAGATACGTGGTGGATAGAAGCAAGTTGCGAAGAGAAAGGTAAAAATACAAAGAAATCAGAAACAAGGAGCAAGAATTATTTGAATTAGTGGATTCTATTTTTGTAGATGGAAGGAAAGATGCAACAATGACAATGGTTGAAGTAAATGGAAATTATCATCGCCAAACAGTCATTGAAGAACATTACGTAATTGTAGGAGAGCCTAATAGTTTTTATCTCTTTCATGTAATACCAGAAGATACGACTGGATATAAAATAGCAACATCAGTTTATTCTGCAATCAAAGATACAGCTCTGGAACAAAAATTGAAGATTGTTGGACCTGATGGAACCGCTGTAATGACTGGTAAAAGGAAAAGATTTATTGCATCATTAGAAACTTTAATAGGAAGATTATTGTAATCGGTTATATGCTTGCTCCATTTAAATGGGCTTCCTCTCAGACATATTTTTCAAAACTTAGATGGCGTAACTTCTGGACAAGACTTTTGTCTTCTGGACCAGACTTCAAAACTTAGATTTTTCAGGACCTATTTGTAGGCAGTTGAATGGTGCTGTTTCTAAGTGGAAAGAAGTGAAATTCAAATCTAACTCAAATCCAAAACTCTTTGATGGATGATTTAAGCAGTAATCAATATTATGATTACAGGATTTGCTTTGCCGTCATGTTGGGATCAGTTGATGCTAATCTTGAGTTTCTCGAAGTAGGAGGGTTAAATCATTCACGCTGGTTAACACTTGGATGTCGTATTCTTCGACTTTATGTTGCCCAAGAAAAGCCGACATCTAATTCAAGCAATTTGGCAGAATTTTAAATTAAAGTTTATTTTCCTGGTTGGTTTCAAATCAAATTCAACAACAAGATTACTGACGGACCAAAAAACTATCTCAATATCCTTAAACAAGTAATGGGATTTCCAAACGAAATTATTCAGGATCTTGCTGTAGCCATTTTGCAACAAAATGCTTATTTTGCTCACCATAAAAATATATTACTTGCGATGCTGGCTGATAATGATCACAATGTCCGTCTTCTTGCAGTAAACAAAATACTTAGCATCAGAATATCTCAGAAAAATTCGGATAATGTTGGTCGTGATGAAGAAGTAGACGTAAGAAAATTCATAATACCCAAAATCAATACTAATGCCAAAACGTATTATTCCTTGTCAAGCTTGAGTTTAAAAGACATGCATAAACCACCTGCATTAAAACAGTTATTGAACAAAGAAATTGGGGCTTTTCAACAACATAAACTCATCCTGGAAAATCCTTGCCACAATCAAGCTGTTGAAAGGCATATAAAACTGGTTTCTGAAGCTTCAGCAGTTGTTGCTGAATTGAAAAATAGAGATGGACTTATCAGACAGTAGATATGATCAAGAAAAATAACGAAAACTTTTAACACCAAAAAGCAATTTAATGCCTAAACTTGAAAATTAGTAAATTGGGCAACATTTTGTTATTCTACATAGTGTGTGACTATTGTTAAGTATATAGCGTTGGTAGCATTTTTGTCAATTTTTCTTGCTTCAAAGACTGCTAGATTAAAATGCTAAGTGAAAATTTCTTTATTTGTGCAAGTAGCTAAGAAATGCTTTAGTTAAAACATGGATTTCACAACAATTTCTCAATAATAAATAATTTTTTTATTAATTTTCATCAAAAACATCATTTTTGCCAATTTGTTGCTTGTGTGATGTAGTTAGAAGAAAAAGTTGAATTGGAGCAGATATGAACTTGGATCTTCTGAGCATTTTAAGCCCAAAACCAACTTTCTAGCTTAACTAGTTTTTAAGTTATGAGATTTTCATAAATTTGGGGGAGCAAAAAATTTTTGGGGGTGTTTAGCCACCTGGGTGTAAGTGGCAGAACCCCAAAACAACTTTGGAAGGTGTTTTTAGACCTAACCACCTACTTTAATAAACCTGATTTTTTGATTTGAAAAAAAAATTTTTTTTCAAAAGCTTTCAGAATAAAGCCATGCCCGGTGTCTATTTACACAAAAACGAAATAACGCAACATCGGCGAGCGCGGGAAACCAAACGGTTATTACAACTAAGAATTTCGTCTTGGATCAGTGCTGTTCAATCTTTTTGTCATCACGGAACCCCTAATGTACTTTCGCGCTTGTCATGAAACATTTTAATGAGTTATTAAGCATAGTTTTGCTGCCATTATTAGTGGAACAGAACAGCATTTTCAATAACAAACCCTTTGCTGTCTTTTTTGCCATTGCAACCAGGCCTTAAACTCATGTGATCGGGACTATTTAGAGGTGGCTTCCAAAAGAAAAAAAAAGGTCGAAGCCTTTACTTGAGCTGCGATTGCGTCGGGGTTGTATAGTCTGACCGCTCGTGCATCGAAAAGAGAACCATTCAGATGTCGCTACGCTGTTACTTTTGTTCTTCAGCAAATATTAATTTCTTTTTCCAGTAATAAACGAAGAACCTTCGGGTTCCCCGGAAACCCGGTTGAAGAGCGCTGTCTCAGACATATACGGATGAGCGGCTTTAATGCTAAGTTTTTCACATACAAAAACGCCTCTTTTAATTGTGACGAAAGATTAGACAAATGAGGGTAGTTGGTCGCGACAGTTGTGTTACGTAACATCTACCAAACGTCTAGTCACCCAGTGTATGAAGTAGGGGCACACCAACCTACTTGTGCCGTCTTGAGACTCTATCTATAGTAAAAACTATGATAAACAACCAACAATTCGCTAAGAAGAAATACCGTGACAAGTAAAAGTCCCGGAACCTCTTCAAGCCAGCACTTCTAAGTATGCTACAGCTGGTAAATTGAAGGATGTTATGTAATTTCCCACAAATGCTTATAAAAAATAGACAAAAAACAATCGAGCTTTTTCACACAACAACTGAGCGTAAGACCCGCTAAATGCCGTCTGAAAACAACAACTACTTTTCATCAGAATCATGACGAGCGTTTAAGATCAATAGCTGACAACTAACGAGCACGCGTGACATTTAAAATATGAAAAAAAAAAGACAAAGATCGCTTCGATTTGCACATTCCACGAGCCTACGCCGAATATGCTCATATCATGCGAGCGAAGTGTGTTCTTTCAAGAAAACAAGCATAAAATTCCAATGTACACTTGTCGAGTTTGACCGTTTTTTTTGCAAACTTGGTTCGCTGATGTGGTGCCAATAGTGGCTACGTGCTCAAAACATAAAACCCGTTGTACTCTTTTTAATCATGAGGAATACATTCAGTTCCATATTTTACCCTCCACAAAACTCCTATAGATAGCTGAGCGCCAAGCAGGAAATTTGTGAAAATCATTTATAAACTTTTTGGTATGACAGTTGTTGTATTTACCCTCCTCTACCTTGAGATGGAGGTACTGCATGAAAAGCCTGTCCTGATTCATACTGCGAACCTAACCAGGTAAGGCTAGAGAAAACCGGCAGTCCATGTCGAACAAGTCGTGAATGCATTGCATTGCATTCACAACTTGTTTGGCATGGACTGCCGCTTTTCCATAGCCCAAAAGATTCACCACCAAGGCGAACTGCCATTGGTGGGTCAACAAAAGTCGCCTAGGATATGATGGGAAAGCAGCTTCGCTATTCAAACCCGGTTAAACACGGGAATTTGATATGACTTCGCAAGGGAATTGAATCCAAGTCCAAATACTTCAAAGAGCAAGCTCTAACCCATCATTTCCTAATCTGATAAAAACTTCTTCATTTTCGGGGGAACGTTTTTTATTCCGCTCTTTTCCATGATTCTGTAAGAATAATTCATCGGTGACGTTGTCAACAAATTTGCCAAAAATTGAAAGTTTTGAGGTCAATCTAGCAATTCGAGTTGGAAGAAGGGTAAAAAAAAAGAGCCAGAGCTCAAATCAATAGGCCAACGCGACGGTCAAACTGTGTTCGATGCCGAGATAAAACCTGGCTTAAGACTCGCAATCGCGAATTAAATGTCATTTAGGGAAGTTTGACTTAAACGTAGATCTGTTCCTACAAGTTTAGTGCATTTCAACCACAGTTCTGAATGAATGAAATGCAATGGTCTCCGTTTTATGTAATGTGCGTTTCACACATAATATACTGGGTTCAGTTTATGCACAGATGAAAGCTTATGATGCGGTATTTACAACTACGTTGCGTACCACTGAACTGGACTACACAACGAGGTCAAAAAGTTCATAAAATTAACGTATAATGGCGCATGGCACTCTAAAATGAAATTTTAGGCACGATTGAAAAACTGTATTAAACAGCAGAGTCACCTAGCAAATCGAATGCTGGCATAAACAACCTTTCTACATGTATTTCAATGGCCTAAACTAGATGTGAACACTACCTTTAAAGCGAGTGTGCGTGCGTATAAAAGTATTGTAAAGAAAGTATGTTACTTAGAAAAAAATGACAACCGAGCTAATGGAAGGTATTAAAGATCAAAAGGTTAAAAAGCACCGACATAAGAATATGCAGTTGGCATAATCTGTTACGTAGCACTTGGTCTGTTAGCCATGACAGTCAACCGATATGTTACTTTTCATCTACAGACTACATGCAAACTCACCGTCAGTGTGATCATAGTTTTTCGCAGTCACTTTCCACTGAATGATAATTCCGACAACTGTAAAACAAAGAATATCCTGATTTCTATGAGGAACATTGATTTAAACAAAGCCTGATCATAGGGCGGGATTTTCATTCAACATTTCACTCCTTGCAATGCAAATAAAAACATTTATTTCTAAAGTGCTCTGTTTCATGTATCCCCAGGTCATTAAAGTGAGCTTATTCATCGTTACAACCACATAAATCTTTGTCGTATTGCGGACTAATTGAATTTTGTTAAAATTCGTTCTCCACACGACAGCTACTGTATAGAGCCAAGTAGATCAAAGGTCCTCTTTGCTAGGCTTACAACATGAAACAACTCAAACCCACACCTACACACTACTCATCGGATGCTCTATTGAACTTTTAATACAGCTTGTTTGATAAAACAAAAGGTTTTGTATTTAATATTTCTTTCTCAGAACGCCATGCCGTTATATTCGTCGCTAGGAGTTAGAGAGGAAACAAAGTAAAACTTTACGTAATAGTCATTGCAAAACGTGAACAAGAAAGACAAAAATAACAAAATATCAGAGCAGCTTCCTGAAATGTAAGTACAAAAGACAGGAGAACTTTTAAAAAACGTCACCGAGTAATGTGTTAACACTCAGTAATTAGGACGTTGAAGTCATCGCTTTTGGCCAACCTACAGCACGTTTAAGACGGCATCATGGCCGATTGCGACAACACTGAAAGCGATGGCTCGCACGTTTACTGCCCACATTGCTTTATGGCAATACGCTCTGAAGGAGCTTTACGGTAAAAGTGGTTGACTGCAGTGTTTACAGTAAAAATGCACTCTGCCAGCTATACTGGCAATCCTGAAGTTCTTTGCATGAGTTGCTTTTTATGAAATTGTAGATTAATGCTGCTGAGGTTCGTTGAGTCGGTTTCTCGCTCAGTGACAAAAGCAGATCAAAGCTGGCTAAACACACAGTCTAATGAAAGCCTTAGTTTCAAATTAGCTAAAGTCTTGCTCTGTCTTGCCAAAAGCCATAAATTGAATTCAAGAACGCGCCAGCAACAAGTACTTTGCCCAAGTACGCAATCAACACCGTGATTTGGAGAAGCAATGACAAAAGTGTGATCTCGTGTTTGGACAATACAATAACAACAACTCTATAGAGTTAATTTAAGTGTATATTATAGGTAACGACCAACTTAACGGGTGTTAAGGTCTTTTATAGTCTGGTCTATTAATTGTTATTGTTTTTTTTTTACACAATCAACATCTGGCTAAGCTCAACGTCAAACGGAAAATCAGACATACAGTACAAACAACTGAATTTCAAGGCATAAAAATAGAGCAAGAGTGACTATAAAATATGAAATCTGAGCCTGTGCTCTACTACTTGGTAGCCACAGGTTAGATATGTCGGGGCGATCGCTTAAGCCGTAGTCTGAACTTATAAAGTGAATTGCAAATCGCCAAAGTCAGCAGTTTGCTGAAGTGCTGTCGAAATCATCCGCCTCTTCTTTTCTGGGACTGTGGCACCGCGTAGAACGATTATCCCAGGTTCACGTTTGCAAGCCAATCAAGATTAAGCCAGCAAGGGTGAGGCGGCATTCATTTCCAACTTGCCGTGGATACAAACCACAGATTGGCTGCCGCATCATTTAAGCGGGTTATCATTAGTGGGGCCGCCATGATCGCTTCTTTTTAAATGCCGGGTGAGCAATGAGAAGCTTCTCTACGCCAGCCCGGAAAGCTCGGTCATGTCGCGTGCAACGCCTGTTCTGATCGCTCAACTGGCAAAGCTTCGGTTGATTCGGTTGCTCTACCACGGTTGCACAAAGTCCAAATATTGAAATTTTTTCACCAAAAGCACGATCCCAGGTCTGTGGATTGCAACGAGAGCACTTTATTACACTTGTACGACCCATGTAACTGGATGAATCATATCAGATTACGTGTTACTTTTTATCATGGAAGTGTCACGGCTTCCTCTTGCCATAGAGATTATTAATGACGTTGTATTTTTAAACTAGCAATTAAATAGCAATTTAATGAATAGGCAATTCAAGCTTAACATTATCATGTCTGCCTATCAGGAAATATTGTGCCAATGCCTAATTCATTTAACTCAAGCTAGTGTGAATAAACATGTTGCTAAACTTTCACTGCTGTTGTCAATTTGTCATGCAGCAAATAAACCACGAGTTGCTTCCAGTCGGGTGCAATTTCCTCCGTCAACAAAGCAAAAAATGCTGCGCAACTCGCTGTTCGCGTCCGGTTTTATTACCGCAATGTTCTGGGGACAACAAAAGCCATGCTTTGCTGGCTTCATTATGCCGAAACAGGCGCTGGCCAGTTGAAGTGCTGAATGAAAGCCGTGAGCACCCTTTTCGACGAAATGAAATGCATGCTGTTGAAGATTACGCTCGAAGCTCAGGATACCGGAAACATGTCTTAGCATTGAACGTGAAGTACTCACTTGACAAAATAAACCACGAGCCAACCAGCATCCACGTGAACCAGCAGAAGTTAAGATCACCGCCAGTTGACAAACTCTTCCAAGTATATCTGAAAAATAACGGACATTGTGCACGAGGTCTGGTGTTTGTGGTCGTACAAAACTTTGATTAGTCCAAAGGTTTTTGTGGTGTACTCACTGGCAGTGATATCGAAACAAATGAGGAGCAACTAATAAACCGCGCTAAGTGGCATAGCCTTTGCTAAAAAAGTCACCAAATCAGTATGTCTACTGCGCCTGGTTACATGCCTAATCGAGTCGGCAACCAGCTTCAAAAGAGCAATTTGGACCAATTTCTATCAAAACCAACTGGCAGCCGCAAAATCTATTTGACTGACAAACTACACAAGTATCTCCAGCCAATTGGCCAATTTTGTTTCTTAAAATGTATGCTTTGCATACAGTAGGCTAAAAATGCGCACTCAACTGTGAAAACATCAGGATACTACCGGTACAAATGTAAAAGCATATACAAAATCAATTTTTTAAGCCCTAAAATTCCACCATGACCATATTCAAAAGTTTTCTCACTCAATTTGGCATAGTTTTTGCAGTTTTTCAGAACTTAAATCTGTCTCACGATAAGATGTTTCGGTTGTTGACCGAACGTTCAAGACTAGTGATATCCTATTATTTAAATGCCGTAGTCAGAAAATACATCTGCAGGTGGAAAGCAAATGTGTCTGCAACCGCACTTTTGGCTCTTTACTTGACAATAGTTTAAGATGTAAAATGAGCACCAAAATATTGGTAGGGGTAAATGATCCTTTGCAAAAAGATGATGGTCCCCGGTGGTGTATCTCGAAATAGTAGTGGTTTTTGTGCACACTCTTCTTTTTCTCTTTTTGGCACCGTCGGAGAAAATGTTGAAGGAAAGCTTTTAAAATCACATGATATGAAATGAATGACTTGGCTGCATACGTACAGCTACACACAATGGCTTTGCACGACCTTAGTTTTTGCTGTCAAATGACGTGTTTTGATGTCATACGCTTACTAACAACAGTAGATCACGTTTGCCTTCAAGCGCGTTTTGCAATTCAGGTAAATCTTTCAGTAAAACTATAAACCCGCTTCTTGAAATGCAAAGCTAACATTTTCACCAGTTAAATTGCAAAAGGAAACGAGCTATCACAATCGGCAGCGAATCAATAAACATTTAATAAACTATCGAGTGACACGGAAATGAAAATTATAGTGCAGACCATGCTATCAAGTGAAAATGATGTCAGGAGGACCGCATTTCCTCAAAAAGAATAGAATTATTAAAACAACATTTTAGTGTTTCATATGATCTTCTTTTCTCCCTTTTTTAATGGGGAACACGTGTATTAATAAACAGCACTCAAGAATCGATCTTAAATTAGAGGAAAATCAACGATTTTTCTTTTCTTGTGGTGTGATAATACAGCAAAAACGCAATTAAAACAATCAAGATTTATTAAGTAAAAAAGAACATGTAAAAGCATTGATTTTTGCCGTAATTATCCGTGTTTACTTTTTTATTAAACTTCTACATTTCTGTGAGCTAAGCTGAACTAACTGATCTCACTTCAACATTGGTAAATTTATGATTATGAACACACAAGTAATATGACACTAAATGAGACTTTTGCGACTTGCCTTCCACGTTGGCAACCAATTGACTAGCTTTTTTATGCAGTGCATGGAGTCGACTTAATATTGATTTGAAATAAACATTGGTTAAAGATTGTTGAAAAACTGAGGCATCAAATGTCAAATCGTATGAAGTCACGTCATAATAAATAGTTACAATACAAGTACTTTCCTAATGAGCTATACAAGCCAAGGGCCTTTAGTATTATCGCTTGGCTTTTCCAGCACTGTAAGTGGAGATAATGTTTCGCAATGTAATTGCTTCTCTTACGGCAATTACAAAGAGATACTTGATGACGACATGCAGCTTTTTCATCTTAATTTTACCGACATTAAATTTTGATGCTGTGTGCCAACATTAGCTCTATTTTTTAAAGTAAAGCTGTAAAAAACCAATATTCTAATTGTCAGTTCATGTTTGTGTAATATGCAAAAACTTGGTTGGAGGTTCTATTTGTTATAAACGCTTATTAAAGTAAATGCTGGCAAACACCTCTACTACTAACGAAAATAGTTTTTGATGCCGAAACACGCAAGCTGGATCGGCTCAACAAGGTTGTGGCAAAGTCGGTTTAATAAGTTTATTACCAGGGATGTACCAAAGCTAGAATTTTGCTGAAGCTTTTGTAGTTATCTATCCAAAACCTGGTATGACTGAATATACAGTTTACACTGTGATGTTATACTGTACAATGTTCAGATGATTCACCATTTTATAGATTATGGCCTCACATGTTGTACTATTAGATAACACATCAAACACATTAAACATGCAAACAAATTGAAATCGCCAAACAGAAAGAAACTTGAGAATTTGAAATTAATGAAATGATAATCGAACGTCTATTGCATCTGCACTGGAATTTCGTGTTTAATTATCTTTACAAAATTACTAATACCTTTGCTTTCAACAATACGTATATCTAATTGCAAATTGGTTATGTACATTGTTAATAGATCATTTTTTCTTTATTAAAGATGGGATGCAGCGCAAATACAAGTTAAAATAATCCTTAAGTGACATCAAATCATCTTTTTGTATACAGAATTACACTTTTTAAAGACGGTTTTGAAGATTTGTTGTAGACCTTTAGTGTGGGTCTTTACTGCCTCAAGACCAATTCTTCTTGCAAAGTGTGCAGACTACTTTACTTGTATCTTCGTTATTAACTTTGAGGTAATCCCACAAGAAATTGCCACTTTGCTTAAGCACTATGAGTCAGCTTAGTGAAGTGAAGATAATTTACGGATTCTTAATTTAAAATACTAACGGATACTTAATTTCTATAAAATAGCTACGTTCTGAATATTGAAATATAAAACTTCATTGATATAAACGGCCTAGCATTTGGTTAGCAGATAGTACAGAGGTAAAAATATGAAAATCAAAGCCTTACTTTTAAATAAAGCATAGTAGTTTAATAGAGTAACTAAAAATAATTTGCTAACCCCGAAGACTCAGCAGAAAATGCTCCAGGCTTGGGCCGAAGCTTTGGTACATCCCTGGTAGTTACACGACAATGTTAAATGTCAAAGATAGAGTTCAGCCCATTTGCTTATACGAGACAATGTGTTGTTTAACGGTACTTACTCGACCAAGAAAAAGTTTTCAAGGAAGTAGTCGGCACAAGCAACCAGGAGCGTGCTTCCAAACACAGCAGTGCTGATTATTAGAAATTCTTTTTGAAATTTGAGAGTTAGGACCGCAAATAAGCAGCCCACCACGAACAACACACCAATGCATATCCAAATACTAGGAATTTTGCAAAAGCCTTGAACGATCGCGATACCTGCAAACAGAGCATTACGAGATAAAAATTGCTAACGTAAATGCTTCCTACCCATGAAAAATTAGTTGCAAGTCCGATTTCTTAAACTAATCTCCAAAAATTAAAAGCGATTGCTGTTTTCGGGTTAAAAATGGCAAAATTTAATATTAGCATAGATGATTGTTTGCAGAAAACATCGTGAAGGGGTACCAATCATATTTCTATAGTAACGTTGTCGTATAGAATATACAAAGACCGAAATCGGTGAAAATGGTCAAGTATGTGACTTAAACTGAAAATAAGTTTGCTTGGCGTTATCCGTGAAAAGTCTTGATCTTTAGTGAAAACAGCTAAAAAGTCACAGTGACTTATGCCTTCATATCAGATTAATTAATTGACAGCTTAAAGACTAGCAAGACTAAAAATGGTCACAAATTTTATTTTTTCTGCGTATGAATGATTAAACAATCACGACTTAAAGCAAGTCAACGAATTGCTAATTCAAAGTTTGGACAAGCGAGGAAAATCAATCAAGGAAATCGCATAAGGCATTTATTTAATGTGGAGTAATTTAGCTCGTATCTAGGTACAAAAAATTTATTCCAAGGCATATCTTTACCTGTAAATGCTAAGATAGCGCCAAGAAAAAAACCTTGAAGAAAAATTCCTACGTAACGAACAAGCAATGTTATAAGACCGCACACAACACCGATTCCTACCGAGATACCTGAAAACAACATGGTTAAACTAGTTGAAATACCATATTAGCTTAGATAAACGTTTAAAGGATGCTATCTGTTGAAATAAAACAAAATATCGCAAAATCAAGTCTACAGTATAAATGCATTCTATTTACACAACGTTTAAACCCAAAATGCATTGTTCATGTTCATTGCAGGCCTAATAAAATCTTTTTGATCTCAGATTCTTTAATGACATGACACGTATCGAAGCCCTTTGCTAAAAACTCGTCATTAAAGGTCCGTTTCCATAAACATAAGCATTTAGAAGATTAGGGGAGGCTATAGTTTGTTTGTTTCATCATGTCAAAATAAGCGGTCAGTGCTTCAGAATGCGAGCTGCACTTTTCGACATAATAAAACGATGCACGTTTCAATAAGTGTGCTTCATTTCAAACTTAGCTGAACATCTCCTAAAGGGTCACCTTGGTTTCTAAAGTGCAAATTTTAGCAGCCAACCTTTAATCACAGTCTACGATGCCTAAAATCTAATTTAGCAACATTTCATAATTTACAAATGCACTTTCAGTTATACGAAAGTATGCGTCCCGACATCAAGTTGGCATGTGCTCAAATAAATTACTTGCTTCTATCGTTTATGTTCAAGTCTTGTGACCATAATTTACCGGCTTACTGCTTGTGCTACTGACTTTCCTATAGCAGCTCTCTCCCATCAGAGTTTAGGAGATAAACATTACCCGTGATTACCTACTTACCGATGGCAAGTTCAAAAGAAACTTGTTGATCAAACAACTTTTCGTCTTGGCAAAGTAAATAAACAACAACTCCACCGAAGTTAAGACCAGTCAAAAACATAACGACTCGGAAGCATTTATAACCTAAAAGTCATCATTAGTTTAGAAGGACTTTGACGATAGGCTATTTCTGGGGAGACTTTTAAACCAGAGGGTGCACATGCACTTAATAGAATTCCATAATCCGAATTAAATTAAGTAGTTGAAAAAAAACAGTGCAAAGTTATGCTTTGGTCAAGAGTTCATCGGTTTATCGTTTACTGCTAAGATTTATGAAAAGTATTGTGACAGAAAAATGTTTTGTATGGATTTAATTCACTGCTTTTGGCATCAAAACGATATAAAGCAGTTCTATAAGTTCAGAAAAATTAATTTTTCTTAATTTAATTAAATGTCTTAAAACAGGGGTGTAAAACCTGCAGCCCATGATGTCAAATTTTGTGGCTCAAAAAAGAATAGCAAATGTGGTGGCGAGGACTTTTTTTGTTGAGAGATCAATCCTTTCAAAGCAATATTTATACCAAATTTTTCTAATTTTGCGTGATTTGACCAATTATGTTATGGAGATCGGTTTGAAAGTATTGTTGTTTTGAAAGTGTTGATCTCAAAAAAAGAAAACAAGGTTCTTACTTTTCACCACCACTTTGGATGAGCACAAATTTTGAAAAGCCCGCTAAATATTCAAGACATCAGAAATCGGCCCACCCGCAAAAAAGATTGCATTCCCCTGTTTCAAAATAATAGCTTATACAAGCAAGGTTTCAAACACCGAATCACCAGTTTTCTGTATTGATAAAAAAGCTTATCAATAAAAATTTAAACAAGCTGATCAATTTGTTGCTTAGGATCCTTATTAAAAATAGCTCTCTGGAAAAAAAACTGGATGACGTAGCGCCTATTGGTGAGTGAAAGAGGTAACGTTTTGCAAAACAAACGTGGTCTACCTTGCTTAGACAAAGTGGACAATGATTAACTACAATAACCATATCTTCACGTGTGGTTTAGGCTTGAAAGGCAACTACATTTATTGCCTTCTTTATCATATACAGCATGAAGCTAATATAGTCATGCACATTACACAAAAAGTACAAGCTTGTAAATGAGCAATAATTTCGGCAGGAAGCAACAAAAAGTGCAACAAAAAACAACAAAAAATAAAAATGATGCAGTCAAGTTGCTTAATCGTCGTGCAGTGATTAATACATGCAAGAGAGATATCATTTGGATTTCAACAAAAAAATAAATACGGTTTGTAAAAACTATAAATTACAATTGTGCATTGTCCAAACAGCAAAAATTTATAAAACATTATTCATGTTAAAAAACAAAAATTAATTACTTTAACATGCGAATTATAAAATGCAAAACTTACCAAAAAAAGTGTACACCAGCCCGAACACTATCAATGCAGCACAAAAAATAGATAAAAATATGTCATAATTTTTTTGATAAAGTATTTCAGCACATTGCCGAGCAGGTACTGGCATGTCTGTGTCATTTCCGAGTGTAGTGTTCATATTTTCATTAATCGTCAAGACGAACCAAATCACTTGGGAATTATTCTATGTTTCATTGACAATCACAAAGGCTTTAGCAAATTCACAATTCAGCCTTTTACAACATGACAAATCTAAACAAAAACTCCTTGACATTTCTTATTAATTAATCTGCCACACTTATAATTATTTGATTTGCTACTTCAAAGCTTTGCATTATATAAAAACAAAGTCTTTCTACACTACTATGCTTTCAACGCAGTAAAAGCTTTTAAAGAATCACAAACCGCAAGACAGAAATATAGCAAGTAAATGAACAACAAGACAAAATACAACATCAAACACCATAAAAAGAGCAGCATCCGTATTACCACTATTGTTTGCTGAAGAAATCACCATCAGAAGCTGTACTCTTTGATAAAACATAGTGATGCTTACACCTACATTCCAAAAAAAGTAGTGAGCTCCAAACTTCAGTTTGAATTTATTTTATTGTGTTCTATACAATTTTAGTTTCATGCAGTAAGAAATAAGCTGGTGGGTACAGCTAATCACTACTAAAACTAGATCATAAGAAGTCAATAATAGGCACCACAACATTATCAGGATTTTTTGTGACAGTAGTCGGTACAGCCATGCTTTTACCTACCCAAAATCTAAATAACTAGGGATGGGCAATTTAGAATAAAATACTATTCTAGAATAGTTAAACCAAATCAAGAATACCAAATCTTTTTTTCCGCAATTAGCACAATCAACATGAAAGTATTTATTTATTACAAGTTTACAACAACAAAAGCACAATCAGAGAACGAGTTTATTGCAATGCAATACATTCAAGCTTTCTACGTGTTTGCCTGTCAGGGGAGATTACAACTTAATGCATGCATTTGATCAAGAATGTCTGTGTTGGTGAGTTAATTTTTCGATTGCTGCATGCAATCAATATGTTTACAAAAAGAAAATATGTGACCAAGCAATGTAAAAAAGTTGTAAGCAGGATATAAAACGAATCCTATAATCTGATTTGAAGTGGCACAAAATTTTGATTTGGATAATTTAGGATTTGAATCCTTTGAATTTGGTGTTCTGAATTGCCCAACCCTATAATTGACATACATCAGTGTGGGCATAACTGTTTGAAAATACATACATAAATTATTCAGTGGAATTCAAGTTATAGTGTAGTGCTTAGATCACTAGCTTCATATTTGGTAGAACTAACTTCAACTGCCACTTTGAGCCATACCAATAACTTCAAAAATGACATTTCTAGATATCTTGCTTTGTATTCAGCAATAGAAAAATTTGGAGGATAGCATAACAAACTGACAAAAAATGTTAAGACGGATAATAACATAATAATATAGCACCATGGACTTCAACAGCCTGAGCTCAAAGTCACTGTTGGCCCCATAACAACCACAGCCATAACAAAAACTTTGACGAAAAAATTCTTACACTCAAGTAGATTAGATAGAAAGTTGATATCTACTCACATTTTGTAATTTAGAGATACTGGACTAAAAATCTATTGCACCATATCAAATCAAGCATTTTTCATACATTGAAACACTTGGAATAAAAATAACAACCAGATAACAGTATCAAAACAAACCCTCAAGTGGTATATGTGGCGCATATAGAGTAAAGCACATCTTATTAAAATCAATCTTATTATTTTATTAGTTTGTTCAACTAAGATTGCATATGGCTTTAGCGACTAGCCTTATTCTAATCTTCAACAATCTGCTTTAATATATTCTGTACTCTTACATGCTTAAAAAATGCATTTGTTCATAATATTTTAATCAATATCTTTTGATGTTTTCAGTATCTCCTCATTGAGTGACTGCACTAAAAACAACTTCACCTTGAGCAAATTGCTAGATAATATTCCTGTTATTAAGTGCAGCATTTGAGAAAATAAATCAAGCTGATCTAAGAATAAGTTCTAGCAATTATTTTTTTGTAAGAAAGCATCATGACTTTAAACCTTACAGCTTTCCTAGAAGACAAACTGGAAAGTTATTCAATCATGACCAATCTGAGGGTCCTACTTAATAGTGCAGGTCCAAAAATTGTTGTAAGCCTAACCCTTTGTTGTGACATTATGGACACAAAACTAAATCATACAGCTTAAGGCTACACTTTAAAATTTTTGAAACGTTTATCAGTTTACTATGGTTTTGATGTGAGCTTATTGATCCTTGAAGTATGAACTAAATTTACCTTGTGACAATCTTTGATCTGCCATTGGTCACAAGTCACCCTTATGCAAGGGGTAAAACCTAATAGCCTCCCCTGTCAAGGTCACAAATTTGTTCTGGTATCATGTCAATTTTATTGTTTTTGTGACACTCTTGTACAGTTATCAACCCTTTTATAAATATATGAGTTTTCCCAACTGTAAAACATGCATTTTTAGTTTGCAAATGTTTTTTCATTACAGCTAATCTTGGTGCAATGACCACACATTAAATTCCGATTTATTCTGGTCTCAATAAATTTTTGTAGTGGCTATTTTACCATCAATGGCATTTTACCTGAGGCTGTTTTGCAGTGAGACATTTGTAATTGGTCAGTTTTAATGGCCTATTAAATATGTAACTTTTGGTTGTTTCTGATTGGTCAATTTTAATGAATTAAAAAAATTTGCAACACTCACCCCCAAGTATACATTACCATGTACATTCATATACTGGGTCTGCCCCTTCAAGTGTACACTGCCTTTCTCGAAGAGCCCTACCAGGAAAGACTCCAATCCATAACCATTGCATTCCAAGGCAGCTGCACTGTCCACGAACCACAGCATCACTGCCAGAATGGTAGCAATTATGACTATTTAAACACACAAAAATGGTGACAGCAAAATAGCCTCCAATTGTAAAATGCAGTCAATGAAAAAATAGTCACTTTCTGATAGATTCAATTATGCATGCTTTTTGCCATCTACAGATCTACTCTTTTTTACATGTGCTGTAGTTCAAATTTGCTTTCTATGGAGCTATTTTTGAACAAAAATAAATTACTATTACTACTGGTACTTATTTAGAGCTACCTTGTGTTAGCAAAGTAACACAATGATTTTCTGGATGCTAAACTTGTCACCATAGGGCATGCAGGGATGTTTACCAAATGGATTGAACAAGGGTAGGGTAAAGAAATATAGAAATCAAGAAAATAATTAAAAGGAAATGGTAGCCTAACTATTTGACAATTAACCCCATTCAATCCCATTTAATTCTATTTGTTATGTACTGGTATCTCAAAACTAAATCACTGCAAGTTGTTTGCTTGTAAACACCCACCTTAAGTTTAAACTGTTTTGTGCCAAATGCAATGCCATCACAATGTATGGGTACCTGAGGAAAAGACAAACAGTGAGTATAGGAAACCACAACATACAGCCATACAGTTATTAAATGCTTTCTTATCAGGCTTTATCTCCTAATGCTTCTATGGTCTAGTCACAGCAAAACCTAAGCAGCTATGCACACAGGAACTAATGTTCATATCTAATTTGTAATTACCAGTACTGCAGGCACAGTCGATTTCTACCACAAGCCTGTTACCAAGCAGGGAAATTAGCAATTACCCATGTTTAGCTTCTAGCTTATTCTGGTCAGCACAAATCATGAAACCTACATGTGAACTTATTACTTAAAAACAAACTAACCATAGAGTTTTGCTTAGCCAAGTCACATAAACTGTAATGCTATTACATGCTCAACCCCCTGATTTTTAAACTAAAATTAGATGTGGACTTTGATTTATTTTCACATCACATTATCATATGTAACAGTAGTTAGGTTTGCTGTAAGACAAAAGAATAAATTCTTTTGTGTTTTTACTAATTCCTTAACTAAATTTATCTCTCTGCATGCAACCTAATAAAGCCTAAAACAGCTTTTTCAACCTGTAGTTCTGTCAGCGGCATAGCATGGGTTTTGGCCGCCCAGTGTGAAAGCAACAAATGCTGCCAATACTTGATTAAGCAAATAATGCATGTAGATTTTACAATCCCTAGTATTTAGATACGGTTGAAATTCTGTCTGCCCGCTCACTCACAACGGCCGCCCAGTGCTGGTCACACACACACAGCAAACTCCATTCTACGCCACTGTGTCTGGTAAAAGTAAAACATCTGGCTACACTAGTACAGTAGTACATGCATCCTATTTAACTCTCAGAAATCAAGTCTCGAAACGGCACTTGGCACAGAACGGAGCTCACGTAGCATAACGGAAATCCCAAATCCTAAACAATATTTGAGAGGCGTTGGTAAGGTTTGTTGCATATAGGAAAGTGATGCTGCATATAGGTAAGTTATAGCTAATAGGTATGTTGCAAATAGGTAACTAATTGGGTTATTTTGCATATGGAGAAGTCCCTCATTGTAAGGTTATGTAGCATATAGGGAAGTTGGTCATTGTATTGTTATGTTACGTATCTTGCATATGGGTAAGTCATTCAAGCATAAGTAATCTTGCAAATACTTAGCTCTCACCCTAGCCCTAACCTTAACCCCATCTCTAATCCAAATCCTAACCTTAATCCCAATTTTAACGTGTTACGTACCTACAAACAACATTCATTACGCAATATGGCGCAAGCATTACCAACCTCACTTTAATATTTATTAGTCTAAATTGAGATAAAAAAGGCAGTTGCCACGGAAACGCCATAAAAATTGAACTAAAAATAATTAAGGAATTAATTTATGTTAGTGGAATTTCTTTGGTCTATTGGTATTTTTGTCATCTAGAATCCGCTGTGACTTAAAACAAAATCCTTCAACCAACTACCGTACATGCAGAGGAGGGTATCGCTACTTCAAAAGTAGCGGAAAAACCGCTAGCGCAACTTTCCTACAATACCAGCGACACCACCGCTCTTCGCCACTTAACCAAAGTTGTTGCGCGCTACCGCTACCGCTACTTCACAGAAAAAGCAGCAAACGCTACTAGCTACTTTAAGCCCAAATTTTTGCAATTTTGCTTTACAATGATCATTTTACTCAAAACTAAAGCTGCATTACAAATAGGTTTGGCCAAAATACACTTATTAAGTACTTCTTATAATTCAAAGCGGTTGCATGAATGTAATGGACAATGGTTCTATATCTGTATTTGGCGTCCCTACCACTTAACCCATTTGTGCCTATTGTACCCTATTGGGTATTATTCGAAAATCGTATCATTCAATGATTGATGACGTCCAATTGCTCTTTTTCTGCGCAACAATGTAGGTAAATAGACCAGTTAACAATATGACTACTTACAAGTTCAATTTTTTTTGGTTTGAGTTATATGATGACTTAAGAGGCAGACAGAGGAAAAATGACCTTTAGCACGTCTCGGAAAAATTGATAAGCCTTTTTTTCTTCATATTGTCATTCAAATCTTAAGTGCTTTATTAAATCTTGTAAAGTAAGCAGTAAAGATAATTAAACTGCAATGAAACGCTCAAAATTTGTTTAGTTAAAGTAACTAGAGGCAAATCTGCCAAGTTCCCTGATAGGGTACTGTAGGCACGAAAGCCTACATCAATTGCTCTACCGAGTTTATACAAGTTTCGCATGTTTTTTACAATTGAATTTATTCAATTTAGTGTTTTATTATACAGGAAACAACCCACTACGCATAGACAACTTCTTGTCTTTATGTCACCACTTTCAGGCAGAAGTTAGTCTGCTTCATATACTGATATATCATTGCCAATCTAGCATTGGCGCATGATTGTGTAAGTTTATATCACAAAAATACTCTTCGGTGCACCGTCGGCTCGATAGGATAATGGCTAAAGCATCACGTCTGAAATTGTATTGTTTTAGGTTCCAACCTGACCATATCAGAGTTGCTCTAGTGCTGACGAACCATTTTTCTGGCAACTAATTCTTAATCAGATTTTTGCTGCTCTACTGAAAGGCTGTGTCTGTTGTATCTGTATCTCATACTCTTGCTTTATTGAAAGGCTGTATCTGTTTGTTTTTCTCGTTTAGATCCGAGAAACAAATCTGGAGCGCAAACGAAATTCATCTAATGTCCGAAGATAATAATTATTTGAATGCTGATATATTTTTGACTTCTCCAAAATGGCGGTATGTGGTGTAATGAAGACCGTGAAGGCGAGGAAACGGCTTCTGCCAACCACCTTTCCGGTCCACAGTTTTCAGCGCAAGCACAATACCACGTAAGTTATGGGGATGCTGTGGATATGGTTGAAGTAGATAGATGCGACCAATACATCAGCAACTATTGCATCTCCATGAGAAGTAAGAAGTGATGGTGGGCGTTGTTTGCGTTGATACCTGACATGGTAATGCCAAACTACTGGCTCTTGCATGGAGAGAACAAGAAGTCAGAAGATTCCACACTCGACCAGTTGGCGTTTCGGAGAGAGGCTGTTTAAGCCTATTTAATAAATTTATGCAACCTCTATATCGCGCTGAAAGACCAGGCGGCAGAATTCTTCCGACACATCGTCGTTTTAGCATGGACGTGCGATTGGATAGAGTCGACTGCTACCAAAGTTATCCAAGCTCTCAACGCAAATGCGAAGTTTGCAAGAGGAACACAATAAAGGGGTGAAAAAGATGTGACTGAAACTCCACAACCATTGCTTTGAAGAGTGGCATGGCATTAATTAAGTCGTTTTTCACATTTCTTTTTCTAGGAGTTTAGCTGCATTTCTCACTTTAAGGGTGGTTTTCATTAGGAGTAAATCGCTCAGGGCATAAAACTAAGCGAGATCGCTACGCGCATAAAACTGAATAGAAAAACAAAGAATTTTTGACGCTACGCCTGCAATCTGCGCCTAATGGAAACCAGTCTTTACTCACTACAATATAATTGCTGTATGAACTTCAAAAAATTTCTTATTTAAATTTGGCATCCGCGCTATTCCCTTTTTTTGCTATCTATGTTAATAAGAAATTTTGGGAACGATATAATTCCTGTGTACTTTTATTTAAATTTACTCAGTTATAGTTATTCCAGAAGCATTCTTTCCAAAGTAATTAAAAATATCATGGGTTAAAAGTCTGAGCTTAAACTACTTTAAATAGCAGTTAAAGTACATGCATTTACCTAGAAATGGGTTTGGATTTGCGTTGCCTAGGTTTTACGATAAGTTAGGTTCATGTTGCCATTCGTGTCTACGATATCCTGTTAGGGTACCAACAACCTTTTAAATAAATAAGCAAAGAAAAACAATTTTTCAAAGTTTTGTCAGCTTTTACATACCAAGTCGACGAAACCCAAATCTTCTAACTAAAGATATCTAAAAAGCAAAATTTGGGATTTAATGGGTTAAAGGCAAACTTGTTTGAAAGCAAAATGAAAAACATCACGTTTTTGATTTTCCACTTGTTTAAAAGAAGTAAGAGGTAGTTTAAATATCATATGAGGCATTCAGAGGAGAGGGGGGAAGCAAAAATATTATAGTGGCGCAATATGATAGCCAAGAATGACAAGGAATATTGTTATATGACAAACTTGCTTTTATAAATAAAAAGTTTAATTTACTACTGTTTGATTGCACAAGTCTTCGGGGCCAATACGAAAAATTATTTTGCTTAAATGCTTTTTTATGTGATGCATTACACTGCGGAGGAGGAGGTTTACAAAAACGTCATAATGTGTGGTATGGAAAGAAGACGGATAAAATTGAATAAAAAAGCGTCATATGACTTTTGAACACCCCTAATATTAACAATAGTACATGACTTCAAGCTACGCAAAGCAAAAAATAACATTAAGTACTCGGCATTACCCATAATCAAAAAATTTTATTTTATTTCTGAGTCACTACAAAACGTAATGATTATATGATCAGCTGTTTAAGTTGATTTACTATCAATTTTTGCATTAGACCTGAGGCTACGATAAGTAGCCATGTAAGCAAAGCCAAGTTACTGATACTCATCGAGCTTATGCAGCGTTGTTCAATGTGCTGTTTTCTTTATTGAAAGTTCTCACCGTTCAGAGACAAACTGATCGCAAGTCAAAATAAACCCTAATTGAAATAGGCCCTGACAACAATGTACAGCCTACTACCTTTTCTCTTAATTCATTTGGAACTATTAAACCTTTCGCCCAAAAGAAACACCTGAATCAAACTAACAGCTCAGCAGAACATAAGAAGCAATAATTGCAAGTTTTACCATCAGGTAGTAAGAAGTTTTTGAATCCTTTCATAGCTGCTCGTGATATGAGAAACCTTTGCTTAGATCTAAAGAGGTGCCAAAATTTTTTGCTACGTACAGCTGGTTTCCTACAAACCCTTTTGCATTTTCACAACTTGATGAGCAAGCTATCAAAGACTAAGCTCTATTGAAGGCTAAAATAAAAATCATGTTTAATATTCTAAGTTAGTATCAGGAATGTGAAAGCGAAAGCGGTCCTTTTTCTGTGGAAGCGGAAGCGCGAAAAAATTCTACCGCTTCCGCTTCCACATAAGTCATTTGACTTAAAGAGTAACTTGGCGAAAAAGTTTTGTCCATTTACCAATGTGGATTAAACGGTAAAGTTGTATTATAATTCTAAATGAACGTGCGATATCTTTTCCCTAGCCTAAGTTCAATTAGGTTGACGGCATGAACCTGAATTGCCATTCGTGCCGTACCTCCATCACAAGGAAGACGAGAGTAATCACAACAACAACATATCAGTAGCGCGAGAAAACGAGGAAAAGTATAACTAGCATCATATTTTGTATCGATTACGATTAAAAAAAAGGTAGTTTGGACAATGAAACATAGCCAATAAAATGATGATTTGATTAAACTTAACTACTAACCTTGGTTAGGGGGTTGAAAATGTTTAAAAAGAAATTTCTCACGATGTAGACAACTTAATCATTGTATATCAGTGCTTTTCAACAGGAGTTTCGCAAAACGTGTAGTTGTGTTCCGTGAGTTTTAAGAGTTCCGTGAAGGTGCCCCGAAGGTTCTTCGTTTATTACTAGCATTTATTTCTTATTTCAGTATATTGATTTCTTGTGTGTAGTGGTGTTCCATGTATATAAATAGTTAGTAATGGAATCTTGAGATAGCAAGTTGCAGATTGTGACGTAATCCTGTTTATAATTTCAAGAACATCTGAATTCGCTAACTTCCTTTGTTTCGTAATAGTGCGTCTGTAATTTCAATTTTGCTCGCTTTGTATGCTGTATCATCACCGTCAGTCAAGTTGATGTGGACTCCTGGTGACTTCATGAGTTGCCTTTCTACATTCGTTCCTATTTGTTGCAAGTTTTGAAGTAGTTTCAAGGTTGAGTTCTAGTTTTTCCGTGATTTCATCTAGCCACCTCCTTTTGGGTCTTCCCCTTTTTCTTTTTTCTTCCATCTTTCACTGCATAATCAATTTTCCAAACTGTTGTCAGTTCGCAAAATGTGTCCGCAATACTTTAGTAATGATATTGAGGAGTGACATGTGGGGTTATATCTGGTCTAAAACCAAATCATTCGTTTTTTTGACACTCCGTAGAATCCTTAGTAGCCTTGCTCCAAGTCCACATTTCGAATGCATTCAGTCGCAGCTGATCCACCTTACGTAGTATCCAACTTTCGCTGCCAAATGTCACTATTGGGAACGCAAAGAAATATACCAGTTTTGTCTTTTTGGCTACGGTTATTTTCTCATCTTTCTTTATTTTTTCCAGCTTAATCATGGTACTGCGACCCAGGACTAGCTTTCTCTGAATTTCTTTCTCACAATCAGCATCGTAACAAATAATTGACCCCAAGAAATTGAAGTTATGTACAATTTCGATGTGATCATCTTCCAGTTTGAATTATTGTCCAACTATTGTCATCATATTGTTCAACTATATTGTCCAACTATCTGAAGTCCAACTATTGTCATCACTTTTGTTTTCTTTATATCTAATCTCAAGCCTGCTTTTTTGCTAGTTTCTTTGACTTTGTTTTTGAGCATTTTCAAATCATTAAAGTTTCCACTGATCAGTGTTGTATCGTCTGCGTATTCCAAGTTATTTATCATTCTTCCTCCTATTCTTTTTCTTTGTATGGTCTCTATCTCAGCTTTTCTCATTATGCTTTCCGTGTAAAGATTAAATGAATAAGGAGATAATATGCAGCCTTGATATATCCCCTTTCAATTTTAAATCACGATGTGTCACCAAATTCCGTTCTCAACTTAGCTTCTTGGTTAATGTATAGATTGTTCATTAGCTTTTTTAAGTGTCTAGGTATCCACAGCTCTTGCAAGTTTCTTCATAGTAAATTATGGTCGACGAAATCAAATGCTTTCTTGTAATCAATAAACCACATAAAAATATGAGGAGCACAAAAATGGGATTTATTCCCAATTCTTAGTAAAAAGAATAAAGCCAAAATTCTGTTAAAAATTTTATTAAAACGTTTCGCCTTTACACTAAAAGCATCGTAACAGTTATAGAAAGTATATCTCTGCAGTGCGCTTCTTAAGTTTGCCTTGCCTTACTAATTATATTAATGGCAGTTGTTTGTTTTATCAGTTTGCGATCTCATAATTCTGATAACCTTACTAAATTTAGTTTTACAGCTCTTTGTTATCAATGCAGTATCTGTTTTAGCATAGACTTAGGTGACCATTTATTCAGCTGATGATGCTTTTAGTCTAAAAGCGAAACGTTTTAATAAAATGTTTACCAGCATTTTAGCTTTATTCTTTTTACATAAAAATATTTTTTTGCATTTCTCTCGCTTTTTCCGTTATCCAACGCAGATTTGCGATATGGTCTCTTGTCCCTCTACCTTTACGAAATCCAGCCTGCTCTTGTGGCAATTCAAATTCTAAGTAGGGTTGAATCCTTTTCTGTATGATTTTTATTCAACTTTACTTGCGTGGGATATTAGAATTATTGTTCAGTGGTTGGAGCATTTCCTTATGTCTTCTTTTTTAGGTTATGGGATGTATATTGATCTCTTCCAGTCATTAGGCCATTTGCACGTTTCCCATATCTTTTTGCCTAGAACTGTAACGATTTTTGTCCCTTCTTCTCTTGTTACCTTTATACGTTCATACTGTATATATGACCGAAATTTGGCACTTCACTATTCAAAAACATTAGAGTCAATACGTGTAGTGGAGACGGACAGAAAGTCCGTTTTGATCATTAGAGTTAGTTAACTCAAAGTCAGAGTTAATTGGGGATAAGGAGGTAAAATCCGCGTTATATCGTAGTAATTTGTTGTGATGACAGGTTATTGTCGAGAGCTGCAATTTTATGGTCTTAAGGTTTAAATCCGAGAAGTATTAGGTTAATTGTTGTAAAAGTGGTTGTAAGTGGTGAAGAAACTTGTAATAACTGTTTATTTGATGAAGTGTTTAATTATTTTTTGAAGTGTAGTAACGAAATATTTAATTTTCTTACAAGCAATTCGTGATTTCTAAATTTTTGTTGGTGGGGGTTACGTGATAAACGCGAAAGTACATCAGGGGTTCCGCAATGACAAAAACGTTGAAGAGCATTGTCTTACATTCAAGACGAGTTCTAGTATCTAAGAAAAAAATTATACACAGAATATTTCGATACAATAAGCTTAAGCGAAGTAGGTAAAGTAATCGCATTATATGGATGGATTTTTCCCCCTCAAATTGATAAAGTGTAGGAGAAGGCAGACTACAGACCCACAAAAGTTAAAAAAATTGTCACCGGTCATTTTCTCATTTTTTTTGTTAGTGGAAGCGGCAGCGGTTGACGAAATAACCGCTTCGACATCCCTGGTTAGTTTACACGCCAAGCGTACAAAAACTTTTGAACAAAAAAGCATACGTAAAATCTGTGGACAGAACCGAATGAAATAAATACTGTGTGCATCCACCTTTATATGGTTCGCACCGCGAATCTGTCGGGCAATAAAATTTTGGTTCCATCTCATTATTTCATGGCTGAGGCAACGCCGTGCATTACTCAAGCACCGTCGGACGGAAATTTTTGAGATCTCACGAATTCAATACCAAATATCTAATCTACCAGCTGTAAACGCACGCCCCTTTTTGTTCGAAACATTGAGAAACATATACACAATTAAATTAAACTCAACTGCACTACCAAAGACATCAAGTATTCGTTCCACTGGGCCTTTACGGCTTCCAACAATAAATAATAAGGATATTTACCGAATGAACTAACGCAGATACACATTAACGCAACAAGTCTGTTTGGCTCTCTCAATAAAGATTTTCGCTTATGCATACACTGACAAAAAACTCTCTAGATGTCCTAAAAAATTCCAGTAAAGCAAATAATTGAAATTGCTATGATGCCATAAATGCAAATTTACACATCTCCTTGGCAGACCGAGGTAATATCACAATGTCAATGTTGCAATAAAATGTTACTATCAAATTTGGCTGAATATAGATTTGAGTTACATAACATCGAATTAACAGTTTTCAAAGCTGCTACCAATTGTTATTGTGGTGCGTCCCCTCACCTAAAGAATATAATTCAAATTAGGACAAAAAAAACAATAACGAAACTTGACGAATTCTGACCCCTTTATATTGTGAATGGTACTCATTGGCTTAAGCCAATGTTTGTTAACCTGGGGTGCTGAAATTAATTTCAGGGGGTGCTGGGAAAGATGACATATGAGGCAGTCAAAGGCAAAAGGAATACGTTTGGGCAAATATATTTTACCAATATGAGTAGAAATATGATAAACGTTGCAAAGTTGTTTTGCAGAATAAACCAACAAATAATCAAGATGTACTGCACTTGTCTCTACTTTATCCTTATAAGTAACCAGGTGTTTGCCAATGGTAGTGGGTGCTGGACTGCTTAGGCTTGACCAAAAGGGGTGCTGAGGAAGAAAAAGGTTAAGAAACACTGGCTTAAGCAAATAGAATGTAACAACAATTTAGAACACACAATAAATACAATCACCATCACTTTATCTCACGACAAAGATAGTGGACAGCAATATTTTCCTGCCCTCGGTTTATTACGCACACGGTAATCGTAACCTTGCAATGCTAGAGCTTATTGCATTATAGTCCGTGGGCCAACTAGGCCCACCGTGCACCCCCCCCCCCCCAATAAACGAAACTGTGGTTTTCTGGTAGTTTTTTATGTGCTTTTTGATATTAGATATGTTAACATTGAATAAACTCTTACGCACTACCGGTTTTGAGCCACTTGATTTGTTGTACCAACAAACATTTTTTTTCCGATTATGGGATGGTAACAAAAACATGAATGGCAATATTTTTGTATTGAAATATCACAAATACACAAGTGACTACTCAAAATGTTAATACTGGAGAGCTCTACAATGTAAGGTTTGATTTAAGCAAATTTGATAAAAAGTATGTCAACAAGGGCCATTATGTAATCACCAGTTTTAACCATTGCTTGAAAGTTTGGTACGTAGTTTCTCTTTATGACAGTTTAAGATACAATGGAGTGTGATTACATTAAAGCAATCTTTACCGTAATGCTTTGTGTTGAAATTCACCAAGCTTGTAAACTTTCATTTCTTTTCTTTTTGCTTGGCAACACTTCCACCGGCTATTTTGTTTTTCTTTGTCTCGTGTTAATCGAAATGGTGTTTAGTAGACTAGTGCAATTGTAAACGGTTGTCAAACTGCCAGGTCACATGTACAATTAAGTTTGTAGTGATTGGAAGTCATTTCGAGTGATTTTGTTGGATTTTGGACGATTAACTGAGTTTTTCTAGGTGAACAAGATTAAAACGCAAAGACAATTTAACACCGTAATTATTGCTTCAAAACGTCCTAAACGTTTACAACAAATTACTTAAGTTATGTTTGAACCATAGAAAGAATTTTGTGAGTTTAGTTTTTGAACAAAAGTTTATCTTTTCAAGCCCAACAACTAAAAGCCCCTCCCCTAAACGATTTGCAACTCTTCTTGCGCATTCTCATTAACGGGAAAGCTGAGAGATCAGAATCAGAGAGAATAGAGCTTTTCGTTTCATCCATTGGTCAGGACCTGTGTCGGGCAGCAACTAAAGGCCAGTGGTCACTACCGAAACACATTCTGCTTTGCATGACATTAAGCCACCTCTGCCGGAGTGTCAAACTGAGCATGTTAATGAACAAACTGGGTCATTCAGAGAGTTACTTCTTTTCATTAGAACTTGAAACCGCACTTGCAGAGGCTCTTGAACATGCTAACACCCCAAATAATACGAAATCTTCATCACCTATCATAATTTCTCAGCGACTTTAATAATTTTGATCAACTTGTTAATGACATTTCTGGTGCAGATTCGAATCACACCTGCCACGGGATAATGTCACAAAATATTCCTTCTGAGCCTGCTGCTGATGAGAACATAACTGTAACCAGGCAGAAAGCCAGCTATCTCTGCCAAGGACAGGGTACGCTCTCTGAATTCCTTGGCAAGTGATACCCCACCTCCGTGCTATAAGAATAAGAGGTTTAACCCAAAAATGATGATTTCTCACCAAACATTGGTAGAATGTGAAATGCTCTGTCAAAGTTGATGTTGAAGTATTTCCTGTGGTGTATCTGGCGTTTGCATAGCAGCACTGTATCTCAGCATATACCTAGGTGAACGGGTTTCATATCTGAAACAGGTCAAGTTCCAAAGCGCTTTACCGCAATAGATTATCACCCAACCATTGATCACCTTACAACAGACTACTCCACTGTGCAAGAGTGCCTTAGAGCAGGAGTGTCAAACTCGTGGCCATCGGAGCCTTTCAATGCGTCCCGCGAGACGATTCTAAAATTCTTAATTAATTTCTCTTCGTGCAACAGAACTCGATTTCTGATTAACGAAGCCTAAAGAAGGTCGATGGTGTGGAGATGCTGGAGAGGTAGCGGCCTTTTTTTTGAGATCGACCTCGCTGTTGGCTACACTATAGAAACCGTTGCCCGGAGAAGTGGTGATTTCCAAATCGAAAAACATCATGCGGCACGATTGCCAACATGCAATGTGGCCCCCAAAAGCCCACGAGTTTGTCACCCCTGCCTTAGAGTATCAAAAAATGCATCGCGAGAGGTCGGTCAGAAATACGCTGTCACAACATTTGACTTAGGCTTGTGTATGAAGGCTTACTCTATTATTTGGAAGAGACCAGACTTCTGTGATGACCACATTGTAATAATAGGATCCTTTCATTTGATCTGTGCATACCTAAAAATGATTGGTAAAAAAGTGAATGAGTCCGGAATAGCTAATGTGCTGTTGGAAGCGGGGGTTATATCTGTTGGTTTCATCAATGGTGTGATATCCGGCAAAAACTACATTCGTGCAATAAATTGCCACAAAGTCATGGCTAAAAGCCTGGAAAGACTGCTTCTTGACAGATATCGACGCGATGGCGTAGTGGTTAGAGCGATGGCGTAGGCCATACCGACGCGATGGCGTAGTGGTTAGAGCGCCCGCTTCGCAGTCGGTAGACCTGGGGTTCATTCCCCTTGTCGAGTCATACCAAAAGACTTTAAAAAATGGCATCCGCAGCTTCCCTGCTTGGCGCTCGGCATTTAGGGGAGGTTGTGGAGAACAAGCCGGCAAGTTCGCTTGTTGTGTCCTTGGGCAAGGCACTTAACGGGACGCCCCACCTTTATGTGGAAGACAGGTGGCCCATAAATTTCGAAAAAGGCAACTCCCAAGCGAGTGCGGACTTACCGTCCAAAGTATAGCGATACAATTCGCTTTCTCGTGAATGGAGGATAAATATGGCAAATAAAACAAAACAAAAATATTTGGAAACTAGATGTTTAAAAGGCTTGTCAGGTGATCTGCTACAAGCAATCAGTCGTATTAATCCTACTATTAATGAGAGAGCTCCAGAAAACTTGCATGCTGCTATGCAACACAAAGCACTTGCTAATTTTCTTGAAGAATATTCTTCGTTCAGGCAACAGGTCCGTGGCGGAAGCCAGGGTAAAACTGCCAAATTTACGCTGGCGTACACGAATCATGTTTCGTTGGCCTTTTCCTTGCTGTATGCTGTGAAAATCAATGATTACTATTTGTGTGGTGCTTGTTTAAATAAGATAGTGAATCTATTTTTCAGCTTTGATGGTCAAAATTATGCCAGATATCTCTGTTACTTATCATTGTTCTTATTCAATATTGTGAAAACTTACCCGGAGTTAATGAAATTAGATACAACAAGTGTGGCAAGGTCATTCATACCAGCGAACAGATGTACAGTGGATGAAACCATTGAAGAAACATTTTTGCAACATGCCAAATCTTAAGCTGGCTCTGGCTTGGTGGCGACATTTCAGGTCTCCTGATTAACTATGAAGCTTATCGTCGTTGGGCACTACAGTCCACAAAAGATCGAGATACGTTGAAGTAATGCTCCAGATGGCAAATATATCCAATGATGGTAGTGGCAGAAAACACTGTGATACTCGGCCATCGCAAGTAAAAGAAAAGTGAAAAAGCAACATTTGGTAGAACAGTGAAAGCAATTCAGAATTTCGTGGACCCATGCCAAGTAGAGATGGATGATAAACTTTAGGCAGTGGCTATTTTGCCGTCGACGGCAATTTGCCCTCAGAGACTATTTTGCCATGAGTTATTTGCGATTGGTCAATGTTAATGACGTACTATACATGTGACTTTTGGTCGTCTCTGATTGGTCAATTTTAAAAACCAAAAAAAAAAGTTTGCACCCCCAGGTCCCTATCCCTCACCCTGTGCACTCCCTTCCAGTGTACACTGCCCCGTTCATTTACATACTGGGCCTGCCCCTCCAGTGTACATTGCCTTTCTTTTAAAGCCCTGGCCAGCTGAGATTTGAACCCGCAACTGTGGTACCTCAAGACCAGCGCTCTATCCACTACACCACAGTGTCACTAGTGTTATCATAGCAAATTTGGCTATATAAACACACGTAAATGATCACGGCAAAATAGATTCCAAGGGCAAATTGCAGTCGACGGCGAAATAGCCACTGCCTAAACTTTACCTCATTTCATCTGGTGCTGCAGTACCATTTACATAGAATCAGATACAGTATCATGAATGCTGAATTGTCTGGTACTGCAGCAAAGGAAGCTTTCATATGTAATAGGTTGCAAAAGAAAGAGCAGTTCTTTGAGCCAATGAAAAATCTGAACAAAAAACATTAACGGTTATGGGGAAGGCATCAGTTGTAAAGACATTAAGCAATCGTGAAGCTCAGTACAAGCAGCAAGCAAATATTGCATTTCAATTGTTAGTGCTTTCACAAAAACAATCAGAAAAGATTGGTATGAGAGAACTGATGAAATATCCACTCATGCCAATGCCCGATGGCTACCTTTTGAAGACAGATAAGAGCAAAGGATTTACTTATCTCACAAAAAAATTAGATGACTTTACCATGCTGTCAAATGCCAAAACGTTGAATGTTAAAGATAGGAATGCAATTTTCTACTGCATGAAAGAAGTGCCAGCAACATTTAAACAGATATGCCAAAAAATATACGATGTTAGTATCATGGGAAAGTCTGATATCCTATTTAGCACTGACATGTTGGCTACAAGAAAAATTCTATCAAGAACTTGGAAAGGACAAGCCACGATAGTGGTCAAAAACGCGTAATTAAAGGCGAAAGTACAAAACGATCGAAAAACTGAAAGTCATTTCTTAGCAATGACTCCAACAAATAGCAGCTTGTGAGATTGCTTCTAAAGGTGTGAAGCAGATTTCAGGAGGAAGCTTCAAAACAAATAGGTTATATTTATCTGTGAAGAGAAGGCCTACCTACCTAAAGACAAGGAGAATTAGTAATGATGACAGAGATTCCCAAGTTGGAGTCTGATCAAGAGGAAATAGACACTAGGGTTGTTTTATATTGCTCCTATGCAGTCGATGAAGAATATAACTATGTTCGAGTCAGAAGCGCAGATAGTGATATTTTCTTCATTTTTTTTTATCATGCATCAAAAATAAACATCACTCTCCTGCTTGACACAGGCTCCAGGTGCAAGAGAAGATTGTTGAATATCTCTTAACTGAGACATGGCTTCACACCTTTTTACTAAAATGCTCTGCTGGGTCTACATGTTTTTTCAAGGTGTGACACGGCCAGTGGTTTTAAAGGCATTTGAAAAAGTGAAGCCGATAGAACTCCTTCAAAAGAAATCACGTGATCAGGCTGTTTTCAAGAGCCCTAAAAAGTCATGGGATGTGTCGGAAGATCTTTTTCTTCAACTGGAAGAATTTACGTATTCCATGTACAAGCCCGGAGGTAGCCATTTAACTGCTGATGATCTTCGCTATGAAATGGTTTTAAAGAAATGCTGTAGCAAAGAAAATCAACTCAATCTAAAGAAGAGTGCCGAATGGTCATCCGTTCCACCCCCTAGAGCCTGCTTAAGAGAACACCTAAAAAGAGTGAACTATCAAGAGGCAATTTGGAAACAATTCCGTAATTCCAAACCAGTTATTCCATCACCAACTGGGTACAATGGATTGATTTTAGTAAACAAAGTCATTGAGCCAAAATAGGCTGATGAGGATATACTCCCAACTCATCTTGCTGGCATTTCGAACAAAGCACTTGAGACTAAGAATGAGCATAAACTAGTTGATGGGAGCTTAGACCAAAATATCCACTGACGATGAAAGTGATAAAGAACTTGAGCCTAAAACAGACAATGATAGTGACTAAAAATAAAATCAAAGCACACAAAAAATTTGCATAAAAAAAGGACCTGTTAATGATTAATAGGCGTTTAGTTGATATGTTCCAGTTGCATAATTTGAATATTTTCTTGAATAAATCAAACCTTACATTGTAGAGCTCTCCAGTATTAACATTTTGAGTAGTCACTTGTGTATTTGTGATATTTCAATACAAAAATATTGCCATTCATGTTTTTGTTACCATCCCATAATCGGAAAAAAATGTTTGTTGGTACAACAAATCAAGTGGCTTAAAACCGGTAGTGCGTAAGAGTTTATTCAATGTTAACATATCTAATATCAAAAAGCACATAAAAAACTACCAGAAAACCACAGTTTCGTTTATTGGTGGAGGGGTGCACGGTGGGCCTAGTTGGCCCACGGACTATTATGCAATCGTTTTGATGATAAGTCTAAAGATCAGCCATTTATTTTTTTAAAAACATTCTAGGTTTGTAGTGCGCAACAAGTTACCACAGAGAAAACGTTTTCCAATTTTTCATATGTTTCCTATTGCATGCAAGCAAAGCGCATCAAAAACTGCTTTTTATACGTGGCTAAGGCTGTTATAAACTTAATGTAAAAAGTCCTGCCCAGGCGAGTAGTAGAAAGAGACAATTTATCAGTTCACATAACACCTACGATGCATTGCATTGTCAGATATGTATCCTTTTTTTACAACTACTGACTTTTACAACTTTTTTGGCGCATTTTCTTGCTATGTTTTTCTAACGGCAAGACACAGACAAATGTCGGATGCTTCGACCTAGGATGATTTGACCTGGAAGTTTCGGCCTCGTATTTTTTGGCCTAGGACGTTTCGACTGAATTTTTTTGCATATATTTCAAATAACTCATCAAAGTGAGCGAGGCGTTGTTCAGCTTCCTCGAAAACTGTGTCCTTTAGATGCTATATTTCGATGCTTTGCACTACAGTAATTGCATTTTGCAAAGATTAAATAAAAGTTAATTGCTTATTTATTGATGAAATAAAAGGATGCATTGAGGGCGAAACGTCCAGGCATTATTTTAGACCAGGGTGGTCCAAAACGTGGCCCGCGGGCCACACTGTAGTCGCTTAATATTTTACTGCAACCTTATTTTCCAAAGATATAACAATTTCAAAATACCTTGTACATATTAAAGATAAACTGCATATATTTAAGCACCTTTGAGGCCTGGTAAATACCCTTACATTTCTAATCTAATCGGTCTAAAAAAGAAGTTGGACCACCCTGTTTTAGACACAAATGAAATATTTTTTGGGGTTCACATTTCATCTTTGGTATGGCTAAGCGTCCAGCAGGTGATTTTCTACGGTCATTTTTAGTCTATGCTGACTCCACGAGAAAATGAACCCAAGTGTAGCGACTGCAAAGCAGATGCTTAAAGTCTAACCATTATTCAACCGCTCAGATGATGGAAGTGCAAAATATTATGCTTTTTTTTTGGATTTTTCAATTGCAACGATTTTTAGCGCCACGACATCACTTAATTACCACTGAAAGAATTTGGAATGGTTTGCATTTCACTCTCCGCATTACCCCGGTTGCTGATCACCAAGCGGGAATAATGGTGAATATCATTATTAAAGTGTTTGGCTTGACTTAACATGGGAAATAAATCCAAGTCTTCAGATTGAGAAAGAGCCACAGTAAAGACAACAATACAAATTCGGTCAGTAAACAAACATTCTTGAAAACCACAACATTTGGTGTATTGCTGACAAAAAATGTAGGATGGGGAATTATTAGTGAGCAAACTCATATTCGCATTCACACATGCAGCAGCTTGTTTAAAAATTATGTGTAGCAGGGAAGACAGCTGCTACAACAATTTAGCAAACAAACTAACTTAGAAAGCTGCAGGTTATGAACTGACAACAGTTTTAATACGACTATGTATATCTTTTTGCAACTTTATGAATGACAGTGCGGTGCTGGCTTAGCCTACAACAAAATTTGGCAGATGCCAAAACACACTATTTTGGACTTTTGTCCCTTAATCAGTTAATGTTGGTTGAAGGCCTCTTTTGGAGATTGGCATTCTGCTGAAGACTTTTATTCGTCTTTCAAAAAAATCAACTTTCTCTACGCATTGACGCATTGTAGCCATTTTGCTTAAAAATAACCTCTTGTACCAAGATAGGGTTTCAAAAATTTGGAAGGAGAATACATCGATTGTCTTTCTTTGGCCACGCTTATGAAAAGCGTAAAACCGTGTACAAATTGCAATGATACAACAACAACAACAACGTTTATTTGACGAGAACAATTGACACTGCTATTATATATCACATGTCAAAACACAATTAAGAATTATCTTTAAAGAGGAGTAGCAAAAGACCATAATGCAGCAGTTCAACTGCAGGTCGTCAAGTCTGCTACTCCTGGTATCAAAAAAAATAAGAAAAAACCGAAAACAATAAAATGTCAATAGCTAAAAAATTAAAAACAAGGATTTTGACCTAATTATATACGCTAATTACAACAAAATATAAATTATAGAACCGCAGGTATACAGTAAAGACAGTGAATATGCAAGTTTTCATAAATATTACACAAAGGACAAAAATTTAATGCTATTATTGTTGCTCAATTTAATCAAATTATTCATCTAAAAGCTACACTCCATATTACCACAAAAAAAATCTGTTAGATCTGACGTTAATCTATTCGTTTTTTTGTTTATTCAGTAGATATTTTTTAAGTTCTTTTTTGAAAATTTGAGGTTTGCTTGCTTTATTTCGAATAATTTGAGGTATGTTATTTCATATTTTAGTTCCAGAAATATTACAGATTTTTCAGTTTTTTTGAAGTTACTTCTTGGGAGGAAAAAGTTTTCTTTTTGTGATGCTTGAGTGGTATATGGGTGAATTACTGATAACTTTTTATAGATATTCTCAAAATGAGGTAATGAAGTATGGTTCGTAATTTTGGCCACAAATTTGGCTGTTTCCAACTGATATATTCCTTTTATTTTTAGCATGTTATTTTGGTTATACAAGGGTAGCAGTCTAGTTTTAAGTTTGAAATTATTGGTGATGATCTTAATTATTTGATTTTGCTAACCTGCATCTTATTTAAAAGTGTTGCAGGTAATTTTCCCCAATTTATAATTTCATATTGCAACTGTGGATACATTATGCTGTAATAAAACTTCAATCAAAGATTTTTTAGGTATATATTTTTTGAGCCTATAAAATGCCCCTGTTGCCACAGAAAATTTTGTTACTATTGCACCTATTTGTTTATACCAATTTAATTTATCGTCAATAAACACACCTAAATATCGCACAAATTGAGACTGGCTAAACTTTAAAACCTTCAAACCTAATGGTCAAATTTATATTTTTTTTGTGTTTTGAGAATACTAGAAAGTCAGTTTTTTTATGTTAATGGAAAGCTGGTTAACTCTCAACCATCTGCTGATTTTTGAAAGTTCATTTTCTGTGATCATTTGCAAATTTACGGTATTTTTATGTGATAAAGTTAAGACATAGTCATCAGCATATAAAGTTGTGTTCAACTGAGCACAGTTTGTGATATCATTTATGTAAATTAAAAACAATAAAGGGCCTAAAACACTTCCTTGCGGTACATGCATTTTAATGTCGCATATTGTTGATGAAACATCATGTAAACTTACCAATTGCTTTCTATTTGTTAAATAAGAGCGAATTAAATCGTTAGCAGTTCCACGTATTCCATATTGCTCTAGCTTGTACAACAGATTATCATGGTTGACTGTATCAAACGCTTTTGCAAGGTCAATAAATATACTAACAACTTTTCGTTTTCAATCTAGTTCCTTCAGAATATACTCGTACGAGTCAGCAGCAGCCATCGACATTGAAGATTTTTTACGAAAACCAAATTGCTCACAAGTCAAAGTGTTACGCTTTTCCCAGAATTTTAATAATCTGTTTTTGATATTAGTTTCCAAAATTTTATTAAACGGCGACAGAATAGATATTGGCCTGTAGTTTAATAAATACACTTTAGTCCCCCTTTGTGTATTGGAACTACTTTTGTTATTTCTAAAGAATTTGGATAATTGCCGTTTTCAAGAGCAGAATTAAATATTCTGGTCAAGTGTGAACATATAATATATTTAGCTTCTTTGATCAAGGTGACCGGGATATCTATGGCTCCCGTTGATTTTTTTAAACTTAGTCTATTGATTATGGATAATGTTTCATAAACATCCTTCGGTTCGAAAAAGATTGATGTCAAGATGCGTTTCCTAAAAAATTTTTTGGAAGCATTTACTGATCTAAATTTCTTCGCAACATTTTGTCCTATGTAATGAAAATGCACATTCACTTCGTTGTAGATATCAACAGGGCTAGTAACTGTTTTTCCCCATAAGTTTATTTGTGTTGGTAAAGTAATCTTTTTTTTCTTCTTTACGGAAGATTATGTTTATGGACATCCAAGTGTGAGAGCTACTACTATCAGATTTTAACAATTTTTGATGGTAAAGAGATTTAGCCAATTCTTTAATGTGCGTAAGCTTATTTCTGTACTTTATTCTAGATACATAACCATTTATTAGATTATTATTGTTGAGCATACAAGAGCAATTAGGCCTATATGGTGTTATACGTAGAAGTGCAAACTGAAATTGACTTTTATTGGAGGAAGTAGTAACCAGGAGAACCACAAAAAATTAAAGTAGCCTAATATATGCATAATGTGGTAATGGCCTAATTGCTTTGTCTGAATGTAGGGTAGCTTGTAGCCTCGTGCCTATCGTCACATGGCGTTTATGGCGTAGGAAAAACTCAAAATTTTGATGCCACCATATTGTCTTTCTTGATAAAAAAGATAAATTATTTTATCGCTATTTAAGGACTAAGCCCGGACGAATATATCATTTCAGTGCTGGTACGCCATGATCACATATCGCCCTCTTTTTTCTTGTCACATAGTAGCTTTTAATTGCAGCAGATGTCTGTCACAATTAATTTCACTTGTCACAAAAGAAAAATGGACTTTTTCACAAGATTATATTCAAAAAATTTTCAATGCAAAAGATACGCAAAAAATTCGAAATATTCTCAAATTTTGCAAAACATCATCAAAGTTAATTATCCTTATCACATTGTTAAAATCAAAAAAATAGCGTTTTGGATATTGCGGCCTTTTCTGTCTTGGATCTACAATGCAGATGTAAACTATTAGTTCTAAGGGTGCAAATAATATATTTCAGTTTGCTAAATCAGATTTGCCATCTATTTCAATTATTTTACTGATGCGCAAAACAACTTTACTGCTAGAGATGAGATTTTAATTGATTGATTGAACATACCTCGTGCTAAAAAATTTGATTTGCTGTTCTTTTTGCGTTAAATTGTCGGATTATTCTTTTTTATTTTAAAGTCTTTGATGACAGACGATCTTTGAATTGCAAAATTACCGTTTTATTGCCAATTGTGTACAGTTGCTTTAAAATTTTTGTTTGCTTTGCGGCCCACTGTGGGGATCGAGCTTGTGTGTTGATCTGTTGTTGTAGTTGAGTTCCCACAGCACGTCTGACTCCAAGAACGAATACATTTTTACTCATACACACAACGTCCAATGCACAAATGCTGACTTGCGATAAAATCTTTTGAATTTGATTAAATTGAATTGAATTGAATGAATGAATTGAATACTTTTTGTCGTTACTGCTTCTTTTTATATGCTTGTTTACTAAGCCACTCTGCCGTACGTCAGATGGAACTACGCCTGGCCATACGGCTTAATCACCTAGTATTATTACATTATAACAAGAAAGCGATCATTATTCATGATCACAGGCGTCGATTTTTTTGTTGATACAAGCGAATTCTTGGGGGGCGAAAAAAATTTTTTTAAATCAAAAAAATTTCATAAAGCTATGGTCTTTCAAAATGTGCGCTGTATTTACACTAAAAGCAATATTTCGCAATTACGTTTGTTGATTTTAACCATGATTAAGGGAAATAATGTTTAGCAAGCCGCAGTAGATTGCACTCCTTCATCTTGCTCTTGCGTGTATAGACCTATTGTATTTTAAATCCAAACTAATCAACACGTGGCGTATTAGACGCCGGACGTTTCTTTGTTTGTGCATAGTAGTTTAGTGTACTAAGTAATTGAGCGTAGCTGCTGAACTTCAATAAGAAAGCAAAGCTATGACGAGTTTTTATGTCGAGTATTTGTAGACAGACCTTTATCGTTTAAACATAGCAATTTTAATCAATTTTCGTCAGTTTTCAAACTCTTATTATGATCCCATAAGTCCAGAAGAAGTTCTTTTGCAACTTCAACAACTTGGCACATCAAAAGCTAGTGGACCTGAAAACATACCAAATAAATTCTACAAACTACTGGCCCCTATAATTTCACCATTTTTGAGTGAAATATTTAATGGTTGCTACAAGAAAGGGGATTTTCCATTTATATTAAAACATGCAAAAGTAATTCCTATTCATAAATCTGGTCGCAAAGATATAGTTAGCAACTATAGACCAATCTCGATATTGTCAACTGTTTCAAAAATCTTTGAAAAGTTGCTATATTTTAGACTTGAAAGTTTTTTTACCACTCACAAACTCATCACACAGCAGCAATTTGGATTTCGTCAAGGATATTCAACTGAAATGGCCATAACAGATCTTCGAAATATGTTACAAAATAATTTAGATGATGGTTATTTTACTTGCTGTATTTTTTTGGACCTTTCCAAGGCTTTTGATACAGTAAATCATAGAATTCTGTTGGATAAGCTCCACAGTTATGGAATTAGAGGCAATATGCACAAACTTTTGACAAGCTATCTACAAAATCGCAAGCAGTTTACTGTTTGCAATAATATAAAATCTCAAATAAATACTATCGTGTGTGGTGTACCACAGGGTTCTACACTTGGACCTTTACTGTTTTCATTATATGTCAATGATCTACCACTACACACCAAATTTCATGTTAATTTATTTGCAGATGATACCGTGTTAATACTCAAAAATAAAAATCACATTAACCTTCAAGCTTTAGCTGATCATGAACTCACTATCATCAATGACTGGATGAAATACAATCGATTGTCTTTGAATTATAAAAAAAGCGTTTACTTTGTCTCTGCTCCCAAACAAAAGAGAGTTGCACTACAAAACTTTCAACTTCATGTTGGTGGGCATAAACTTTCAAACACAGATTGTGTAAAATATTTGGGAGTATTTATCGATAATAAAATAACCTGGAAAGAACAAGTGTACCATGTAGTAAACAAACTTGCTAATGCAGCTAGAATCCTATCTAAAATGAGACACTATGTGAACAAAAAAACGCTAGTTAAACTATACTATAGCTTTGCCTACTCACATCTTAAATATGGAATTCTAGCATGGGGTACTGCTGCAAACAACCTATTGCATAAAGTCCAAGTAGTCCAAAACAGAATCATTCGAATTATGGAATTCAAAAGTCTTGCAGACTGTGTCACAATGAGCACTTTGTATAAATCTTTGAATATTTTACGACTTAAAGATATTTTCGAATTAGAAATAGCAAAATTCATGCACTCGTTTCACCATAACAAGATTCCAGAAAATTTTAATTCCTACTTCAGAACTGCATCACAACAGCATACTCATTTAACTAGGTCAATTACAAACAAAAATTACTTTTTAAAAAGAGTCAACACTAAATATGGGCAATCTTCTTTTAATTTTGATGGAGTAAAAATTTGGAACAAAATTCCACTTTTAAACAAATCTCTGTCTTGGCATAGTTTCACTAAATATTACTCAAGTTTATTACTAAAGCAATACTAATATTGCAATCTCTGATACCACGTTAATCATATACATAATAGAGCTACTACACAAAGTAGTAGTAGTGGTACTTCTGTTCTGGCCTGATGTATATGTGATACTAGTTTTACTCTGGCCAGATGTACATAGTTTTGCTGAAGCTTAGCTGTACATATGCTTTTGCTTTGTGTCTTACGCTTTTGCTGTTATACTATAAGTAATTGTGATGCAAGAAAGGGCAGTTTGACTAGATGATCACTAGTGATCTTTCACTGTCCTGTTCAAATCTCGTACGTTTATTTGAACGAAATAAAAGTTGTTGTTGTTGTTGTTATTAGATACTTTAGACTGAATGCTTTAGGTCAAAAAATAAACAATTAATATTATGACATAAAAAAATAATCTAGCAATTGACAAACCTAAAACTACTACAAAAGAAATGGACGCCAAGCTATGCGTGCTATCAGCTTCTTCACCTACGCAGCAAAAAGAAAAAATCGATGAGTATGAGTTTACAGTTTTTGTTACTGTAATTCTTCAATCGCATATCAATAAATAAAATAAACAATTAATGCAAAAGAAACAAATACTGCTGATTACAAAATAACCTAAGTTTTTTTTCAGCAACCATTAGAAATAAACACACAGAACAAACAAACAAACAAACAAACTACAAGAACAAGTTAAAATAAAAATGTGCTTGGACTATTGAATTTGCACTCCAAACTTGTTCCGGCGGATTTGAGACCTAGAAACAAATTTTGTTACGACCTCGTTTAAATCTAGTGCTTCCGTTTCATTGCGATGTGTGGTTAAAACGGTTAAATCGTTTAAACGTTGTCGAGCGTAAATAAATCTTTAATCTTCGTAAAGTAAAAAATAGGGTTTGCAAACCAGGACCCGGTTTCAGGAATTCCCGGAATTTAGCAACTTTTTAGCTTTTCCATTTCCCGTTTTTTTGACAAAAATTCCCGGTTTTTTGAGCTAGTGTACTCACGACACTTGTGCCAAAATCAAATTGATCGTGCCTGTTCCCACTGTGACGTCACAATATTTGATTCCTCGATTGTTGAACTGTTTGCTGTTGACTAAAGGATAACAGGTTTGAGCCACTTTATTACAGTCATTGCACAAGAGCAAGTAGCTGAAATTCAGTTTCAGTGCCATTTGGTTTTGGAACGTAAAAATCAATCTAAAATAAAAACTGCACCCACTTTATTTTGCCTTCTATTTTGAGAAAATGACAGTAATGAAGAAAAAGGTCAGAATGAGAACAAAGATATAAAGTTGGCTTACAATACTGACAAAAACCAGGAGCATGAAAGTCTTTTCCGAAGACTTCAGACACACGTTGAACATTCCAACTGTAATCAAGCAGAAAATGAAACTACTAGAAGCTACCGAAAAAAGACCAAGCAAATTGGAGCAGTTATTTAAAGCCTTATTGACCATCCCACCAATGTCATTTGAAGCAGAACAAACATTTTCTGCTGCAGGATTGTTTGCCACAAAACTACGGTCACGACTAAGTGACAAATCTGTTGGTGCACTGAGTTTTTTACGCAGTCATTATATGAAAAATAATTATAGCAAACTTGATGCATTTACATTTTGTTGTTTGCAATTTATGCAATTCCGGTTTTTTACCGGGATCCCAGGTTAGGTCAGACATCACCCGAATTCCAGGATTTTTTTCAGAACCGGGAAGTTGGAAACCCTAGTAGAAAGAGATCGCTCAACCTCACCAGTGGAACTTGGGAGGACAATGCACGTTTTTAAAGCGCTTGTAAAATTGGTTGCCATGTCATGTATTGCCCGATTTTCTCTTAACTGCTTACAAATTTCAGCGATCGAAATGGGGCACTCCATTCTTTTCAACCCCACAAACATAGTAATTGACGCTCGCGTGTGATGTCGGCAGAATCCCAGTCACCGCAGAGCACGCTTTCCCCCTCAACATCATCACCTGACATGGTTTCATCTTCAACAAGACGGCGTAATAAATTTGGCATTTGCATCGGTCTCGATGGATAACGCGTAACAATGAACTTGCTGCTTTTTCAAAAACTTGTTTGAACACCTTTGTGTAAAAACTTTGTACTTCTTTGTCAGTAACAGCGTGACGAACTCGAGGAATTACAGGCAAATTTATTTTTAAAGAAAAAGCTTGTTAGATAACGTTATGCAAGGTTAGTGAATGGTTGGAAGGTTCACACCGACATAAACCACAAACATTATCTTGAAAACAATTTAGTGTGTATTGCAAACAATGCACCCAACCCAATTTGACGAGACCATCTCTGGACGCGTTTCGTCCTCTTGGACTCCTCAGCAGGGCCTGTGAGGCTCAGCAGGGACTCCTCAGCAGGTTTGGGGGACGGGACAGGCCCTGCTGAGGAGTCCAAGAGGACGAAACGCGTCCAGGGATGGTTTCGTCAAATTGGGTTGGGTGCATTGTTTGCAATACACACTAAATTGTTTTCAAGATAATGTTTGTGGTTTATGTCGGTGTGAACCTTCCAACCAAAAAGCTTGTTGTTTGCTTTTGACAAAAAGTTCCTTCCCAAAGTCATCAAGTTCAAGAGGTAGAGCGTTTGCAAGTTCTTGAAGCAACATGTTCAATTTGCCTGTTGTAGCGTGGCGTGATTGGCATTTCGCATGAATCGGATGGATGACACAAAACAATCGTAGCAACAAACGAAAAACAAAATACATCTCAAAAAATTCTCAAAATTAAGCAAGTGAGCAAATGCTGCTGACCTTACAGTTCCTGAGACTACAAGGTCTCCACTCATTTCTTCCATGAAATTCATTAAATTGCTGTAATTGATCAAAAATGTATCTATGCAGTGTTTTCGCGGAATCCATCTTGTATTGCACAAAGGCCGAAGATCAAATGTCGCAGATTCTCCAGAAGCAGCTTGAATGGCTGCGAACCATAAACAGCGCTTTCGCGACTCTTTAACAAATGTCATGATTTTATTGACAATTGTTGTGACATGCGACACCAAACAAACTTCAGTGAAAGCATCTTGGAAAACCAGGTTTAGTTGATGGCCCGCACAATGAAAGTAGAGTGCCTTTGGATTTTCTTGAATCATTTTTTGTTGTAATCCATTTGTTTTACCAGCCATGTTACTGCCACCGTCATACCCCTTCCCAACAAATATGCAAACCAAGCCTCAACAATGCATCATTGACCAAGCAAAATGATGTATTTAAATCTGTTTTATGAGTTTCAAAAAATTCGAAAAAAACTTTATTGTTTTCTAAGGAACTTGCGCAATGACAAATGCAAATGCTTACTTGCTCCCGATTAGAAATGTCGGACGTCTCGTCAGCTATTAGGGAAAAGACGTAGCTGTTAGTGATGGTATTTCCTTAAGAGAGTGAACTTGAAAATACTCCAGATTCGTCTTTTATAGCAGTAATTAACTTTCGTAAAATTGTCTGCGATAATATCTTCAACATTTCGTTTTGAATGTCAGCAGAGATAAACTTGGTTTTTGATTCGCAATTCAAATAACTATTTACGTCGTTATTGTAACAGCCTACCAACCACAGTAAATTCCAAATGTTTCCTGTCTTTTTTTCGTCTCCATGACATCGTAATGCAATTCTTTGCTTTCCCCTGAGACGCACGCAATCAAATACAGCTGTGAGTGCTAAGCGATTTTTAGCTTGCTCTTCAGTCGTCCTTTTTCTGAGTATTACTTGGATGTTGGAATCATCAAGAGCAATCTTCAAAACCACTAATAGTTGCAATGAAATTAGTTATCATGTGGTGATGTGAATTTCGTATTTAGGTTAATAAGTAATAGCCAAGCTTAGAGTCTTTTTAGTCGCATTAAACGTGCTTAGGGGAGAAGACGAGTAATATTCACTTTATAAATAAACTGGACATTTTAAAAAGCGCTATTGAAAATGTACACAAAACTTAATATCATGAAGAAAAATAAGGCCGCAGATAAATATTTGCGACTTGTTTTAAAAACTATGTTTATTTCCGCACTCTTTGGTAACTGTTTAACATAAAGGTTCAACATTTATAAGTGAAAAATGAATTACCAACTGGACAAAAACTAGCGTAACCATGGTGTTGCAATGCGAAATGAAAAGGACGTTTATTGCTGTTAAAATTAAATTTGAAAAAAGACACGAATGAACTTAGCGACATTGTTTTGCACATCAAAAAACAAATAGGGATAAATTAAGTTAAAAGTAAAAATAAATATAAAAGAAAAATTGTGTTACGTACTTGCAATGCATTACTTGCTGCTAGATGACACGAAGAACGATTGTGAATTTGAAGTGCACTCTTTCCTTCGCAATAATCTTGCCAACCATCTACTACTTCTACCCATTTACTGTTTTAAATTCCTTCTTTATACCCTTTTCTTGAAAATCGGTTGCCCAGAAACAACTTGAACAATGGCATGTTCCATCTTCGTTGCAATGCAATCATGCAAACTCTGTAAACCATTCTCTTCATAAGCTGAGACCTTCACGAGTTGGAAGTTGGTTTGGCAACGTGTTGTTATCAAACCGCATAGGAAGAGTCGGAATGTTGTTACCACTTTCTTCACTGATCTGGTCCGTTAATGCTATTACGTTTCTTGCGACTTCATCTTTTCTTGAAGTTGAAGCTTGATCTGAAGTGCTACTGTTAATTGATGATCCGCTTCTTACATTTGACTCGTTTTCCGTTTCTGAGTTCCTCATTCTCGTATCAACTGGTCTAAAAAATGCAATAATAGCAGATTGCGTTTCATTTTGCACCATTTTTACCTAGAATGAATTTCATCTCAAATACTTTTCTATTTGTACTATAGTTGCTCTTTTAAAATTAATGAAAAAAACGCTTTTTACTTTAAACGCAAGGTCTTTGAAATTACTTTTTATGTTAAAAAGTTTCAAAAAAACATTTCTGTAAAGCGTGAAGTAGAAATTGTCAGGATGTCAAATTAAGGTCAAATCAAAACCAAATTTTATATCACTGTTTGAAATTCCCAAAAATGTTAGTCATTTTAACTATTTGACTTTTTGTGCTTTTCCAAATTACCATGCGCATTTAAACTTTTGAACTAAGCGAAAATAAGAGCTTTAGGTTTTGCTTTTGTCAAAAAAAAATTTAACTTATGCACTGTTACAAGCTTGCTGCGGAATTTTCTGATCGTTACAGACGGCGCTTTTATTGTAAGCTATTGCAAAACTTTGTCGCGTTTTTTGATCTCGCACCTAAACTTTTAGCAGAGTAGCAATCCAACATATTAGTATTGTCAAAGTGACCTTCCGTATTTGTGTTTTTTTAAAATCACATCAATACAGCAAAACGTTACAAAATATTTACGCATATTTTCGTGAAATTGAAAAAGATGTCAATATTTTTTTCGATTATGCTCAAAGCACAAAACAAAGCGCTCGCGACCGAATGCACGCATATTTTTCTTTTACATTTGACAGTCGGCAGATTTTAACATTGAAACAAAAAAACAAATGAAATCTGAGAGGACCAGACATATTTTGCCCCCTCGTAATTTATACCCAAGGGGGCGATGCCCCCTCGCCCATTGGGAATCGACGCCTATGTTCATTATGTGTAGCTATGTTTATTCTTTTATGAGCAGCTTTTAGACCAACGAATGATCTAAGTTTAGGTCTATGAATGATTTTGGTATTGAGGTTAACGAATAATTTACAATAACGATATGCAATAACGAGTGTGCGAACAGAGTGAGAATGTTTATGAGTCACCCAAAATGTTTGATTTCAGCAAAACACCCATGATCCAAGTTTGTATCTCGTAGGGTCGCCATACTACTATGAAATTCCTGCCTTTCTTATGAGATAACTGCCATGTGATTCAATGTGACTAAGTTGTTGATGGAAAAATTTTTGATTTTTTTTGAAGTAATCTGTCACGAAGCGAAAGTGGTTTTAAGGAATGCGATCAAACATTTAACTTGGGTAAATTTTATTTTTGCGATCTTCTTTGCTACCACCTAATAGATCTGGTCTTTTCTGGATGGCACCTTAATAGATTTATGATTGATAATTGAGAAGTGATTTGGCTGCCGCAGCCCCAACATTTTTTTTGAATTGCATTTAAATTGTTTTTCAAGAACTTTCTCCATAGCTTATATTTTTTTGATAATTTCTACTGCACATTGGTAGGAAGAAAAGATAGAAGAAAGTTTGGAACAGGTTCTCCGCAAGGACAGAAACGTGGAAGTCATAGTTGTCACAAAAAGTGTTTCAAAACATTCAGAAAGTTTAAAATATCACAAAACTTTTCTGAAGGTAACACACATTCATTTTCTTATGTCACTGATAGCGCCTTATTCAACGCCCGTTTTCACGCGACTATCTCGTATACAACTCAAGGACTCAAACGTGTAAAAAAACACCACAGAAGGCAAGCAAGACACCAACTGAGGCGTTTATCGCGTCGGCTCCAACTAAATCTGAATCATCCAAAACCGTGGTATGCATTTTGTGTATTAATACAACCATAAAATTGTGCTGCTGTAAACTCGATTGTGGTGATATTCATCTCGGTACTGATCCTACAGCAACTAGCGCGGCATAGATCCTACATGTACAGGATATCGTGGCCGGCTGCTTCTCTTTTACATTGGTTTATTGGGGATACGGGAGGTATTCAAGATATCAGCAGTTCTGTATCTGTTATTAAATTGCTAGATATTTCACAATGTAGCGGATTAGTCTAAATCTGGGTCCACCAAAATAAGCCATGGCACACCAGCGTAGCGCTTGCTGCCTGCCACAAATGAAAAAAATGCAATTGTTTGAACAAAAATATTTATCCAAAGTTACGTAGATTGTTCTCCATGAAATTTATTTTATCGCAGGGATTATAACTAGAAAGATACGCGAAAGTCGGCAACCTGTGGCTTTTTTGCCCTTCTTGTTTTGAAGAAAGCTTTTGTTTAGATGGTGTGAACCACGTGAGGGCATCTTGAACTTCTTTGCCACAAATTGATTGTGAAGTTTTAACAGACCACCCTAGATTTGAAGCGCTGTGTCAAACCACTCCCCCCGAATACAATCTTTTACGGCTCTTATTGTTTTTAGTGGAAATCTGGTCCTAATGGCTCTTCAGTAGCAAAAGATTGCCGCCCCCGGCTGAACACAGTCTTAAGCGTAACCATAAGTACAAGAACCATGGTTTTAAAATTTCAATTTTGATATTAAGTTATTTTTAATTAAATGATCAAAAACGTAATAATAGAACTTCGACTTTTATTAATTTTGAATTTATTGTTATGACAGTATGATGTTTGTAGCGATGTGCTTAGGTCATCTAAGCCCATTGAAATATATTTAATCCAGTAACTATGACTGAGAAATCTCAGTTTCATATATTATCTTCGACATTAATCCTGATGCTAAACACCGAGCGACAGATCTCTGAATATAATTTGCAAAGTCTTTTGATTACTCGACCAGAAAATTGAACCTAGGTCGACTAACTGCAAAGCAATGTAACCACTACACCATTGCATTGTCACTTCATTAAAATAAAAATCAATTATAGACCTGTGTAACAGTCAAGCCGATTTCTACGATTTACAATAAAAAATTTTACTCTTAACATTTAGATCAAAATACAGCATTCTGATTTTGCTCAAGTGTATTCTTAGCCTATGGAAAATCAAAAATTTCAAAAAAAAGTTTGAACTTTAGTTAAATTTTATGGCTTAGTTAATTTTATGGCTTTGTGCTTCAACATTAATTCATTGCTTATAAAATGCGTTATTTGAAAGTCAGTTTTTTTGTTCAGTAGCTATAAATGGTGAAATTAGTAAAAAGCAGATAAAAGCTGGTTTATACTGTTGTATGCAAACACTTTCAGGCTAGTTTGTAATGATTTCAATATCATAATGAAATAAGCAGAAATCTAGTCTGCAGTTGCCTGTTCTTTCAGTTGGTTGACTTCCAAAAGAATTTTTTGACTCCTGGTCTTGAGCAACTAAATTATCAGGTTTATGATAACCAACCTGCAAAAATGTCTCAGTCAAACTCTTCAATAACTCAAACTACTAAAACATGGGAATTGACTCCCTATGAACTTCAGCGAGCTCCTCAGGTAAGATTTTACGATATGATTCACACCTGTCAGGAGTAATTGGTTTACCTACTGGCTGAGTAAAAGTTTTAACTACTAACATTTTTTGTGCATGGAATTGTCCTTATTTGTGCTTACCCTATAGGCCTGCTATTTTGGTTGTTATGTTTCCAGCAAACAAACTTTCGCTTCTCAAACTTACTTTGGTTCTGTTGTTTTGGACCATTACTTTATCTCTTTGTTAGACTTTGCTTATTCTACCAATTATGCTGCCATTAGTAATGATTTTAGTTAGGCATGTATTTAATCAAACAGTTTATGCATTTTAACCATAATGTAAATATTAAACGTGGTATTGTTTCAGGAAGTAATAACAGATGGCACTGAAATTTCAGTGACCCCACGCAGCTTGCACAGTGAGCTCATGTGTCCCATTTGCCTGGACATGCTTCGAAACACAATGACTACTAAAGAATGTCTTCATCGCTTTTGTTCTGAATGCATAACCACTGCTTTGAGAAGTGGGTAAGTTACTAAGCTATCAGATCAAAAGTACAAATTTTGCCTGTTTGTTGCATCCCATGTCTTTAATTGCATTTGTTTTGAATCTGTATATCCGTTACATAAGCCATACATCTTTTGTGGTGAATTTTTTTGCCTTACAATTATTTTTTGACACACCAACTCTGTCATGAAATATTTTTTTATGTTTTAGCAAATACAGCGCACTTGCAAGAGGATAAAACATGCAACACACTGAATGCAAGAACCAAATGCAGTAAAGAAACACATGAAAAAGGATGCACAAAATCAGTTACTATGGCACAACATGCATAAAAAACATAGAAGAAATGTACATAAATACAAGCCAGGCAGGCCTACACAAACACAGTCAGAAAACACAGAACAAATAATTCAAAGCAAATTGAAATAATTAGATGATGCAATTGAATACAAATCAAAATTTCTCAAATGTTGTTTGAGCAAAGTAATTTTTAAAAAAAAGCAATATCATCAGCTAAATTGACCCCAATTCTTGCATGGGATTGAATAGTGGGTGCTTCTGAACTAACTTAATTTGAAGTGATGAATACTATAGCTTGTTCTACATATTTCAAACATATAAAAACATGTCACTTTGAGCACATCGGTTTTTAAAATTCAAACTGCTGCTATTGACACTCTAAAGGCTTAGTATTTAGTTTTAAGAAATGGTCAAAAGAAAGAAAAGTGGCCACCTTACTTTTTTTTTGTGATACACTGAAATTAAAATCAGGAAGATTGCATTTCGTGAAGTAAAATGATTAGAACTTTTAGTTTATTATGGCAAATTGCTTATTTTTTTGAGAGTAAATTATCTAATAAAAGCATAATTACAGTCATTTTGTTCATGTAGCAAAGTTTTTGAGCACATGGCAAGTAATGTAAATCTTGCTATAAATCTTGAAGTGTGCAGTCCAATTGATTGCATGCTGGCTTAATGATACAGCAATTTTTTTCGTGCCTTGTTACTGGGGCTAGTTAAGAAGCATTAAATAACGAATATTTGTATACTGCTCATTAACTGATAAATATGTTATTTGGGTAGTACAATAGCAACTTTACAAATCAAGAAATAAGTCAATCTCTCAAATGTAGGACAACAATATCAGTAACATCTCAGTAATATTAATTAAACCAATAACTTTTCATGTTTTATTTGAAAATGGTTGTTGTTGGAGCATTTTTAGTCTTAGTGGGGAAATATACTACAAAAATGCACAAGCTGTGATTAGAATTATCTGTTAGAATAGGGCTTCTTAAACTATGGATTGTGACCCCAAATGAAGTCGCTTAGTGAAATCTTGGGATCATGAGATTTTAATTTCTTGTAGGACAGAGTGGTTATGGTATATCCTGTTAAGCTTTATGAAAAAATTAAAAAAAAATTTTCTGATTAGCTCTAGTGCAAAGTTAGAAATAAACATTCTAAGTTAAATTACATTTGTTTTAAAAGTAATCATAAAACTGGAAACTGTGGTCACAGCATAGAGTGTAGGCTAACTTGAAAATGAAAATAATTTAGGTTAATTACTAATAAACTGATTTAGCAAGAAAGAATAGTGGTAAATTCAGTTTTAATAAGATATATTTGGGGAATGTTATTATGAACATTAACTTGTTATATGAATGTGAGAACTATCTAGCTGAAACTTTTGCAAAATTATCATACATAGAAATACAAAAAAAATCAATACAGCAATGCAAAAAGACCGGCTAACTTCTTCAGACATTTTTGTTTTTTTTCCATCATATTCAATTTGCTACTGATAAAAACTTAAACTAATGGTAAAAACTTAATTTACTGATAAAAACTTGAGGATGATGAAATAAACTTGATTGATTGATAAAGTAAAGTATTTAAATACATGAATTTATAAAATCTAAATGTGTATTTGTGCAAAATAACACTCACACGCACACAAACAAATGTTTGAATGTGCATGTGCACTAAAACGAGGTTGTAAATTTGGCATTTATGCCAATGCAATCAGTTGTTTCTGTTCTGTCGCAAATTGCAATGCGAGAGCGGACATTGCAAGAATAATATGGTTTTTATTTATTTGGTAATTATTTAATTATTGTATGCAATATGATCTTTTTTACATTTAATAGTCTATTTACGATTAAAGTCTTTTTTGGCCATGGATAAAAGGCTGGACTTAAGTAAGAAAGGTCACGACGTAGATGACAATGCTACAAAGTTTCCTCAAGCACGACTTATATTGACAAACCGGCATTTAATGTGCAAAAAAGAAAATATGATGGGTCTTTTTGTAATTGAGAAAAATCATTGTAAAACTTTTATCGCAAAAATAATTATACGAGGGTAAATCAAAAAGTTCTAAGACAAATAACATAAATTCAATCTCAGTAAAAATACCGCAACAAAATAACGTTTAATTGTACCACCAATGACTTAACAACAAATTTGACAAGTTACAGCATTCTAAATTTTTTATTCATTGTTCCAGGTTACATTTTATAAGACTAACTTTTTTGACCCCCCAAAATGAGCCAATTTGAGGTTCGAGCAAACATTAAATTTCTAACAAAACTTCAATGGAAACCAACGGAAATTATTGAAGCTTTGCAAAATGTTTATGGTGACTCTTCACCTTCTAGAGCTGTTGTTTATCGTTGGATCAGACGATTCAAGGATGGTAGGGGTGATCTTGAAGATGACCCTAGAGGAGGAAGGCCTTCAACGTCAAAAAATGCTCAAAACATTGAGCTTGTCAGGAATCTTATTGAGGAAGATCGACGAATAACAGTAAATCAGATTGCCAATGAACTTGGCATTTCATTTGGGTCAACCTTTTCAATTCTGACTGAAGATCTTGGTTTCAGTAAACTTTCTGCTCGTTGGGTCCCTAAAGCGTTGCAGCAAAATCAATGCTCCAGCACACACGGCCAAGACTGTAACGACAACTTTACGAGAGTTTCGCTGGGAAATCCTTTCACACCCTCCCTACAGTCCTGATTTAGCTCCTTGTGACTTCTTCCTATTTCCAAAACTGAAGGAGCATTTGAAAGGAACAAGATTTCAATCCATAAATGAAGCAAAGAGGGAGGCTGTGACCTGGTTGACTAGACAAACTCCAGAATTCTATCAAGAAGGAATTTCTCGATGGAAACATCGCTTGCAAAAGTGTATTGAGTTAGGTGGATCTTATGTAGAAAAATAATCGTGCAACTTCAATAAATATTGAATTTATGTTATCGCTTGCAAAAGTGTATTGAGTTAGGTGGATCTTATGTAGAAAAATAATCGTGCAACTTCAATAAATATTGAATTTATGTTATTTGTCTTAGAACTTTTTGATTTACCCTCGTAGGTCACCAAAAAGTGCTAGAAACACAGTTTCACAATTATTTTATATCAAATATTGATTTTTAAAAGTTATCCTGGGTTCAAAAACCGTTTTTGATTGGCTTGAATGAGATTGATCACCTGCTATATTGGCGCTCAGCAAATAAGGGATAGTGTGGAGAACAAGCCGGCAAGCTTGCTTGTTGTGCCCTTGGGCAAGGCACTTAACGGGATGCCTCCATCTTTGTGTGGCAGTCAGATGGTGGGGCCAAGCAGTCTACCCATCGTGGTGGCCCAGTCTGACGAAAGACATGCAAACCTAGCATGAGCTCATTTGTGTGAATGAATGAACCTGCTATATAAAGCTCAAGAGGAATTTGATGAGCTTTCTAGTGGCTGAAACTTAAAATTGGATTTTCAAAAAAAAAGTTCTTGACTGAATTCTGGATCGAAACTAAAACTGAATTTCTCACAATCTTTGATTTGGCATTATATGCTCTACCATTCAATACCACTTATTTATGTGAAATTACCTTTTAAGCTTTTACACAAATTAAATCCCAATATCATTCACTGTTAAAAAATGTTGAAAGAGATTTTATATTCAGCAGTGTCAAATACTGCACCAAGATTCAATTTGTTATGCAGTAAAAAGCAAGCACTTCCATCTCATTAACAAACGATTTATAAATATTAGCAGTCATTAACTGCGCTTTTTGTAGCTATAATAAATACAATTTTTCAACTTTTTGTGCAATTTTTAATTTTGTATTTTTGTATCTTTCAAATTCTAAAACCATATTTTTTCATATGCATGTATATTGTTATCTAAACAACAAATCATCTCAAAATAGTTTTATATCTTGTTTAATATTTGTCTGGGGTCGCCAAAAAACTCTCAATCATAAATGGGGTCGTGAACAAAAAAAGTTTAAGAAGCCTTGTGTTAGAAGATTCGCTGTTGCTTGCCTTAGATTTCTTGATGCTGTGTTAAATGAAAATACAATAGTGATGATGATTAAATGATAAGAACTGAGTCAGCTCATTGAACTCAAATGGAATGACAAGTTGAGGAATTGACTTGTCGCCTTGTAGTTACCAGTCACCCATAGGTGTCATTTCAGTGGGTGCTGGCCCTAATATGAACCTAAGGTGTGAGCTTTAATGAAAGCATTGTTGGGATTTGACCCAGAAATTTTTCTTTAAACACAAAGCTAAAATTACTAAAAATAGCTGAGTAGTTAAAGCTTACTTGATTAGAAATTTAGCATTGCATTGAGTAGTACGTAGCCTAATATGAGTAGTGCTTTTTATTCCTTGAAATTGATTAAGGCAGCATTCTAGTTTTGTTATTTTATATTTAAGCCATTGCCATTTAAAGCGAGGTGAAATAAATAATCATAAGCAATTTTCTGACCTATTTTGAGGTAGTAATGTCAAAAAGTCATTAAAGTAAATACACTGCAGTTTCCTGCTGGATGTAATATATTCTGATTTTTTAAGTTTCCACTAATGAAAATCTTTCATCAGGATATTTATTACTAATTTTCACTTCGTGTGGTACTCAAATTTGCAAGAGAAAGACAGAGAGCTCCAATGTTTTAAATCTGATTTTGTCTTCATTGATGAAGGTGGCTAGATTTACCCATCATTCTTGAAAAATTATAAGCAGCGTTACGCCACTTTACTCTATTGGTGACATCTTCCTTTTTTATTCCAATCTGTTCAATACCTTCAACCAATTGCCTTCTCCGTGTCATTATTGGTTGCCCATGCTCTTTTCTTTCAATCACTTCAAAACGTAAAGCTCTTTTTTACTGATCATTATTATCCCTCCCTAAAACAAGTCAATACCATGGCACTCTATTTGCTGTGGTTATTTTGTTCAAAGTTTCTTCCAAACTCAGCAAATCCATAAGCTTTTGACTACTTTCTTTAGTTAAGGTAATTCCATACATTACTCTATTTGCTTTTTCAGTTCTTCTGAAAATTACCACTCACTTTCCCTTAGACTTCATCTGTCATTTCGATACTGCATCGCCGTTCGCCGACCTTAAACAACTGATAAATTTGTGCTCTCATTTTCAACAAAGGCTTTCTTCTGCAAAGCAATTCCCCACATTCTTTAAATTTTGGATTTGTAACTGCATAAAATAATTTTGTTGCTGTGGGAAATATTTCTTTTGCAAAAGAGCAAAAGCTTTCGTACTGAGATCGTAAAGTGCAAATTTAAGGAGTTTATTCTGTTGTAAGGCACAGCTGGTAATGTTTTTTTTTGCTATTATTTTTGCCCATTTTTTTGATACTTTGTCTGGTATCTCTTAATACACAGCAGTAAGTATGAAATGAAAAATAATTGCTATGTAAAGAGTTATTGAAAATACAAAGAGCGTCTGGCTGTGATGTACACGAAAGCATTTGACATCATTTCATGCGACTTCTATTTCGAGCTTTATGATCATTATTTAGTATTTTTGTACAAAATTATACATTTATTTTGATTATTATTTATATTCTCTCAGTTATTTTGTACAGTAATTCATTTCTAGTGTTGTAGATAAGTTTTCAAGCTGTTGAACATGATTGAATTTGTATTGTTTTTTTCAGAAACAAGGAATGCCCTACTTGTCGCAAAAAGTTGGTGTCAAGACGTTCGTTAAGACCAGATCCAAACTTTGATGCATTGATTGCAAAAATTTATCCATCACGTGATGAATATGAAGCGCAGCAGGAAAAAGTTTTGCAAAGCATTACTAAGCACCACAATCAAGCTGCTTTGGCAAATAGCATTGAAGAAGGATTAAAATCTCAAGCTATGAGCAGGTCTGACTGTGTTACGTTGATAAGAAAATATAGTGTTAAAACTAAACATTATTCTAGAAATGATGATGAATAAGGTGACACAGTAGTAAAAATCTGAAGTGATATAATTCATTTATTATTGAGTTTTTTGCTACTATTCATGAAATAGATTACTTTCAGTGCTCGTGACACATATCTTATGGGACCTTGTATCATATGTCTTAACTAGAATGAGTTGAATTTGCCTATTTTGATCCTTGGTTGATGAAAAACCTTTTGTTATACTTTATCAGGTCTCTGTTCAGATCTCCTTCGGAATTATTCATACCATACTTTGTTTGCTTAGTGCATTTATCAGCGAGCAGTCTTTTCCAAATATACAACAATGTAGCCATCGTCAAGTTTTCAACCTTTGTGGCCATATGTGATGGTCCGACCCGGTCGACCATGTTGTCGACAAATATTGAAGTCAAAAATTCGACTTTTTCTTGGCCTGAAGCTTTACCTGCAGTAGTGCTTTGTATTCCTCACGCACTGCATAACTCCACCTACTATCTTACAAAACCGAGTTTAAAAAAGTTTTTACATTCATTTCAATGAGTTTTTTTTATCTTGGTGGCGTGTACCTAGCTTTCTATGTGCAGAAACATATAGAGAAAAAGATTTCTTATGTTTCTCTGCACGACTTTATGTACCACTTTTTTATTTTGAATTAAAGGTAGTTTAGCATTGTTTTTTTTTTACTTTGTTGTGTAACGAAGGCAGTGACCTGTGTTCTAACTTTTCAGAAACAGCAAGGTTAAAAAGCAGGAGCAAGCTTCTTCTCAAACTTCGTGTGAATCCAAGCAAAAGCAAGAAGTTTCAACTACTAAAGGTGTTGCCGACAATAAAGAAAATGCTTCCCAACAGTCCACTAGCACTACTCCCAATGTTCCTAGTGCGTCTAATTCCAATGAAGCTAAATCACCAAAACAAAAAGGTATCTTGACAGCTACTAATCTTTATTAGCAGCACCGTTTTATTTTATGTTAATATTATTGCCTGCTTGATTTTTTTAACGCATTTATTGATTTACTTGTTTTCTTCAAAATCACCTTTGCATATTCCATACTGCAGTTGTGTTATATCTATTTATCACTAGGTTACTTTGATATTATTGTCATTAATATTTAAAAGTCTTGTTAATTGCGATGATTTGTTCAAGAGCAGTTCCAACATTGCAAATGCAATAGGTGAAAATCTTGCAAATGAACTTTTTTCTAAATTATCCTGTTTTTTTCTAGGCTAAGCAAATGAAATAAAGCTCGAAATACTAGCTGTACCCATAATGCATATCACCTTGTAGTGCTATCCACACAAACATAAAGTTTTAACTCTCAAATTTGTTCACTTCGCAGGTATGCAAACCGCTAAAATGTTGCTTCCAACGTAATAAACCTTATCCTATAAGCTACGATTTTGTTGCCCCTGTTCGCAAGTAAAAGTGAAAATAAGTCTATTCGAATTTAAACTCGTTTATTTTATGCACCATAAGAGCAAAACCGTCGAACGCAACTGCTTGCTCTCAGCAGAGGTTTCCTTGCGGGATGGATGAAGCTTCAACTGAGAAAAACAGCCTAGGGCAATAAATTAAAAGCCTAGCTGACAAATTAGTGATTGACTCTTCGTCATATGTCATCAGACCTCATGTAGAATGGAAAGGTCTGTTTAAATTCTTAGAAGAGGCCAGAGAGGCATTTTCGGAAAGTGAATTAGTTTCTCACATTCGAACAATTCATTACCCTAACTAATATTTTTGCTACCTGTGATGAAAAGCAGATAAACAGCAAAGCAAAACCAAAAATGAGTGCTAGCAATGAGTGTGATGACTGCCAAATACTGTCATCCACGCTATTCTTACGCTTAGCCAAAAAACTACGTCAGTATGTAACGTTAATTAGGGTCAATGGGAGAGTGATCCACGCGATAAATAGCTCTCCCATCCCATCTAATTACTTTAGTCTTGGCAATAGCATACTGAGATCACCTGCTCTAGCTTGCTGTTCTCCCTCGCTGAACCGGCGAATTATTACTTTTTTCTTCCTCAATTTACAACTTGCATTTTTTCAGAAAATACTGATTCTCCTTCATCAAAAAAAAGAAAAGTAGTTGATGACAAACCAGCAGGGTCAAGTGATAGTTTGCCAAAGCCAGGTTAGTATCTTTAGACAACTGTATCAATTAGTTTCGGGCATTAGCACTGTATTAACCGTGGTAATGCTAGCGTCAACAATTTTAGATTAACTCGAGTAGATCAATGTTTTTTGATGCCATTTCCATAGGCACTACGCAAGATAAAAAATTATGCATGAATGCTTTCAAATAGAGCTTACCAGACCTTGTCAAATATCTAAGAAAGAAGAAAATTTATTTTTGCGACAGAAATAGTGATATTAAAGGTTGAAAGCACTTTGCGAGGTGAGACATCACAATTCTCATCAATGCCAACTTGAATGCAACACTGTTAAAAACATCTAATCGAAAAGCAAGAGCAGGTCACTGCAGCAACCAAAGCATGATACAAATTGGTGTATTTCAAAATACATTGACTGATTGATGTCAATCCAGCGTCTGTTGGTGCTGACGGTTCTTTTGATTTTTAAAACTAAGCTTTTAGTTTAACGATAAGTTTTATCGTTTGCATGTTCTCAATTTTACCTCTGTTTTCCGCTTTTTCGCGCTTTTAGACTTGCTAATTCAATGTATATCTTACTACACACTTACTTTTGAACTAGATTTTTGCTGGAGTAACAAAACACTTAAAATTCCATATGCCCTTCCTGAAAAAAAAATCAATTGTGCTTTTTTGGATTTCTAACTCCAAATCTTTTGTTCCGAATTGAGGAACGATAACCACTTCTATTAATTGTAGAAAATACAGCCAAACACTGTATTTCTTTTTTGAGTGGGGCTAATTTTATCCTTCAAATTTAACGGCAGATGTTGATATATCATTTTAAGTGTCCTAATTTCGCAGCAGGCGGTCTTATGTTTCATTTGTCTCCTTTTTTGACGACCACGTGCTATTCCATAAGCGTTGCTGTACTCCCATCATAATAACTCCACTTACGTGAAAATTTTGGAGGCATAAGGTGTTCACTTTTGCTTTTGTCTTACGACACGATATCGTCATCGATGAGAGTATTATGAATAGCTTCGGCAAAATGGTTGTTTTTGAAGCTATGTTAAAGGTTTATATCACCAGCAGATTGTGTATTGCACCAGGGGTGTTAAACTCGCGTCCGCAAAATGATTCTAAAATTCTTAATGATTTCCGGCAGCATTGTAACGTTACATCTTCGAACAAATGTTTGACTCCCTGAACATAGGCGACACAGTATGGGGCACACTTAAGAGGTACAGATCTTTTTTTTCTGGAGGTCAACTCCACTTTGCGCTACATTACTCGATTCCTGGAAATCGGTGGCCCATAAAGTGGCGATGGCATCAAAATACTTTAGAGAAAAAAATCATTTTTTTGAGATCTACTCTACTTCGAGCTACCTTACTGAGATCGTTGCCTAGAAAAGTGGTGATCTCCGAATCGAAAATTTGATGCGGCTCTCGGCACAATTTCCAACATACAGTGTGGCCCCCAGGAGCCCATGAGTTTAACACCCGTGTACTACACGACGATGTAATCAGGGATGTGTGCTGCTGTGGTAGTTAGTCCCCACCTACACATTATCGCGATTTTTCTTTCTACAGGGTGGGTCATAAGTTTCCATACATAGGCAAATTAAACATTTTATGTTGAAAAACCATTTTTATTTATATAATGTGCTCTATATGATTCCCATTGTTTTCAAAGCACATATTAACCCGTGTTTCCCACTGTTGATGAACACGCATCAGCACATTTGAAGGTATGCTTCTAATGGTGTCGGTGATTCGCTCTTTTAGGTGATTTATGTCTTGTATCTTTACCTGATACACCATAAACTTCAAATGCCCCCAAAGATAGAAATCAAGAGGGGAGAGATCTGGAGATCTTGGAGGCCACTCTATAGGACCACGCCGACCAATCCAAGCATCCGGAAACTGCTGATCCAAAAACCGACGCACTTGAATACCATAATGAGGTGGAGCTCCATCTTGCTGGAAGTAAACTGGGTAGTCACCTTCCTCGTTTAGCAGGGAAGGGAGAATTTCTTCTTGCAACATATTAAGATACTTTCCTGCATTAAGATTTTCACTGACAAAAAGTGGTCCAATAATTCTGTCTACCCATATCCCGGCCCACACCATCAATTTGCCGGCACCTTGCATCTTCGTCGGACTCAGCCATTTAGGATTCTCATTACTCCAATAACGTAGATTTTGCCGATTAACCTCTCCATTGACGTAAAAATTTGCTTCATCAGTAAACAAAATCTTAGTAGAAAAGTTTGGATCCTCGTTCACATTACTTAATGCCCATTCACAGAACTCCATGCGTCTATCCGGGTCATCTTCACTCAAATGGTGTGCCATATGCAATTTGTATGGATGCCATTTGTTTGCTTTTAAAATGCGCCTGATACTCAATCTGCTGACACCACTTTCTGCAGACAACCGTCGGGTGCTTTTTCTGGGACTCTGTACAAGCGCTGTAAGTATCGTAGCTGTTGTGTTTTCATCGGTGGCCGTACGTCTTGGACCACTTCTTGGTTGATCTGCAACATTTCCAGTTTTCTTAAACTTGCCAATAAGTTTAGCCACAGTGTCATGTGTGATGTTCGTTCCATGTTTTCTGTTGAAGTTCAGTGCAACCATGCGACTGCTTCCCGACCCAGCCATCAGTATAATTTCAATTCGTTGCTCTTTCGTCAAACGCATCTTCTAGGGTATGTGGAAAACAAAAAAATACACTATGTGTGTATTATAACAAAAACAAATACACTATATATCTGGAAAACAAAAAAAATACAATATGTATGGAAACTTATGGCCCACCCTGTATTGTTGTTTAACAAACCTGGTGGTATTACATACCACCTAAATAACCATAAAAATTGTTTATGCTGCTGTTAGTTTTGCAACTTTCGATTGTTACAAATCTTAATTTTGTAGATGTTTCCTCGCCATCTCCTAAGAAAGAACGCCCGGATCACAAAGACACAATTGACTTAGAATTACATGCGCATCCAGACCAATCAAAATTATCAGTTTTTCAACATCTAAAGTATTGTGTTTTAGGATAATTCTGCTTTCCAGGGTTTCATAAATAACATTTTCTTTAAAATGTTGTTAGGCATTATACAGGGTGGGCCGTAAATAACGCACCAAAGATTTAAAATAAATTGTGATGTGAAATAATGTAAATATCTTTTCTTTGGGTATCTGTTAAATTTAATTTCAATATCAGTTACTATAACTGTTAAATTTAATTTCAATCAAAGTTTTTTAGTTATCAAAGTTTTTTTAGTTTAAAGTTTTTTATATGCTTTGGTGCGTTATTTATGGCCCACCCTGTATATTGTGATTAATTTAGGCTAGTCAGCACACAAACTTGTGTCAAGAATTATCTGTTTTTTTTAAGCAGAAAGTTTAATGTAGTAACTTAAGCTTGAGCTCGGTCATTATGTTTAATTTAAGCTAGTCAGTACACAAATTTGTGTCAAGAATTATTTGTTTTTTTTTAAGCAGAAAGCTTAATTTAATAACTTAAGCTTAAGCTCGGTATTTGCTTCTTGCTTAATTATTTTCTTTGGTTACTTCTTCATTTGTAATACCGTAATCTTCCACTTCGAAAAATCGTTGAAGCTACCGGTATAAATATGACTTTATTTAGGAGGGCTTAAATTTTGCCATCGCCGTATGTTTTTGTCTATAATACAGCAACCAAACAAGGAAGATAATCGTTAAGGGTCTCAATAACCAAACAATGCACAGGCAATGCAAAAATTGACCTCACTACTTCTCGATTACTAGAATCGTACTTTAGCAACCTAAACATTTATGATTACTAGTTAAAATTTTTGATGGGTTGGGTTCACTTAGACATTCAAGAAACATGTCAAAGCCCATAATGGTCCAGCAATTGTTTTTTATTTGACGTTTCAAAATCTTATTGCGTCATGAGAAAAAGAAACAAACTGTTTCTTGTAATTTGAAAAATTGTAGGTTTTAGGCTTGTTTAACGTCTATCGTCACTTCAGGTTTATAAAGACGTCAGGTAAAGCAAGTGTCCAGCACCTTTCACAATACATAGCGATGAGGGTTGCTTTAGAAAAGAAAAGTAGTAAAGCAGTCAGCACATCAGACGTTGAAGCTTCTCCTGATTATTTGTTGTACGTTAAAAATCAAGATAAAACCTTTACGGTGAGTTGACTTTACTTATCGTTACAGCTTGTTGTGATGATCATTGGGCTACCGTTCTTTTTTTGAGGATGAAGTCACGGAGAGTACTGTATTCTCAGTAGTACAAGTAGAAACATGCTAATCGTGTTACAGGAAATGGCCAGTCATAACGAACGCTGTTAACCCACTACCAGCAAGGCGGACTGCTTTGATGGATACCGATTACCACAAATATGCTATAAAAAAAGTGTGCGAACGCAATTGTACAATTCCCAGTCAGGTTAGTGTGAAACAGAGCGGGAACGTTGTTCCCACAGCACTACACCCCTACCCATTACTCATTCCGAAAGTCGCCTCATAACAACTGGGTGAGCAACTACACTACAGGGTGGCCACAAAGTCACGCACCAAAGTTAATTAAAAAAGTTATAGTAGTAACATTTATTCAAATTCAAAGTTCTTTTACAAGGATTACAAATGCTCGATATGTTCGCCGTTTGCAGCTATGCACGAGCCAATACGAAATTCAAAGTTCCTGTAGTTGTTACTACTATAACTTTTTTAATTAACATTGGTGCGTGACTTTGTGGCCACCCTGTATTTTAACTCGGTAAAGTACAGGTAACTACAGCTTTCTCCCTAGTATTATAAAAGCTGTGGTATTTAGTTTTTGTGTGCGAGACCTAGCTGTACGATTAATTTTGCTATATTTCATTCTGGACAGATTTAATTCAAAATATACATTGTTATTAAAGCCTTTTCATTCGAGCAGCTTTCAGAGTACAAAGTATTCGCCTACCCTAACTAAAAGCCGATGGAAAGTGTGAGTTGCTTAAGGAGAAGGCGGAAGCTAGTGTTTGGAGTCCCTTAAAGTTCTTGTCTTTTTTTATATTTAATCAATTTGAAAGGCATTTATCGCCTTTTTAATACGCAACTGTAGAATATTAGGCATGCACCATTATAAAAGAGTGCTTAATACTGCTTTCGCTTGCCTTGCGTAAAACGTGAAAAAATTTGATGCTGCCCTTTAACTAAGAAGTTTTTCAGGAGCTTTCCTTTGGCAGTACACTTGAAAAAGTGCAGAAAGATTTTCGTCAAGATGCTCGTTTACAAATTTACTTTTTGAAGATGTCTTGATGTGCCATCATGATCTGTATAAATGGCAATTTGCTGCAAGAGGTCCTTCCGTTCGAATGATCTGCCTCACCACTAAATATTGCTATCATAAAGCAAGTTTTAGGCGTGCACACCTTTGAAATAGGATTTCATTGCTGTCGCAGGCCATGCGGTTTGGCTTCAGTTGCATTCTTTGGTCACAGCGATTTATGTTATAGCAGCCATGGCTTGCGCTGAAAACCATTTTCAGTCCAAAGCTTTTAGTTGGAAGCATAGGCGTACGAAGTGGGGGTCCGGGGGGGCACTGGCCCCCCCTGGAATTCGGGCAACTTTTAATTTTTCGGGCAATTTGAGTAAAAATTTCGGGCAACTTTTAATTTTTCGGGCAATTTAAGTAAGTGTCCAGACATTTTTGCCGAAAAATTTGTCACTGCAATAGCATCTCCAAAAGAAAATAAACAAAAAAAAAAAAAAAAAGGTCAACACCTGTTTGGACCCACGTTTGATGGCATGTTTAGGCCAAAAGTGATGGATAAGGTGCAGCGAAACGGGCGATGACCTTTTTTTTTTTTTTTTTTTCGGAGATGCTATTGCAGTGACAAATTTTTCGGGCAAAAATTTGGTGCCCCCCCAAATCGGTTTGAGGTCGTACGCCCATGGTTGGAAGAATAAAAAAACCGTTATTGCGTTGAATTGTTTAAATATAAAGACTCCGTAAATAATTTTTCAATGTATAATATTACAGTAGCATAGACTTCATTCAACCCAAGTGCCCAGTGAACGAAGTCTACTCTTAAAAAATAAGAGATTAGAATTTCGTCGTGTATGTTTTTATTTCCATAAAGGTATTTTGTTTTCATTCTGTTTGGTTTCAATAAAATTGAATCTTGCGTTGATAGGCATCTAGCCGAAGATATTTTTCGCTTGCGATTCGTAAAAATACTTTGCTATTAGTGTGGACTCAGCAAAAATCTTTTGGGAAAATGTCTGGCTTCTAGTTTTGAACATTGAAACACTAGGAACACAAAGTACCAACGACGTAGTGTGCCACTACTTTTTTTGCATTGCATTTGGATCTGCTAGATTCACGATTCAGCCACAGCAGGTGCGCCAACAATGGGTATGCGGGCCTGCACGACACGTTCTCTCATGAGAGTGCGCTCGAAGATACAAACAAAGCAATCTTATGGATTAAGCCTACATAGTAATTACCGCAATGCTATTTAATCAAATTATGAAAAAAATTATTAATTCCGATAGACGCAATCGAGGTAATTTTTTTATCCCCCAGTTTTTCCAAAAGTCAATATTTTGTACAAAAAACCAGTTTTGTTTGGAGTTTGAGCTGGATTGGTTGGGTAAGTTAAAGCAGTTTAGTACTGCTGTGACTAACCATGACTTGGTTGGATTTTGTTCTTGCTCAAACTTAATTGTGGGATAGTCAAATATACTTCAACTAGGATTTGAATTTTTTTTTTACATTAAAAAGTGCTAAAAAGCATTACTATATGGGACTAAGCCCTAATCAGGACTGCAAACTATTTCTGTGCACAAAAGCTACAAAAATTCTTAGTTCTTCGTGATTTAGTATGTTTGATTCGGCTTAACTTTGGCTGATTTTCTATAAAACTCGATGAAAATTTTTTTGACTTCAGCTGGTTTTTGCCCCCAATGACGGTAAAAAAACATGTAAAATGAAACATTAAGAAACACCACCAAATAAGGCCATCTTTATTTGGTATCATATGGTAACTTCCATGGAAGTCTTGCAGATTCTACTGTCCAAGAACTATGCTGGAGCAGGGGTGCGCAAACTTTTTTGCAAACGAGCAGATTTCACCCAACCAGATAATTCCGCACAATATGCGCGGACACTTCCAACTTTGTGTTTTTGAAAATCAGTTTTAAGCAGACGGCGTTTTCAAACTGAAGACTTTCTTGGCGATAACCTCAAAAGAGCAGAGTTTTCAAACTGAATTTCTTTTTTATTTTTTTGAAAATTAACCTGGAAAATACTAAATAGTAACATTAGCAAAAACAACCATTATCAGATCATTACTACCAGTACCGTAAGTTTTTAAATTTCCCTTGGTGCCGCAGTCTAGGCAATAGCCCAAAAAATTGATCAAGGAATAGCTAAGGTCACAAAATTACATCTGATATATCAATATAAATGGTCTGGAAGCATTATTGACAAAAAATTTCAAAGAATTACTTATTACATCTGTTGCAGCCACTGCCACTTCGATGCATACATGCGCAGCTATCGCGACAATGAGATCTATCTACTAAGAGTCGTATGAGCACGAAGATGTTACAAACCACAAACCAATTTCCGAGTTGTTTATACGACTCTTAGTAGCTAGATGTCATTGTCGCGACAGCTGCGCATGTATGCATCGAAGTTGCAGTGGCTGCATCATGCCTTCCCCGCCATCGATGAGAGAGAGATAAGCTTGCCGGTCGAAGTGAATGAAATTCCAGTCAAAACACTGGAAGGCGTTCTTGAGGTTTTGGCTTGGCGATTCAACGATGGCTTGTGTTGCTTGATTGAAGGTCTGCCGTCCGAATAGATGTAGTTCCTTCGCGGGGTCACCATTGTAGCTTAACGGCAGGCATCTGGCTGTAGTTAGATGTCAAAAGCGTGCACTCCATACGGCGACTAGCCACTTCTACCTTGATAGCTACTTTCGTAGATTTCCTTTGGTTTACAAGTTAACACTGCTGTTGGTAACTTTCGGTTTGTGGTTTGTAACATCTTCGTGCTCATACGACTCTTAGTAGCTAGATCTCATTGTCGCGATAGCTGCGCATGTATGCATCGAAGTTGCAGTGGCTGCAACACATCAAACAACATCTAATCCAATATATGACAAACCGTACAGATGTCTGCCCTGTCATTGAGGCTACAGCATAATTTAAATTTACAACTTTTCAGTATACTAATGCCACTAAATATGCTGTACAAGTTGCACATTGCAACCAACTTAAACTCAGCATTTGCAAATACGGCAATGAATCAAATATGAAACCTTAATAGAAGCTGGCTACAAAAAAGCCTGTATGTTTAGCCTTTGAAATTAGCCTAACTTGTAGCAATAACAAGCACACCTTAGCATCTCTTACCTTACCTTACTTTGTCACCAGATTCATTTCTTAATATCAGGAAAAAAAACATATTTAATGTTCATTTAACAACTGTCCAGTTTATCCATTTAATTTGCAAAAAAAACTGTATCAATTCAATTCAATGCAAAAACATTGAAGTGATGGTACCTTACAGGTGCGATAGCCATGCCACTATCTTTTAAATTTAAACAAAATTCTTTTCATGGGCATGCATCAGCGTATATCGTTTTGCCATCGCTTCCTTTTCTTGTCCATTGCTGTCAAATTTATTTTCTATATATGCTGATTTGGGCAAAAATAAAAGAATTATTGATTGGTCAGCTACTTTTTTGAAAGCGCATTTTGATGACGTTTGGTCACACGCGTGAAACCTTCCTATTTTTAAACTGAGAATCTTTTTGGATGATCAATGTGAGGACGCGGGCCACAAGAATAATTTTTTCGCAGTGTGCATACCTTTGCTGAGAGCCACGACCAGGGATGTGGAAGCGACTAATTCGTGAATCGCTTTCGCTTCAAAATCTATCGCTTCCACAAACAATAAACAACTGTGGAAAATTTTTTTAACTTTTTGTGGGTCTGTAGTCTTCCTTCTCCTACACTATATCATTTTGAGGAGACAAAAACCTATCCATATATTGCTCTTACTTAACCCGTAATTTTGTGGAAAGCATTTCTGAGAATTGGATTAACTAAAAAACGGAAATTCCGCGCAATTGCAGAGCAGCGTTTGGTTAGAATTAGGATTAAGTAGAAGGTTAGATATCAGAAAGGTTCGATTAGGCTTAGACGCGGAATTTCCGCGTTTTAATAGTGTCCTGTAAAAGATTTTTGAAATTGGTCAAAAAAGTGTCACTGTCTGCACTCTGCCGCTCATTCAAAGAGAATGGATAATCTCTTCGCCATGTAAGACTTTTGAAGTTCTTTTTAATCTTGTTATGGACCTGTTAGCGGTTAGCACTCTTAATTCGATACTTAAAGCTGATTGTTCTACCACCACGCAGAAATTTAGACTTATTGCTATACATTTATTTGGAGTTAGTCAAAAGGTTTATCCTATTCGACAACTTTTTTGCTTATACTCTTCAGCATCATCTGTTCATTATCCTTTTTTTGTTCATTCGTGGCATGTTTATCCCCATGATTTACAACGCATTAACCATTGATAACTAGTAGTAGTTTCGTAAGGCATTTTCTTTGGTAGATCAAGCTTGTGTTTTCGAAGCCAATCCTTCAAAAATTTCCCCACATTGGAAAAATGTGGGAAAATTTTGTATGACTTGTTGGTATTCCCCTGGCTGTGCAGTTCTGCGACAGTCTTAAGATGAGTTGGATGACAGTTGGTTAATTGTGATCACTATACAAGCAATTTGGTGTTTCTCGTCCCCATCTGTGACGCAAAGAAGCTGTTTTTGCATGTTGACTTAGTATTGATTTATTGATTGATATTTAGTTGGAGGTATCTCTTTGTTTTTGTTTATTGCGTGGAACCCAGGTGAACGGGATGCTGGATTTTTGATATTTTTTTCGCCACGGTTGAGTAATCACGTAGTTTTTGTTTTGAAAGATCTTTGTCATTAACTGTACAAAACCAATAAAAATTTTGTCCGAGACTATAATTTCATTTTTTCAATTTTTAATGATTTTTCATGATATATTTTACCTTTTTTTTGCGAAAGTGAGAAAACGTATTAATGCTCTTCAGGGTCAAGTTACGTTCATTTCACTTGAGCTCTTTAGAAATTTGCACTGAAATCAATAGACAAATATGCTGAAAACTAGAGTTAAGGGGATTTGCAGTTCTCGGACAAAATTTTGATGCAAAACAAGGCTGAGGAAATTTTATAGCTTTATTGAGTATTTTCATAAGCAGGTATTAAGTTTTTAATGGGCTAGTTGAAAGCATGGCTTGAGTTTTTAGTGTAGCTTAAATTCAGCAGGGTAGAAAACTTTATAAATTCTTAAACCCACACTTAGTGCCAGAATGCACCAGCAAGTAGAAAGTCTAACACGGCCCAAGTTCAGTGTTTTAGTTTGTTTAAAAAGATGATCATGGTCATTAAAAATATTGTCATAGCAAGGGTGATGTAGTTTTCTTGAAGAGCAGCTAATGCTATATGTGCCAATTTAAAACCAAACCTGTTAGTGTTGGTATGGTAATGATGCACTTTGGGAAAGTAGCAGCCATTTTTACGTAAAAATATAGAGAGGAAATACGTGGCTATAATTTAGTATTTGTTTGAGACAATGCAATTTTTAGAGTTGAAACAGTTTTGCAACTGTTCTCATGTAAAATTTGCTTATGAGTACTTGGTGCTGGTAAGCTAAAAGCATCCTGCTTTATGGAATTATTTGTTGGCAAGCTGTTAGCTTGTAAGCTTTTAGTTACTTGGGCTAAGTGCAAAGCGAGATTTTTGAATACTAGGTAGTTACTGCTTTGCAAAATAAAGATAAGACCAGAATTCAAAATTGCATCTTTATTGATTGCAATGAGGTGTCAACTGTCAAGGTTAAAATGTATTGGTTTGGATGCTGGATTTGCTTGACTTGATCTGATTTTTGTTCTGTTTGAACAATTTTTAATTTTGGCTACAAATTAAGGTCTACACATTGGTGCTACTGTGCTAAGCATGCAGCAATTGTCCACACCTGCCAAAAATATTTCAAGTTTAAGCATTTTGCTTAATTTCTGTAATACACTTATCTTGTTTAATATAATGTTTATTTTAATATTTGCAATGTATAGCAAACCATTGTAAAATGCCCTTGCCAAGGGATTGGCCCAACAACTATGTTTTTTTTAGACTTAAGTACAAGCTATTTTGATTGCAGTGCAGTTGCCTTAAACCCATTACATTAATCCACTTACTAATGCCTGTGTATTGCTGACAATTTTTGATTGTATTGTAAATGTTTAGTGAAAACTACCTTTTTGACTTAAAGAATAGAACTGTGGATTACAAAAGCTTATGGACAGTTAAAGCTATAGCTGGCTTCATAGCCTGGAGGCCAAGGTAATCAGTTGTGTGGATTGTTTGTAGCCTGTAATATCAAATAACCATATAACTGACTAACCAGCTGCAGTTGGTACACACTTGCATCACATGTATAGCCCAGTTTCTTGCAGTTTGAAGGCCTACCTTGAAGGAAATATGCTAAAATGCAGATATCAGCTAGCAGCATTCTTTAAAATGCAGACATTTCATGAAATTGCAGATTAGCATTAAGGTTAGGGTTAGTGGACAGCAATAAAATATGAAAATATATGGAATTACAAAAGTACAGATGCTCATATTAATTTATGGAATTACTTAATCATAAAAATTTGGCAACTCATACTAAACATGAAATTCATTCCAAAAAAGAACTTACTCATACTGGAATTTGAAAATACAGAAAAACTTTCAAATAAAGTACAGTGATCCCTCGCTATATTGCGCTTCACCTATCGCGGCTTCGCTGCTTTGCAAAATTTTTTACAGTGCTTTTTTTCAGTGAATCCAGATTGGCTCAGGGCTTTACTGTTGGCTCACGGCCTTTTTGTGATTCCCATGATTCAATTGGTGATTTTCCATATTTAATACGAATTTCTGTAATTCTATATATTTTTGGATTTTTGTGTTATTTGAGGTTAATTTGTTGTTTGGTCAGTTGGTTAGTGTTTGACTTAGTGTTAGTCATGATTATAATTAAGGTTAGAGTTAGTCAGCACAGTTTTTGCATTTTGGTGGCATCCAGCTTGAAGGCTGCTTTAAGAGACTAGTTACCGGTACTTAATGACTGCCAATCAGTTCTGTGGTTGACCTACTAAAGTATGTTTCTACTGTCTTAAACAATTGAGCATAAGAAAGATTTGGTCTTGAAGCAAAGTAACAAATGCAGAAGGAGCAAATTACTTTACTAAGACAAAATGTTAACATCTGTTTCCAAGGTCATATTTTGTTTGGTGTTAATCAGCCATTTAACTCAGTTTGCACTAGATTACCAGCTGCCAAAAATACAGTCACAAAAAATATTGATTCAACTTGTTGAAATTTACAGATAATGTGAATCAGCTTTTAATTATTGAAGTGTACAGAAGTTATGCATCTGCTAGTATACTTAAAGAAAATTCTGTTAGACCTATGGTTTATGCACTGCTAAAATTTAGACATCCAATAGGTTTTCACTAGAAATATTAAAAAGCAACATCTCAATATATGACAACGTTTTTTCATAGAAGCAGTGTAGGTTGTAAACCAGTGGCTTTAGATTTTAAATATAATAGTTTGGTTATGAACCTGTAGTACACTGCTGCATACAATAGCAAAGGCAAAAGTAAAAAAATGCTCATTTGCTTTATGATTGAATTTAGTTTTTCTACTTTGATGTGGGGGCAACACTAAAATTTGAAAATAAAAATTTGTGGAAATGCAAAAAATCACTATTTGAATTATGGAAATGGCAGAAATGAGGAAATGAAATGACCAATCTTGAGAACAACTAAATCATTAAATATTGTATTTGTTTTGTTTTGTTTTTGTGATGTTTGTATTTTAGTTGGTAAATTGTCTTTACTTTCATAGTTCCATCTTGACTGGTAAACTTCAGTAGTTTTGCATTTTAACATAAATTTTTATTTTTTTGTAATTCAGTAAGTCCATATTTTAGTATAAATATCTGTCATTCCATATTTCAGTTTTAATTTTGATATTTTTGTAAATTTGCCTTTCAATATTTCTGTGTTACCTGATTTGTTATATTTTAATGAATAGAGATGTAATTGTTTTTACAATAACTTATTTATTTTTGTGTTTACTAATGACATTGTTATAACTTTCCCTTCTTTCTTATGATAGTGGATAATACATTTCTATTTTATGGTTAAACTAGATTTCATAGGCATTACTAGTCAATTTGATGTTTTCTGTATTGTGTAAAGGTCCTTCCAATGATTATTCTTGATCACTATGCAACTTGAAACAAATGGTCTCAGTTGTATTTTTGGTGACTCTTGGAAATTATGTCACAATCATAGTTATCCCAAATTTCTGATAAGTTTTTTATGTCATTGGGTCCATTTTTACTTTCTCTGACAGGTCCGGTCAACATTTTGATCGAATTCCTGTACAAATGTCATAAATTTATTAAAATGAGTTAAAAGCAAGAAAAAACTGACTGTGCAATTTGAGCATATATTGGTCAAAAACACAGCATTGTACAGTAAATTGTATTTTTTCCACATTAATAATATGAATATCTAGTACAGTTATTGGTGGATTTTGAAAATCCTCGTAGAAGTTAGATTTTGTTGGGATTAAATGATTACTTTTAATACTGAGTGGCTGTGTGATGTAATTCACTTGTGAAGTTTTGTTTGGGGTTGTTGTGTAATGCATGCCACAGGTCAGGTCCTCAACTCTTATTCTAAGCAGTGGACTGATGCATGTCAGAGTTTATTTTGTGCTTCTCAGGTCTTTGATTGTTATATGAGATGGCCTCATGCTGTATGTCTTTAAGTAATGTTTTGCTTGGTTCAGATCATGGATTTCTATTCTGTTAAATTGTTTCATTTAATTTGTAGTAGTCACATGAGAATGTTTAATAGGTATGAAGCAATATTAATGTTTTAGAAAATGAATTTGGTTGGGGAGCTTTACTTTTTAAGATTTGTAGAAAGTTTTTGTGCTCTTGTCTCTTTTTTTTAGAGGTCAACTAGTGGAAAGCTCCAATTGCCTTTTTGAGTTAAGGTTTTATTCATGATGATAAGCTTCTGGAAAGTCCATTTATTCCCATGTTTTTTTTTTATTTTTGTGGATCAAGGTGTGATGAATGCAAATGGGGAGGCTGATGAAAAAGATGGGAATGCTAAAGCCTCCTGTTCTACAGCCTTTTATGCTTCAGTGATGGGTGTAAGTCAATAGCTGTGAAATGGGTATGAGGTAATGGGCATAAGTCAATTAATAGGCACGAGTAAATCAAATTGGCAGAGTTGCCATTTTGAACTTATTTTCAAGAACACTGTTCTAGAAAAATTAAATTTTTCTATTTCTAGGAAATGTGCTGTTTTTGAGTTGTTTGCCTATGTTGTCTTAGTAGTATTTTTTCCAAGAATTTTATTTGTCCAAACGTGGACCTCCAAAAAAAAGAGAAGAAAAAAGGGTCTTTGCCATAAAGATTGAACAGGGATTGGTGTTGATAAATTTTGAAAATATAGATCTCAAAATAGAAAGGTTTTCACTTTATATTGGTTTTTGTTGTAAATTACTATTGCATTGTTGCAAAAATATCATTTTTTATGGTATGTTTATTTTGTGGTCAGGGCAGATGGTTACCTTGCAAATAGATGGGTGGACATCCCATGTCGTATTGCATGATGTATCCATCATAGGCTTATACCCATCATCTTATTAAACATTCATGGATGTGGAAAAGGCATGTGGTAGTGAGCATAAGTCAATTGATTGGCCTGGAAGTAATGCTAATGCTGCAGTGGACATCTCATGCCCTATTGCAGGGCTGGCCAACCATTCAGAAACCATGAGCCACATCTTTTACTGTGTTTCTGCAAAGAGCCAAATCATACACAAGATATAATGATTGCATGAACATCACTTACCTCTTACTCACACACATCAACACATACTTTTGGTCAGCTTGATTTATTGTAAATGTCACACACCAACATGATAATGACAGAAATGTTCAAGTTATTTATTATCATGCATGTTACTTAGTCAGTGGGAATTCTGGCATTCCCTTTCTTTAACAATTTTCTTCAAATCGAGCTCGCATTCCGTTCTTGCTACCCGAAGCAACTCTTTCACATGGGTGTCAGTCAGTACAGATCGACGCCTTGATTTCAGTGATTTAGAGTTGAAAACACAGACTCGTAGACGTAATGTTGACCCAAACATTGAGAGTACCTTAATTGCAGCCTGTTTGATATTGGGGTATTTTTCCATTGGCACACTTTTCCAAAACTCCGTGGTCCATTTTCTTGAAGCAGATTTCAGTTTGTCCTCCTCACAAAGATCGATCATCTCCAATTCAGACGCAGCCTCATCTGAGACTAGAGGGGCTTTCAAACAGTCTGTTTCAAATTTAAATGGGTTGACAAGGAACGTAATCTACGGCCTTTTCATTTGTAGATCATGGAACCGCGACAAAAAGCTTTCTTTCAGAGTTTCAAGAAGTGTTCCATATGTAGCTCTTTGCTTATTCAGGGTGGTGGTAGTGACTTGCCTGCTATCTTTTAGCAGGGTGGGAAAATGCGTCAAATCTCTCCTTTCAATGTGCTCCTTAAACAGCTTCAGTTTGTTGATAAAAGCAGACACACTTTGCACTAGATCAGTCAGCGATTTCAACTTGCCCTGCAAATTCAGGTTCATTCTGCTCAAGTGACAAAGCATGTCGACCAAAAAAGCTAGATCCATAATTCACTCAAGGTCCAAAAACTCAGGATAGTTTTTGCTCTTCTCTTTCATGAACAGTTTCACAGCATCTAAAAGCTGAAAAAAGTGAGAGAGTACCTGGCTTTTTGACAACCACCTTACGGTGCAGTGCAGTAGCAGGTCACCTGGAAGCCCTTGGTCTAGCTCAGTGATGAGATTTTTGAACTGCCAGTGGTTAAATGCATGTGTGCGGATGTAGTTGACGATTATCATTACTGTCTTCATGACGTTGTCCAACTTCAATGATATAGGTACCAGTTGCTCCCTGTGAATGATACAGTGAAAACTCCGAAACTCATAAAATGTTTGGTCAGCTTTGCACAGCCCAACAAGTCCATTCACAGATCCGATCATGGCTGGTGCTCCATTCCTGATCATTGCAGTTAGTTTTGCTGTGGGCAGATTTGCTTTCTCAATCGCAGCCATCATTGCTTCTTTCATATCTATGCCGCGGGTTCTGTCTTTTAATGACACAATATCAAGGAGTTCTCTGATCAAACAATCTGTTGGAAAATTGTGCTAATTGTCACAACTTTCATCTAATGCAAAACTAAAATACTTGCAAGCTTGGAAGTCAGAGTGCAACTGTGATTCAATAACCATGTTAATATCAGACATTCTGCGTTTAACAGAGTGGCGGGGCAGTTGGACATTTGATAACACTCTTTTCAGTTCATTGTTTTTAGAAGACAGGATTCCAACAATGTCACAGAGTCATTTTTGACGAACTCCTCTTTATTGTATGGCTTTTTGGTCCATGCAATGACACGATGAAAGCGTTGTAGTCTCTGAGTGCTTCGTGAATTTTTGAAAAACCTGTATCTGCTTTTTTGCTTGACTTTTCAAAGTGATCAACTTATGCTAACGAAGTTCGAAATTCACAGTTGATGTTGGCATGGAGTGACCTGAAGTGACGCTGAATATTTGAAGCTTTGAAATGCGCTAATGACGCCTGGCATATAAGGCAGAATGGCTTGCAATCACCTTCAACAAAAAAAGATATAAGCTTTCCCACTCTGTTAAAAACGTCCTGTGTTTATCCCCATATTTTCGTTTTGCTGTGCATTTTTTCTCCACCATCGTTACTAAAATATGCGAAATTAGGCTATTACTGAAATACACAAAAAGCTAAAAAACGCAAACACAATTAGCCTGTCCACATGGAGAAAATATACTACAGAACTAGCATGGCTACTGGTAGATTTTGACTAGAGCCAAGCTGCTGATAGAAGAAACAAGGCTTGTGAAAAAGAGCGGCGTGAAACCAGGCAAAGAGCCGTGGGTTGGCCACCCCTGCCCTATTGCATAATGTACAATTTGCACATCTACCCTTCAACTTATGAAACATCCATAGCTGTAAAATTGGGCATGTGCAAGTAAGTATAAATCCATCAATGGGTATGACGTAATGCAAAGAGAGCAATAGACATACCATGTCCTAGTATCTCATGTACCCATCATATGTCTATTGCCATTACCATAGTAAACATCTCATTCCCATTGGTTGATGCCCATTGCCTCATTCCTATTTAATATAGCCCTGCACTATGTAAAATCTGGCCTGTGGCATGCATTGCATGACTATGCTATGTAAGAGCTGATGACCTGAGCCATCCAAAATCTGCCTTGTGGTGTACATCGAGCAACTGCCCTGTGCAAGAGCTGACAACCAAAGCCATCCGAAATCCAATTTGTATATTCTGCTATCAACCTAGGTCAAAAAGTCTGAAATCCATAGCTGGACTGGGCAGAATGGACCAGACAAAATGAGATATATAGTGGTGTGGACAGAATGTTGGAGTGGAGGACAGATTGGACATAGCTGGAAGTGGACTGGACATAGCTGGATTGAATAGAAGGAGATACGAGGGTCAGTCAATAAGTAATGAGACTTTCTCAATAACTCAAGTTTGCAATGACTGGTAATCAAAAAATGCTTTTTTATTTTTCAACATAGTCTCCCTTCTTTGCAACACACTTGTTCCATCTTGATATTAAATTGTCTATTCCTTTGGCATAGAATTCCGTGGACTGGGTCCTTAGCCAGTTGCTCACAGCAGCCTTCACTTCTTCGTCAGTCTGGAAGTGAATTCCTTTGATACTCTCTTTGATGGCTTCCAGAGCATCACTATGCAGATACAGAAAGGAGGGAGATGCATTTCTGTCGAGAATAGTGACAACTGATGAGATCTGGGTTTTTCATTATGAACCTGAATCGAAACGACGATCAATGGAGTGGAAGCATGTTTCTTCCCCAGTGAAGAAAAAATTCAAATCTCAGAAAAGTTTAAGGAAAGTCATGCTCACTGTGTTCTGGGACAGAAATGGGCCGATCACTATCAGTTTCTTGGAAAGGGGCAATACTGTGAACTCAGAGAACTACTGTGAGCTGCTAACTCAAGTGAAAAAAGACATTAAGAACAAACGGAGGGGACTTCAATCAAGAGGTGTGATTCTTCTTCAGGATAATGCAAGGCCCCACACAGCAGCAAGAACCCTAGCCAAAATTGAAGATTTAGGCTGGAAACTTCTAACACACCCACCCTACAGCCCAGACCTTGCACCATCTGATTTTCACCTCTTCGGCCCACTCAAAGAGAGTATGAAAGGAATTCACTTCCAGACTGACGAAGAAGTGAAGGCTGCTGTGAGCAACTGGCTAAGGACCCAGTCCACGGAATTCTATGCCAAAGGAATAGACAATCTAATGTCAAGATGGAACAAGTGTGTTGCAAAGAAGGGAGACTATGTTGAAAAATAAAAAAGCATTTTTTGATTACCAGTCATTGCAAACTTGAGTTATTGAGAAAGTCTCATTACTTATTGACTGACCCTCGTATAAAGTGTTTTGAGTCAGGTGACTGCAAATGCTTTGTGCACCGATGACTCTAGGTGCTGCAGGCACAATGGATTCTCAATTTTGAAAAAGTAAACATTCAAAAGAAAGCTATTTCTGTTGCAGTAAAGATTAGAGAAGAGACAGCGATCAAGACGATAAGCAAAGGCTCTTTTGTAGGTAGCCAGAGGCAGTATGCCTTCAGTCAAGAAGAGAAGAGTGAGTATCAGAGGAGAGAAGCTGCAAGGGTCTGATTGATAAAACAGCTTACCCTGTTGGACTAGTTGATCTGCTGTGTCATCGTCTGAAAGAGGTAGTGGCCTTGCTCTGCTTATGGGGACAAATGTGTTAACTATTTGCTTACCAATCAAAACGAAAAAGAAAAGGTAGTGGTTAGTTGATAAGAATAGGCTCAGTGCACAGAGCATTGCATGGGAAAAAAGGATGATGATGATGATTTAAAGGAGAACATGGAGCAGGATACTGAGAATTTTTGCAGTGTAATTGGCAGACTCAGAATATCCAAATTATGTGAAATACCATGTATTTCGGTGTATAAGATGACCCTTAAAGTTAAATAACCACCCTTAAAAATTGAGGGTCATCTTATACAACCAATATAAAAGTCAGACCTTAAATTCAACGTGCAGATTTTTTTCATTTTACATGAAAATCAGTATCATATTGGTTGTAAATAAAAATTGTTTGCTCTAATTTTGTATCTCATCTTATCTGACGATTGTCTTATATGCTGAAATATACGGTAGATATTTTACAGTTGAGTTGTAGAGCACAAAATAAATCAGAACGTTTTGACCTTTTTTTCAGATTTTATGAAGACATTGACAAGATTAAAGGGTTGATATGCATTATTAAGTTAAAAATTAAAGCTGTGCTGTGCCGGATATTATTGTTAGAACCAATAAAAAAAATACAATCTATTTTCTAAAGCAGTGTTTTTGACCAATTTATGTATAATTGCATGTTTAGTATCATTTGAAACTCTTTCGTCAGAATTATATACAAGAATTCAACCACGATGTCAACTGGACCAACATAGAATGTAAAAATTTACTTTTCTGAAAAAAAATTGTTAGAGTTTTGGTAGTAATAATGAATGTTGCGTTAGAATGGGGAATGCCCAAAGTTACCTAAGTGGCCAATAAGGTTATTTTTTCCGAGTTGTATTGGGATTGCAATTCAACAAAAAATTTTTATTGTGGTCAATAAATAACTTTTTTCTTAGTCAAGCGTCCTCACAGATAGAAATCAAATTGACTATATCATTGTCGAAGCGTTTTGTTATTAATGCTTCACAACATTGATAAAAAGAACAATGTGCATTGGCTTTATGCAAGTATTAAACGGTTTCAAGTCTTTAAATCGCTAAGCATTTGTTTTCACTTTTTCTCTGACTTAGCTTTCGTTATGTCAATGCTTACATCTACTCTGCGCAGCATTGTTTAGAAAATAAATGCAACTTAGAAAAAAAGCAACACAAGCTCTGTGTCTACACACCAGCTACCTACAACTAAATTGAGAAGTCAACATATTTTTAGTTGTACAACTGTTTAGACTTTAGGGATATACTGATGCATAATATAACATAATGTTCTGCATGGGATTGCTGATCTGTAATGGCTTGTAATTATATAATTGGCCTCTTTCATGAAAACATCTCATTTGCCCGACTTTGTCCACTCTTGTTGAATTATGGATCGATTACGAAACCCTCTGTTGGGCAATGCTTCAGTTGTCAAGTACACTGCTGTTAATTCGTAAGATTGTATTTCGTTTTTGTAATCGCTTGTGTCACAAGTGTGGATTTTAGTGTAGTGTGCTTGTACTGTACTAACAAATCAAGCCTAAGTGGGAGTAAATTCTGCTTATGTTTTTACCGGTAAGTAGTAGCCACACAAATAATCCCTGGTGAACAATTTCATTGTGCTGATTTGTGAAAAACTTTATCAGGCATAAACTATGCCTTTTTTTACCTTGTTTATAACCGCCTATTATGTGTTTGCCGGCCAGTGCTTTGTAGCCTCCTGTAAGTCTACAAAACTTGCCAAGTAATTAGTTACCTGGATGCAAATGGAATGCACTTGATAATGATCATAAAACCAGCAGTACTTTGCTCAAACATCTTGGCTAGGATTAAGTGTGCTTAACTTGCATAGTGCATACTAACAGTCACGTGTTTCCATGTGCAAAAGGTTACCGCTTTGGTAAAGTGCAAATTTTTGGAATTTTGATTCCAGTATGTCAGAAAACTTTCCTAAAGAAGTGCACATGATGTTGTAAGCCAAGGGTGTGTGATCTTTTTGCCAGCAAGCCAATTTCAGACTTTAATATTCAACAGGTCTGCCAAGATTTTTAAGCCATGCTGTTTCTGTATGCAATTAAGCTTTGAAGCAGCAGCTGGTGGCAGTCTTCATCCAAAGTGGTGAAGACGTTTTTGGAGGTCAACACCTTCAAAGCAACATTTTTGCCAAATTTTTCTAATTTTATGTGGGTGGACCAATTTTGTTATGGAGATTTGGTTTTTGCGAGATGTAAGTGATAGGTTTATATCCAAGGCCACCAAATTTCAAATAATGAGCTACATTTGCAATTCTTTTTTTGTGGGTTGCAGCTTGCATTGCTTTGTTGTAACATATTAAATTTAGCAAATGCTGTACTTAATTTAATCACCTATGTTTTAAGGAATAAGCAACGATTTGTAGAACACTTTATCAACTACCTGCTTATTAAACAAGTTGGCAGTGCACGACCACTGTTTCTGTCTACTATTCAATTTTCCCAGTCTACTACAACTAGTTCAAAGCTGACTTGAAAATAAAAGTGCTTTAGTACAGCCAACAAAAGATTTCCTGTGACGAAAATACTGTTTTTTTAAGAGCAGAAAAGTGCGAACGGGTAAAAGTTGTCAAGCAAAATTCATATCCAAAATTTAACTGTGCAAAAATAAACTCCAGTGGTTTGGTAACTTGTTTTCTGATTTGTTAAAATTCTTCTAATTTTAATAAGTTGGAAATAGCGAAAAAAAAAAATTATAGCCTGCACTAATAGTTCTTCTTGGTATCGTGAATGTACAGGGTGTATCACAAAGATATTCACCCCCCCTAGAGCTCAATCCAAAAGGACTAGGAAAAAAACAAAAATATTGTTATAAATTATATTAAAATAGAAATTTATTCCGTACATTAAATCAATCCTAACTAGTAATCAGTATGACCACCATGGTTTTTTCTAACAGCATCTAATCTTGCAGGATACGATTTAAGAAGATTAGCAAAGATTTCAGGTTCCTCTTTTATTTTAATTAGTTCTTCTGAAATAATAGTCTTTAAGGTTTCCACTGAATTTCTTTCCATGCTAGGAATCTTTAAAATTCTATCTTCAACATGTTTTTTCAGAATAGCTCCCAAGTTTTCAGTTGCATTTAAATCTGGTGATGAACCTGGCCACTGACTGTTGTCGAAGAAATCAAATTCTATCAACATACCTAATTTTTTCATTATCAGCAAAAGCCATAATTATTAAGTATCTGGAAAAAAATGAAAATGTACATTAATTTCTAACAACATAAGCTTCACAATGTGCTATATAGTTTGGTCATACCTATTACCAGTTTGGCTGTAGGGGGGGTGAATATCTTTGTGATACACCCTGTAGACTGGTTATACCATTTTCACGCTTTGCTTCTACACGTGTAGAAAGTTAAGTAAAATTTTTTGGCACCCTTAAATTCTCACCGTTTGTAGGTGTTGCTAAGGTAGATTTCATATGCCCCGGCTATAAAAATTTTAGGTATTGCTCTCCGTTTGCAAACATTAGTGAATGTTAGCCATAAAAAGTAATACAATTTTTAAAATGTAGCCTAGTATGCTTTTTGCATGCAGAAAAAGTGCTTTAGATAGCATAGCTCATTAAATTAATTATTAGTTGCTTTTCTTCTGTTTGAAAAGAAGTTTTCAAAAGCAAGTTATAGATTTAAGACAAAAACAAGATCAAGACAACTTTTTTTATAGTGAATTATATTTGTGATTAAATGGAAATTTTAGGTAATCACTTTCCCGCTCTAAGAAATGGAAAAAGTCGGGGAGTTTTGATTTAAAATTGTAAAAGCCCAATAACTGAAAAGAGATAAACAAAATTTATTAGCATAATCCAGTGGTTTTGAACGTTTTTTTAATGTTGCTTACTAACTTTAATATAGCTTTGAAAAAAGCTGTTTGAGCCATAAGCTTTTTGTGACGCTCTAATCAGTGTCGGTATTGCATCAAAAGGCAACACCGCCACTGATGAGAGCGTCACGAAAAGCTTATGGCTCAAACAGCTTTTTTCAAAGCTATATTAAAATTCTGTACCACCACCAAGATTTTTGCTTACTAAACTCAGACGCAGTTATTTATTTTTCCTACCGTAAACCACTAAAATATAATTAAAAATCCTCTGTTTTTGAGATCAATAACTTCAAAGTCTGTATTAACATATTTTCAATTTTAATTGGAAATAAGACCTTTTTTTACTACAGATTAATACTTTCCAAGTTTGAATTAATGTATTTTCAATACTATTTGAAGTTAAAGACTTTTTTTTCAGTAATAATTTTCCCCTTGGCTCGCAGTTGAAGACCAGTGGGTTAGCCCATATTTGTACTATAAAGCGCAATTCTGTCTGTGCTAACTCCTTCAAAACTACTGGGCGTCCAAACATGAAGTTTGGCACTGTTGAAAAATTAGTGTCAAAAAGTGGTTGGTGATGTCATGATGACGTCACAATTGATATTTTTAAAAATTCAAATATCTCGACCGAGGAAAGCGTTTTTTTGCTTAAACAAAGCCTGCACTCGACTTACCAACTTCAAGAAATTTCACTTTTTTAGGAAGTAAAATGTTGTCATAATTAACGACTTATTGTAAAATTCAGTTTTTCCATTTTCTCAAAACCTATTGATCATAGAACGGTGACTGAAAGCTTGTTTGGTAGAGACTGTATTAACAGGGAGCTTTCAATGGAAAAAAAATTTTCGGCAATGTATTCTTTTATTGATGACGCAACAAACGATTAAGCATTTATCCATCCTTTTTTCGTCATCGTGCTGTCTAGTGCCAGTTCAGTAAAAACAGCAGCAGGCAGCAGCTATACTTGTTGTGCTCTGACATTTTGAAATCAAACGTAAATAGTGACGCCTATACTGACATGCTGCCTGTTGAAGTAAAATGATATTTATTACAGCACTGATGTACCATTTTAAATCTGTTTTTTTGACAGTGCAATGGCAGGTGTGATGATTTTATTTAACAGAGCTGTAGGCGGACTCCACGTTAGAATACCTTTTTATACAGTGATTTCACACGTTTGGCTAATCTTATCCCCTAAGATAGAATTTGTGAAATAATGGAGAGTTTGCTAGTACGACCAGTCTTACATTGAAAAACAATGTTTGGGCGTAGAGGTGATGCCCCGTTTGTACCAACTTTTCATTAGTGCTCTCAGAAATGTTTGATTAAGCTAGTGCAGCTTGCTGAACCAACATTTTAAATTTGACATCACTGGTCGGTAGTCCCGGCAGGGAATGCCGACTTAACCTGCTAATTCTTGATAAAGAGCAGCTTCAAAATTATTCTTACCAGTATATACAACTTCAAAAATTGTTGACCCTTTGTTCTGCAGTATTCACAAAATTATATCTGTCAATTTTTGAACATTTGGTGGTGATTTCACATTTGCATCGGCGATTACGCCCAAACTAAAATTTTGAGAGAGAACATTGTGGGTGGATCAAAGGTAAAGATATTTAATTCAAATCAGCAACACGCATTTTGGGCACTATTCATATGCTAGGCTTAAACACTGGAGGTTACCTTTTTGGTTTTGTTTGGTTTTGTACTTACTGTTTATCAGTTATTACAGCTCACTTTCCTCTTTATCAATCTTCAAATGGGGTCTTGGGTCTGTGCGTTGTTGATGGCAACATCTAGAAATAGCTGCCACACGCTTGCCTCCGCGTGTAGCCTAGAGGGCATGCAGTAGTTCTGGACTAATAAAAGAATAGACCCTTTGATGTGAAACTTTGCAAAAACACACTAGCTCTTACCAAGAAGACTGTATTAAAACGTAACCTTAGATATAACATAATCCGAATCAGGTTGTTACATATCAATATGTGTGTGCAGATTTTTCATAAATAACCAAAAGATAACTTTTCTTTAGGTATGATGACACTGACGGTGATGCCATACCTTTAGTTTCTATGGGATCTTCCTACATTAGCCAAGAAACAGATGATTTGGATAGTTTTGTTCATGCTCGCAAAAAAACTTCTTTTTCATATTTGTGCATGAATTGTGTTTCATTTTTTCGAAGGTTAGCATATGTTTTGAACGAATTTATTACGGGGTTATGGTAAAAAGCAAAAAACTGAAGAATGTTGGCATATATCAATTGATCAAGAACAGAGGAATGTTTGGTGTTTTGATGATAGTCAATTTTTTGAAGCTTTTTCCAGCCCGGAATTAGGTCGTGCTAAATGCTGATGGTTTTGTTAGCTTGTTTCATATTATCAAATCGTTTATCTAATTCAAAACTATAGGTATAAAACAGGAGGGAGGGGTGGGCTGAGGAACTAAAGCCCGCTCTAGACTTATGTCAAGCCCTTTGAGAAAGTTGAAAAATTTCGTCTCCAAAGCCACACAATTACTCTCAAAACTTGGGTCTCCCAAAAATGTTATGCATCTAGTCTTTTGACCAAAATGTGCTAAAAGAATCAGAAAGTTGCTTTCAATGAAAGGCCTTTTCCCCGTCACTTCCCCCTATAAGATGCAAAATGTTACGCCTATGTTCAAAACTGTTTGTAGATATTTATCACAATAAACTGTATCAATATGGTAGGTGCTGTCGAAGAAGCAGGGAGTTGAGCCCAAGGACAGTGTTAGTTGGTTATAAATCAGCTGACCAGCATTATCCTGCGAATAAGATTTGTAATCAGAAGTATAACATCATTACATTCTTGCCAGGGGTAAGTTAAGTTGGTAAATTTGGTCCATTGTTGAAGCATTTATTCATTTGTTCTTAGACTTGCTATTATGATTTTACAGGTTTTATACAACCAGTTAAAGTTTTTCTTAAACTTTTATTTTCTTGCAATTGCTTGTACCCAGTTTATTCCTGAACTGAGAGTTGGTTATTTGTACACTTATTGGGCACCTTTGGTGAGTATTGCAAGTTCATTGTTTAATTAGGAAACTGTTTATGTATTAAATTTTAAATCTTTTAGGGCTGTGTACTTAGCATTACTGTTTTTCGTGAGGCAATTGACGAGTTCCGAAGATATTTTAGAGACAAAGAAATTAATTCAGCTCAATATAAAAAAGTTGAATCCAACGGCAAACTCACTACTATTAAAAGTTCAGATATAAAGGTATGGCTAAATTAAGTGAGATTTGAACTTGTTTGGAAAGTTATGACTGGCATACATTATAAATGAATTTAATAAATAACATAATGTTCCTGTAGAGCACCAGACATAACCATTGTTGAGTTTTTTGTGCATTGTACTTACTATGGATATTCGATAGACCTCCTGATGACTGAGTTTGAGGTATAGGGATTATGATATTAATTGATTTTATTTCCTCCTGGTCAAATGAAAGGGCCAACAGTAAATTTCAGAACAAGGGCGTTGTATGAAATATGACAGATTTCTCCTAAATTGAGTTTTAGAAATAATATATCAGATTAAATTGGGTTGTATATTTGTGTCTTTCGGCTACGGAAAACTTTTCGTTGGTTCTAATGCGACATTATTGTGTTTGCTTCAGAGTTAGTAATACTGCTAGCACGGCAAATTTTTATCACCAGTGGAAGAAATTGCCGAAGAGTGCTTCGGGTGGTCTTTGTAAGGTTTAAATCTACAGCCATTGCTATCGTAGACGACATTCCAACCGACCACATTGCCGACAAACTACTAAGTGACGTAGAATTCAGCGTCCCTGCTAACTTAGTGCCGGCTGACTTGTGCAGATTTCTGGCATACTGAAAACGGTTTTATGAATAGATTGTTTTTAAGGTCTCCGATGTTCTTGTGATCGAAAAAAATCAAAGAGTTCCAGCTGATCTAATTCTTTTGAAAACGTCAGAAAAAGCTGGTGTGCATATGATTTCTGTGTTTGTAGTTTCGTTTGTGAATGAAATATTTTAAATTTAGGTAGTTCTTTGTGCTAAGGTCACCAGCTATTAGACACATTCAAACAAATGCACTTAAAAGAGGCTGTTTATGCGTAGCATTGTAAACGAAGCGACTTGGTAGAGATAATAAAGTGGGTTTAAACTTTAACTTTAATGTGCATTGAACTTGATCTATCTTTGACTGGGTCCTGCTGCTTATTGCGAAAATGTCTACTTGGTATGTTTTGTTCGTGGCAAAGTAATGGTCCATTGCACTAGACTTAGGTTGCTTGATGCTGTCAAGTCACTGGTGTAGCAACATTTCAGCACTCTGTAATTATGCGTTGTTTGAAATCTTGTGATGCTGTTTAATGATTATGCAGTTTAAGCTCATTGCGGTCACATGATGAAATCATTTTTTGCAGGTACATGCTTTATACGTACAGATCAACTGGATGGAGAAACAGATTGGAAACTAAAGCTTGCAATATCAGGCACTCAAAGTTTAGAACACAATGCTGATTTGTTTAGCTGCAATGCCACTCTATCTGCCGAAAAACCTCACAACGACATACACAGTTTTATAGGGTCTTTTAAGATGGTAAATGCACAAAAATGTCAAACAGTCAATACCAGTGCCACTGCAGCTGCTACTGTAGTGTCAATTTGTTTCCGTGTACAGTAGTGCAAATAATATTGAGCAATAGCACTGTTATTTCAACGAAAATGTCATTGCAATTGTTTTGCTGAAATTTTGATTGAACATTCTTTATCATGTACTATAAGTTCCAGTTTAAATTTTAAGAATTTTGAAAAAGCAATAATAACGTATTGCGTAGCTGCTTTAGAACGCTTATGACTGTTTTTGGCATTTTGGCATAGCTCTGGAGTGGCTGTTTTCGTGTTATGACACAACCATTGCACAGATATTAGTGTCCGAAAGTAAAGTTAAATCATGTTCTATACGTATAACCAATGACCGTGGTTCAAGTCGTTGGTATGGATTAGGGCTCGAACCTCACTTTCATCCTTGGTTTTAGCTGGTTGGTAGTTGCAAGGTCTAGAGGTACATTCAATTTTAATTTCTCCCAAATCGTAAAATCCCTGAAAGTAACGTGATAAAACGTTCACTCCCATTGCAGAAAACGTAAAAGTTATTTTTTGTTTTTGATAAATTTTTAACACACATTTAAAATGCCCATAGAAATATACAAATTCAGGGGTATGTCGACATTATCATATTCATGGTGTTTTGCTTATAAAAACAAAAAAAAAGTTTCTTGAAAGAAAAAAAACGAATTTTTTCGTTTGTGGTCTTTTGTTGACAAATTTGAAAAACTTTATTTTGCGGAGAGACATTTTTTCATTGCAATTTTGATTTCGATTTGCTGACATCAAGTTTATGCTACAAATATTTTTAGACTGAACCAGGCACAAATAGAATTATTGAAGAGTCCTTAAGCATTGACAATGCGCTTTGGGCTAACACTGTAATTGCATCTGGCTCAGTGGTCGCTGTTGTATTGCACACAGGAAAGCACACACGTAGTGTCATGAATACCTCTCATCCATCAACGAAGGTAATATATCAAAGAAAGCACATAATGATGTATGGGTATTTTTATGCTTTGAAGTTGGTTCGAACTTATTTTCTGAAACGCAGCTGGTTATCGTTTCATAAGTCATTATTCTTGAGTAAGTCATTTGTTTCGTTCATAAATGAAGCCAAATAGGAGAAAAGCCACAACAAATTGTACATTTGGAATGAAATACTACTTGTAAAGCATACTTTCAGATTGAGGAAATGGACCCCAAATCATCTCTTTTTTCTGATTTAGAATCTAGCTACCCGTGCTTTGGTTTTTCTGGTTTTGTCGTTGGTGACTACCTCCATTTGCAAAGATTATAATGATAATTCTAGAATCATTTTAATGAAAGAATTTCATCCTGGAGAAAAGGAGTTTTGTCTGAAGTTTTTCGATGCTTTTATCAGCAGCGGTATCGCGTCAAATGGGAAGAAGTTTTTCTTTTCGAAAATCACCTCTGAAAAATTTACTTGTGGAACTCTTTTTAGATTGGCCTGGTCGATAAGGAGATAAATTTTTTAACCAAGATCCTTTTTGTGTCAGTCATTGTTCTCGCATTTTCATTAATTGCTGTGAAGGTAGGTAATTAGTTTCTTTATTAGAAAAAAACCTTGTAAGTTAAAACTTCGATTTTTTCCGTATTGGAAGCATTGAAGGTGCTGCGCGTGTTTTCAAGTTGTTACTTGAATTAGAATCCATCTTTGATTAACCTGGGAATTTTGACTTACTCTTTCTGGATCTTCGGCAATAAAAAAAGCGTTGTCTAATCTTGTTGTAGAAGTACTCTCTTCGTGGCTTAAAGTCGTAAAATCAGCTGAAAAAACATGTTGGAAATATATTGAACAAAACTAAACGTTTTTTTGGCTTATTTTAAGGCTCTAATCTAGAAATATCGAAATTGAAACGACTGTTTTAACTAGACTTGAGAAGCGATGCAAATTTGTTGTTAAAGGACAGCGAGTTTAGGGCTCACAATGTTACGTGGTCTCTGGCGTAGTCATAATTTGCGCTCAAGTTCACGCTTTGGGTTCAAAACGCAGCTTATACCGAGTGCTGTGACCTGTACGAGTGATTATCAACGCGAAGACCATTGGCTTTAGTCACAATTTTCCGAACTCTTTATGTTCGTCTTGAGTTAACTTCAATGAATGTCCATTTTATATAGTCCATGTTTTTTTTGAAAGTGACATTAAGTTCATACATTTTTCCAGGGTTTTGAAGGCCCTTGGTATCGGTACATGTTCCGTTTTATAATCTTATTTTCTTACATTATCCCAATCAGTATTCGAGTCAATCTTGACATGGGTAAGATTGTGTACAGTTGGTTTATTGAGAGAGATCAACTCATTCCTGGTACCGTTGTAAGGTGAGTTTTTTCAGCTAATGGAGTTTTTTTATTGAAAATTTCTGATGCGTAAAAATTTTGCTAAATATTGGCATTCTGAAAAAAAGTTTGAAACTCTTTTGGTCAAACTTCTTTTTCAATTCACCTTTCAATTTTTTAATTAAATTTTGTATGCTATCGTAAGGTAGCGTGAAATTGCTTTTTTTTTTATGCAACTTATAATCGATTTAATGTGAACATAGTGAATAATTTAGTTGTTTTGATAAAAGCCAATGTAGTTAAACGTAATAAAATCCAAAATTGGGCAGAAAATTGGAAGAGAGTAATACTTCTGCATTTGCACGCATGGAATGCAAAATGTTAACTAATTTTGTTAATACAGTAGAATTTGCCTGAGTTTACAAAAAAATCGCCGACCATCCCGAAGTTTATATATTTGATATAATAAGAACCTTGTAATTATAAATCGTTTAGGTCGAGTACAATTCCTGAAGAGCTTGGAAGAGTAAATTATTTGCTCAGTGACAAGACTGGAACTTTGACCCAAAATGAAATGGTTTTTAAGCGGCTTCATCTGGGGACTGTTGCTTACGGCACTGATGCAATGGATGAGGTGAGGCGGTTTTTTGATGCAAAATATTTTACCAAAATCTTGTTGGTGGTACAAAATTTTAATATAGCTTTGAAAAAAGCTATAGCAAAATATTTCACGCGATAGGAAGGGTGATTTGCTATAAGTTTTTTGATATTTGTTACACGAAGCTTTTTCTTTTCTTCGGTTGAAGCAGCGCATTGTTCTCCTGACCATCAAGTCGTAGAGCTGGTACGATTTAAGTCCTGTATTGTCTGGCTACGCAGTCCTGTTGTTGAGAAAGGCGCTTGGCAATGATTTCCAGTTGACGGATTTTTGACTAGCACGGTGAAACTACCTTATAACGCGCCTAGATTTAACGCCAATTCGGTTATAATGGTATCAATCGATGCATCCCGAAAAAAGGCAAAAATTGCCAAGCAACAATGTAACTAATTTCATTTGGTTTTTATCACGTGACCGCATGCATAGCTGACAAGTCTCAGAATTGGACTAATCACTTCAGAGCGTGCGCAACAGGCCAGTCGATCCGTAGCAGGTTGGCAAGTTGATACAGTAGGAAATCACTCTATTCCTGATTTTATTATTGTGCTAAGAAACTTTAAATTGAAAAAGTGCGAAAATGTTTGTTGAAAAGCATAGAATGATAATGTATGGTAGCGTGTAAAACATGCATGCATGAATTTTTTATTTTTGTGACTTTCACGTGATGCGAAGATAAAGTGATTATGTTTTAACCATGACGTAGCGCAACCCCGCTTTTTCGACGATGACGTGTTGTGCACCCCTACGATCGCGTTGTAGCGAAGTTTCACTGTAGTAGTGCATCGTAAGTAACGTCAAGCAATTAATGCGAATATGAGCAAGTTATCCACAAAGCAGGTCACGTCAGCTCTCCGTGTATTCAGCGTCGTTGAAAGAGAGTGAAACGATGCATCTACAGCAGTAACTCGGCTGGCCAGCACCTCTACATCAGCGTCACGGCTGATTGAAAACCGGCCGGAATATTTTTCCATTGATTGGGTTTCAATAATGGGAGCATCTTGCTAATCCCAAACACTTCTCTACAGGACCGTAGCTATTTCTGCTTGTCGAGGCGCAACTGAAATATTCACATTTTTATGATGTGTTTAGATTGTGAGACAGTTGAAGAACTGTTTTGTTGAATCGAAGCCTCATTCTGCTGAATCGGAATCAGAAAAGAATTTCTTTCGAAAAAAAGACTCAAAGTTGAAAGTCAAAGGCCACACAAAAATCCTAGAAGTGGTAAAAGGTGAGCGAGTTAAAATAACAACTGAACAACGTGAGCACAATTGACAAGGATGACGCGCGTTCTAGCGTTTCCACTCTCAACATGCTCGTGTATTTCTGTCAAGGATTGGCTGCTCTGGTTGTAATTGCTAAATACAGTGAGGTAAGGTCAATCTACTCTATTTCACCTTTTGAAATCTTATCACAACAAATGATGATGTATATGTAGCATTTGTAAAATAGTTGAATACCCTACGTTATTCTCATAAATCAAGTTGTTAATTACTTTACAGCTTTGGCATTGTGCCATAACGTTACCCCAGTGTATGAAGACAACGAATCCTCAACTGAAGAGCTTGATACGCAAAGTAAAATATATCAAGCTTCGAGCCCAGACGAGGTAAGTTTGTTGTTTTTTTGAAGAAATAGAGCATTTTTTTAAACTTCTTAATGCACAATATAGTTTACGTTGCTCGTCGTCTGCTAGGTTTGTTCGTTCGATACCAGATAAAGATCAGCTTTTTGAGTTTTGTAGGCTGTAGATATGCTGGCCGTCTCCAATTAGCTCGGTAACAACAACCTGGTCTGCTTTTTTAAAGTATTAGTCACAAAAGGCCGTTTTTCGACTGTGTTCTTTTAGATTCAGCATCTCTTTATTATGATATAGTGTTAAACAATGCTTATAGCACAGACTACAAATAGTGCTATTTTAATCTTTCCATTTTAAGTTTTATATCACTAGCGTATTTGCTTCAATTGAAAGTGAAATTTTTAAGGCAAAGTGCCCTGTATTTTCAGATCGCTCTTGTGCAGTGGACTGAATCGGTTGGCTTAATATTGCACCAACGTGACTTGACAGCAATTGAACTCAAATCCCCAAACAACGACATTCTTACATATAAAATTCTTCAAGCAAGTAGTTTTTTAACTTCAAGCTCAAATTTAACAATCCTAGACAAATTGTTTTATTAATTATTACCCACGAAATATTGGTAAAAGAAATTCGCTGTTTATGTGGATTTGATATCAGTCAGTGAAAACTTGCTTTGGTTGGGATTCGATCCCACGTTCGTTGACACGCATTCTTAGTAGTAAACCTAAGATAAAAATAAATTCTCTTAATAATCTATTGAATTACTCTGGTAGCTGTGCGGATATTGGCTAATAAATGATGTGATACAGATTCAGTATTTTCATATCCGGTTTTGTCTTTGTTAACATAGGTTACAAGTATATACCTGTTTTTCTTCGAAAGTTTATACTCATGATTTCGCCACTTCGTTGTTGATGGATCTTCCTTTTTTAATCAAATCAGTTCTTTCACCTACACTTTCTGTGTTACCGTCGGTCACCCACGCACTCTTCTTCCAACCAATACAAAATCTAACACTCTTAGCACATCACTATCCTTCTCCAAAATCTGTCCGTACCATCGCACTCCATTTGCTTTGGGTATTCTGTCTAAAGCTTCTTCCAAACCCAGCAAATCCATAAATTCTTGGCTACTTTTTTCAATAAATTTAACTCCACGCACTTATTTTTACTACTTTTTTTAGTTCTCAAAATCGCCTTTTCATTCTTTCTCAGATATCTTGTCTCGCTTCCATTCAAAATCGCCGACCTTGCACAACTCTGATAGATCCATCCTTTCATTTTCAACAAAAGCTTTCTTCCTTTGTGAAATTGTACGTGATGTGACCAAACTTAAATTGTACCTGTCATACCTAACAGTAAAACGTCGTAAAATATACTCTAATCAGCCACTTTTGGTGCCCAAGCGTCGACACGTCATTTTTTGTCTTTTAATCGCAATACAAACAGGCTAAATTAAAATTATTAAACGAGCAAAAAGGAGATTAATTTCATCGTAGATGTTAAGCTTTGCTTTAAGCGATAATTAAGAAATCGTATTCTCTGTTTGTTTTATTATCTTTTCATCGTGACAAGTGCGCTTACAAATTTAAACGCGCCGTTGCGTGCGAGATTGACTACATGCAAGCATCAAAAAGTTTAATGGCCATCTGATGTAACATGAATTGCAAGTGGACTCAACGAATCGCAACGATGAAAACAAACAAAGGATACGATTTGTTAGTTATCGCTGCAAACGGGGCATTAGTCTCAATGAAATCCTGTTAATACGAATATCAATCGGATCCTCTAAACACCTCCAAGATTCTATCTGTTATTTTTACAGGTTTTCCCGTTTACGTCAGAAAGCAAGCGCATGGGTATTATTGTTAAAGATGAGCAAAACGGACAAATCACTTTCTACATGAAAGGAGCTGATGTCGTGATGAAGAAAATAGTCCACTACAACGACTGGCTGGAAGAAGAGGTATAGAAACATTGCTGCAATACAGGGTCGAAATTCCTTGAAAAATGAAATACTTGAAGTGGCCTTCAACTTAATGTTGAAGCACTAATAAAAAAAGTTTGTGTTTATTTCCGGGTTACTTCTCCATATTAGACGTAGGTTTCACACCCTGCATGCTTAAATTTTGTTGAGTCAGTTAAATTACAACTTGAAAGTAGACCTAAAGTTAGCAGTAATCAGACATACAAGCATGCATGCTTAAAGCCGACTTCATAGTAAACAGGTAAGGAGGATATTTTTATTGTACAGTATTTCTTTCAATCACTAGATTAAATTAAGTAAAGGTATCGTTCTGGTTTGGTTTGGTGGTAGTAGTGATTCCACCTTTTTGATAGACAGTGCAATGACAATATTCGGGTCGACGGCAACACTAAGCAATATAGATTTGAACGATGCCCACCTTGATTTGGTTTAGAAAAGTTGATAGAAATGATGCAATGCAATGGTGTTAATTTAGTGCGATAACATGGCCAGGGAAGGTCTACGAACGCTGGTTGTAGCTAAGAAGAACTTGTCTGAAGAAGCGTACAGCGATTTTGAGGTTGGTGTTGAAACGTTTTTTTGGTATTGCTGTTATCTAGGTAGTTGCCGGGCTATGCAAGACTATATATAGGTAACTAATAGCGGAAAAAGATAGCTGTTTAAAAACGTCATTTTCAACGGCTTGTGATTCATTAAGATTCAAAATTCGCATTTTTCTGATCAGGTTGCACCGCTTGATCTAGGAATTACCAGTACCGCTTTGCAGATGAAATTTAAGTTGCTTTGAACTGCAATTGCTGGTCTTTTGCAGCGTCGTTACGACCAAGCAAAACTAACTCTGGTTGATCGAGCGTCGCTAGTAAGTGCTGTGGTCGAGAGCTTGGAACGGGACTTGGATCTGCTTTGCGTCACTGGAGTCGAAGACAAGTTGCAGCTTGATGTCCGGCCAACGTTAGAAATGTTGGGAAACGCTGGAATCAGGGTAGGTCTTTTTTTTGTGCAACTAAGGTGAAAAATGCTCATCTCTTTCTTCACACGATGTCTTCATCCATAGATGATTTTCGTGACAGCTTTGATAGCCGTGAGTCAATTTGATTAATGTCTAAATTGACATCACGCAGTTTGTGGCTGGCATGCTGCATCGCTACCTGTGATTTTTAAATGTATTTTAATTGTTGATGTTTGTGCTCCAGAGGACTGATCTTGAGTGCCGTCAATTCGACGTATTGGCGGGAACTTTTTTGGAGTTTCCACTTCTTTCCGCACGAAGGAACTTAATATTGCTATCCAATAGCTAGCTGTTTGTTTGTTTTTACCATGTGGAAAAACTTATTGTTAGGTGCCTTTCCCAAAGGCACTACGTAGCGGTTGTCCATCCCCATTGGTCCCATCTTTGCGTGGAACGGTTGCTGTAAATAACCTCGAAATCTTGTTAAAAATTATTTCAATTGCAGTTGCTTTGGACTTGTTGATTTGTTTAGGTTTGGATGTTAACTGGAGACAAGTTGGAGACTGCTACTTGCATCGCTAAAAGCTCACGGCTGGTGTCACGTGACCAGGAAATCCATGTGTTTAGTCAGGTTCGTGTGACTGGTTAGCGTTATGCGAAACTTGTCTTTGAGTAGTTCCAACGTCACGCTTTGATGTTGTTTATTATCTCTATCTCCTCCGCGGGATCTCGACACGATATAAAACCGAGCATTCTGTTTCGTACCTCAAAGCCAGTTAAAGTGAGGCTTGGCAATAGCTGCAGTCCATTTCGAATTGGCCGTAAATGCAGACTGGAACATTGTTACCAACTAAGCGAACTGCGATTGGTTGCGACCCAATAGTTGCATCTTTCAACATGCGTGGTATGCAGCTTCCTTGTTCTAACCGGGTGAAGCACTTGCTGTTTTTGTATCTTTTTTGTATGCCGTAATTAGATCAAGACTTTCACGTAAGAGTTAAAAGCAATGCTTGTAAGTTAAGTTAGAGACTGGTCTCTGCATGGTTACGCACCGATTAGGCTCATTCAGCGTTCCTTTTTACGAAAGGTTAGCATAAATTCTGGTTTACAATGAGACCAAGCGTAGCTTATCTCTTTGTTTTATTTTGGTTCAGTTGCGAGATGTGCGCTATTTGCGACTGAACCAAAATGAAACAAACAAAGCGTTAAGCTTCGCCTGGCCTCAGTGTAGGCCAGGTTATAGATGCGTCTCACCTGATAAAAATAAAATTTCGTTGTTTCTGGACGTTTGTCCCACTTAAGAGCAAAGCAACTTCTTCGCTGCTACATTTTAAGTTGTCTAGTCGCATACGCCCCATTGCAAATGCAATCATAAAGTTAAAAACAGTATGCGTTTTGAGTCTATGATAAAAGTTTTTTCATTTTCCAGGTCACTTCTCGCACTGAGGCCCACTTGGAATTGAACGCATTCCGACGTCGAGCTGCTGACACTGCGTTGATCATACAAGGATCATCGCTCGATGTCTGTCTTCGTTATTACGCTGCGGAGTTCGTCGATTTGGCTTGCCAGTGTCCTGCAGTGGTGGTGTGCCGTTGCTCGCCAACCCAGAAAGCAATGATCGTCAACTTGTTGCGAAGTCACACTGGCAAACGCATATGCGCAATAGGTAGGTGGGAAGATCGGTTAGTGAAGAAGCAGAAGGCGAGCTTGCAGCATCAACTTGTTTTGACCCATCTTACTGAAGAATAGAACTATTTTTCCACCATTGAATTGAGTGATTGATTGGTTGTTGGCAGTTGGAAGTCTGTGATTTGAACCCTACCAGCTCGACGTAGTATGCTGCACCCGGCATGGTCGAGCGTTGCCAACGTTTGTCGGCGCTTAGAGCTCATGTGGTTACTTGGCCGACCGGAACTACCTGTATCAATGATAAGTGAATTCAAGCGAAAACATTTAAACAAATAAGGCCTTTCACGATCGTGCGGCAGACGTAATGACGTCACGTCAGTAGTGCATTGTTTTCGACTTACGCGTTACCGCAGCGGCTACTGTATGTGAAACGCAGCTAACGTTTTAATAACTTTAGGTCACTCACGTTATGCTTACTTTTGTTCATTTAGCTACCCTGTCACTTTTTAAGTTTACAAGGTCTTAATCGTAAGAAAAGCACCAATAGGCTACTGATCAAACCAACGAAGTTCCGATGTTTTTGTGTCATCATTGTATTAATTCTTGCTGGGTACATTTAGCAACTCAGTATGCGTCTGAGATATTTTTAGCGCAAAAAGAAATAATTTGTTGTTGTTTTGATAAAAAAAAAGCTACTAAATGCTCTGAAAAAATCTCTGCAAGTTAAAATTAATCAATTATTAACAGTAGAAAATTACTGCGCGAGCTCATACTGTATGAAATATTGGTACACTACTGCAGTTAACAGCTTGCCAAGCATTCTTTGCGAGGTATACAGTGCAAACAGTATACTTGCCAACAGCTTGCAAAATATCATGTAGTGCTTAAAAATCAAACCTGATTTCGATTGCTGGTTCACTTTTTTAGGATACTGTTTGGAGCTTCCTTTTTTGTTCTTTTTTCTTCAATCAGATTGTCGTTGTGCTTTTAGCATAAATTGTTGAACAAGAGTGTTACTACTAGCTCAAAGTATTAATCTCGTTAAGCTCAAAGCATCTTGATTGCTTTTATAAGTTTCTTTACAAGTTTTCTTTTCTTCTTGGAACATCTATGATGGAGCGACTCCAGGTATCAGACGAAAAACATCAAGGTTGTAGGTTATAGTTCTTCGGTTTTCGAATCAAAAACCGATCCCGTCCGTTGAATTTCATGGCCATAGAAGTGGAATTCACAAACCTAAAAATAAAATAGTGCCATGCTGCACATACCCTTAATGATGCATCTTTATAGAATAGATTGTCGACGAGTACATGCTGTCCTTCTACGGCATGCAGGCGATGTTGAACAAAGAAATGAGATGAACACTCGACTCAGGCTTCACTATAACAACAATAAGAAATTCAATAAAACGGCAAAAATATGTAGCTGGTTATGAATGTTACATTAATAGAAATTAGACTCTACATGCTGGGACTAGATAAATTACTTAGTGTAAAATGGTATTAACTTGCTGTTTTTTGTAGGAGTAAAAAAGTTTCTTCTGATCGCATAAATCCACTTTTGCTTTAAATCTTTGTCACGTGGAAACCCAAAAACATGAACTTTATGTCCGTTTCGGTAGTTACCTCTGTAGTTTGGAACACAGCAACTGAATTGCATAGTTACCGGCACAAACTACACTGTACCATGATTAGCCCTTTCACTTACAATCAAAAAATTCAGCGCATATAGCATGTTCAAAGTTCATCTTACTTTCTAGTATTCAGCCTAGAAGTGAATTTTTTCTTTCTTAATAGAAGGATAAAGTTAGACAAAAATTTAAACTGGCTTTATGCAAGTGCATCCATATTTGTACTATTTTCAGCGACAAAATAAACTTCAGTAGCCTCCGCATGCATGAAAATTTAAACTGAAATTATAATCCAACATGCTTGCCGATTTTTGTATTATGCTCAAAAGTTAAATAAACATCAATAGATATACATGGCCCACAGCTACGATTGTTTAGTATCGGTGCAGCAGTTTAAAACTGCAACTGCTTACGAATAGGGATGGGCAATTCAGAATACCGAATCCGAAGGATTCGAATCCCAAACTATCCGAATCCAATAATAGGATTCGGTTTATATCCTGCTTACAAGCTTTATCACGTTGCTTGGTCACAGATTTTCTTTTTGTAAAAGTATCAGTTACATGTAGTGTTCCCTCTAAGATTTTAGTAAGTGTATAACCGTCGGCGCAAGTGCGAAATTGCTAGTAAATGTACAAAAACCGCCGGACAAATTTTGGTGGACATTGCTGAACAAACCGCTACATCAGCCCAAGTTGTAAAAAAATATGTCTGTGATTGTACAGTAGAATTAGTCTAATAGCTTTATTTATGACGTCAACCTGCTTTTAATAACGTAACGTTTCCCTCAGTCCCTTCAGAATTTCAGTATTTCGGATACTTAAAATTTACCTATAACGTTGATTTGCGTATAACCGCACCCTTTGTTTTTCCCTCAGTCGTATTTTTTTAGTTATGGCATGTTAAACCTAGTTCAGTGCTTTTTAACCGTTTTTTTTTTCTTGTGGCCCATTTTCGAAACGCAGAGACACGTGGCCCGATCATTAATTTTTCTTGATTTTATAGGCAACCTCAAAAAAGTTATCAATGTAAATTTTAGGAATGCTGTCCAAATAAAAAAAACAAATCATCAAGACGATTTTCCAATTTCACTCAATGAGAAGATTAAATAAATCACTGGCCCTGTAAAGACCTTGGTTCGCCGATCGAAAATCTCTAATTTAGGCCATCATCATCTGTCACGAACAATCTTTATTGAAAGCTCGCTGGGATGACTTTTCCTCCTACTTTGACTCTCACTGTCCTACTGCAGAGGAATACTCGTCTCTTTCTCTTTCCTCTGCAGCTGCTCTCTTTACCTCTCTGGCAATGAATGCGGCCAAATCTTCCATTCCTTTCGGCCGCATCAAACGCCCTCCTAAAGCCTGGTGGTCTGCTGAGGTGGAAGAAGCGGTTGGTGAAAGACACAAGGCTTTCGCTACTGCTCACAGAAGTGATGAAGATCGCCAGGCTTACATCTCCGCCTCTCGACGTGCCTCGTCGGTCATTGCCAAAGCCAAGGCTGAGGCATGGCAGACGACCTGCACTTCTCTTTCACCTAAATCTAATCCTAAATCTGTGCACTCTCTTCTTCGCTCTATTGCTGGCTCTCCTTCCTCGTCTTCTTCCTCTCCTAACTTTCCTAACTGTTCCTCTCCCAGGGAATCGGTTTCGGTCTATGCCGCTTACCTGAGGTCTCACTTTTCCGTGTCTCAGCCAAAGGCCCTGCGCAGCAGAGCCAGAGGCTACCTCACTGAGCTCCGCCGAGCTACGTGCTCTGTGGAGTCTCACTCGTCCTTTTGCTCTCCCTTCTCTCCCGCTGAATTTCTTGCGGCTGCCTCCAACCTCTCCTCATCCACTGCCACTGGCCCAGACAAAGTTGCCTCTCCCATGCTAAAGCATCTTCCTCGCTCTGGCATGGATTTTCTTCTTCACATCTTCAATCTTTCTTGGTCTTCACATTCCTTTCCTTCCATCTGGAAGACATCTTCTATTATTCCCATACATAAGATGGGAAAGCCTCTCGACTCTCCTGCTTCCTTCCGGCCTATCTCTCTCACCTCCTGCGTATCAAAGCTTTTTGAACGCACCATACTATCCCGTCTTCTCTTTTTTCTGGAATCTAATTCCATTCTTTCTCCCCGCCAGGCCGGTTTCCGCCCTGGACGGTCTACACTTGATCAAATTCTGTACCTTTCTCAGTCCATTTCGGATGGGTTTAACAAACCCAGGCCGGGCTCTCGGACGATCCTGTCTACTATCGATTTCTCCAACGCTTTTGACTCTGTCTGGCACCCCGCCCTTTTCCACAAACTTATTTCGGCTGGCCTCCCTCCTTGCTTTGCTCGTTGGACTCAATCTTTCCTTTCTGACAGGCGCGCTTCTGTAGTTTTTCAAAATCACAAAAGCCGTTCCTTTCGAGTCCGTCGAGGTGTTCCGCAAGGATCCGTTCTTGGCCCTGTACTTTTCTCCCTCTTCATCAATGATCTTCCGGCTTCTCTGCCTTCTTCCGTCAGCTGCTCTCTTTACGCTGACGATCTGGCCATTTGGTCCTCCTCCCCCTCGGTCCCCACTGCGGTGGAGGCCACACAAGGAGCTCTGTTTCGATTAGAGCGCTAGTCTGAGTACTGGTGTCTTCCTCTCAATCCGAGCAAATGTGAGGCCTCCTTCTTTTCAGTGGATCCCCACCAGGCTAACCTCCAGCCCAACCTCCTCCTACTCGGCTCCCGCCTCAGTTTTAATCCCACTCCAACTTTTCTTGGGGTCACCTTCGACCGCACTCTTTCCTTTTCTAGGCATGTATCTTCGCTGAAGGCCAAATTTTTCCCACGTCTCAAGGCCTTACGCTGTATCTCTGCTTCCTCTTGGGGCCCCTCTAAGGAGTCCCTCTCTGTTCTGTATAAATCTTTTCTTCGGTCCCTTCTCACTTACGCTTCACCCGGATGGTTTCCTTTCCTAAGCGCTACCAATATCACCAAATTGGAACGCCTTCACCGAGCGGCCAGTCGCGCCATCACCGGCTGCCTCTCGTCGTCCCCTATCCCTCTACTACTCACCGAGGCTTCTCTACCTCCCCTACGAGTCACTCTGACTCACTTCACTCTTTTTTCTCATGAGCGGGCTCTTCGTCTCCCAACCTCCTTTCCCATCTCAGGTTTGGCCAGACTAGGAGTGAAACCAAGACTCTGCAGATCGTCCTGGAGAGCTTTTGCGTCCACTCACTCGCTCATATTTCCATCTACTTGTTCTAGGGAGGCTCTTGTTGCTTGCCCTCCCTGTCCTCCTTGGAATCTTCCCTCGTTCACGGTGGAGTCCACCCTTTCCACTCCATGCTCTCGCTCTGATCCCCCTCACTCTCGCCAAGGTGCGGCTCTCGCCCACCTTGACTCTCTTCCTCCTCATGATCTGGTACTCTGGACAGACGGCTCTGTTCCTTTTCCTTTTGGCAAGGGCGGCTCCGGCGCTCTTGCCAACTGCTCTCTCTGTGGCACTGAGGCCACTCTTTCCTTTTCGGCAGGCCCAGTTTGTTCTAGTTTTTCCGCTGAAGCCTGCGCCATTCTGCACGCTCTTTGCTGGTCTCGGCAACACCATAAAGTCTGCCATTTTTCTTCTCTTCTTCTCCTATCTGACTCTCGTTCTGTCCTCGCCACCCTGTCCTCTCCTCCACCTTTCCTGTTATCTCAAACTCTGTGGCAGATCTGGCAGGAACTGTCCTTCTTCTCCTCCTGTTCTATCAGGCTACAATGGGTCCCCGGACACTCGTTTCTCCCGGGGAACGACACAGCTGATGAGCTTGCCAGACGGGGAGCGCTGCTTGCGCCCTCCGCAATCCCTTGTAGTCTCTCTCCTCTTATCTCTCGTATCCACTCTCGTCTTATCTCGGACTGGAGGCGTACTGTCTCTTCAAAGTACAGGGTGTCCCAAAATAAATGAAACCCACAAAATTGCTAATAAATATGTTGATTTTAACCCTATAGTTTATATTTTTCAGATTTGATAACAGTTATAAATAACAATTATTGTTTTAAAACCCCATGGCTTGGAAATTAGAAGAAAAAATTTTTTGCGTCACGACTTATATAGAGACTAAATCCTATAAGACTGTTCAAACACGCTTCCGCAGGAAGTTTAATTTCAACACTTATCCTGGAAAATTCCAAATATTCCTGTGGTATCGTAACTTTCAAATCTATGGAACTGTAAATAAACGTAGCAAGAAATTAGAGAATCCATCTAGTGGAAGGAAATTGAGTGCAAGATCTGCAGATAATGTGGAAGCGTCCAGAGTTTCTGTTGGCCGGAGCCCGAAAAAGTCCATTCGAAGACGCAGTAGTGAGCTCGGCATTTCGCGGTCCTCGCTGCATAGAATCCTTACTCAAGACCTTAATCTGTATCCTTACAGATTCTCTAATTTCTTGCTACGTTTATTTACAGTTCCATAGATTTGAAAGTTACGATACCACAGGAATATTTGGAATTTTCCAGGATAAGTGTTGAAATTAAACTTCCTGCGGAAGCGTGTTTGAACAGTCTTATAGGATTTAGTCTCTATATAAGTCGTGACGCAAAAAATTTTTTCTTCTAATTTCCAAGCCATGGGGTTTTAAAACAATAATTGTTATTTATAACTGTTATCAAATCTGAAAAATATAAACTATAGGGTTAAAATCAACATATTTATTAGCAATTTTGTGGGTTTCATTTATTTTGGGACACCCTGTATTTTGACACACAGGTTCCCTCAATTTCCACTGAGGAACTTGTGCTCCCTCGTCATGCTCGCTGTGTCCTCTCTCGTCTTCGCTGCAATGGACACAGCCTTCTTTTAGGTTCCTATCTCTCCAGGATTGGCAGAATCGAGAATCCTTCTTGCAGCGCCTGTGGACACTCGTCCCAGGACATCTCTCATCTCATTCTGCACTGTCCAGCTACGGACTCTTTGCGCCGCTCACTCTTTGGCGACTCTCTGTCTCTTTATGACCTCTGGTCCAGACCCTGGGGAGTTGCCCGGCTTCTGGGGCTCCATGGTCTTCCGCCATGCCCCCATCCCTCGGAAGGGGTCGGGTAAACAACAACAACAACAACAACAATCTTTATTTTTTAATTTGATTAAGACGCCAGCTTGCGAGTTGTATCTTATTTATTCTGTTACGTCTTTCGCAGCAGAAACTGGAGTTAACTGCGCGTTAAAGATCTTTAAAGATAAATCTAAAAGCAAGTCCAAACAACAACTCTTGGTGTAAGCGCAGAGTTTTCAAAATTTCTGGGGGGAGAGAAGCATTTCAAATTACCTTTCAAGTAAATTACATAAAAAAAGGTTACAATTTAATATATACGCTTTTAAAGGGATCAAAACTAGAATCCATTTTTTTTTTGCTTCACATTTTAGGGTTTGATCAGAACTTAGAAGTCGTATTTTTTTTACTGTTGGTTTTCATAATTGGCAAGAGTGAAAAGGTTATTTATTAGTATTTAACAAAAACTAGATAATTCCTTTAATAAATGGTGTTTTTTGTGCTAAATTGAAACCGAGAGCTGTGCGCTTTCTTATCTCATCAAGCACTATTGAAATTGGCGTTGAAGTGTAAAGAAAAAAACACACATTTTAACCACTTCCAGCTTCGAACTTCCCTCAAAAAATGATGTCTTGTGTTAAACTGGTGTTTGAGAGCTCTTTGGTATTATTGCTTTTTAGCTACGATTGAAATTGACCGGAAAAAGTAAGGAAAAAAACTTTTTGATTTACTTTGTGTCAATTACTTGAGAGATAATTTTCGATACAAAAGATTTTTGAGTCGCCCTCACTCGCTGTTGCGTCAGAATCACGCGTTGTTTACGCAAGACGTTACTTTTCGCTAAAAAAGCGACGGTTCAACCTTCAATTCTCATTCACTGTCTCTCACTTGAAACAGTTGGTTCCAAAGATTTTAACAACTGCGAAAAAATTAACAAATACCGCCGGACTTTTTTACGCATCTTGGAGTTATAACTGCGAATCCGCCGGACATGTTTACGCGAATTCGCACTTTTATCGCGTTTCAAGAGAACACTCATTGCATGCAATGATCCAAAAACTAAATCGCACACACAGGCAAAGATGTAGAAAGCTTAAATGTATTGCACTGCAATAATCTCGTTATCTGATTGTGCTTTTGTTCTTGTAAACTTGTAATAAATGCTTCCACGTTGATTGTGCTAATTGCAAAAAAAAGATTCGGATTCTGGATTCGGTTTAACTATTCTAGAATAGTAAATTATTCTGAATTGCCCATCCCTACTTACGAAATACTTTATTGCTTACTACCGGTATTTTTTTATGGACTTTAATGGTTCAAAAAAATTCAGTAGAGCTACGCTTATAACTCGCAGTCGTCCTGTTATAGCTGTTCGATACAATAATTAAAAACTTCAACTGCTTTCAGTCACAAAATGTTTTCTTTACTGTCGCTCGTCGTAAGCTGCTTTAAACAACTATTTGTGATTTGGAACGCGTTAGCTCTTGTACGAAGTCTAAATCAAAGCCCTAACACACTGACGTCATCAGACACTCTGCGTGGCCTTTTTTTTTCTCGAGGTCGTCTTTATGACGCTTGGGACACATTCCAAACTTGCTGTTATTACCCCTCTTCCTTGGGATGGAGGTACGGCACGAACGGCAGTTCACGTTCACGCAGTCAACCTAATTGGATTAGCCTAGGGAAAAAGTGGCAGCTCATTTCGAACCAGACATGAACGTAAATTACTGGCTGGTATCCCCACACCACCACCAAGGCGGACTGTCATTGGTGGGTACCCAAAAGTCGCCCCTTACAATATGCGGGGTGAGCAGCTTCACAATTCTAACCCGGTGAGGCACGGGTATAGTGGTTACGTCGTGGTGGTGTAGTGGTTAGGGCGTCCATTTTGCAGTCGATAAACCTGAGTTCAATTCCCTTGTCGAATCATACCAAAGACCTTAAAAGAATATATGCTCAGCTTTCCTGCATGGCGCTCAGCACGACATGAATAGTGTAAAGAAAAAACCGGAGAGTTTGGTTGCCGTGTCTTTGGAAAAGGCACTAAACGGAATTCTACCTTAATGTGACCGACAGATGGCGCGGCCAAGCAGTCTACCGGTCGCTGTGTCTTGGTCTAACAACAGACCAGCAAACAGAGCGTGAGCTCATACGCGTTAGTAAATGAAATGCTGGCTGTTTGCTAAGTATAATCCCATGATCATTTTCTTTTACTGGCTTGGTGGCAGTACTACTCAAATGTAAATCACGTCGGTTATTTTTAAATCGGTATTCGATTTTTCGATATGCTGCTATTTTTTTGATTGGTTATTTCAGGTGATGGTGGGAATGACGTCAGCATGATACAGGCTGCTAGCTGTGGTGTTGGTATTGTTGGAAAGGTAAAAGGATTTTTAAATTAGAACCTGTAATTAGGCAACACTTCTTAACTAAATTTTATTTAGATTAGCCTAGGCTAACTAGACTATATCGGCATGTAATTATTACTTGTGCAGAAAAACAAATTTGTTACTGACAGATATCAAATACCTGGAAAAACTTCAATAACCAATTCTAATAGGCTGCCTGATAGGTAAAAAGGATCCAGGTGTTAGATATCCGACTCGTGCTCTGATAAACGAAAGGTTGCTGTTGGTGTTGAGCATTCCAATAAAGTAAATGATATAGGTACGCTTTCAAAACTTGGTTTCGATTTCTTTGACGCGCCCACTTATAGTAAGAAGTTTCCACTTTTAAAACCTTCAAAAATACATTTAAAAAGGTTTTTCGCTGTTAGGTTTGCAGTTGACAACAGAAGCCCAATGATGACATTAATGTTGATAGAGTGTATGGCTTCGACTAAACTAGCGCTAACCATGAGCTGTTTGGTCAAATTTGATCAGCAATTAGATCAATCGATGTAAAAATTAAAAGAGCAATCGATGTAAAATTAAAAACAAACCTATATTTTGTTTTATAGACCTTTTTTATTGAAGAATGGTCTACATAATTGTAGTGTTAGCTAAATTTTACTCGTGGCTTCATCTTTTCTTTATCGCGGTGAAGCCATCAGACAAAGGTCTGAGCTCGCTTCGAAGTTGTTGGCACATCGAGCGCAATGCATTTAACCTTAACTAATGTATCAAGAAGAAAAAAGTAGGGTGACGGGTTTTTCCTTGAGGATGGTTTCCATTAGGCGTCGATTGCAAGCGTGGCGTGAAAAATTTTTTGTTTCTCTATTTAGTTTTATGCGCGACGCTCCTCCGCGCATAAAACTAAATAGAAAAACGAATTTTTCACGCCACGCCTGCAATCTACGCCTAATGGAAACCAGCCTTTAGATGAAGCAACGCGCGACTTTTGCGGGCATCGAACGCTCATTCCTGAACAACTCTGATTTCATTTTCAGGAGGGACGCCAAGCCTCGCTGGCTGCTGACTTTTCGATCACCCAATTTCGTCATTTGGGGGCGCTGCTTATGGTCCACGGCCGCAACAGCTACAAACGGTCTGCATCGCTCAGCCAGTTTGTAATTCACCGAGGTCTAATCATATCAGTTATGCAGGTATGAACGAATTAGCATAGTAGCAAGGCCTTGAGCGAAAGACTAGGCCGACCATCTGGTGTCTATTGACAGTTTTCTTCACCGAAAAATCATGCCATTTCTCGCGCTTTTAATTGATTCGGGTCACCACTCGCATACCTTTTTAGTCATTTTTGCCAAGAATATGCGTAACTGATTTTTTTCGGAAAGAATCTAACAAAAAAAAACAACAAAACAGCACCGCACTCGTGTACAGTAGGCACTGTGCCTGCAGTTGTTCTCGTTTTTTGTTCATTTAAATTAAACTGCCCTAATTTCTACTCGCTTGTAGCCACTCTCCAATGTGGATGTTTTTTAGTAAAGCACTTAGAGTTTATATTGATCATCCAATAACTCCTGTTTGAGCGTCTAGTCCAGGGGTTTCCAACCAGGGGTGCTCGCACCCCTTGGGGGTGCGAGGCAGCATCTTAGGGGGTGCTTGATGGTCATTCAGATTTTTGTGTTGCATTTTTGTTCTGTCATGCTCAGTTCATCATGTGCTAATAGTTCTGCACAATCAGTGTCTCATTATAGCATGCCTAATGCGCGGCCTTCCAATTCAGCCCGAAACGATGCTGATCTCCGAAAAAAATGGCTTTTTTAAGGCCAAATTCCTCGAATTCGTGTCGCGGCACACCGACCAGTCAAATGTTGCTCAAGAAACGTCGAGTGGTATCACAGGCGTTTGCGAGAGCGGTGATGATCTTTTTTTTTTCGTTTGGAGATCACCTCTGGAATAATGGTGAGGAAACTGCGGAATTTGCCTGCTTCAGCCTGAAATGGTACCGATCTCCAAAATAATTAGACTCTAATTAAAGCATGCTTAGTGCATGGCCTTATTCTTCACATGTTAAAACACTATAGGAGTGCGAGAACATATTAAGATATTTTAGGGGTGCGAGAACATATTATACCAATTTAGGGGTGCAGGCCATTAAAAAGGTTGGGAACCACTGGTCTAGTCCATCCAAGTAACTAAGTTCAAGTGTTATCTCATGGTATGACTCGATCAAGAACTATACTTTGGTTTATTATATTGAAATAGGATGCGCTAATGTACCGGTTGTCCATCAATGTATTACTCTGGTACGGTAATTGCTTTACTCGACATGTTTTTACTCGTTTATTTTTGTTTGTAGGCCGTGTTTTCTTCAATTTTTTATTTCTCGTCCGTCCCGTTGTATCAAGGATACTTAATGGTCGGGTGAGTAATGCTGTTCAAGGAAGTTGTCAATATTTCTAGCTCAGTTCTCGAAAGTTTCGCGAAATACTGCCCAGATTTCGCAATCATTACTTCGTGCTGAGCTTCTGCATTGCTGCCTTGGTTAGGCCACTTCTGACATTTTTTGATAATATTTGTGATTGAAATCTACTACGGGGACAACTCGGACGATTACGAAGCAGACCTGCGTACAAGATTATTTACATATGTAGAGATTTTCCGTGGCTAAAGGATTATTCGCCATGAAATCTCAGGTGACACCTGATTAATATCGTGGTACCGGGTATTTCCCGATTTTAGTGAATTGCAATAATGTTGCAATAAGTCGTCGTGGTGTAGAGATTCTCACTTCGTTAGAAAAGAGTAGTTTATGTGTTCGATTCGAGGCTTCGTTAGAAACATGGTTATTCGTCAGGAAGGGCATCTGGAGTTTTTGGGTGCTGTTTCGCACCTAAGGTCTGGTTCAAAAGCGAATGGACTGTCACAGGCACGTAATGAACTAGTTAATGTTGGCATTGCAAAACTGGGAAAAAGAGAATAAAACCTAACTTAGTCCATTGGAAACTGCTTCACTTATGCAAGTACTCCGATTTGCAGATGGGGACTGCCATTTTTCTTTTGTGAAAGCGCCAACTGCACTTTTTGAGCACGACCAGAATCCGTTGCAATGTAACTAAAGAAACATGCCGCTCTGTATTGAAATTTTCAAAAAACAAAAGTTTGTAATTTTGCACTGTTTTCACTATCTCGCGAAGAATGAAAACCTGGGTTGTTATTCCTCAAAAATGTCGCTATTACGTAACCAGCAAACTACGCTGCATGATTTTAAACGCTTAACACTTTTCATTACAGAATCATTAAACTTCGTCAAACATCATCAAGGAAACAACAAAAACTATGAAATATCTAGATTATTGTGCATAGGACTCGCTTATAATTTTATATTTTTTTTAGCTACCCCACTATCTTCACAATGTTTCCTGTATTTTCTCTCGTTTTGGACCAAGACGTGACTCCTAAAATTGCACTTCGCTATCCGGAATTATACAGGGATTTACACAAGGTATATTTGTTTGCTAACCATGGGCAGGTACTTATTATGTGGCAACCCACCCTGTTTTGTTACATTGTGTTACAACTGTATTTCGTGAGATAAAAGCCGTCGCTAGCAATCGTTTGTTTGATTTACTTCAATTCGATTATTTTCGTTTTGCCCTGAACTATTCATCTTGGACAATGCAACAGTAGCCAATTGTTTCATTGCTTATTTTCAGGGTAGATCTCTCTCTTTGAAGACTTTTCTCATATGGGTGCTGATCAGTGTGTATCAAGGTATGTGGCTGTGTACATCAACATTTATAGCCCAAACTTAGTTTAGAAGGAATAGGATTTCTTATTTCCTTTTTAAATTCTGTTGAAACGTTCACTGTGTGGTCTACTGTTTTTTTTTTAAGTCAACGTAATATGACATCATTAATCAATTCGAATTTTGCCAGCGACCGAGACAACTTTCAACTTCGAACAATTTCTAGTTGCGTGATTTCGTTAAATTTTTTAAACTTCGAAACTTCTAGATGAAGTTTGTGTTGGGACCTGTGGCTACCATGGACTCAAAACAAAAACGGAGGTCAAAAACAAAACATATCTTCGGTTTTTTTGCAGATTACTACCCTTTCTTTCTTTCTTTCTTGATTCTACTCTGACGATAAAATGTATCTCAACCTGCTTTCTTCATAGGAGATTAACGGGTGTAGCAGGCCAAGAAGTTCCTTGTAAACCTCACAATCTCCAGCTACATTTGCTCTCTCGAATTTTTCAAATATAAGCCTCGATCAAGTCTAGTTGCTTATGTAACTTATCCACTTAGTCTTGGGCGGCCAAGTGGTCTTCTAGTAGTTGATGTAGCAAAAAGAATTGGCGAATTGGTTGTAATAACGTTAGCCTATGTAAATAAAGCTAACCATTGTCTACCTGGCAAGTGCTTGTTTGAAATACTGTTGTAGGAGGTGCAATAATGTATGGAGCGCTGCTTTTGTTCGATTCCAACTTCATTCATGCAGTCAGCATTTCATTCACATCGCTCATTTTGACTGAACTCGTAATGGTCGCCCTCACTATAAGAACATGGCATTGGCTCATGCTGCTCAGTGAAGCAGTCAGCATTGCAATCTACATTATATCATTGGTTATTTTGAAAGATTATTTCGGTAAGTCACGTATAGCATATCAATCTGTAGCTTAATTGCATGATATTGAAAATTAAAGGCACAGTTTTAAACTGAAGTTAAAACGCGATGCATTGTTACTACGCATTGGCTCTGAAGAATGTCTATTTGGTAATATGTATCTTTATTTATCAGACATTAGAAACTATTAAACGTAAAACATACTTTCAAGGGAATGCGAAAGATGGTAATTTTATGTAGGAAGTTTTTTCACCCCATATTGAGTGTGTGTAAAAATAAATGAATAAATTTTGTGCTAGCCCATGGTGCCTAAATATGCAATATTCAGCTAAATATTCTGATATCTTAATTTTGATTTAAACGTAGTGGGGATGTACTGGTACTGTGGGCTCACTAAATTTTTTGCACAAGAAGTGATAAAAGTAATCACTGGTAGCAGAAGTGTATTTCCAAGTGCGCAAAAACCCAGTGAAGGGCCGATATAAGCATCGATCTTTCGACCAACGTTTTAACGCTCTAATCAGTCGGTGTTATCGTTGGGTTTTGCTTTGTTGTTATACATTCAGGTTATTGCAAGACTGTTGATGTATTATATTTCACTTGGCCGCATTTAAAAGAGCACCTGCGATTTATCTTTCCCCTCCACGAAAAATTAGAAAAATTAATATTTTGAAGAAATGTACCAACAGGCTCTTCGAAATGTTTTTCGTAGTTTCTTTAACTCCCTAACTTTATATAAGTAGTGAAAGTCTTATTTTCCCAGTCATTTTAAGAAATTTTTCTTGTTGAACTGGAACAGATATGCACACCCGTTTCGAGGTTACGACCAGGCGCAGTGCGATTTTACCACAACCAATGCGACTAGTAGCAAAATATTTTCCGGGTCCACCCGGACAGTTAGATGGTCGATTCATCGCATTCGACAACACAGGAAAAATGTTTTTTTCCGAGGGCGAAACATAGCCATGGTGAGGTTTGAACGCGTGGCCACTGCTACTACGAAAAGCTGTTAAACATTCTCGACCACTTCGCCAAGCAACTGCTTTCATGTTCTTTGTTGTTTCAGACCCCAATTTTCTCGCCACTCCTGGCTTCATTTGGCGGGTGGCTGTGATAACTTCCGCCAGTTGTCTTCCTCTCGTCATTCTAACTTACTTAAGAAAGAAATTTTCTCCTCCCAGTTACGCAAAACTTCACGACAATTAATTTGCACTTTGCTGGCTTTTTTGTTACGTTTTCTTTTAATAAAATTTTAGTGTTCGGAAATTAGTGTGCTGACTGTTCGCACTGTGCGGTAAGTCTGGCAGTGCAAAAACTCAGACCAACAAAAATAGAAATTTCTGAGCACATCCCGTTATTTTCCATTGCCTACTGATAAAATATGGTCGATAGTGATACAGCATCAGTCTATATGGAGGAACGAAAACCGACCCTTTTTGGGCCGAAATGTTGAAGCGTCATACTCGCGTGCAAAAGTCCACATACTTTTTTGTGAAATTTACCAATGAAACATAAAAACGTAGGCTTGTTTAGCTTCTTTGAAAATGCTTTATCCACTCTACTATCCTGAAAACATCTTAAGTGCAATTTCGTCTGTCGAATCTTAAATGAAGTGCTAAAATATTTGGCTAGTAAATTTTGGATATCAATTGCCTTCCGTTAAACCTCGGCTGTTTGTTTTAAGATTTAGAATTAAACTACACAGTTGTACTTCATGAAACTTAAAACGGTTTCACAGTGATCGATTTTACTTTTACAAAAGATTTCTACAGTTGCTTTTAAAAAAACTGTTTTGCAAGAAATGATGAATCACTGTTTTGGCTGGTGGTGATTGAGCTGCACAAATGACAAAGAATTTTTATTGATTCTACCTGTACAAATGTTTGACTTAGGTAATTTAAGGAAAGACTTTTGTTAGAGCGACAACAACTTTTGTCCGCTCTCGCAACTATTTTTTTTGCTTTGTAGAATTCATGATTAGTTTTCGAGTCTAGCTAGTACAATAAATCTTGCGTTCAATAACTGTTTCATAGAGTTTAAAAGCTGTGAAGACAAAACAGTAGCCTAGAATGTTTTTTAACCGAGGTACGGAAGTTAAATATCAAGGTTTTGCCCGCAACAAGCTAATTATTGCGTGACTGTTTTAGTGATTTGAGAATGCATTAGCGAGGATTAGTTGAACGCATAAATGAAATTTGCGGGATTTCTACAAGGTTAACCATTGCTTTAAGGCTGATCAGGACTGCGAACTCGTTCTCAAAAGAATTGGCTTATTTTGCCAAACTCAAACTTTCACTACAAAAATAAAAGTCTATGATCTTGAACTTAAACTGGAACTCAAACAACTCGTTTATTATTAAAAAAAGTATAAGACAACGGTCTGATTATTTTTTGGTTTGTTTTGAGAAAAACCACCGTTTTTAGACATAAACGATCGGTTATCGCAGCATGCTTCCGCATTTAAACTTTCATTTTTGTGTCGGTGTTTTTTGCTGAACTCGATCTTGCAATTTCAGTGTATGCTCACACTTGAACTCGAATAAAAATTGATCGAGTTTGCACACCTGAAGCTAACTCATTGCAGTAGCGGTTTTAAAGCAGATTGGATTGTTGATTTTTAGCAGTAGGTGCAGGTCCTAATTTTTTTGAGCTTGAAGCTTGGCCAGTAGCTATAATTTGTTTCAAATAAGTCTTAGTTTAGTCAGTTAAAATAGGAAAAAAATGTAACCTGGAAAATTCAGCCGCAGCTTGTATCTATCGGCAAGAGGGAGCAAAAATTACTTCAAGTTCTTTGGAATCAGTTTCCTTCCAGGTTAAAACACTAAATGCAAGCATAAAGAAAGTTATGCCTAGACCAAGGGTCGGCAACCTTTTACCGTCAAAGAGCCATTTGGACCCGTTTACCACAGCAAGGAGACCGATGAGAGCCACAACAATTCTACGGAGCATAGGTTATAAGTGTTTTCCAAAAAAAAAAAAAAAAGGTCTTCATCTGTAGTCAAAAGAGCCGCAGATGGGAGGCAAAAGAGCCACATGCGGCTCCGGAGCCGCGGGTTGCCGACCTATGGCCTAGACGATTCGCAGACGTCAAGCACGGTATGCATGCCACCTTACAGCTAGGTTAACACCACAATGTCAGATCGGAATAGAGGACTTTTAATTTTAACCAGTCTTTGTTGATCAGGACCTTTGAAGGTCCTCTTTCGTTATTAAGTTTTTAACGAAGCAGTCAAAGCCATAGTATTATATGAGAGAAAGAGCACTTTTATTATGTGTTTAGATTGTGAGACAGTTGAAGAACTGTTTTGTTGAATCGAAGCCTCATTCTGCTGAATCGGAATCAGAAAAGAATTTCTTTCGAAAAAAGGACTCAAAGTTGAAAGTCAAAGGTCACACAAAAATCCTAGAAGTGGTAAAAGGTGAGCGAGATAAAATGATGACTGAACAACGTGAGCACAATTGACAAGAATGACGCGCGTTCTAGCGTTTCCACTCTCAACGTGGTAATGTAATTCTGTCAAGGATTGGCTGCTCTGGTTGTAATTGCTAAATACGATAAGGTAAGGTCAAGCTGCCCAATTTTGTCTTTCAAGAACTTATCAGAACATTTGAGGTAATAGTTCGGCGTGGGTTGATGATCTTTTAAAGTGGTCACGTCTAGAAATTTTCCCAATTTATGATATTTAATAAAACACAACTTCGAGTTTAAGTGGTGATATTGAAATTTTTTGAAAGGCTCCAAACTAATTTTACCGAGAACTCAACGATGAAAGAATTTTTTGTCACATATTTTATCCTCTGGTCACAAGAAAACCTTGGTTGGTTATGTTACCACATCTATGTGATGAGCAAAATACCTATAACTGTTGCACCAATCACTTCAATCACCAGCAGTGCAACCATGCAAAGAAATTGCCTTGAAATGCTTTTTCTAAGTGCAGTACAACGCAGTCATTGTGAAGTTCAAACTCGCGATTATTGTCACCATAGAGGGCGCTCTAATCCACCCGACCACGTTTTCTACCAAAAATAAATCTCTGATATCGACAATGGATAGGCTGGCCATTTTTTTGAAATGCAAAACCGGGACGCTTATTGCAGACTGCTATTATGACTAGGTAGGGTGGCCATACGTTTCGATTTAGGCGGGACAGACCTCCATTTGAGCGTCCCGTTTTTGCATGAGCAAAAAGCGGGACAGTGGATGGCCGGCTTTCACGAAGCCAAATAGTTGGGCTTACTATAGATTCTAGATCAAAATCGGGACGCTCAAGACCGTGGTCGCGCCTACGGTGGAGTGGATCTCCAAAAAAAAGGTCACCACCTATTTCGCTCCCCTTTGTTGTGCTTTTCGGCCGGAATCATCATTCAGGTAGGGTTCGCTGCCAACGTGCCCTAGTTTATCACGGCTAACTTTGCCGTACCTTAGGTCAAGCTGTGCTGCATGACTGAGCGAAAAAACGGGACATTCGATAATTTAACCGGGACAGGCCTGAAAAAGCGGGACTATCCTGCCTAAAACGGGACGTATGGCCACCCTAACCATGGATGGAGTCTCCCTTCTAAGTCGGAGCGGGATATTTTCAAAATATTGGGCCCCTCACAAATTGTCTGATGCGGATTCAAAAAAGCAGCCTCGTAATTTCCTTTTGAAAATAGCATCTGTTTTAACAATTCTGGTTCACAGATATTATGATTATTGCACTTAGCCAACTTACTGATTGTAGCTTAATAAAGCTAAAGTAGAATGGAAATCGCTAATTTAAGAAAACTTCAGTTAGGAAACTGCTTGTTTTGCAAACAAAAATTATTGATCAAATCCCTGCTGGTATTGGACCACCAAGTGGTTTTCACAATTCGCTTTTGACGAGATGATTCCATTTATGGTACCCATTTTTAAATTAAGTGTTGGGCGCAAAAGTGCGATAAGAGACTTGTTGAAACAGTAACTGCGTTAACCGACATGCATTTTCAGAAATTGAGCAAAATTCCATGGCTTACGCCGAGCGAGGCAGCTGTAGCGCAAAAAGTGCAAATTTTTCCACAAATTAGATTGTTTTCCTATGGGCTACAATATTATAGGTGCTGTAGGCTCAGTTGTCGCACAAATTGGTTTTAAAGAATGCATTTCCTGGTTTCTACCATCGTCATTTTCAGGCTTTGTAAATAAGCCGCCATTTGTTTTAACATAAATGAGGAAGAATCTCTAAAATTAAGTTAAAGGTATGTAGGCTATTTTCAAGTTTGTTTTCCACTTTCGGAGATAATTTTATATCTTATTTCAAGGCGCGTACGTTGTGAGTTGAGATTCCAGACTTTTGAAGCCTCCTGACTTCAAAACAAACTAGGTTACTAGTTGCAGATAGCTCAAGAGATTGGCTTGGTTCTTATTTTTTTGGTGCTTTTCCATCTTCCAAAAATAGATTTTTTCTCGTCACAAAATCGATGGTAATCGATTTATCGATTCAATTAAACTGTTCTTTAATTGCTTGAATTTAGGGTTTAGCGGCCATGCAACTATTGCTCTAGTTTTATGGATCCACTGTTTTCATTTGCATGTTTTAACGTCTGACGTTGTGTCGCTTCTTCCTTTTCTTGACTCCATTTCTCTCATTATTATTGTTGTTCAGTGTCGTGTGTAATGGTGGTGGTCATGAATAAAAAAGATACAGATACAGATACAGATACAGAATCGGCAAAGCTAAAATATTGCCATTGGCCAGGCTGTCTTGATTTGAGCACAACTGCTTGATTTCATGATTGTGAAGTAGGATAACAAACGTAGAAAACTATTGCTTTTTTCCTTTCCGACTAAAAAGTGTGAGCTCTTCAGTTATTCAAAAATTTGAGTCCTGGATCCTAGACATTTGGTGATAGCTGGTGGTCAGAAAACTTTAGAACGAATTTTCAATGGTCAGCCAAGCCAAAATGAACTGCGAAACACATTCACGAAATGGATCACGAAACGTTGATACAATATCCGAGGAATATGGAGAACTTCAGCGGCCACTTAGCATAAACACAAAAGCTATGAAGTTCAATTATCGCTTATTCTGGATTCTCAGCAACGTAGTCAGTAATTTTAACTGCTGCTTTTTGCGCTCAAACTAAAAGGATTGCTTTGCCCATGAAAAAGAAACTCTATGGCAACTCCCTATGCTTGGTTGCACTGCTTACGGTAGAAGTGGGTTGTGTTGTTAATGTCGGTAGCTGCTAAAACAAACGACAAAAGCTTTTCTTGTGACCGGAGCATCGGCTTATTTTAGGCAGATAAAGAGAGATGGCACCTTTAACGATACGAAAGAAGCAAATGATGTAGCGGAAAAATTTTTTCGGAGACGAAATACCGGTTTATAAAAGTCGATCTCCAAAAAATGTTGTTTTGGAGATCAAGAGGGGAAAATTGTTGCCAAAAGTGATCATACTGTTTTGGAGACTAAAATGAGCAAAATGTTGTGGTTCCCCAAACGAACGATCTTTTTTGTTTTTGTAAAATTGGTTGATACTTACAGCTCACTTGTTGCTTCAAAACCATCTAAAACTTGTTTTTAAAAACGCTAGAGAACCGAAAAATAAAAATATAGGAGAAAATATATGCATACAATATAACTGAGATGAATTGACGTTACTATAAAGCTTTTTTGTTTAGCTACGTTGCCACAAGACAATGAAAGGCAAAACACCACAAATTATTGCGGGACTGATTTGCGTGCTCGCTATTGGATTCATTGCTGCTGCCCAGGTGACAAGGTTTTGGGTAATTGCTCACTGGTCTGACATGGCAACAATAGAATACGGTCTGTACCACTGGCATCAAGTACATTCCGGAATAAGTGTCTATTACGGTAAGTAGGCAGCCAATTTTTTTATGATTGGGACAAAATATCCTTAAAAAATTTTCTCCACTAAATTTTAAACTTATGAGCGTCTCCTGTATTTTAAAAACTGATTTGTTTGGTTCGCTTGAATTTTGACAAAAAAAAAATAGCTTCTTAATTAAGAAAGTGATTTTGCAACGATCATCAGGTGTCAAAAACTGCAAATCTTTGACCACGAATGTTTTGCTTATTTTTGGGGGGGTTGTGAACTCAACTCCTGAATAGATCTTGCTACCATATTGGGCTAAGCAAGCTTATATTTTTGCTCGTAGGCTGGTCTGCAAGTGGACCTAACGTGTCAGTCACCGACCGGTTTCTTTCTTTGAACTCTTTGATTTGTCGTTCTTCTCTGATCGCGGTTGACGCTCTTGTAACTATCGCTCTTGTAGTGGGAGGAATTGGATTTTTTATTAAAGGGAAAACAAGAATGCAATGTTTTATCGCATCAGGCGCTCTCAATATCATCGGAGGTTTGTGGATTTTTTGTCGTTTTTAGTTAACATACTGCATGTTATAAAGTCCACCAAGTTGTAGAAACAACGTTGTGACCGCAAGTTTTGAAGGCGCAGTTGGTTAATTTATTCACTAATTTCTTGCCTGGCATACAGCATAAGGCTTGCTACATCAAGGGTGTCAAAGTTATTCAGTGCTGTGGGCCACATTTACATTCGTGGATTTTATACGGGAAAGAATCTGTTGAAAAAAAGTTTAAGCAGGCAAGAATGTAAACCAATGGTCCCCAAACTTTGATCAAACCAGAAACCAGTTGATCAATCGATCTTTGAAAGACATGTGATGTAGCCCGAAATGGTTCTGATCTTCAAAAAAAGTTATCACCTCTCTCACCGTATCCGTCATGCCAGCCGCTACTTTTTTCAAACCGAATTCGGAGACCAGGCATGGGCACTGTGGCACAAAATTCTTACATTAAATCGTCTCGCGGGCCATAGGTTTGACACCTCTGCTGCAGATAGCGATGCAAGACACAATGCAAGATTTCTTCAGTCATGATTTAACAGTGACTGCCGCTGAAAAAACGAAGCGGGCAGAATGATCGAATAATATTTCAGTCAAGGTCATCATCAAATATACAGTAAGTTACCTTTACGAGGAATCATATTAAGAAAACTGTTGGAAGCATGCTAAGTAAAAACTTTGTGGCAAGAGTATCAGTGTGATACAGAGACAGTATTATATCTAATATTAATGGGATCGATGTAACATTTGTAACATCAAAAAAACTGAGACCAAAATTGATCACGGCAGTTATTAAAAAGAGAATATTAAAAGGGCAGAATTATTGAAAGGGGATAGTGGAGAACTTTCTGTATGATGGTAAGATGATGAAAGCTTTTGAAGATCAGCTTGTGCTGATGGCAACTTTTTTAAGTTGATGATCGTTTTGCTGAAACTATAAGAGGGGGGCGAGAAGAGGAAACCAGCACATTAAGTTGGTTTTCGCTTTGTTGTCCAAGCCCAATGAGGGTGAGGACATTGCATAATATGCTGGTGGGTCATACATCTATAATTGTAGACCTAAAGAGCCTACAACGTGGCGCATATTTTCTTCAGCAACAAATTGTTGCAGGCCAACTGTTTTCAAGTGCTGATGATATTGGGTAAAATATTTTCAGTTGCTTCGCCATTTTTAATAATTTTGTCGTCGCCTACAAATAATTTTTAGTAAGCTTGTCTCACGAATTTAGCCATTTCAAAAATGGATAAGAATACATAAAAAAATTTGGAGGGGTCCGTGTCCGTTAGCAACTACTTCTACTGCATGTTTAAACAATTATTTTTTTCCTTTTAGGAGTTCTTACTGTCATTGTTGCAATTATTTATCTCGGCCTGGTTTTGACTGCATTTTTCTCCAATACCCTTTCCCTTGTCGGTCCCGCTTTGGCAACAGTCTCTTTCAACATGGGTTTCTCGTACAGTTTTTGTTGGATTGCTGCCATTTTACTGATTATAGCTGGCAGCATACAAATTTCAGCGGCGTCGCAGGAACGAGCTGTTGTAAGTATTCTATTTACTTTGAATGAAAAAAAGCTCTACTATTGGGGAAAGAAAACGCGACTCCACCATGTTTTCGAAAAATGTTTTTATGTGCAGAGGCTAAACCTTTACAAAGTAAACCAAATTTCTTTATATTTTCAATAAGAGAAAAAGAGTTGCACCACCAATTTTTTCTACGTTGACATATCTGCAGACCAATAAGCGAAGCTCTTCTAGCTCGCTTGTCCCACCGTTTGGTAAGGGTAGTTTTTGGAATGATTCAAGTTTTCCAGATTTCGGTTTAACTTTGAATGAGCTATTTTTTTCAGCTAGTTCGTCTTAAGCCCTATTTATATTTCAACCAAATTATATAACGTGCTTGCATCTGGAAGGAATATAGGAGACACACTACTCAAAGCTAAGTAAAAGCCGTGTCTGTTGCAGAAAATTGAACTAAAATATCTCTCAATCTTTATAAATTTACTTGCGATATTAACAAAAACTAGATCCAAGTAATTGAGACTGCTTCACAATCATAGTGGTCGAATTATATTTGATTTAGGAGCAAACGATCGGGATCTTTTGACGATTCTCAGCAAAAAAACAGAGCCAGTATACTGCTGTACATATTTTAATGAGAACCTTTCGCTAAACACTGCTAGCATTGTCAACCAAAATAGTGCAACTGATTACTTTAAAATTTGATATACTATGGTCAAGTGTAACATTTATGACGTGCCGATTCAATTATGAAAGAAGAAAACAATAGCTATTACATACTTAAGGGCCAAAGTTATTTCGTGTTAAATTAGTGAGATAATAACTAGGAACAAAAATAAAACAAAATTTACACATTAAAAAGGTATAGTGGGTGTGAAGCTTTATCTGAGTTCAATTGTGCCTGCAGCTTTTGAATATATAACGTTTCCTTAAATACGTAGTTTTCGCCAATTAGTTTCTTGAGCCAGTATTAGTGGATTGTGAAAGTCGATTGTGTGGTCTGAATTTTCCCGTAAATGATCTGTAACATCGCTTTTTCCAAATGTAATCGGGTCATGTTCTTCCAATCTTGTTTTTAAATTCCGTTTACTTTGTCCAATATAGTCCTTATTTCTGAATAGGTTTCCAATTGTTCCGATACGCTGTTTAGCCTTGGGAGGAATCACAGCGTATCAACAATTGGAAACCTATTAAGAAATAAGGACAAACAGGCTTTACTACACCTCACTGGGACAGTGTATAAACTTCAATGCTCGTGTAAAAAAACTTATATTGGACAAAGTAAACGAAATTTAAAAACAAGATTGGAAGAACATGACCCGATTACATTTGGAAAAAGCGATGTTACAGATCATTTACGGGAAAATTCAGACCACACAATCGACTCTCACAATCCACTAATACTGGCTCAAGAAACTAATTGGCGAAAACTACGTATTTAAGGAAACGTTATATATTCAAAAGCTGCAGCCACAATTGAACTCAGATAAAGCTTCACACCCACTATACCTTTTTAATGTGTAAATTTTGTTTTATTTTTGTTCCTAGTTATTATCTCACTAATTTAACACGAAATAACTTTGACGCTAAAGTATGTAATAGCTATTGTTTTCTTCTTTCATAATTGAATCGGCACGTCATAAATGTTACACTTGACCATAGTATATCAAATTTTAAAGTAATCAGTTGCACTATGTTTGATTTACTTCGCCTATTCATTTGGCCAGAACTCAGACCAGTAGAAGAGTGTCTGATCACAAAGGGTAGCGGAGCACTTAGAAGAGCGACATTTTGATTGAACTTCATTGAATTCAGGAACAGAATGATGTTGATTCTACATCTACAAACCCATGCCTAGGGAACCAACACTTTTACTCCAGGCCATGTCTAGAGTCCCCGCCTCAAAGATATTGTTTGGGAAACTGGACTTCTAAAAAGTTGATTTACGAAAAAATATTTTTACTTCAATTGGGAGTGAAAACAAATGATTATAAAATTTGAAAATATAATTTTCAAATACTGGTTTTCACTTTAAGTTTGGTTTGAAAATAGATTTTCTCCTCTCAACACTAGAGGTTTACAGGAAAAGAGCTTGCGTAAACTTTCGTGGAAAGCCTTGCTTTGGGTTGCCACGGTACTGCAGTAAGAGCTTTTGTGCCATCTCTGTTTTAGGATTGTAAAATAACGTTGTTACTTTAGGTTCAACCAAGTAAACCAGTCATTTACACAACTCAGCTGCCTCCGCCGCTAACAATTACACAGCCTCCTCCACCGAGAGTTATAGTTGCTCGCCCTTATCGAGACAGTTCCAGGTATCAACCATTTTCATCTCACAGCAGCGAGTATTAGAAGAGAAGCAATTTTTGGAACAAAAAATCCATCGACTATGTCACTGTTTACCTTGTCAAATATTTTTGATTTCTCTTTTAATTTACCATGAACTATTTGATAATTTTAACGTTAGCAAAGTCTAAATTAAATACTCTTTTTCATTATCAAACCGTTTTTCAGGTCTAAGTAGAAAGATATTTTTGTCAGGATCAGCTGTTTTTAGACCTTGGTGCATTTTTTAAATAATCTGAGGAGTTTTCTCACAAAAAATACCCGCAAAAATTTGCTTCAAGTCTATAACAAACTTTAGTAATTGTTAAATAACGCGAGGAGCCTTTTCATTTTATCGGGCGCCGGCTGATTTGCAAAGATCTTGGGTCGGTTTTTGTCATGGCAATCAAAAATTTCTTTTGACATGACAAATCGGCTCTAATTGAAATATTTGCTTTAATGTGGTGACGAGGCTATTTGCAACCATAACGACCACAAAGTCTGTAGATAAAGTCAAAGTCGTTATGACGAAAGTGACCCCAAAAAACAGACCAAGAATGAGACAACTCGATCACTGTAAAATATTCATTAATTTTTGTAAAATTTCATTTACCTATTGAAATACATCACTGTGTATTATTGTTTAAAACTCGTATTGTTTTAGCTTTTTGAAAATAAACATGTGGTAAATGCTAGGATGATTTCTAAGTGATTGCAGCAGCTCAAGTGGGGACAGGAGTGATTCACAATATCCCTGAGGGAGGCATTTCGTTCACGTGACCAATGCACCTCAACTACAGTTTTCCACATAAAGAAGCAATCTTGTTTCTCGATGTTTTAAACAAAATACGCTGCTTCATTTGCAAGGTCGTTTGGAGATTGGAGAGCTGCTTGCTGGAGTTGGTTTAGTGAGAATAAACATGATTTGTCTTGAAAGTAGGTTAATTATTACAGCAAGTACAAAAAGGATTCCTTTCTGAAAAACCCAACGTTGATTCTCTTTTTTGACGCCTATGTTTATTTGTAAATTGATTGATTGCGCCACACACTCATGATATTTGCTGTTGTAAGCTACTATTTCATACTAGACTAACTCTTGCGTAGGCGTAGTTGCTCCCACATAGCACACATTTCTAAAACAGTCAAAAAATTTATTCAATCACTTCATTAGATCTGTAGCAGTGAATGTCGTAACTCGCAATGAAGTATCAATAACCTAAGGGCTTTAGCACTAGCAAACTCAATCTTTATCAAAATATTGCAAATATTTTTGGCAGTTATGTTCACGGAAAAGGTTTATTTTCGATTAGCCCATAAAGCTAAGCGACTGGTAGAGAGACTTAGGACTCCAATCCGTGTTTTTCGTAGCAGTGGTGATTGAAACCGACTTACTTGAATATGCAACCAGCATCGAAGAATTTGAAAGCAAAATTTTCAGTTGAATGATATTCCTATTGGATCTAAGAAAACTTGCAATTTTTGCAAAAAGTTAGTTCTTTGGTACATATTAACTATTGTTCCCGAAAGCATAGTTCTTTGGAATTATCCATCCTAATTTTCAAAAAGATTCATCAAAAAATGAACCCTCTATAAATTTTAAAAGGTAGTCTACCAAGCGCTATTTCACAACTTTGATATACTTTCAAGCACTTGCTGATATTAACGGATAAAATTTTTTAAGTTTAAGGACCGCCCGTCCCGATAATAGGGCAAATAAGACTTTACCACAGACTCGAGAAAATTGGTATTTTGTAGCGATGCATAATCCAACATAATGTTTTTAATGGATTGCGTTTCCAATAACGATAGCTTTGCTTCGGAATGTGGCTATGCCAAAAACGACATTTGGCTATGTCGAAAAATGTTAACTTTTTATTACTTTTTTGACAATTATCCATTGAGTGAACCCGGCTGAACCGATATCCTCAGCCTCGACCTTTCTGATGGAGGAACCAGCAGGCGACGTCGGCATAGCAGACTAGTCCTTGATGAGACAAGTGTCATTAAAGACGTTTTGATGATGAAAACCCCAGCCGTATCGAAACAACTGAGTTTTTATCTCGTATTTAAACTAGTACCTAGTTGAAGATACCGTCAGAGGATTCTCTGACGTAACGGCTAAAAATTACTGGAGTTTTTTCCATCTAATTACATATTAAAATGCAATCGAAAGCTAAGTGTCTTTGGGAAGAGGATGTGAGGGCTAATTATTTGGAAATATATTAAACTCTCTTAGGAATTTTAGCACATGGAAACTTCAACGTAGAAAACTTTTCCGATCGGTTTAATTCTCTTCGCTTTTTCCAAGTCATTTTAGGTCGACTTCAAAGTGAACTTTACAATTAGCAAACTGCAGACCGTGACACTGTTTCGACCTATCAGGTCTCTTTAATGCAGTTGGTGATCGACAAGAAGCTAGAGGCTTTTAATATAGCATAGCTTCACTATTGTTCTAACAGTTGCTAGACTTTGTGCACCTGCGACAACCGCCACTCATTCACGAGTGATATGGCTTCGCAGAGTACTGACAGACCATCCACCACAGTGGACCTGGTATAGGTCCCACAAGTGTGGCGGTCCAAGCTATGCTTTGTTGAAAGCCTCTAGCTTCTTGTCGGTCACCAGCTGCGCTAAACATGCGCTAAAAGTTGATGTTCGACCCACACCTTTCCAGCAAAGCTTGTAGCTCTTGGTGAACCACTTTTTTGAGCTCCAAATGTGTAACGTCATATGCAACCTTCCTATCCTTATGTGGAGTCTCCTACAGTTCATTTATTGCAAATTTCACACATACTGTTGCATTGTTAAAAAAGCAGATTTCTACCGTAGTGTTAGTACAAGAATATATCATTCTGCTTTAACGGATACCATATCTGCACTATAGGTTTGTTTTCATAATGAAATTAAATAACAAGTGCGACTCTTGCTTGGTGCTGTTGCCACATAAATCGTAACAGATAGCATAATGACATTATTGCGGTTTTTTTAAAGCGTTCAAGAAAAAGTTAGCAAAGAATAGTAAAAATTAAAAACATCAGAAAAAAAATTGCTTCTTGACTTGTAAAGAAACCTCAAATGTTGCAAACTTTATTTTATCAGAAGCAGCTTGTAAATATCTTCCAATAAAGCTTTTAATCGCGTTTTTATTGGGGGATTGAGCATAGCCGCGTTTCTTTCGTTGTTATTTTTTGAATACATGAAGAAAACAAAAGATAAAAACAAGCGTAATTTATGACGTCATCTTAATCCATGAAAAAGCAAAATTCTTCTCAGTTGGTGAATTGGGAATCGCTTTCGTTTGAGCAAAATGCGGTTTTCCTCCATTTAGAAACGAAAATTAAAAAATTTAACTTTATTTTGATGTCATCGTGACGTTATCAATCCCCTTATGATACTGAACCTAAGGCAGGGATCATTCATAGCAAATTTTTTGTTTGTACCCCCAGTAGTTTTGAAGGAGTTAAAGCAAACGCGCATAGGCAAAGATAGAACTCTGCGCCGGGCAGGGCCCCCCTCAGTAACCTCGGGGTGAAATATTTCGGTTCAACCGGCTGCGCTGGCTTCGCCAATCGGGCTCTTGTGTGAACAGTAACGAAATGTTAATGGTTTTTATGCACTTCCACAATTTCTGTACGTGTAATGGTGACTATCTTATTTTCTTATTGAAGATTGGTAATGTTCACAAAGAAAGAATCTTGTCTCAAACTCTCTAATACTGTTCAAAAGTTGAGGGGGAGGAATTGAAACATAGTAAATTTGATGGTGAAAGGTAAATGGTAGCTGCTTTGACAATTACAGAAGTAAACTATTTAGTAGTAAGCCTATTTTGCGTTTTGGTGCGGCCACTTTCTTATGCACAGTATATTTGTGGTGTTAAGTTCATTGGATGCGCTGTTGGGCTTGTTTCCGGCACAGCGGCAAAAGCGACTATGCCTTCCCCGAACTAGCAAGAGCCCATCAGGCAAAGTTTTTTTCAAACAAATGTTCTCTTTAAATTGGCCTTTACAAATTGTTAAATTGGGGTTTCATTTTGATTTTTTCTTAGACTCGGGGGTTTCATTACATTGCTTTAGGATATAGATATAGTCTACTGTAGATACCTCAACAGGCAGCATATAAGCAAAAGAAAAACTTTTTGTCGTATAATACGTATATCTCGGCGTCGCCCGCAGTGCCTCCATCAGTAACGTTGGAATTGAGAATGTCGGTTCAGCCGGCCAAGCCTGCTTCAACCATCGACCACTTGAGTGAACAACGACTGTTGAATGCTGGCTCGACTTGTTGAATAGGCATTGAATGTGAAGTCGTTTTTTATTAAGGTAAACTTAAAGTAATACCGAATAAACATAACAAGCAAATAAGGTTAACATTACATTCATAATAAGCAAAAAAAGTAGCAAACAAATGTAGTCTCAGACGCAAATTCGATCGACATGGCATCATTAAAATTGAATAAATTAATCCCAACAGCAATTGAAAAAAATGCAAATTTAAATCAAAGAACATATTGCTTACCAATATTACTTAAAAACCGTTATGGAACTCGCACCCACCAAATAATTCCATACATCCAACAGTATGCAAATAATTAACAAGCTAAACCAGGAGTTTCCAAACTTTTTCTATGCAGGGCCACATTGCTGATATTTTAAAGACCCGTGGGCCAAAGTTGACTTAAATTAAGTTGGGAGTAACGATAAATAACGTTGGAGATCGTGGTATGTTTCCCGAAAAATAGGTTATCCCCCCCAAAAAAGAAAGGTCATCATCTCTCTCGCTGTCACCAAAAATGACTGGATCGAAGTGGCTCTGTCAAGGAAGCACTGCGCTATATATTTGTTTTGCAATTATGAAAAGGGCTCCGCGGGCCGGATAAAAATCCTTCGCGGGCCGTAGTTTGGCGACCCATGAGCTAAACGAATAAAATCAATTTGCACTTAAATCATCTACAGCTTCGATAGTCTTGGACGTTATCACATTGGGGTAGCAGTCACGCTTAAAATGACCACACGCTCGTCACTTAAACTACTCATTTCAAAGATCAGTACTCTACAGCAGTGTTCTCCAAACTGTGGGTCGCGACCCCAAGTGGGGTCGCCTTAAACTTTTTTTGGGTCGCCACATGCCCGCAGTTTCTTGTTGCCCTTAATTTTTGTCTACACTACCGATTGGTTTTAAGCAAGCTTGAAGTGATCCGACGTAAGTATCAGCCCAAAGCCACAAAATGTCTACACTGTGCAAAAACCACACGAGCAAAACAGGTCAAGAATGGAAGTAACCAAGCAAAATCATGCCAACTGTCAAAACACCAGGCTCACATAGTCGCGAGGGAGAACCAAATCGCTGCTTAGCGAAAATATTTTTCAAACCTACTCGGACATTGGACTGAGCATTTCAAGCAAGCCACGTGCAGTCATTTGAGCAAAAAGAAAGTGAAATAAACTAAAATATTAGTGAGCCTGAAACAAAAGTGTAGTAGTGTGGAAAAATTGTAAACCGGTCTTTAGTGTTGTCTCAGTTTATGTAGAAAATGTTGATAACACTGCCCAACAATATTTTTACTCTTTTTACTAACTGCAAAAACTAATTATTTCAGGTTTACATTAAATTTTTGTTGTTGATGGTGACTAAATTACACAAAAATGACTTCTAAAAACAAAAGGAAAAGATCATAAGATGAATCTTTTTTAAAGCTTGGCTTTACTGAATTAAATGGCAAGCCGAAATGCATTATTTGTTAAAAATTCTTTCAGAAGGGTCAATGAAAAAAAATAAACTACAACGTCATTTAACTACAAATCATCCAGGCTACGTCGATAAACCAGTCGAGTTTTTTTAAACATAAATTGCAATCAATTGCGTCACAGAAAAGTGTTTTAACAGTATTTACAGAAGTAAATAAATCTGCTGTCTATTCTTCGTTTGTCGCATCCTTCGAAGCAAAAGAAACCTCATTCCATTGGCGAAAAGTTATTAATGCCAGTAATGAAGGACGTGGTAAAAATAATGATTGGAAAAAGGAAAAGTAAAATATTAAATTTATTACTTTTAATTAATGGATGTTAAGGCATATAGGCTAACTGCAATCAGTTGAATAAAATACCACTTCCACGACCGGTTTCGTTCCTATTAGAACTCGTCAGGTGGACTCAGGTATTGAACCGACGGTCACATGAATTGTCACCGTCGGTTCAATACCTGAGTCCACCTGACGAGTTCTAATAGGAACGAAACCGGTCGTGGAAGTGGTATTTTATTCAACTGATTGCAGTTAGCCTATATGCCTTAACATCCATTAATTAAAAGTAATATCTTAAACAGGCTAACACCAGCTCCTATAATTCATATTAAATTTAGTTTCACTATCTGCCGCTACAGTAAAACGAAGGATTTTAGACATGTCTCATGACGTTCTTGAACAGATTATTGGTCAAGTGAACACTTCTCCATTTTATGCAATTCAGCTGGACGAATCCACAAATATTGCAGGCCTACCACAGCTCTCTTTATTTATTCGATATATCAGCAATGGGGAAGTATTAGAAGAGCTTCTGTTTTGCAAAGCTCTGCAGTTGCATACTAGAGGTGAAGACATCTTCAAAATTATTGATGGATTCTTTCACGATAATTCCATATCTTGGGATAAATGTGCCGGAATTTGACCAATGGAGCAGTAGCATGTATTGGCATAGATTCGGGAGTAGTAAAACGAGTCAAAGATAAAGCACCAAACGCACAATGGACGCATTGTTTTCTCCATAGACAAGCACTTGTAGCAAAAAGTCTATCTGAGGAACTGCATGATACACTGAATTGTGTTATAAAATGTGTTAACTATATAAAAGCAAGGCCACTTAACCAGCGTTTATTTTCATGTTTGTGCGATGAGATGGGTGCTGGTCACATCGAATTGTTGTTGCACACACAAGTGCGTTGGTTGTCACGTGGCCAGGTTCTCAAGCGAGTTTATGAACTGCGTGAAGAAATAGTTACTTTCTTGAACAAACAGAATCATGTGTCCATGGCTGAAAAGTTTACCCAGGAAAAGTTTATCGCAAGCATTGCGTAACTGACTGACGTATATAACTCACCGAATTCTCTGAATCAATCTATGCAGGGCACTGGGTTTAGTGTTATTGATTACGCTGCCAAAATTACTGCTTACTATAAAAAACTTATCCTGTGGCAAACTTATGTAAATCGAGATGAATTTAGCATGTTTCCTAAATTAGAAAAATATATTGCCGGAAAAAGATTGAATGTAAAAGACACTATAATCGGACACCTAGATAAGCTGAGCAAAAAAATGGAGCATTATTATGGTGAAGTTCTAGCACCAACCAATAAACATCGCTGGATAATCGATCCTTTTGCCGTTATTAATTTGTTAGAACTACCTCACCGGGTGGCGGAAGAATTTACGGAAATGATGGCTGAACCTGCGAATCAAATTTTTTTTAATTCGTTTAAAGAAAAACACCCAAAAATACTAGCAAATATTTTCTTTTGGGTTTCAATACATTTAATTTATCCGACTGTGTCAGAATATGTGATTCAACAACTGATTCCATTTGCGACTACCTGGCTCTGCAAAGCAGCATTTAGTGCAATGAGTGTGTTAAAAACTAAGCACCGAAATCGATTAGATGTGGAACATGACTTGCGCCTGAGTTTAAGCAAAATCACGCCACAATTTCAAAAACTTGTGCAAACTAAGCAGGCGCATTCTTCACACTAGTGTTAATATTAAGTTGCTGGAACATGTTTTTATTGTTATTTAAAACATTTTTATGCAAACTATCTGTACATACTTTGGGGTCGCGAGTACTTGTATACTTAATTTTTTTTTTAAATTGGGGTCGCTTCTTGAAAAGTTTGGGGACCACTGCTCTACAGTAACCAACAAAACTAACACATAATCTCACTTACATACAGTTAAATGCTCGCATTCTAAAGCCCACTGCAAGCGCATGGTCAACAAAAAACGTCTTACAGGGAGAAAAGTTGCCTGCGTTCATAAATCAATTTAACACAAGGTTTGCACTAAAAGCTGCAGTAACAGTTGCGTAAGTTTTATGTTTTTTCTGCATATCAGATTTTCACGATTTCGTGTGCTTCTTTTCCTAATAGAATTTCTGGTTTCAAGGTCCTGGCTATGCCTTAGGTCTGTGTGCTCTGTTTCTTCGTTACGTGAATCCACGGGGGCCTTGCGTTTCTCTTGGTTTGGGAGAAGAGAACATAATTCTGATATTGAGCTATTCTGAAGTGAAATGGCAAAAATGTCTTTTATAAGGTGCGATTTCACTGAGTGACGTTATTTCCTTTTGATTTCTTCATAAGTTTCCAAGTTCTTGCTGACTACACATTATCTTTCATGCTCTTTTTCCCTGCTTGGCGCGGCCAAAGAAGTTAAAAGAGTCCTTTTGTTTTCCAAAATTTTGAAGGTTTGAGCCCGGTAGCTCTATAAAGCTATTATAAAGCAAAATACCAATGATATCTTTCATGTGGTGCGATTTAACACAGTGACGTTTTTTTTTTGATTTCCCTTTAAACTTTCTCAAAACTCCCTCGGTTGGGCAATATGTTGCATGTTTGTTTTTCTTTGCTTAGGCGTGTTCAGTGGAGTTAAAGGTGTTCTTGCTTTTCCCAAAATATTCAGATTTGGTCCCGGTAGCCCTGTAAAGGCATTACCAACCAAAATAGAAAAAATACTTCTAAGTACGGCGCAATTTTACCCCGTTAGGTCATGCCGTAATCTGCGCTGATTTAAAACGCATCAATTACTGCAGCTGCTTTGGCTTCACCGAACAAACATTTGTGAGAGCCGCAAAAAAGTTTTAATAAAGATAAGCCATAGTTCCTGTACATGTAATGGTGATGATGTTGGTCTATGAATCAAGACTGATAGTATTCAAAAAGAAAAAATGATGTCACAAACTATCATTCATACTTTTTAAAAGTGTAAGGGAGGGGGGTTAAACACAGCTAGTAATGATAACGGCGCCCAAATGGTGGTGGCTTTGAGAGTTAAAAAATGAGCTATTTAGTGGTAGGCCTATTTCACAATTTTTTGGACCCCTTTCGTATCGATATTTGAGACGTTAAGTTCTTTGGCTGTACTGTTTGGTTTAATTCGGCTCTAGCATCACAAGGGGCTATGCATTTCCCCAAAGTCATATACCTATTCCAGTGGGCGCCTATTAAGCTCTTTCCAAACAAAAACGTTACCTCTTAATCCAGTTTTGCAAATAGATGCTATCATTGTTTAATTTTGATTTGTTCTTAAACTTGGGATTTTATTACATTTAACTTTGCCCCTAACTCAGACCTTCCCACTGTTTAAAAGAAATTGGTGTTTCGTACTAATACAAATATCCTATCAATTACAAATTCAGTAATGGGTTTTCTATTTATGTCCCTTATCAAGATAATAGTGAATAATTTTAGTGCCTGCTGCTGTTGTCACTATATGGTGGCAAGCATTGCGATGTCTTTTAAGATTATAACATACAGTAAGACTGCTTTGGAAAAGGATTCAAGACAGAAGAAAAAAGCATGATTAAAACACACTTAAATTTCTTCAGCTTTCAAAGGACAGTAACCTTTTTGTATTAAACTTGCCTGTTTTCACTCAGCTTACCACTTTTTGTGAGTAGTAAAAAGTTTTACACCACTGGTGTCAAAGCACAATTTTTTAGTGTAAAGACCAATACAAAAGAAATATATTACGTACTAGCGGAATTGCCTTAAAATACCCTATAGTTTGTTGAAAAACTTTTGAACATCGGTTGCAAAATGAGCTTACAAATCAGTTTTTAAGAAAACTGATTGTGTAGAAATGTTGCAGATCTTAGAAGCGTCATTATATTACTGTGTAATCTCTGGTAGTGAAAGATTGTGTTGATCGTGCCAGACAGAACTATGACATCATAGAGTGAGTTGTAAGCGCACGAGAAAAAAAGAGAAAAAGCATGCTTAAAATGCTTAGATAAAGAATTGCTCGTTGCATTGTCAAACAAGCTTTAATACAGGGTGCCCCACAAAAAACCCCTAAATTCGAAACTTTAAACTGTATTATTTAAACCATGTTATTTTTTAATGGTTTAAAAACGAATCAAACTAACAACTTTATTATGTAATTAACAAGCTGTTAGCTAATAACAAGTTACAGATACCGCTCAAAATGCTGTCCACTAACTGCAAAACAGCGACGTAAGCGATCCATCCAGTTCTGAGTTGCTCGACGAATGACATCAAGAGACGTGTTGTTCCATGCGTCCATCAACACATGTTTTAATGACTCAGTATCAGTGATTCCTCTTCTTTGTCTCTGAACCTCCTGTAAGAGTACACTCCAAATGCAATAGTCGATTACATTGAGGTCAGGGCTCTTGGATGGCCATTGCTGGGGTGTGATGAAATCTGGAGTGTTAACTCGGAGCTAGGCGGCAGCGTCATTGGCAGTGTGTGGCTTTGCACCATCTTGCTGCCACGTCCAGGGTTCTCCCTGCATTACTTGGTCAATATCTTTAAACATCTGCGGGCACATGTCCTCCCTGTAGACAACTTGGTGCAACACCTTGGTGCAACATCTCCGACTCGGTGCAACACCTTCCTTCCCAGCAGCATCTCCTCCAATAAAACCATTATCACAAACTTAGGGGTTTTTTGTGGGGCACCCTGTAGTTGCAGAGATAATTTTATCGAAATCATCTTATTAATATCTCCTGAAAGTGCGCTTAATCGCGTTTCCACGACCAGCGGTTTTTGAGTAAATACAACTAACAAATTGTGCAATGAAGCGTTAATTGTGACGTCATCGTAGACACCAAAGAAATGGGATGTTTTATAAAGTGATATGTCACGTGCTAGCTTTTGCTTGAGCACAAATCGGTGTTGCTCTGTCAAGAAATGCAAAGTAAAAAAAATATCTTTGAATATGATGTTATGATGACGTCAGGAACACCCCTATGACGGTCACTCCGAGGTGGTAATCAATCGTACAAAGTTTGATATTTGTACATTTAATAGTTTCGGAGGAGTTAAAATGCACGAACACACGTGCTCACGTACAGACAGAATTTCGCATTATACTTTAGATTTGCGGCCTCCGCCGGCGTCTCCCGCAGTGCCCCTCATCTGTTTGTCTAGTTTAAGAATAACGGTTCAGCAGGTTGCGCCGGCTTCACCCGAAGCACAATTGCGAGAAAAATAATAAAAAGTTATTGTTTTTTGATATAGTCCATTTTCGTTCCAAAAGAAAACTATCAGTAACTTAAAAGGAAATTAAGTATGAAAACATTGTGGGGGGTTTACATAGCCGCTGTATTTCTCCCAAGTTTTTAGAGTCCTCAACAAGGTTTTATTTGCTCTATTTTCCGCATAAGCGCCCTTAAACTCAACAAACGTTTCTCCGTTCAATTTGGCAAGTGCTTGATACTATATGAAAGTTGTGAAAAACTGCCAAAGTACGGTAATTGATATGTTTTTTTCAGGGAAAATCTATATAATATTAGAACCACTTCTTACAACCTATTCGTACTTGTATGCATGTTTGCACAGCCTTTGACTGCGCGGACGTTGATTGGTCCTGGCTTGACGCAGCAAGGAAAAGAGCAAACTAACCCAAAATCAAGCACACACAGCTAATTTATTGCGGTAGCAGGACCCGCTTCAGTAAGGTTGAGGTTTTAAATATCGGTTAAGACGGTTGTGCCGGGTTTACCTCTGAGTAATTGTGAGAACTATAAAAAAAAAGTTAACGTGTTTAAGCGGTTGTCGGGGAAAAATACAAAGTATCATTTTTTAACGCAAATTGAGTAGAAAACAATATGGGGTTGCTCATAGCAGCTATTTCTCCCCAAGTTTTTGAAACCCCTAGCTGCGTTTTATTTGCTCTGTTTCCATTATGTACTTAAAACTCGACTTGCTGACAATTGAAACATCTTACAAGTTTACAAACTTTTTTCCTTTCATTTCACAACTTGAATGGTAGCATCAATACTAAGTTGTGGGATAAGGGGTTGGCCAAAGTGACTACTGTGCAATTTCAGAAATAAACTATTAAATGTTGGGTATAATACTTACCACTTATTGTAATTGTATGACCAAACATCCCTGGCAACGTCTATATATTTAGATCCTGGCATAATCGTAGCTAGCGAAAGTGCAAAGTAAATCAAAATCAAACACTGGTTTCTATGTTATTACAATCGACTAAGTTGCCCTTCAAGAGTGTAATCCATGAACCTAATTTCGGTGCTAAGGATGAGGATAATTTTTTTGATTCCTGTCAGATTTCACATGAAAAATTGTCTATTTGTTTAATTTTATAACATTTGATTGATAGTTCTTGGAGGCTAAGATTAGTGAGACTTGCTACACGATTGTACAAAAGTATTATAACTTGCTGTTGTATTACTAAAAACCAATTTTTTTGACCAACTTTTATGTTAAAACTGTTATGCATCATTCTTCTTTTACAGGCAGCACATAATTTGTTTGCTTTCGAAATAACTGTGACTAAATCTGAACGCGTAGTTGTAGCCTACTACCGGTACTAATTTTTACTTTTATTTCACTTCAATCATACCAGATGCATTATGACATCATCGAGCGAGATCAAACTTAAAAAAGAATCATACTTTAGAATGCTTAAAAATCAAACCCTTTGTTGCATCGTCAATTTTGTTTATATTGCTGTCATCGAAACCACCTTGTTGGTATCTCACAATAAAGCTTTTAATCGAGTTTTTCGGTCAGTCATGTCACGTAAAGTTTCTATCGTCAATGCTTGCAGATTAAAGGGGATGTGGCTTAGTTCTTCTTTACATTTGCAGGCCTATTTACACAATTTAAAATATTGTATTTATATCACCAGGATAATGTGATATAAACGTTGCTGAAATAACGATTAAATGGCCAATTCTTGATAGTCCCGAATAAGTCCAGTCAGGACATTTAAGGAAGAAACCTCCTCTTTAAAAATGGAAATTGGCCCATTCTTCTGCGATAGCTGAGTGCACGAACAACTGATATCTCTTCTTACTGATTGCCAGTTAAGAACACTAAAAATTAAGAATAAGGAGTTAATGTTTGGCTATATTGAGAAGTGAGATCCAAAAGACTTGTGTGGACGGATATACTCTAAAATGAAAAAAATATGCTAATTGCATGACGTCAAAACCGATTGCTTTGCCATGTGCTTCTGCTGTCTTGCAGGAACACTTCTAGAGTAACAGCGATAGCGAATTAAAATCGCGAGAAACGCCAGCATGACATGATAAAGTCTTCGTAAGGATATATGTATAAAATAACAAAGATACTCAACAACAGGAGTTGATTGCAAGTAATAGTTTAAATATTATCGGAATTTGTTTTGTTGTAATTGATGCATTATCTACACATAGCATTCAAATTCTCAAAAACTTAAAACAAATTTTTCAAAACACATACATCAGTAATGTTCGAAAGGGATATCGTGTTCCCTCTTTTAAAGTTAAATTCCCCCAAAGGCAATGTGTTCCCTTTTTTAAGTGATATCAAACTCAGTACTTCCGGAGGTTTTGAAGACAACGTCCGTTTCTCTAAAAAAGGTTGTTTTCATTTTTTAACCCATTAGCCGCTGGCAATTGCGTTTCCGCGACGCCTGATTTATGTTATTATTTAGTAATACAAAAAACTGTTGAGCATTGTTTATAATGTAGTAATTATTAAATAATTAAAATATTGTAGTTTTTCTTTATGTACTTTTCTTGCATGCGTCACAAACAAACATAGCTTTCTGAGAACTATCTACATCGTGGTTTTTAGTTTTCAAGTTACTTAAACAGTATCTAACACTATTAATCACTTTTGTTTGGAGAAATTTTTAGAGCCCTGTATTGCTAAAATTAGTTGTAATTATCTTGGAACACTTCAAAATGGCTATTTTTGCACGACAAGAATATATTTGATAAACAAAATATAAAGCACATTTATTTAACTGCAAATCATAAATTTGAGTAAGCACAACGTTGGCGTTTAAATGTTTTTTAAAAAGAAAATTAATGGGAATGACTCGACGGAAAGCGATCATAACTTGGCAAAAATTAATTAGGCTATTGTGAGAAAAAAATTGGATTCCATTCATTATCTGCTTTATTCTTTTTTCGGATTGATAGATTAATAACTACGTTCGCAAAATTATTGAGAATATTTAGAGGTTGGTTCGGTTCACAGTTGTGTTTCTGAAGCCACATTGTTGGGTTGGAATAATTACCCTCCTGTAGTTTTTGAAGTACTCTTTAAGCTATTGGCAGATTGAAATGTAAGCGTGCTTTGAGCGTTATTATTTGTTCTCAACATAGAAGAGTAATTTGTACAGTAGACGCCGCTTAGTATGAGTACCTTGGGACCAGACCATTTTGGTCATAATATCCGAATGGTTATAAAAACCAAAGCCGCCATAGCAGCTCCTGAATCGACGCCGTAAGCCACAAGAAGTCCAAATACCGTCAAATTCATCGTTTACCCGAAGTAACAGTGTGACGTTGGCAGTAAAACAAAGTACAGTACTGTAACACTACAAGTGACGGTAAAATTTAGTACAGTGTGTAACAATATGTTGAAAAGGCGAAGTTATAAGTGCGTGGCGGGAAAAAATACTGTACTGCAACAAGAAAGATGGAGAAAATGTTGGTCATATTATCCGAAATTTGGTCATATTAAACGGAGATTAATTAAAATTTTCAAGCCAGTAGCGTCCTGCACCGTTTTAGCCGTAGGGCGTAAAAAAATTCCTTGCTAGAACAGACAAATTTGACAACAACGAAGATGATGAGCACGTTATTACGATTGTATTGCCTTTGCCAGACATAGCAAGTAATGATGAACTCATATAAAAGGGTAATCTGGTTGAAAATAAAAGCGAGAATCCCCAAACTCGGCATGAATTAGCGAATTGCATTTTAACTATAGCAAAAAGACTGTTGGCCCTGATAATGTTACCACCAAAATGCAAGCAAACTTTTTTAAAGTTTAATGGATGACAACTTTAAATAAAACATTTTTATTTTCTTTATTCAGATAATTATTGCACTGACTATGGAGCTTCTTATTATGCTGTAGCTTGGTGCTCTTGTCATTTGATGTCCACTGCACACTTTTAAATCATGACTGAGTAATCTGAGCTTTATATTTCACCTTCCACATCAACTCCTATTACTGAGAGTAGAGCAGGTGGTCTGAGAAAACCATTTCTAAAAAACTCGACCAGAGAATTGACCTTAGGTCTACCAAATAAAAGCAGACGCTCTGACCACTACACGACCGCGCAGGCTTCGAAGGAGTGAAAAAGGCTAAAACAATCTTTTGGAAAATTCAAGGCTTATTAAAGACGATGTGATTTCGTATCCTACCACAATTGTTTTCACCTTTAGCAATGCTTTATGACAAGAATCATAAAACCTCTTGTGTTAGTATTAGTAAGTCATGCAATTTCATCGTTAATTTCGAATCAACAGACAGCTGGCTCGTAGCCCGTACTAATTTCTCAGTTTCCAGCCTCTTGGACTGTCCAGGCTCTTGCATTTGCGTTTACTTGTGCTACTGCATTCATTGTTTTGGTAGCGTTTTTCGAAGAAAATTTTAATTAAGTAGCTTACCTGCTAATTGCGCGCACAGTTTTTCCACCAACTGAGTTTTGATGGATGCTATATCTGAGAAACTATCGACGTTAAACACGTGTTGACCAGCAGGACTCGAAGCTATTTCAATCAACTGCGATTGAACGGCATCGTTAACACCAACTGCGAATATGATGACGCCTGTTTTAAACAAACAAGTTAACTTATACAATTTTTTCCAATGGGCAACAAACAATCGTTAGGGAATTTTTGGCTAAGCCTAAGAAAAAATTAGTGTTTTGGACTGAGGCAATATTGGAGAGTGTTGCAAGACATGGCTAGACATGTGAAAAAAACATTACTTTAGGAAAACACCGCGGCAGACTCGTTTTTGATAGACAATTTCGTGTCTAAATTTTTTGGCAATAATAGCACTTATTGTCTCTTCTCGGATGATTCTTATTCGAGTGACGCCATTGTTTTAGAATCTTTAGATCAATGCTTTTGCAGGGCTATTTGAACTGCTGGCACTGAATGATGTACCACAAACAAACTCAGGCAACCAGACCACAATTATCTTTCAGCATGTATTTACCCTGGTTTCTTAGATTTTGCGCTGGTGTGGCTACATCGTCAGATGATGCTCCATCCGTTATAACCACAGCAATCTGTAATAAATTAAGCAATCAAACTTAAGTTTATTTCTAGTCTGGTTTTGCCAAACAAAAATTTGACCTACCGGAAACTAAATTTAACAACACTGTGATTGCGCTACAATAAATGACAATGTCGCTTCTTACCTGTGAGTCACTTGACCCAGGTCGATTAAAGATAACATTATTGAGAAAGTTCAATGCTGTTCCTGTATTCGTGCCCCCTCCTTTATATCTGATGTTGCTGATCAGATCAAGCACTTCGTCGCTGCTGCTGGATTGGTCAAAGGTTAGTTCGATTCTGCAACACGAATTTGATTGGCACAGAACGGTTGGTTCAGAGTTGTAAATGACGTTATATTGTGTTCGCTCAAGAACGATTCAAGATCAAGCTTGTATATCATCTTCACTACGTGCTGTACATGTAGACTAATTAGAGAATTATGTCCAGGTAGACTAATAAAGCTCAAACTTCAAAAAAAAAAGATCTAACAAATAGAATTATGTTAACGTTAAAACCTGTAAAACAAAACATTCTAAGCTGTCTACAGCACTTAACAAAACGTTTTCTTCCACACAAGTAGCAAAACGGATTTATTAAAAGACGAGTTCAAAGGGCTGCCCAGAAAGCAGAGACAAAAGCGTTTCGGACTTCTCTGCTTTGACAAATTTATGTAGCGTGTTAAAACATTTAATTATTTACACTTGAACATTGTTGTATTGGACTATGGCCACTCTTATCAGATCCGCTCTAATATTTTGAAATTCTCTGACAACTTCCAATATAAAAGAACGAAGAAGTCGGAAACCCATTACGCCAACGGAACCACTTCCATCTATTAGAAAAGCAATATCAGCGGCGACCTTTAAGGAACATGAGGGCACTATAAAAGTAAGAATAAGAAAAAATGTAATAGTCAATAAATTATGCATTACAAGTCCCATGCGACTTTTGTGACATGGTTGCAATACTAATATCATAATTTGAATATTCAAATTAGTAGGATGAGTCAAAAGCAGTGACGGCCCGTGGTTGAATTTGCTGGTGGGGCTGCAAGTCAGTTTTTAATTTTTTGCACTCTTTGTAGACAGTTTATTTGCCGTTGTTTAGCTATAAATGTGCAAGTTTTCCGAAACTCTGTGCTGTAGCCTATTAGTTGTATTCAAGCAGGCGTTGCTTGACATCTATAATTTAATAGTCATTCATGTCGGAGATAATAAGCTGCGCTTTTAGCGATGCCCATTGCTCATGATGCCAATTATTATTACTAGAACCAAGAAATATCGGGCTGAACTTTGGCTGCAGCGCCGCTATGGAAAACTTGTATTTTCGGCCTCCTCTAGCCGAGTTCGTGTGCATTAAATTTGTAGTTTCTGTTTAGAGTTAACCGAAGATTTTTCGAACAAAGATATGGCTAATTTTGTTATAAGTAGGCCTAACCTTTACCTACTGTTCGTTCAAAAAGTCTGAAGACACCCTGTTTTTTAGTGAATTTGTATGGTAAGTGAAAAAAGTGGATTTGGTTTTTAAAAAATATGATATGTTGCTAAATACTTGTCTTATTTGAAAACTTAGGAAATTTGCTTTCCAGCAATATATAACTTTAAATAGTCTAGGCTAAGCTGCATATGATATTTACTGATCAAAAATGAGTACCCTACATCATGCCAGTTTAAAACCCCCCAAAATTTTTCGATCTATCTTGACTAAATTAAAATTTTTAGAAAAACTACACCCTCTAAAACATAAAATAGCTTGCAAACACTTCATCACTAAAGTCTTAGTTTTTTTTTTATCAATTTTTCAAGGAAATAGAAGCTAAATTACAAGTTTAAAAGCTAGCAGAAGTTTGGCTTCTCAAAATCAATGTTTGCTGTATCCCTCTTGTTTCTCAACAAATGGGAGGGGTGTAAAAAAGTTTGTTTCATTGTTAGTGACAACATATTCTATTTAAACTTGATATTTTGTGAATCTTGAAGAAATTTCCTTTTCAAAAATTCATAACGTTACATGGTTCAGGCTAACCTTTAGCAGTTAATAACTGATCATATTTTAGGTACTAAATTTAACTAACAAAATTTAGTACCGGTCAACAAAAAGGTCATGGGCCTCAGAAAGTTGCAAATTGTAGAAAACCAAGGCTTTTAGGCAAATTTTGTCTGCTATACCTTGAAAGCTTATTTCCTTAGCATTATCTAGCCACCATTTTTAAAAAAATTGGCAGAAAAATAAAATCTGTAGTGCTCTTTGAGATAAGGGTATTTTAACTTTGATGACAACTAAGCACCGATTGGGGGGCTAATTAGCATAAAATTTTCATATTCAAAAAATTTTTTTTAATATTTGAAATCCTCAAGAAATAGAGATTTCAACGATACATAACAATTGATGTAGAAGTAAACAGATGAGTAATGATTTACAAAAAAACTTGGGGTATTGTATGATGATTGATTATGATTGAAAACAGGGTGTCCTCCGACTTTTTGAACGGACTGCATTCTTCGTGTGTATAAACTGAGCAAAGGGCTTCCTTGTGTTTTGAGTAATTTCTTGCTGTGCATTATGAAAAATTTTTGGTCGCAATACTCAAATTGTTCAAAGAAAAATGTGGAGCATGTTCAAAAAAAGCGCCAAAGTAGTGCCGGTAATTAATAACGCGTAAATAATAATTTAGCGATAAACCAGAAACACTCAAAGTTTATTTATACAAAAAGTCAGTTCGCCGACTTCTTTGACTCGCAAAATTATTAACAAGACTACCATCAAAATTTTTCTTTTTTGTAATTATTATTTTTTTCCAATGGAAAGCATCGCCAATGCAATAAGCCGCTGCTTAAGTCATTGTTCTTCGAAGAAACGTTTTTATGCGCTTCAAAGGCGAGAAGCGCCTTTCTGCCTCTGACGTTGTAAGTGGGGTTGTAATTAAAATCTGGAGCAATTTTATGCTGTTAAGGAATGTACATTGAATATTTTGTTCCAAAATAAACGCGTGACAGTGTAGAAGATTTTCACGCCACATGTCTTCCCGCACTTACAAAACAGAAAGTTCATTGCGCAAACGCTCTCTGTTGCAGAAAAGATATGCTCTAATCGTTTCTGTCAGCATAGCGATCGGAAAGATGTTCTGATAACTTGGAAAATCTGACGCAGCAAAGAGCTGAACTGATGTAGACTGATAGGTAAAAAAAAACCGCTCCCTACATTGTGCCATAGTAACGTCGCATGATTCGCGTGCATCAGCCCGTGAGCTTGTTGATATGCAGTCGAGATTCACCTTGATCATAATCAGGTTCTTCAACTTCATTTCTTATTTTCTGAATGCTTGAAACAAACAAACTCATTTCGGTATGTGCAGAGCTGGGAGTTATTTCTTTTGACTGCAGTTGCCCATGAAGAATGTCGACGTGAGGCATTATTTTCGGGAAGAATTGCAGCCAAAATTGAAACTCCGGGTGTTGTAGAGTTTGTTTGGTACTTGTGGGTTATCTGTCACCACTTTTTTTCACCAGGTATTAAATTAAATGAGTTTGGGTTAGGGTTAGGGTTAGGGTTAGTCACTACTTTTTTTAAAATTTATTCATTGGGTGGCCATTCTTGCAATACTAACCCTAACCCTAACCCTAACCCTAACCCTAACCCAAACTCATTTTAGGCTTAAACATTATATATACAGTTAAATAATAGTAATTTAATACCTGGTGAAAAAAAGTGGTGACAGATAACCCACAAGTACCGTTTGTTTGATACCAACACCGCCAGTGCAAACTTCATAAACTGGTGCATTAGTAAACAAGATATGAGCTATGGCATTTTGACATTACAAAAATTCGAAAAAATAGAACGTAAGAAAGCGTGGTGGGGCTGCAGCCCTGCAGCCTTTAGACACGAGCCGCCACTGGTCGAAAGTCAGGTTGAGAAGCTAACCTTTCGCGAACGATATAACTCAGTTGATAACTTTAAGTTAGCTTGCTGGGCCTGTACAAAAAGACATGAAAGAAATTCTGCATTGTCAACTCTTTCAAGTTTGGGAGAATTCAACCATGAGCAATTTTGAACGGCGATCACTCACAACTGATATGTTAGTATATTTCGTAGTTTTACAAATTTTTCTGACATTAATTCATGCCTCACATCATATCAAAAATTTGTGGATGGTATATCTAATAATTACTTTGAAACAATGCATGAACTAAATACATATTAACTGACACGTGTTTCACTGATAAAATGATGATTAAAAGAAACGCTCTAAAATTAAGACAGGTTTTTACCTCGTTGCCATCTTATTTACTTGGCTGTGATTTAAGTCGTTACCCTGTTAGAAAGCTTTGAAAAGTGTTTTACAAAAACAAGCCACATAGCTTATTTCAAAGCAATTATTATGTTCAACTTTTGCTTGCGAAATTTTGGCAAGTTTTTTTGATATTTGAGCTAAAATATTTCAAATCTTAGCACGCTGAGTTCAAAGATCAAGCAAAGTAGATTATTCTTTTTATAACGTTGAATTCAACAATTTGTATCATAAATTTATCGTCACTTGATAAGTCAGAAAAACCTTGCGAAAACATAAACCAGGCCTAATGCAAAACCGTTTAAACCACAACCATCAAACATACTTGAGCAAGTTGGAGCATTGTTAGACCATGTACCGTCAGATGTACAGTTGTTGCTGCTTGGTGCACTTAAATTGTTTTGAAAATATCCTTCATTGCAAAAATATTGAACGGTTTCACCTTCATTATATTTATCTTTAACGTTAGAAATATAACCATTTGTCGGAACGGGAGGCATGGAACAAAACCCTGCCAATAACAATACAACATACAGTGATGGATTTAGCGTGAAGCAAATAAGGCAGTTGCCTCGAGTCCCCTATTTTCAAAGGCCACACTTTTTGGGAAATGAGGCCCGCTTTCCACACATGTTTAGAATTTCGGTGTTAAAATTTTGATTTCCAAATAAAATAAAATAAAGGTAATTTAAAAAAATCACTCCAACTTAGGCTATTTCAGCTTTTCGACATGGTGGTTCTTTCCCAAAAAGAAAAGGTCATCATGGAGAACTTGGTTGTTTAGGAGGTGTATTATAAATTCTTGCGTCAGGCCCTAAAACTCCTTGATCTATCTCTGGCAACATGTACATGTGGTATAGAAATGCTGCTGATAATTCTATGTGCTTTCTAGTTATGGCTCACAGTGAAAAGGCTAAACTGAAATAACGAATAGTAGATTATGAGTATATAACGATATAACTCAGTTGATAACTTTAAGTTAGCATACTTGACCTGTACAAAAAGACATGAAAAAAGTTCTACGTTATCAACTCTTTCAAGTTTGGGAGAATTCGACCATGAGCAATTTTAAACGGCGATCACTCACAACTGATATGTTAGTATATTTCGTAGTTTTACAAATTTTTCTGACATTAATTCATGCCTCACATTATATCAAAAATTTGTGGATGGTATATCTAATAATTACTTTGAGACAATGTATGTACTAAATACATATTAACTGTCACGTGTTTCACTGATAAAATGATGATTAAAAGAAACGCTCTAAAATTAAGACAGGTTTTTCCCTCGTTGCCATCATATTTACTTAGCTGTGATTTAAGTCATTTCCCTGTTAGAAAGCTTTAACACTAGAAACCATGAAATTTCTCCTTACCTAGAAGGACAGTAGCGGTCATTTTTGACCGGTTGTCAGTAAATCAGTTTTTAAGCAGTTTTGTTTGTTTTAATTAATTCTCCAACATGCTTTATCATACCCATTCATTTTGACGATTGTTAGGTAGCCTAAAGTGTCGGTTTAACGAGGTTTCAAAAAATTAAGGTAAATTTCGGATAAAAGTGGTATTTAAAAAATTAAAAATAAACCTAAAATTTTATCACCGAAATTGTCATAAATATGAAAGCAAAGTTGTTCCTGAGTCACCAATTGCCGGGAAATAATCAGTTTTGCGTGATTCGGAAAAACGAGGTTCCATTATTTGATGATAGAACAACTCAAATTAGCATATTTTTTGAATTTTATGCAGCATCAAAATATTTTATTGAAACACAACAGAACACTTCTTTAATTATAATTTTTACAATTTTTGCATGTCACGATTGTCACTTTTTCAAATGTGTGTTTGCCGCAACAGACTTTTCCACAATTTTGGCAACTTGATAGTGATTTGTTGCCACATGGTGTAAATTGACATTCTCTTCTTTTTCTGCTTCTTTGAACCTCGACAGGGTTTGAAGTACTGGGTGTTTCAGTTGAAACTCGGCATAGAGCAGATGAATCTATACCATCTTTTGACTTGCAAAGCTCTTTTATGAGCTCCAGTAGAAACTGCCTCCTCGTCAACTTTGTTTTTGTAACAAGGGAGTAAATGATGAATGAATTGATGCACGCGCAATCAAGGATATTGAAAAACACTGCAACAGGCCATTGCCTGCTTAAACTCTTGCACGTGTGGTATGTAGCCATTTGATCCAGCACATCAACGCCTACCTTAGATTTATTGTAATACTGCACAGTTTCTGGCAGCTTCTTTTTGTGGCTCTCATCAACTTTTACGTGTTTGTGCGTTGAACTCAAGATGCAAACGATTTTCTTTTTTTTTAGCCTTGTACACTGTCAAGCTGCAATCAGATGTTTTGTTTTGTTTTTGTTTTATTTGCCATATTTATCCTCCATTGACGAGAAAGCGAATTGTATCGCTATACTTTGGACGGTAAGTCCGCACTCGCTTGGGAGTTGCCTTTCTCGAGGTTTATGGGTCACCTGTCTTCCACATAAAGGTGGGGCGTCCCGTTAAGTGCCTTGCCCAAGGACACAACAAGCGAACTTGACGGCTTGTTCTCCACAACCTCCCCTAAATGCCGAGCGCCAAGCAGGGAAGCTGCGGATGCCATTTTTTAAAGTCTTTTGGTATGACTCGACAAGGGGAATGAACCCCTGGTCTACCGACTGCGAAGCAGACGCTCTAACCACTACGCCATCGCGTCGAAGAAAAGAAAAGATCTGAGAATCGTGCAATAGTTTGTCTTTCATCAAGGACTCCGTGTTCGGCACCTCTCGTCGTTGTTTTCTAATAGTTCCTAAGATGGTTGTTTTCTTTGTCATCAATTCTTCTGCTAACTTTAGGCTTGTAAAGTAATTATCAGTGGTCACATTGTAACCTTTTCCAAAGTACGGTCGCAATAGATTCAAGCAAACATCTCCTGAGAGATCTGTAAATCTGCTTCGAGTGGGGTCTTTTCCTAAATATGGTTTTCCATTGCATAAGTATTTTGTTTGCGCATCAGCCAATAGCCAAAACTTAATACCAAATTTGTCTGGCTTGTTTGCCATGTACTGAATAAAGGGGCATCTAGTTTGCAAGGAAAAAGTTATTCGTCAATAGTCAAATCAAAGTTCGGCACGTAATACTTCTTACAATTTTCAATAAAACTATTTCACACCTCAGAAATCAAGCAAAACTTGTCGGTTTCTCTCCTTTGTCTTCTTCTCTGGAAGTCATCAAACCTCAAATGTTTCATAATTTTCTCGTATCTGTCACGACTCATGGTATGTCGGAAAATCGGTTGTCCCCAGTCTTTGTTCCAAAGCTGTTTGATTGGAGTATTTCTTCCAACCAAGACACCTCGAGCAAGTTGGAGACCAATGAAACTTTCCAGTTCATCCAAGTGCAAATTGAAATCACTATAATCAATTCTTCCGTGGTTGATCGTGTGCTTTTGAACACACTTTAGGATGTGTTCATAATAAACAAGTGAAAAGCACTGTAGGGGCTACCGCGCACAATGTATCTATGACAATATGATATCGGACCAGGGCGCTCTGAAAACACATTAGCTGCACAAGCTCTTCCTACAGCTGTAGCACCTGTTATATTTTTCCAAAGAGTTTTATTTCGTGCTCTCAACTGACCAGGAATGTCTGGAGTAGCAGAGGTGTTATTATTATTTCCAGAAAGGGTGTCTAATGTAGCAGTAGATGATGAAGCCGGGATGTCTTCATCACTGTCTGTATCACTGTCAGATAGTTTACCTGCAGCAACGTAAGTGGGAATAAAATCTTCATCTTGCAGTTCATTTTCTTCCTCTTCATCACACGAATCATCAAGCTGATCTGTTCGGAGCCGTTGTAGCACTTGTTGCACAGTATAGTTGTTTCCACGAGCCATAACAATGTTTGAAAACAAATGAGCGATAAATGAAAGCTAAACTAGCCAGTAAACTCAGCTGCGTACAAATACCTGTATAGACAAAGATATATTGGCTAGGAATAATGATACAGCAGTCTCGTAACGCGAAATGAACATGCTAAATATCTGAGCAGTACGGTAAATTACTCACTATCTGCATTATGTACAACTGCTAAGCTTTATGCTGCTAAGATAGTCCTTGCAACTATAAACTACTGAACAGCCAGTAAAATGGAACTGTTTGGAGTTAGACTAAATCAAACAATAACAGCAACAAACCTCTTCGCACTTCTCAGAAGTAAATCAGGTCAACTATTGTCGTATTGTTGCTTGAGACCATGGAGTTAGAATATATCCAGCAATAACAGCATCAAACCTCTTCGCACTTCTCAGAAGTAAATCGTAAATCAGGTCAACAGCTGTCGCATTGTTACTTGAGACCATTGTTATTATTTTTCTTACGCTTTCGTTCGTGCTTGCGAAACAGATAAATCCCTTAGTAAAGGACCGGTCATTATTGACCGGTCCGGGCTTCTAGGTAGGTGTACAAATTACTACGTCTACAAAAAGGATAACAAAAAAATTCTTGCAGCTGCTAAAAGTTCATCCAAAGTTAGGAAAAGTCAAGGAGTATGAGTGTACAAATCGCAACGGCGCGAAAAATATTGAATGTCAAACTTCAAAACCGGTCAAAAATAACCGATCCGGGCTTCTAGTGTTAAAAAGTGTTTTTATCAAAACAAGCCACATAGCTTATTTCGAAGCAATTATTATGTTCAACTTTTGCTTGCGAAGTTTTGGCAAGTTTTTTTGATATTTGAGCTAAAATATTTCAAATCTTAGCACGCTGAGTTCAAAGATCAAGCAAAGTAGATTATTCTTTTTATAACGTTGAATTCAACAATTTGTATCATAAATTTATCGTCACTTGATAAGTCAGAAAAACCTTGCGAAAACATAAACCAGGCCTAATGCAAAACCGTTTAAACCACAACCATCAAACATACTTGAGCAAGTTGGAGCATTGTTAGACCATGCACCGTCAGATGTACAGTCGTTGCTGCTTGGTGCACTTAAGTTGTTTTGAAAATATCCTTCATTGCAAAAATATTGAACGGTTTCACCTTCATTATATTTATCTTTAACGTTAGAAATATAACCATTTGTCGGAACGGGAGGCATGGAACAAAACCCTGCCAATAACAATACAACATACAGTGATGGATTTAGCGTGAAGCAAATAAGGCAGTTGCCTCGAGTCCCCTATTTTCAAAGGCCACACTTTTTGGGAAATGAGGCCCGCTTTCCACACATGTTTAGAATTTCGGTGTTAAAATTTTGATTTCCAAATAAAATAAAATAAAGGTAATTTAAAAAAATCACTCCAACTTAGGCTATTTCAGCTTTTCGACATGGTGGTTCTTTCCCAAAAAGAAAAGGTCATCATGGAGAACTTGGTTGTTTAGGAGGTGTATTATAAATTCTTGCGTCAGGCCCTAAAACTCCTTGATCTATCTCTGGCAACATGTACATGTGGTATAGAAATGCTGCTGATAATTCTATGTGCTTTCTAGTTATGGCTCACAGTGAAAAGGCTAAACTGAAATAACGAATAGTAGATTATGAGTATATAACGATATAACTCAGTTGATAACTTTAAGTTAGCATACTTGACCTGTACAAAAAGACATGAAAAAGTTCTACGTTATCAACTCTTTCAAGTTTGGGAGAATTTGACCATGAGCAATTTTAAACGGCGATCACTCACAACTGATATGTTAGTATATTTCGTAGTTTTACAAATTTTTCTGACATTAATTCATGCCTCACATTATATCAAAAATTTGTGGATGGTATATCTAATAATTACTTTGAGACAATGTATGTACTAAATACATATTAACTGTCACGTGTTTCACTGATAAAATGATGATTAAAAGAAACGCTCTAAAATTAAGACAGGTTTTTACCTCGTTGCCATCATATTTACTTAGCTGTGATTTAAGTCATTTCCCTGTTAGAAAGCTTTGAAAAGTGTTTTACCAAAACAAGCCACATAGCTTATTTCGAAGCAATTATTATGTTCAACTTTTGCTTGCGAAGTTTTGGCAAGTTTTTTTGATATTTGAGCTAAAATATTTCAAATCTTAGCACGCTGAGTTCAAAGATCAAGCAAAGTAGATTATTCTTTTTATAACGTTGAATTCAACAATTTGTATCATAAATTTATCGTCACTTGATAAGTCAGAAAAACCTTGCGAAAACATAAACCAGGCCTAATGCAAAACCGTTTAAACCACAACCATCAAACAGACTTGAGCAAGTTGGAGCATTGTTAGACCATGTACCGTCAGATGTACAGTCGTTGCTGCTTGGTGCACTTAAGTTGTTTTGAAAATATCCTTCATTGCAAAAATATTGAACGGTTTCACCTTCATTATATTTATCTTTAACGTTAGAAATATAACCATTTGTCGGAACGGGAGGCATGGAACAAAACCCTGCCAATAACAATACAACATACAGTGATGGATTTAGCGTGAAGCAAATAAGGCAGTTGCCTCGAGTCCCCTATTTTCAAAGGCCACACTTTTTGGGAAATGAGGCCCGCTTTCCACACATGTTTAGAATTTCGGTGTTAAAATTTTGATTTCCAAATAAAATAAAATAAAGGTAATTTAAAAAAATCACTCCAACTTAGGCTATTTCAGCTTTTCGACATGGTGGTTCTTTCCCAAAAAGAAAAGGTCATCATGGAGAACTTGGTTGTTTAGGAGGTGTATTATAAATTCTTGCGTCAGGCCCTAAAACTCCTTGATCTATCTCTGGCAACATGTACATGTGGTATAGAAATGCTGCTGATAATTCTATGTGCTTTCTAGTTATGGCTCACAGTGGAAAGGCTAAACTGAAATAACGAATAGTAGATTATGAACTTTGGAAGCGTTTTAAGAGAAAAGCAATTTTCGCCAAAAACAGTCATGACCTTTGCACTTCAAAACTGCTTGCTGCCAATTGAAAACAACTTCTAAACGAGAATTTAGTTAAACATCGGCTACATTATTAGGTGTCGTCATTATAGTCAGCGACACTACGGGCAGAAAGTGTTAGAAAATGTTAAAAATGATCGCTTGTTTTACTACTACTTGTGACAATTTGGTAAGAAAAGTGAGAAAGGGGTTATAAATAACCTTTTTATAACAGACGTAAGGTGACGCCGTTAATTTATGTCACTCCTTCATTTATGTCCCCTTAATTTACGTCACTCCTTAATTTATGTCAAAGAAATATGGCTGGGCGGAATAGGTTAATTTGTAGTTATGAAGTTTAAGTTTAAAGTTATTGTCTCTACGCTCATGGGAAAAACTTTTAAAGCAGTTTTCGTTGTTTGGTTGCAGTGCTTGTAAAGAAATGCCTTGTGTGAGCAGGAGAGTCCGTTTTAAAGAAGCGGTTCTGAACAAACATTGTAATTTTCTAGTAGCGGTAAAGTTTATTCAAAAACAAAAGAATAAAAAGAAATATTTGTTATTCGTGGTAATTGTCTAAACGAGGGTACGGTAAAACGTTTTAAGAAATGTTAATAAATTAAATGCTACTCACTATTACAAAGTGGAGGGCTGGAAAGGCTCCATGTTCCATTTTCCAAACAAGTATTTTTTATTTGTGCATTCGACATGACAAAGCCCAACTCACATCGATAAGTAATTGTTGTCCCAAGTACGTATATGTTATCACTATTAATTGGAACAAAATCGCCACCGATTTCCGGTAACGGAGGTGCAGAGCAATAGATTCCTCCTTCAAAAGTATACATAAACATTATGAACAAATTGAAATCAAATATATGAAAGGATTATTTTGAGATTTTGCCCATCTGCTAACTTTAGAAAGAGGGCTATTATTGTATTACGGAAACCTAAAGTAGCCTACCTTTTCAGTTCATCATGGTAGAGCTTTTCGCTGTAATTGAAGAGACGATTTATAGTGAAGTACCAGCCGACTTAGCCGACGTCTCCCGCTGGGACCTCATCCATAAGATCGGTGTTTAGAATGTTGGTTAAGCCAGCTGCACCGGCTTCACGCGATAGATATTGTTTTGTTGAAACAGCCAATCCTCGTTTCAAAATTAAAAGTACCGTTTTTGAAAGGGAATCGAGTAGAAAAATATTATGAAGAATCGCTCATAACCGCTATATTTTTTCCAAGATTTCTGAAGTCCCTGGAAACGGCTTGTTTAAGCTATGTTTTGCCATAAGCATACTTTGAAACTGGACTTGTTTACAGTTGAAACAGCCAACAATTTCACAAACTTTTATCGGTTCATTTTATGAACTGCATGGACAATTTATGGATCTTACAAAACTTTTAATAATGCTTTTATTAGCGACCATTTTATCTTACTCTTTTATAAATACAAGGGTATAAACTCGAACGTTTTCGTCTAGCTCTTTTTAAGAGTTTTCGCTGGAATGGCAGCCTAACAATGCGGTCAAGAATTTATACTGAACGAGGCGGTTTCTCATTGGATGATATTAAATGCGTCGTGATTGGTAAACCAAATCAATACGTTTCAAAAAGTCCAAATTGTAAATGAGCTAATTTCAAAGTATAAACAAATTCGTTTTGACGACAAAGTTCAAGTTTTGAGGTTTTAATATAAATAGCTTCTAAAGTGGATAGATGAAAGTGAGATCTTCCATTAGCCAATATTGAAAATTGCTTGTCATTTTAGTAAATTGCGCAGTTTATATTTTCTAAGAGATGTTGTCCGATTGCAGAGTAGCTTGCTGGTGAAAGTTGGGATACTGACTTGCAGTCGCGTTTGATGGAAAGTCGTTCTGGTTGTAGTTTGCTTCTTATCGACTTTGGTACATGTTGTTTAATTCGGTTCTGCAACCTTTAAGATGTGCGGCCTACGTACCGACAATCACAGCGGCATACTTAATTGGTATACGACCAAACTTTTTTGAATGGCAGGCACACCATCTTTCCGAATCGCAGGAAGCATTTTCTTAATGGAGAAAATGACACAAGGTTTCACTCCACCATAGCACATGTTGATAGAACTCTTGCATTGTTCTTCAAATTTCAGTGAAGTATGGTCAATTCAAGGTATTTTTAAGTAGACTGGGCATTTTTGTGAACCTTCTTTAGGTAACAGTTTAAACTGTCGGAGCTTTTTTTGTAATCCCAAGTCTATAACACGGTCAGGATAGCGGTTGAAGCTGAGAATGGAACAAATTGAGTTCAATTTACGAGATAATTTTGAAGGTGAGCAGATGACAAGGGCTCTGTGTACAAGCGTGCTCATTAAATTGTTTTTCTACTTTTAGGTCCAAATGAATCCCAACGAATATATTGTCTTGTAAATGTTGGTTTTCTATAAACCGAAGTTAGAAATTTTGTGTTGCTCTTTTCCACAAGGACAACCAAAAATGATAATTTACCTTGTACTTCCTTTCCATGAGTGAGTGTTAATGATGGGTGAAATGAATTTAAACATGTCGCAATCAATTTCTTTTTTAAACATAGCAAAAGTGTCATCCATGTATCGAAGGTACATAATTGGTTGATTGTCTCCATTAAACAGCTTTTCTATATAATATCCAACAAATATATTGGCTAGAGCTGGCCCAAGTGGACTGCTCATGGAGACTCCGTCAATCTGTTTGTATACTACGTTGTCAGAACTGAATTCAACCAAAGTAGTTTCTATATTCATCAATTCAACAAAAACATGATTTTCCATAGCAGGAGTATTCGTAGATTTAGTGTCATATAAATAGTCCGCACAAAATTATCCGTCGAGACAAAAATGTTTATTCAAAATTATACAAGATATCAGTACGGGCCAATTCGGAATATGCAACCACAGTTTGGAATCCATCTTTTAAAAGGAATACACAGTAGAGCAAAAAAGTTCAAAAAGAGCCACCAAATGCATTAATGGTTTACAGCATTTATCATATAATCGAAGGCTGGCTGAATTAAATCTTGATTTTCTGGAAAAACGCAGACACATTGCTGATTTAACAGAATATTTTCAAATTATTAATTACATTTCAATTTCAAATCACTAGAATTTGTTTTGCTTAGCAAACATTTCTCTTACTCGTGGTCATAAGTAATAAAATTTACAAAAAAACATTCACATTTGAATCGCAGAAGTAAATTTTTTTCTCAACGTTGAGTTAATGTCTGGAACAAATTGCCTTGGAAAGTGGTCAACAGTGCGTCTACAACTAAGTTTCTAATATGTGCGTCTACAACTAAGTTACTAAATTCTAATACTATGCCTCATTTCTAAATACTGCTAATTTTCTTTGTTTTATCTTTTGAATTTAATTTCTTTATTGGATTTTTCTTATGGCAAATAAATGTCTAAGCTGACTTTATTACTGTTTACTAATACCAGACCTTTTTTCAACATTTTTTTGGGTTTATCTGCTAATAAATTATTGAAATACTTGGTGCTGTGATATTCCTTTTGATGAGAATTTCTTTAACACTACTGGCAGTTTTCCAGGTTGATAATTTCGTCGAAACAGTTGGAAAATATTTATTTACATCCAATTTGTTTCTTGGTGGGAAAGTTTAATAATCCTGATATTTAGATTCATCATAATTATATTTGCATAATTCATGCTCTGTTAAATACTGTAAGTGTGTGTGTGTGTAAACTACGTGTATTTTAATTTTGTTATTTAGTATTATTTACTCTTTCGTGCCTATTGTACTGAAGCAAAAGCCATTGCGGCGTTCATTTCCCAATTTTGCGTTTGTTTTCCTACACTTATTTGAAGAAATGGTTAGATTTTGTGAAACAATAGAGTTTTTAAGGCCTCTCTTAATTAATTAAGGAAAGAGCACGCTGTTTTTGGGTAGGCATTATTCTTTTCCTGCACACGCACTTCCATTCGAGTTGTTAAAAAATTGTTAGAGTTGCAAATGTGAGGTTGGAAGGTTTGCAGATGTGAATGACACTGTGACGAAAGTTGCTTTAGATTTTTTTGCAATATAGGCCAAGGCGATTGGAGATCGGTTAAACATTCTTTTGTTGGATCAAAAAGCTATTGAAAAAAAATTGAAAAGTCTCCGAATTACAGCATCTGTCAGCTCCCGGTAATGAGCTTCCATTCCAGGCAATATTTTACTATTTCGACGGCAAGCGCAGCTGTTCGGAAAATTGGCCAGAAATGATTGGTCAGCAGATAAAAGAGCCAGTGTCATACCTTCCTATCATTAACTTCCAACCAATCACTTTTTCTGATTATCCGGTTTTGTCAGAGGAAGGAGTAAATTATAATTGTGTGATTTACAAGCGTTTGTGTTGACTTTTCGGAGTCTTAGCATAGCTTACTTAACCAAGCTGTTTAGTTATGTTTGTTTTTTCTGCGTGATAGATTTATTCTGAAACTAAAAATATCTGTACAGAATCAGAATGTGGAATGCAATTATAGTAGGGAAAGTGGATGATATATAATTTCGCAGCCATTAAACCTGGCCCTCCCTGTGTGGCTAGGTGGAACACTCTCTGGAGCAGATTATTGAGAGTATATGTTGCCAATGCTCAACCAAGTAACCAACTTCAGAGGATTGCTAACATGGTGGTGAAGTTCTCAGTAGCAATGTGGTTCCAGATCAAGAAACATTCGTACATTGCAGTTGGTTCGCGCAACACTTTTGTATGCTTCCAGTTATTGAAACATCTGAACAACACGGAGATAAGCATTGTAATGGAGGTGCTGCAAAAAATGTTTTTTTGCTCATCCAGAAAAACTCCTGCTTGCCATATGTACAGATGAAGATAAAGAAGTCAGAAAAGAAACTGTGGATAATATCAGGAAGCTAAGGGATCAGTACATACCAAACACTAAAGAAGAAGCATTTTCTGAAGTTAAAGGGAATGGTGAAAGGCCCCACATTGATGAGAATCTTCTTATAATAACAGATGATGAAGCGGAGGGAGATACAAAAGCGGTAGAGAAGACATGTGATATAACTTCGGAGAACATCAGGAAAGTAATCCTTTTAAAGCTGAAGTTTCACACAACGAATTACCATCAAGTGATTGACTGTGACCCTGAACTGAAAACTGAGCCACCATTTTTGACACCACTCAGTGATGAGAAAGTTATAGGTATCTTTGAAAAACCTCTGAGCGTTCCGAAGTGGCCAAAACACACTCAGTCAGTTGAGAGAGGAATCTGGGCCGTGAGTGAAGTTTGCACAGAGGTGACAGGTTTCAATGCAAGAGATGATTACATCAGACAGCGGCTTGGCAGCAGACGGATTATGCCTATACATTTAGGATCAAGAATCATTTCAGATTCGATTATCAACTGCAAAACAATAACAATTATTTATGCTAAGACATCGCAGTGTTTGAATATAATTTCTTGTCATACTTCAAATTCGGTTAGTGTTTACATATATCAATGCTTTGTATTGGACAAGGTTTATATGTAGGTAAAATTAACCAAAAATTAACAAGTAAAGTCGGTAAGGATGATGAGCTTATTCAAACGCAAAATTTGGTCCAGACGTTTGTCTTACCCATTGCAACAATACACAGAGCGACCTTAGTAAAGTTCAAAATTTTTTTCATTGCGCCCTACTGCATAAGCATCTACGCATAATTGAAAAATGGCCTCATGCTGCCTGGTAGAACGTTTAATCTGCACAGCACCAGGCCCAAGGCATACTGGTACTTGACGGTATGCATACCGTAGCAGGGTGGTTAAGGTGCAGTGTTCAATGGTATGTTGTAAATACTGTCGCGGGATTGAAAGTGTTTAGCATATAGTTGGTTTTAAAACGATAATTAGCTATGTGGCAAAAGCATCAGTTTGCTACCACTTTTTGTTACTGCTCTCAAAACTGTTTCCTAGATGAACCGATGCAGCCGGCTGTACCGATATTCATCACCGACCCTGATGGCGGTATCGACGGAGCTGGGTAGTTGTTAATTAAAATAATTACTTGAATGATAAAGCAAATTGTTTAGCAATTTCAGTATCTTCGTAAGGTAAAAAAATTTATTTGCTTTAGGGGCTACTCACAAATTATGTGACGCTTTTTATCCAATTTTTAACCCTCTTTCTTCCGTGTGACTCATTATGACGTTTTGTAAAACCCTTTTCCGTCATGTGACGCGTCATACACAAAAATAGTACTCAAACAAACTTTACTTATTCGGATTCACCACAAAACCTGTTAAATCGAAAGATTAAAAAACTTTAATTCTTTTTAATATGATAGCAAGTTTGTCAAATAGCAATATCTCTAATCCCTCCTCTTCCTTCTACATAATGTCAATATGACGATTATGCTTCCCCTTCCCTCACTTTGAACAGATCATATGATATTTGAACGGAATTCATATTGATCATATGAAGATCATCCCCTTTTATGAAGATCAAGATTATCCCTTGCATTCCTTTTTCGCTCGTTGTTTTTATCTTATTGTTGAGTTTTTTTTGGTGTTGAGAAAACAGAAGCAAAATAAATTGCCAACTACTACTAAAAACTACTTCTACCACTACTACTTATAATACTAGTAGCCAAAGCCTTAACAGGCTTTACTTTTGGTCGCTCTTTTTGATCTTAGAAAAGTAATAATGTGTTCATCTTTTGTAACATTCATATTGGCCACAAAAGATACAAACAAAGCGAAAAGAAAACGATATTGCCAGTAGATGGGAAAAAGCTTACCTATTTCACATCTTGGGCCGGAAAATGGAGATAAGCACGAACAATTAAATCCTTGAATAAGGTCAATGCAAGTTCCTCCGTTAAAACATGAAGTGGAGCTGCAGTCGTTTATATCTAAGAAAGTAAATCTTTTTTAAAAGCAAACACTACATCACCATTGTATTTTTATCCAGCCTGTCGGTCTATTCAAAAATTAGTATTAAATCTGCTCTGGTACCATGGGGTCAATATCACCCCAGGCTTATTTGATAGGCAAAATATTCCAAACTTTGAGATTATAAGCTTTCATCTCGCTTTGTATTTTCTTTGCAGGTTCTTTTCAGCTGTTTCTATTCATTCAATCTTAATTTCAATGTTGCCTTTTTTGTAAATTTCTCATTTTATTTGTTTGAGGTCATATTGACCCCGTGAAAGAACTATTCATATCGTTGATTGTTCTTCAAGCTAAGCGCAGATTGATGACCCCGCAAACACCTCAGGTTGTGAAACAAATCATTAGAAGCTGTGGAATTTTACTTGAAGCACCTCTAGCTGTTTAAAAGATCACCCAGCACTGTCCGTCAGGGTGCAAGAGATGCCTCCTTTGTCCGAGATTGAAGGACAAAAAGTACAGACTCACCTGCTGTAGATGTCATAACACCACTTGCGAAGAACACAGCAAGATGGTCTGTAACCAGTGCCAGAAGTAAAATATTCGTGTATTGTGCACTCCACTATATTTTTCAAGCAATAAACACAGACTAATAACAAATTGAGTTTTTCTACTGGTGGCAAAATGTATTTTTAGTAATGGGGTCATACTGACCCCAAGGTACTGTTAACGTGATTTTTTTCGTGGTACCAGAGCAGGGTTAAATAGAGTTGAGCTAAGATGAGAAAAAGTTGTTAAGTTCTCTAATCAGGATGGCTCTAATCTCTGAAAAATCAAAGGTCACAATGAGTTTCACGTCTGTATTTGGTTGGAACAATAGCGTAATGGAAAACAAGATGATTAAAGTATGTAAGGTCAAATTTACCGAATATAACACTTTCTCAAGCTGGTTTTCTATAATTTTGGAAAATCAATTTTGTCATGCAGGCGTTTATTGGTTCTTTCTATCGAGAAATATCAGCTATGAAACTACACTTAGGCTATATAGCAGTAGGCCTAATAACGAGCAGCAAAGTTGATTAAATGCAAAGGAATCCCGACAAGTGGCCCACCTATGGAACCTCAGTCAAGAGGTTGTGTAATTGGGGCGGTCGCGTCATCGCATGAGCACAATTAGCATTCGCAAAGATTTGTAGTTTATATATGCTTTTACCAATGCACGACAACTTGCTGACAAATTTCGTTTATTACTCTTACAGCACACTGTAAACCCAAGAAGACACTGAGCAGTATTCACTTTACAGTTTACGGCACGTTTCCATTAGGTGTAAATTGCAGGCGTAGCATAAACAATTTTTTGCTTTTCTATTTTTTTATGTGCGAAGCGTTTTCCCTCGTAAAATAACTTTAAACAGAAAAACAAAAAAATATTTAGGCAACGCCGGCAAGTTGCGCCTAATGGAAACCAGCCTTTAATTACAATACTCCTTTGAGAAATGTCTTAATGTATGTGTTGAATCAATCACGCTCGAGCTCTACCAAGGAAAGGCGAAAAGTGCATATGTTTGTTTCTTTATGTCGAGCAATCAAGCCCTGGTAAGATACAATAAAAGCAAACAGAAGGCGTTTTACGAAAATTGATTTTTGCTGCAAGAGCAAAAATCGTTTGCAAAACGGCCGCATGAAATTTTACTAGCTTTTTGAACCTACCATAAGGTGGCCGCCCTCTGGAAAGAGTGGTAGGAATATTAGTGAAATAGAATACAATGTTTTGGAATAGAAAAGTATTTGGGACCTTAATAAAATGGTCGTTATAACGGAGCAGTTTTGTTATCGAGATAGTCTTTAACCGGGGTTCTACCGTAGTGCATGTAAAAATGGTTGTTGCTGTTAATGATATGTTAGGATCTGTGCTTTTTCTTTCTTTAGGTGACCGTCCCCTTGCATTATATCCTAAATACGCCTTGCTGAGCGTAGGTTTTACATTCATTGTTGCATATGAACTCATGCTTTGTTTGCATGCCTTTTGTCAAACTGGCCACGACGACGGGAAAACTGCTCGGCCCCACTGCCAGTCTGCTTTATACAGGTGGAAGAATCGAGTTAAGTGCCTTCCATAGAGCGACAAGAAACAAACTTGCGGGCTTTTCCTCCACAACTACCCCTTTCGCGCTGAGCGCTAAGCGTGGAAGCTGTGAATACTATTTTTAAAATCCTTTCGGTATGATTTGACACGGGAACTGAAACAGGCTTACCGACTGCGAAGCGATTGCTCTCTGTCGCGGAACAAAATTTTGGATCCACGTCAACAGCAGAATTTTTTGAGTGAAGCAATGTAGTGTATCGCTCAAACAATTTGTCTGGCTTCAACTTCACTAAGAATTAGCCAATTTAGTACTAAATACCAAATCTATTAGCACTAGATCCAAACCACTTTTTGTTGGAAACATCAAGAAATATATTTACGAATAAACTTAATCACAATTGCTCTGCTAACTACAAAACTATCATTTCCTCGCAGGCTTTATGGCTTCCAATAACTAACAATTATTCGCCGAATAAACCAACCCAGATATACATCAACAAAACCTTTTTATGTATCCCGGATGCTAAGCGCGACCTATTCCAGGTGTTTAAGATTTAAGTAAAAAACAAAATCGGAATTACTGTGTTGTCGTGAGTGCAAACTTGCAAGTTTTTCCATTGGCCAATATTACGTCTTAATCTCAATCTCACAATCGAAATGTTGTAAACAAGTTAAGCTAAATTTGGATTCAAGTAACATAACATAGAAACAACAGTTTTTAAAACTGCTACAAACTATTATTCGTATCACGCAAGTGAATTAACAACCGTTCCGATCAATAGAATGTACAAACTGCGTGACCCAACAGCCAGAGTGTGCAATCATTGCTTTAATAAAAAGTCTAAGTTGAAGAAAGCGATTTTTTGGTTGACAAAGTAAAACTTGTATGAGTACCTACATTGTTTTGCTCGTTGCAAGCTTCGGTAAAAACATAAAATTTAGCAATTGCTGCTTATTTTCTCGCTTAAATTATAGAGCTGAGTAAAAGAATCTAAGTCACATTTTGACCAATATGCAGTTGACCTCTCTCAGAAGGTGGACGCATTTGTGTTTACCACCTGACAAAATATGAGCCAAAGAAAAGTATTTAAGTCCTGTTTACCGATGTACGTATTATTTGATGATAGAATTTTGTTGCTAAAGTATCTAAGTCCACCGATTTTGTGGGAAAAGAAAGATAACATTACGTGATTTGGGTGCTTTTAAAATGCGATTTTTCATCTTGGTAAGGTGCCACAAAAGTGGATAAACAAGTTGTGGTTTAACAATGAAGTTGGTTAAACTTGTTATTACCTGTGTGGTGTTTTGAGGAGTGGTTGGAGTGTCCATTTTGCAGTAGGTAAATACGGGTTCAATTTTCATTTCAAATCTTGCCAAAGCCTTTGAGAGCATATTCAGAGAACTGTTGCTTAAGGCTCAGCACTATAAGGAGGAATGAAGAGGTCTAGATATGAAACTGAGTTCATTCAATCATGATTATAAGAGTGCAATGGGCCTCAAGGGGCCAGAGCACATAGCCGCTGTTGGCGCCAGAACAATAAAGGCAATTTCTATCTTCATTTTTATTTTATCCAACTAGGACTTACCTGTGCACGCAGGAGGGTTTTCAAACCCATTGCTACATTCTTCACGTACTTCAATAACTGCCGAAAAAAAAACAATTCAACATAGTAAAGCAAAAACAAAAGCAACGAGACCATAAAGTTAATTTTTGGAACGCTAGTTTCTTGGATCATCGGTAAAAGTGATATATTTACTTCAAGAAAGGCCTCAGAAGATTTGTGGTCGAAATCGACAGATGCAAACAAAAATAACAAACTATTTTCTTGCTAAAGTATGTGTAAATTTATAGGAGATAAACTTTATACCAGTGACAGTGGGGCTGTAACAACGTCTCAATCGATCACTCCAACAACATCCGAGTCTTGAACATGACGAACTACAAAAGAGGAAAAAAATTGCAATGATTCATAATCTCAGGGCAAGTAGACTATAAAAAGAAATCATAATTTCATCTTTATGCGTCTGACAGGTGCTGGGACTAGCAGTTTACCCACCGAGGTGGCCTATACTGAGAAAAGCTGTCAAACAAAGCATAAGCTCTTTCACGGAGAAAAATATTTGCAATCTATGATGACTAAACTTGAAAAATTGGTTTATTATAATTTTTTGTAGATAAATTTTAATTGATCACAAACAAACGAATGAGTAATGAAAATTTGATTACTCCTAAGCGAGTGTGGAAAGGTTGTTCAAAGTTTAGAACAAACAATACCAATATTGTACTCTTCAGAATAATTGATTTTATTGGGAAGGAAAAAGGAACAGTTGATTTCACAAAAAAAATACTTTTTCAAGACTATCAAAAACACTACCAGATCTACAGAAACGTGAATATCAAAATATTTCTGCAATTTGTGGAGAAGAGGATATTTTAATCTCCGGCCTCTTTCCGAAATAGTTCTGGGTTGATAGTGTTATGGGTAGGCTATTTGAAAATCACACAAAGGTGCATTCATAACAAATTTATGCCCTATTTACCAAAGTATGTTCTTGTATCCACATGAAGCTGCTTTTGCTTCATTGCATTCAAATTGAATCCTGGATCCTGGATAGCCATCCTCTCCCCCAAAGCTCATTAGATTTGCTGGTGTAGGTCGATAGGACAATCCCAAGCCAAATGAATTTGCATCACGAGGCCGACAAGGTTCACCCTGGAGAGGCTCAGACGCTATTTCAAAATCACACAAACGTAAAAATCTGTTGCAAAACTGAAGGCGAAAATATCTCTTTTCAAACATAACAAGTAGGCTAATCGACTTATGTTACCAGATAGAGCGAAATTATGCGGAACTATACCTGCATAGGCCGTAGTTGAAAAAGCTTTAAGCATAACATTAAGAGGATCCAAAAGTACAAAATCAGAAAGTTAAATTACCAAATAAATAGTAAAAAAACAGTTTTGTCTTGACTTTACGGTTTCGGGAGACCCAAAATGATTAGAAAATGCTAGTTGGAAAAGGAAGTAGCCATGCCTAGTGTTTTCCAAATGGCTTACTTCTCACAGCTGACGAAAAGATTAGCAAATAAGTGGTTAAAGCAGGTACGTGATTTTTGTAATTTGTAGGTGGAGCCAGGCTAAAATTAGCTGGTAGATTAAGCGAGTAGTGTTTTGACTATTAAATATTCTTGTATTTGTTACTGTTTCAGATGATTTATACACAGAAGATATCAGTCCTTTTATGGATGTGTTAGGTGGTTGACCTGGCTTGTAATTTAAAAATAAGGCTAGCAGACTAAACTAACTTTCATAGGTTGAGTTTGAATACACAAGTGTCTTTTTTTTACTGAAATTATCTACTGTCAAAGCATAAAATCATCCAGAAGAACTATATCTTTGTTTACAATCAGCTTGCCTTTGCTTTGTACCGGATGGCTCTGCCTGCGTTGCCCCGCTAGGCTACCACTCAGTTACGTTGGGTTAAAAATATTGGTTCAGCCAGCTGCATCGGCTTTACCCAACTTGCATTTCTGTGGACAGCAACAACAAGTTAGTACAAATAGGGAGATCATCCCTATTCCTCTATATCCGATTTTTGTATTTTGAATTCAGACTGGTCTTTCTCACAAACTCTTAATCATTTGAAAAATTCTAGTTTTTTCTTACAATGAGAATAGGGGCACAAAGGCCAAAGCTAGATGTGGTCGATGTAATTGTTTTTTGTTTTATAATGACAGACATAAGTTAATTGGTGTTGCAGTAATTTCACGACTCAGTGCACCCCTCCATTGTAATAATATTTATGACATTAAGTATTTTGACCGCATCCAAGAGTCGTGGTCTCGAAAAAAAGCCAAACGTAGTGGATTTAGGGATGTGGAAATGCATCGCTGCCACAAACCTTTTTTCGTCTTGGTTTCGTGAACTTATTTGTTTGTATATCAAAAAAAAAAACCTTGCTAATATCTTCCAAATAAGTTTTCAATCGCGTTTCTACGGAGAGTTCTTGAAAAATTGAAGAAAACAAATGTAAATTGATTCTTTAGAATGGCGTTATTTGATTGCTCAAAAGGGTAAAATTTGTTGAAGTCGGAAAGTCGATGGTTTTCGTTTAAGCAAAAAACCGCTTTACTCAGTCAGAATATGCAATTTTTGTAAACTTATCTTTGATTGTCACGTCAACATGACGTCAAGAATTTTCTATGACACTTACTGTGCTGTGGTGATCAATAGCGCCAAATTTCGTTCTTGCACGTCTAGTAGTTTTGGATGAGTTAGAATACACATAAAGCCAGAAAAAATTGCGTCTAATAGTATAGATTAGCAGGCTCTGACGGCGTCGCCCGCAGGGCCCCATCGGAAATATCAAGGTTAACATACCGTTTCAGCTGGCCAAGCCGGCTTTATCCTCTGAATATTTTCAAAGACAGTGAAAAACAGTTAATCTTTTTTGACATAGCCAAATCTCGTTGCGAAACAAAACTGCAAACACAATCAATTAAAAAAACAGTAGGGAAGATTGCGCATAGCCACTACATGCCTCCAAAGTTTCTCAAGTCCCTGGCAACGTCTCAGTCGCCCTGTTTTCAGCATTGGGATTATGAAACGTGACAGAATTTTATCCGATAAATTCACAAGGTCCTCAAAAGCATATCAAATTGTGGAAGAGCGGCATGGCAATTGATACGTATTTTCAGCATTAAGCTATTAACTATTAGGACCACTATATACGACTTTTTCGTAACTGCAAGCGTCTTTGTATGAGCTAACGTTTTTTGCCTGCGCTCATGTTGCTTGGTCTTCACATAAACGCAGCCATAAAAAGAACATACCAACCCGAAATCAAATGCTGGCGGGTAAGTTATTGCAGTCGCAGCACCCCTACAGTGATGTCGACGTTAAGAATATCGGTTCAGCCGGCTTCACCCAATTGATATTTGTAAAAACACCAATAAAAAGGTTGATGTGTTGTTGACACAGTCAGTTCTCCTACCAAAATCAAGAGTACCGTTTTTTAAAGAAAATCGATTAAGCATGAAAAAGACATTGTAGAGGGTTGAACATAGCCGCAATATTTCTCTTAAAGTTTCTCAAGTTCTTGGCTACGTTTTGCTTGCCCTTATTGGTACCTAGTATTGGACTTGCTCACAACTGAAACAATCAACGATTTCAAAAATTTTATTCGTTCATTTTATGATGTGCATGAAAACATAATTTTAAACATGTAGAATAGGTATTGCGCCAAGGTAATTGATATGTATTTTCAGAAATAAGCTGTATAATGTTACGACAAAGACTCATTACATTTTCGTAATCGTATGCCTATTTGTGTGACCTAAAGCCTCTGTCTGCGGGTATCTTGCTTGGTCCTGGCATAAACGCAGGCAGGCAAAGAGCAAACTAACAGGAGATAAAGCACCTACAGTTAAGTTATTACAATTGCAGCGCCCCCCGATCAGTAATATCGAGGTTAAAAACATCAAATCAGCCGGATGCGCCGTCTTCTCCGAATTGCAAAGAAAATTGCTTCAGCAATTAGACAGCATGTAAGTTGAGATGATAAATGATAACAGTTAGATGATATGCTGCTCTCTTTTTGTAGAGGATCACCAATTTTTGCTTGGAGTGAGATACTTTTTAAAGTTTTGGAAATTTCATTTTTAATTATCTGTTTTTGAAAATCTTGATAGATACTGCCAAATAACCATGCTTTCGAGGAAGGATAGTCAAAATTTATCAAATGACTCAGTTTTTCTAGAATTTGCAATTTTATCAAAGCCAGGCAGCAAAAAGTTTGTCTGTTTTTGACCGGTATGCTACATTTTAAAATTTTCAGTGATTTAATTTTTTGATGAATCTTTTTGAAATTTTAGATAGATAATGCCAAAGAGCCATACTTGCAACAAAAAGTAGTCAAAATGTACCAAAAAACTAACTATTACTAAAAATTGCAAGTTTTCTCAGATCTAGTAGAAATATTGTTAAACTAAAAATGGAAAATAATGTATGGCAAGCAATTATTGATCAGCCGTTATGAGCTAATTCTTAGCCTTAACTAATTAGAGTTGCGTATTCCTGGAAAGCAAATTTGTTGATCTGTCATATGACATAAATTGTTAGCAACATATCACAGCCTATATATATATATATGAAACTTACCTGTGTTTTACTCAGCTTACCCCTCATTGGGCAATCAAAATTTACACTTTAAGTACTACAGTTCAATATTTTTAGTATAAAAACAAATAGCAAAGATACATTTGATACATCATTGCAATTGGTTCAAAATGATCTTCAATTTGTAAAACAAATCGATTGAAAAGTGAGATTACAAATGCGTTTTTAAGATAAGTGATTTTGTAAAAAAATGGAAATTAAAAAAAAAAATTTTCAGACGATGATCTCTGGTAGCAAAAGCGTTGATCCTACCAGGCGCATTATGGCATCATAGAGCGAGTTTGAAGCGTCCAGAAAAAAAAGAAGCACGATCAGAAGAATTAAGAAGCTTACAAAAGAAATCTGCTGTTGCATTGTCAATTGTGCTTAAATGATTGTAGAACTTTTCCATTAAAATCACCTTGTTGATATACAGGGTGTCCCGAAAGTCTTGGACACATTTTGACGTTGAATATGTCAAAAACTATTTAGGAAATAACAATGCATCTGATATATTCTAAAAGCTTGCAGTCTCAAGTTTTTTATAGAATGTTCAAAGATGTTCAATGTGAACACCGTTAGTCATACGCCACACATCAAGCCGATAGTTAAATTCCTGCTAAAATGCGTTCCAGCATTGTGTTGTCTATGGTTGCAAGTTGCAACAACTTCCATTATTCGGCCTTGAGATCAGCTCCATCTTTTGGAAGGGGGAGGCGCATAGACCAGTGCTTTCAGGAAACCCACAAAAAGAAGTCGCAGGGTGTGACATCTGAAGACCTAGAATATCAGGGCAAGAGAACGCGATTATCAGGTGTTGCTGAATCAGTTTTTGAAAGTTCAAGGACACAAAACGCTTTTTCTGGTTGAGTGAAAACTATTGGTGAATCTAGATTATTTTAGTTATTCAAGCTACATGAAAAGATATAAAAAAATTATCAGCATGACAAAAAAACTCAATGAATTTAGCATTAAAATGACAATAGTTTCATTCAACTACCATTCAAAGATCAGCAGAAATGAGGACTTGAAATGTGCCCAAGACTTTTGGGACACTCTGTATTTAAAAAAAGTTTCTGCTGTCATTACTTGTTCAGACAATGCAGAAAACAAATTGTGCAATCAAGCGTCAGCTGTGACATCATTTTAGGATCCAATGAAATGGTAAGTTGGGGTCTGGCTAACGTTTAAGCAAAAAACGGTTTTATCTGTCCAGAAATGCAAATTTTAGAATTTTATCTTTAATTATGACGTCCAGTAGTTCCGAGGAGTTAAAACGTACGTACGTACATAGTTAATTTGATAGCAGAGAGCTCAATGATCGAGTCAGAGCAATAAAATATATTTAAGCTAAAAATACCACAATAGTCTGTTTCATCTAAGGGGGCTTGTCAGAAGGTAATTCTCAATCAAATAGCATCCGTACAAATGTATGTACGAATACGTGTATGTATCAAATACGTACTTAATTATATACATACAGAAGTCTGCTCTATATATTAGATTTTCAATCAAACCTCCAAAGTAAATATATTGATTTGATTGGAGTAGTCGTAATTTTCTGAAAACATAGGCGAAGTGACTTTTTTCCTATTTTGTTTCTTGTTTGGTATAAAAAGAATTATTTAGCTTGCGTCATTATTTTTCTTGAAGGCTCTAAAAAGCTTAACATCAAGATAGGACTGCTTTTTCAATTTATTTTTTACACCCATTTATTTCGTGCTATTGGTTCTCATTAAACATGTAAAATTGAAAAAAAAGACAAGCTAAGGAAAAATTCTTTGCTTAGTTCGAGTGCGTAAAGCGGCGTGGAGTCCTAAAAAGCGTCAAATGATTGGCAAAAGAAATTGTGATCCTTGTTTACAAGAAAGGTGATCAGAGAGATTGTGCTAAGTATTCGGAAAGTATTTTTTTAGTGCATTTGAAAAAGCAGATTAATGCAAGGTGCCTTGAAAAGAGTACCGTGAAAAGTTAAGATTAATCGAGAAAGTCGTAGAGAAGTTTTTGTTCTGGCAGAATTCCAACGAATTAAATCTTTTTGAAATCACATCAAATCATCTTTTAACAAGCTTTCGATAAATGCTGGGACATATGCTGAAGACACCAAAACGCATACGACATGACTTCACGACAAAAATTGTAGAGCGCTTTACAGATATATGGCATTGACGGTCAATTGCTACGAAATGTACATTCAAACACAAAACATTAAGTCCAAACCAATTAGTGGGAGTGATGGACTTACTTTTTAATGTGAACAGGAAATGGATTGTACAGCAGAGTTTTGCTAAAAGTGATGTTTAATATGAAGTTGCAAAGTCAATCTTTGCTCTCCAGGGGATCTATTTTTTGCACATGCTTTTCGAACATGATTTGAACACCTTTAAAATGCATCCTCTTGCATACACTTGGTAGTTTTGTAGCTCATTGAGATAGTGCTAGGACGAAAAAAAGCCTCAAGAAAACTATAATACTTTGTCTTTTCAGAAATCCTGATCAGGTAGATCTGCAGGTAAGGTGGTGACGTTCAAATATCTTGGAGTCATATTTGCCAGTGAAGGTAGGCAGAATAAGAATACGATATTCCAATCGTTAAAGCAAGTACAGTGATGCGCCTGCTTCAGGGTCAGTTGCCATGACCTGAGAGTAATCTAAGCATGCCAAGCCGTTGGTTTTGCTCTTATTTTTACCGATGATCATACTTTATGAATAATAACGAAAGCGTGCGATCTTACATGCAAGATGCGGAATTTGATCTTTCAAAAAGAATTGAAATGAATCACAGAAAGATAAAATTTGAAACACCAGAATTCGAAAATCTCTTAACGTCAAGCCGCTGCTTATTTATATAGGATGTCTCTGCTTAGTTGATTTGGTCATATAAGTAAAATGCCCCAAAAAAGGCTAACATGTCAAAATCGTTTTGTGGCACCTAAATGTACTGTAAGAAGACAGCTTGGTCAAAGAAATATGTGTTAAGTTCAAAACAAACAACTTAGTTTGGTCAATGCTTAAATTGAAGCAGTTCAGTTAACGGATGTAGCTGGAGATAGAGAAGATTATAAGGAACTCCTATGGTTGCTCCTCCTACAATCCTACTGAGAGAAATAGCCGGTCAAAAAGATGTAGGGTTTAAAGAAAGACTCCACTTATTCAGAAATTTAGAATAACAAAGTGTAAAAATTTTAATGTGCAATCAACATGTAATGCAACAAAATTAAAAACAAAGCAAGTACAGGCCTACCACTATGATAAATGTGATGTGAACCGTATAAATATTGCAATAAAATTAACAAAAATTATATACTTAACCCTTAGCAGCACGATAGCAGTTTCCCCGAGAAAAGCAGCATTTTCTGAAATGATAATCCAAAATCAATAAAAATTATTTCTGAACAACTGCTTTTCGTGAAGTAGCAGCGTTAACTCACGAGAATTGCAGCCTAAAAAAATATTTGACAAAGACAAATTTCTTCAAAAATTTAAATATTTCTTAAGAAAAGCTTGACCAATATTACAACATTTTAATCCACTCGGCGAAACATCTTTGCGATTTTACTTTAAATAGTTTTATACCCGGATCGGGACCAAAGAATTTGGCGAGCGTGGCTTTTTTGAAAGGCCAAAATCAGTTTCTACTTTGAAACCGAACAAAACTTATTTCCTTTACTTCCATTACTTACAACCTCAAAAGCCTTAAAAAATTCATTCTATAAGTTGAATAGAAAATTTTAAAAGCAAATCTCTGCTTACACTTAACCGAACTCTAGACTCATTGTTTTCGGTAGTGTTTAAGGCTGAGTGCTTTTTGGTAAAGTTCAATTCAATATAATAATGCAACAATAATCGGGTTCATTCAGCCTTTTGAAAGCCTGAAATTCAATCTAACCTTTCACTACTTTTGAGAAACTGAAGAGAATTCTTTACATCGCACTCCAAGAGCAACTGATTAATTGCAATTGCCTTGTATTTAAACAAGCATATTATAAGTTAATGTTATTTGTTAGGGTAAGTACTCAGGACGTTGCAAACAAGCTTCTTGTGTTATATCAGGATCGCCACACTGTCGTCTTGAATACATTGAAATAGAACACCCCCTAAACAATAAATGCTATTGTTAGATTTATGCAAATTTTGAAGCGTTTTCGCCAAAAGAGTATTAAAGAACGCCTGATTCTCTTAGCTTGTATAAACATGCTTACCTCTAAGATTAAAATTTATTTAAAACTGCCCGCTTACTTTGTGAGCTTGAAAGCCCATGACATTTCTGTTTGGCTGCTGCATAGCATCTTAACGCTTTGATAGTTAAAACATCAAACTTTCGACTTTGTCTTCGCCATTAAAAACGACAAATTTTGTAGCTCATTTCATTGCGCTTTTTAATTTCACTTACGGACATTTTTGATCAGAACACGATTCCGTTTCCATAGTAACACATCCGGAATTAGCGCATTCTCGAGTGCGAGTTCTTGTTCCTTCTCCGCAAGTAACACTGCACTCTCCCCACGATGTCCAGTCTTGGAATAAAAACCGGTTAGTTACATCAAACCGTAGAGCGTTTTCATAAGAGAGCAGTCATTGTACATCAAAAAAAATTAACTTAAAAAAAGAAATCTTCCAACATCTAGTTTTGGCTTTCTAATCAGGGATATCTAGAACTACGGGATGCGAAACCACGTGATCAACGCCTTTTTTCTCCGTTAATAGCAGGAATATCTAGAACTACGGGATGCGAAGCTCAATTTCGCATGTGACAATAGTAGGGCTATTGTGCTTAAGCAAATTTATACAACGAACATACGTTTAGGATTATGCTAATGATGCAACTACATTATTCACACGTCTGTAGTGACGTCATCTTACTTGACGTCATGTATGACGTCACACTTTAATTAGTAATGCAGCCTTTCTATTTGTCTACACTCATATTTGGTCCAATAGCATTATTATTTGCCAAATTTCAAATCATGACGAAGCACATTTAAATACGAGGGTAGTATCAAGCACTGGTTGGCCTACAGAAAAGATCAAGTACTAAAAATACTGATTAATTTTTCATTCACAGTTTGTAATTTACTTGCAGCAGTCTTTCAAAGTTTTACTGCTTAGTTTTTGGATATTTCGAGCTATTTTCGCTGGTAGATCTCCTGATCTTGAATTTAATCTTTTTAGTTCATTTTTGGCAAAACAATTGTAAGCAGATTGCAAGATAAATTCGAAATTGCAGTGATTTTTAGCACATTTTTGGTTCAACAAATCTTTATAATCAGAAAACGCAATTACTTTTAAAATAGAGGCACCGTTGGTTCAAAAATCAAACGTTGGTTGCTTAATGATAAGAGTCGTTCTTTTATAGTATTATCAGAAGAAATAGCGTTGTAACCTTGCACAGCAACAGCCGTTAAAGCAAACAAAATTCCGTCGACACTGCAAGTGATCCGCGATCAGCATCATCGAAGAGTTTCATATAATCTTGAGGAACATAATCGCTGAGAAAAATCTCGTTATCATGGTCCACCAATAATATATCTTTACATGCTTTACATTTTCGCCTACGACCAACACTGCGTCCAATGTATCCACTGACAAAAAACGTAACGTTTGCATCGGACTCGCACATTTCTTGCAAGTTGTCAACCTCATGTTCCAAAAAAATTCATAAAGCCAATTACATTTAGGCGGTTCACTAGGAGGAGACCAATCAAGTCCAACAGATTGTACTGAAATTAATCGAGATGCTGCAACCAACGTTTTTTGTTGCAGTAAACTCAAAACACGAATTTTTTTTCAGCTAAAAGCAGTTGTTTGATAGACATGAAAAAATTCCCACCATTGGCCTGCCTATACCAACCGAACCTTCCCTCAATCGGATCCGACATGTACTTCCTGGGGAGTACATATGCAAAATTGTGTGTAGTATGCATCTTAACTAATTCGATCATGCAACGAATACTTTGAAGACAAGCAAGAGATGTTTCTTTTGTTAATCCTGCGTTGTCAGAGACTTTTTCCACTGCGCCAAGATTTCATGAGATTGTACTAAAAACTTCATTGATTCTCCGTCGCAATGTTGAAAAGGAATACACATGTCTCTTTTTCGTGTTCCTAAATATTTTTTGTACTTTTGTCATTAATTAAGCAAATCCAATGTTAAAATGTGAATACTTGGGTTTTACAAACTACTAAAAATCACCAATTTGCTTTTTCTCATAATCAGCCCAATCATTAAAACCTTTTCCGAAACGCTTTCAAATATTAACTTTAGTGAGAAGAAACCTTTAAATTTAACTGCTTTTTGTAGAACCAAACAGAATTTCTTTATATAAAATAATAGATATAAACAAAGTTTGAATTTTTATTGACCTTAGCTTTTGATGGTGTTTTTAAAGACATTACTTTCCACAAGTTTAGAATGAACTCGACGTACTTTGCAGTATCAAAAAATTCAGGGTGATCTTTACCGTAAAATGTTAAACCACGAACTGTAGATTCGTTGAAAACACCTCAAAAAATATAAAAACGGATAGAAAAAGAGTAATACATGGTGAGTAGGTTACTAACAACACCAAATTCTGTTCATTGAAACTCACATATGGAAATCTACTTGTAGGGATTTAGCAAGTCGATTTTGAATCTTTTTTCCCACCTTTCGAAAGCTCAGACGTGCTAATTTAATGTACACCCATCACTACACTCTGGTTTTCAAGCCAGCTTTTTGTTGGAGTAATGTACACTTTAAATTCCGAATGCCCTTTCTGATAAATATAATTAATACTCTTGTAGAATTAAGCCCCACACCTTTAGTTGCTAAGCCTGAAACAATTGCCATTACACGGCAACGGCTAGTCAATTTCGAAATTCAAAATAAAAATTACCTAATTGCTTTTTTGTTTTTAAGACTAACTAGTCAGGACTACCAATTACCACGCAATTTAGCATGCTGGGGTTTTAATTAACAATTTTAGTTATGGGCGGTTGGCATGAATGGGTAATAAAAGCCTGCAAGTTTCATCTCTGCCCCAATTAGTGGCCATCATGGCATTTAAAATTAGTAATATGTTTACAGAATAAAGAGCAATCAATAAAGCAGATTTTCTAGACCAAACTAATTTACTTAAAGCATGCAAGGGTGATGTTCGTGAAAGACTGCTCGGATTCAGCGAAACCTTTGTCAAAGCAAAGGCAACTTTCAACGTTTTGAATTCTTCCAAGGCATATAAACGTTTTATGTGAGAAAACTGAGCAACACAATTAAGAGTGGACGACGAAATGTGCATTTGGCTTCTTCTAAGGAAGATATTGTAAATGTTTTTGATGTTGTGTGTAAAATCAAACAAGAGAAATAATCGTTCCCCGTTTCTGGTAGGATGAGCAATACTGTGCTGCAGTTTTCCATCACATAAGTCAGTAAACAATTTCCTGAAGAAAAATTTCACTGCGTCATAAACGATAGCTTTGGCAGTACAAAAATTTATGTGAATAATTAAAGCATTATCCAAGAGGGAAAGTATTTGAAAATATGCATCATATAGCATTAATCCGATTAGGATTGGAGGGGGGGTCGATTCGACCCACAGCAAATTAAAACTGTTGTAACTTAGCGACCGCTTCAGATAAATGTTTGAAATTTTTTGGCTTTTCCTAAAATTTATCTGGCTTTTGGTTGGTCATAACCTGTCAAAAATATTTTTTATAGTTTTGATTTAAGCATAGCAATTTCGAAATCTACTCGGGCAAATTTCTTCATCGATTGCTTTTACATAATGAAGAAGGAGAAAGAGCGCACACGCAAAACCGTGATGAGCCACGTAAACCACAGAATTTGTTTGAAGTAACGCACTGACTGTAAAGTTGTACGGTTTCTCAGAAATCTTTCTTCTCAAAACCTTTTCGCTGTGAATAGCAACTCTTATCTGGCAAGTCAAAAACATCAAAGTGTTTTCAGATACACAGCTATTTTGTAACTTTTAGTTAAATAAATAATACCTTCTTGACGCTAAGCCATAACCTACCGTTAAAGTAATGCAAGAAAATATTTCGTAATTTTGATACTTGACATATGCAACTAAGTTAAAAAAATTTTTTCCAAGGGCAAAGCCAGAAAATATATTTGGCGGCGTGATAATATAGTTTACGCTTTTCACAATGATTAGTAATGTTGTTACCAGTTAAAATTGGGAATTGGTAGGTGGGAGAGCAACGAGTGCACTTGCTATTCTTATTGGATTGAAAATATGCAAGAGTGGCAGATTAAGGGACGCAGGGGCGACAGACAGCAAAATTTGATTTACATTAAATCTAGTCAATTACAAGCAAACAAAAATCAAGAAATAGGCTTACCTGTTACAGATGTGGTTGTCGGCAGACACAGCAACAATTACAAAAAGATTGTGAAGCGCTACAAGCACTTTGTGAAGCCATGCTTGCAAAACACTGGTATCCAATTTTGATATAGGGACTAGGCATACCATATCTTTATAATTTGAGTACACAGATTGAACTATGAAACTAAGGACTGTTTTGGCTGAAGAACCATCAGCTGCTAATCCAACAAATGCACCATCAGTATATTCAATTCTTTGGGCTACATACACCTCGTCCACAATCAATGTAACGATTTTTTCATGCGGGGGTAAATTCTGAGTTTTTTGAGCTAAATATTCTACATCATTTTGTCCGGATGAAACTGCAGCACCAGAAGAAAGTGACTGGAGGCGGCGCACTGATGGCATAATAAAAAAGTTATGCAATTTTTTGTACAAGCTGGAATTAGTTAGCTGCCACAAAAATGATATTCTAATAATGTTCACTGAATATCGACGGGCTTGTTCAGGAATAGACAGTAATTTAAGGTGGTCTATGATAAAACTCAAAAGTCGGAAACTGAATTCATCATGGTATTCCATATTTCTTTCCTCTTCAACACATTTTTCTAAAATTGCAGCAGCTATCAAAACTAAATTTGCTTGACTTTTTGCTGAAGATGTAGTATTTTTATCAAAAATCACTGACTTTCACAATGCAAGAACGTTTGCTAGCTGTGAAACTTTCGTGAGATATTTTGATGGTAAAATATGTTTGTCGATGTAAAGTGGTAAAAGAGCTCCATGTACATATGCATGCAAAGCCAATTCTTTTGTAATGATGTCAGAAGCAAGCAGTTGAGGAGGTTCTGACGTATCATCATTGACTATGTAATAAAACTGCACACTATTACCTTTATTAACATGAAGAAATCCTTCAGGTCATGTTTCTGCATTCAACTTTTCCTTTAATGCATCAAAATTTGGAATAGTATCTCCCAATAAAATGGCTTTGTTTAAACTCTGAATTTTTGTATTTTCCAATTCTAATCGAGCAGAGCTAGAGCTGCAGGAAGTAGGTTGAGAAGTAGTGGGTGTTGATGACAAGTATGCTGGTAGATTAGGAAATATCCGTGGCACAGCATTAGGTTTTAAACGTTGTCTTCATAAAATTTGGCTATCGCGTGAGTTGCGCCTACTCATTCGAGAGTCGCTTGAAGTTATTTTGAAGTCATCAGGGTTAAAATGTTTTGCGCAAACTCTATGACTATCTCCTGGGAGCCAATTTTTGAGAGGAATAGCTTTGATCCATTTCTGGCGTAGTTTATCATTTTTTGGAAATCTAAAAACTGCTACTTTTTCAACGGCTTGACTAGAGCGATAACCAGTGTTGCACTCTGGGACACAACATGTAAACACCATAGTATTCAAAGTAGCAATATCAATACACAAATTTATATAACTGAACTAAAAGTCTGAATACAGAAATCATAATATAATATTGAGTTGCCACGTTTGAAATGGTTACCCTACTATCTTAATTTCAGAAGTCAAAATTTAATTCTAAATCTATAACTGTAACTGCAAACTTTAAACTCGGAATCTTAACTCCAAAGAAGCAGTAACAACTAATGAGTTCAGAAGTGACCACTGCTAATGACTACCAGTACTGCAAAAGAAGGAGGTCAACAATATATTGCTGGTTACACTAGACAATTGGCTGCTCAAATACTTTGTTTAATATCTTATGTTTAAAGTAAATTGCATTTAAAAATAAAATTACCTGATTAACCTAAACTGCCGGTACTAGTAGTTTACAGTAGCTAGTTGATCTAAATTAAATATGATGCATTACCAATACCGGTAATCAGTTGATCCGTAAGTCAGAACTCTTCAAATGTCGCTTAAAACTGAACCTATGATCTACTAATAAATAAAAATAGTAGTGTCCAAGAAATATCTCAAGAGTACATCGAGTTCTCGATTTGCCCGCAATAAAATTAAATATAGTACATTACCAATACCGGTAATCAGTTGATCCTTAAGTCACAACTTTTTAAAATGTCGCTTAAAACTGGACCTATGATCTACTAATAAATAAAAATAGTAGTGTCCAAGGAATATCTCAAGAGTACCGGTACATCAAGTTTTTATTTGCCCACAATAAAATTCAGTCCAAAAACAAAAAGTTATTTAGTTACATGTGGTACACAACTAAAAGCATTTCTAAACTACAGAAGTAAAGTGATGCAGTCTTCACAACATCAATTGCTGAATTTTGATTAAACATCTGCTTTAGCATTACCACTTTTACATTCTTGCTAGCTGGCTGGCAAGAATATTTCATTTAGTAACTTCTTAAACTTTAGATACCAGTAATAGTTATTTCCCAGCATTTGGACTCTCAGTTATATGATACAGTTGGCCTAAAACATACCAACTAAGACAGCTAGGCTACGTTGATTAATTAAACTTTGCTTTTACAGCTGCTGTACAATTTCATCGGTTACACATTATATGAAACAAAACGAACTGAATTTGAATAGGCAGCCGAAAGCTGAAAAATATTGCTTCCAATGGGCCTATCTAAAACTTTTCTTTTTTGTAAATCCATGATAAATTTAATTAAAAAAAAACTGGTCAAACTATCTAACGATATTTAGGGACAAACTTAAACCATCAAAATTATTGAGGTTGAAATTAAGCAAGGCTATCTGACAATTATACAGTACCACACTGCTAAGTGCTATCGCTGACCAACAAACAAGCTTCTCTGACCATAGCAGGTAGCCCTACTATTAACCAGGGATATCTAGAACTACGGGATGCGAAACCACGTGATCAACGCCTTTTTTTCTCCGTTAATAGTAGGGCTACCTGCTATGGTCAGAGAAGTCCAAATGCATATAACTGAGAGTCCAAATGCTGGGAAATAACTATTACTGGTATCTAAAGTTTAAGAAGTTACTAAATGAAATATTCTTGCCAGCCAGCTAGCAAGAATGTAAAAGTGGTAATGCTAAAGCAGATGTTTAATCAAAATTCAGCAATTGATGTTGTGAAGACTGTGTAGGAAATAAGTTCCTTCGAGCAATAACGTGCTGACTGAATCCCAATTGCTGGGAACTATGGCAGTCACAAGGAAGAAAGCACTACAGCAATATTTTATTCCATCAATTCGTGCAAGCTGTGGCAGATAATCAAAAATCACGTCCTTCTGCCACGACGATCAACAACGAACGAGAAACATGACAGACAACCAGAACACGTCCGTCCGCCACGGCGATCGACGAAGAAAGAGAGCACAATATCTCCGACCACATGGTCGGTAACAAAATCTGCACGCGACACCAGGAATTAGGTCGCTGCACACGTCTATGTAAACAGGACACTGCACACGTCACACCAACAAAAATATCGGATAAACAACCTAATGGCGGGAAAGGCAAGCCGATCACCGAGCTACCAAGAGAAGACAAAAATATACATAATCTAGCCCTAATAAAAAAGAAAAATAAATGTGAGTGATTTTAGACGCATACAATAATAATAAACAATACGCGTTGCAATATCACGGCTAGGTTGCCAGAAAGCCATGCAGGCTAGATTCCTGGCGTGAGGTTACATCGCCAGGCGTGCGGACTATAGGAGCACGATATACTTGAAACGGAGATAGCCGAGCGGCTACAAACCTGACGGTAGATACTTCGTCAGTTAACATTGCTTCATTAGCAAAATCATAGAGTAAAACAGCAAAGGTGCGCGAGCTGGGCGTCAAACTGGGGACGCACAAAGTTGCAAATTAGCAAACGCAGCTCTAACAGTAAACAACTAGAATCACACATATCAGTGGGAGCAAGGTGCTAAGCCACTGAAAGCAAACTAATAAAAAAATGTAAAGAAAGACAAAACGATGTTTGGCATGGCAGCTCGATGAAGTGCGAGGCACGACACGCGACAACTGCATCACTTTGCTTCTGTAGTTTAGAAATGCTTTTAGTTGTGTACCACATGTAACTAAATAACTTTTTGTTTTTGGACTGAATTTTATTGTGGGCAAATAAAAACTTGATGTACCGGTACTCTTGAGATATTCCTTGGACACTACTATTTTTATTTATTAGTAGATCATAGGTCCAGTTTTAAGCGACATTTTAAAAAGTTGTGACTTAAGGATCAACTGATTACCGGTATTGGTAATGTACTATATTTAATTTTATTGCGGGCAAATCGAGAACTCGATGTACTCTTGAGATATTTCTTGGACACTACTATTTTTATTTATTAGTAGATCATAGGTTCAGTTTTAAGCGACATTTGAAGAGTTCTGACTTACGGATCAACTGATTACCGGTATTGGTAATGCATCATATTTAATTTAGATCAACTAGCTACTGTAAACTACTAGTACCGGCAGTTTAGGTTAATCAGGTAATTTTATTTTTAAATGCAATTTACTTTAAACATAAGATATTAAACAAAGTATTTGAGCAGCCAATTGTCTAGTGTAACCAGCAATATATTGTTGACCTCCTTCTTTTGCAGTACTGGTAGTCATTAGCAGTGGTCACTTCTGAACTCATTAGTTGTTACTGCTTCTTTGGAGTTAAGATTCCGAGTTTAAAGTTTGCAGTTACAGTTATAGATTTAGAATTAAATTTTGACTTCTGAAATTAAGATAGTAGGGTAACCATTTCAAACGTGGCAACTCAATATTATATTATGATTTCTGTATTCAGACTTTTAGTTCAGTTATATAAATTTGTGTATTGATATTGCTACTTTGAATACTATGGTGTTTACATGTTGTGTCCCAGAGTGCAACACTGGTTATCGCTCTAGTCAAGCCGTTGAAAAAGTAGCAGTTTTTAGATTTCCAAAAAATGATAAACTACGCCAGAAATGGATCAAAGCTATTCCTCTCAAAAATTGGCTCCCAGGAGATAGTCATAGAGTTTGCGCAAAACATTTTAACCCTGATGACTTCAAAATAACTTCAAGCGACTCTCGAATGAGTAGGCGCAACTCACGCGATAGCCAAATTTTATGAAGACAACGTTTAAAACCTAATGCTGTGCCACGGATATTTCCTAATCTACCAGCATACTTGTCATCAACACCCACTACTTCTCAACCTACTTCCTGCAGCTCTAGCTCTGCTCGATTAGAATTGGAAAATACAAAAATTCAGAGTTTAAACAAAGCCATTTTATTGGGAGATACTATTCCAAATTTTGATGCATTAAAGGAAAAGTTGAATGCAGAAACATGACCTGAAGGATTTCTTCATGTTAATAAAGGTAATAGTGTGCAGTTTTATTACATAGTCAATGATGATACGTCAGAACCTCCTCAACTGCTTGCTTCTGACATCATTACAAAAGAATTGGCTTTGCATGCATATGTACATGGAGCTCTTTTACCACTTTACATCGACAAACATATTTTACCATCAAAATATCTCACGAAAGTTTCACAGCTAGCAAACGTTCTTGCATTGTGAAAGTCAGTGATTTTTGATAAAAATACTACATCTTCAGCAAAAAGTCAAGCAAATTTAGTTTTGATAGCTGCTGCAATTTTAGAAAAATGTGTTGAAGAGGAAAGAAATATGGAATACCATGATGAATTCAGTTTCCGACTTTTGAGTTTTATCATAGACCACCTTAAATTACTGTCTATTCCTGAACAAGCCCGTCGATATTCAGTGAACATTATTAGAATATCATTTTTGTGGCAGCTAACTAATTCCAGCTTGTACAAAAAATTGCATAACTTTTTTATTATGCCATCAGTGCGCCGCCTCCAGTCACTTTCTTCTGGTGCTGCAGTTTCATCCGGACAAAATGATGTAGAATATTTAGCTCAAAAAACTCAGAATTTACCCCCGCATGAAAAAATCGTTACATTGATTGTGGACGAGGTGTATGTAGCCCAAAGAATTGAATATACTGATGGTGCATTTGTTGGATTAGCAGCTGATGGTTCTTCAGCCAAAACAGTCCTTAGTTTCATAGTTCAATCTGTGTACTCAAATTATAAAGATATGGTATGCCTAGTCCCTATATCAAAATTGGATACCAGTGTTTTGCAAGCATGGCTTCACAAAGTGCTTGTAGCGCTTCACAATCTTTTTGTAATTGTTGCTGTGTCTGCCGACAACCACATCTGTAACAGGTAAGCCTATTTCTTGATTTTTGTTTGCTTGTAATTGACTAGATTTAATGTAAATCAAATTTTGCTGTCTGTCGCCCCTGCGTCCCTTAATCTGCCACTCTTGCATATTTTCAACCCAATAAGAATAGCAAGTGCACTCGTTGCTCTCCCACCTACCAATTCCCAATTTTAACTGGTAACAACATTACTAATCATTGTGAAAAGCGTAAACTATATTATCACGCCGCCAAATATATTTTCTGGCTTTGCCCTTGGAAAAAATTTTTTTAACTTAGTTGCATATGTCAAGTATCAAAATTACGAAATATTTTCTTGCATTACTTTAACGGTAGGTTATGGCTTAGCGTCAAGAAGGTATTATTTATTTAACTAAAAGTTACAAAATAGCTGTGTATCTGAAAACACTTTGATGTTTTTGACTTGCCAGATAAGAGTTGCTATTCACAGCGAAAAGGTTTTGAGAAGAAAGATTTCTGAGAAACCGTACAACTTTACAGTCAGTGCGTTACTTCAAACAAATTCTGTGGTTTACGTGGCTCATCACGGTTTTGCGTGTGCGCTCTTTCTCCTTCTTCATTATGTAAAAGCAATCGATGAAGAAATTTGCCCGAGTAGATTTCGAAATTGCTATGCTTAAATCAAAACTATAAAAAATATTTTTGACAGGTTATGACCAACCAAAAGCCAGATAAATTTTAGGAAAAGCCAAAAAATTTCAAACATTTATCTGAAGCGGTCGCTAAGTTACAACAGTTTTAATTTGCTGTGGGTCGAATCGACCCCCCCTCCAATCCTAATCGGATTAATGCTATATGATGCATATTTTCAAATACTTTCCCTCTTGGATAATGCTTTAATTATTCACATAAATTTTTGTACTGCCAAAGCTATCGTTTATGACGCAGTGAAATTTTTCTTCAGGAAATTGTTTACTGACTTATGTGATGGAAAACTGCAGCACAGTATTGCTCATCCTACCAGAAACGGGGAACGATTATTTCTCTTGTTTGATTTTACACACAACATCAAAAACATTTACAATATCTTCCTTAGAAGAAGCCAAATGCACATTTCGTCGTCCACTCTTAATTGTGTTGCTCAGTTTTCTCACATAAAACGTTTATATGCCTTGGAAGAATTCAAAACGTTGAAAGTTGCCTTTGCTTTGACAAAGGTTTCGCTGAATCCGAGCAGTCTTTCACGAACATCACCCTTGCATGCTTTAAGTAAATTAGTTTGGTCTAGAAAATCTGCTTTATTGATTGCTCTTTATTCTGTAAACATATTACTAATTTTAAATGCCATGATGGCCACTAATTGGGGCAGAGATGAAACTTGCAGGCTTTTATTACCCATTCATGCCAACCGCCCATAACTAAAATTGTTAATTAAAACCCCAGCATGCTAAATTGCGTGGTAATTGGTAGTCCTGACTAGTTAGTCTTAAAAACAAAAAAGCAATTAGGTAATTTTTATTTTGAATTTCGAAATTGACTAGCCGTTGCCGTGTAATGGCAATTGTTTCAGGCTTAGCAACTAAAGGTGTGGGGCTTAATTCTACAAGAGTATTAATTATATTTATCAGAAAGGGCATTCGGAATTTAAAGTGTACATTACTCCAACAAAAAGCTGGCTTGAAAACCAGAGTGTAGTGATGGGTGTACATTAAATTAGCACGTCTGAGCTTTCGAAAGGTGGGAAAAAAGATTCAAAATCGACTTGCTAAATCCCTACAAGTAGATTTCCATATGTGAGTTTCAATGAACAGAATTTGGTGTTGTTAGTAACCTACTCACCATGTATTACTCTTTTTCTATCCGTTTTTATATTTTTTGAGGTGTTTTCAACGAATCTACAGTTCGTGGTTTAACATTTTACGGTAAAGATCACCCTGAATTTTTTGATACTGCAAAGTACGTCGAGTTCATTCTAAACTTGTGGAAAGTAATGTCTTTAAAAACACCATCAAAAGCTAAGGGGTCAATAAAAATTCAAACTTTGTTTATATCTATTATTTTATATAAAGAAATTCTGTTTGGTTCTACAAAAAGCAGTTAAATTTAAAGGTTTCTTCTCACTAAAGTTAATATTTGAAAGCGTTTCGGAAAAGGTTTTAATGATTGGGCTGATTATGAGAAAAAGCAAATTGGTGATTTTTAGTAGTTTGTAAAACCCAAGTATTCACATTTTAACATTGGATTTGCTTAATTAATGACAAAAGTACAAAAAATATTTAGGAACACGAAAAAGAGACATGTGTATTCCTTTTCAACATTGCGACGGAGAATCAATGAAGTTTTTAGTACAATCTCATGAAATCTTGACGCAGTGGAAAGTCTCTGACAACGCAGGATTAACAAAAGAAACATCTCTTGCTTGTCTTCAAAGTATTCGTTGCATGATCGAATTAGTTAAGATGCATACTACACACAATTTTGCATATGTACTCCCCAGGAAGTACATGTCGGATCCGATTGAGGGAAGGTTCGGTTGGTATAGGCAGGCCAATGATGGGAATTTTTTCATGTCTATCAAACAACTGCTTTTAGCTGAAAAAAAATTCGTGTTTTGAGTTTACTGCAACAAAAAACGTTGGTTGCAGCATCTCGATTAATTTCAGTACAATCTGTTGGACTTGATTGGTCTCCTCCTAGTGAACCGCCTAAATGTACTTGGCTTTATGAATTTTTTTGGAACATGAGGTTGACAACTTGCAAGAAATGTGCGAGTCCGATGCAAACGTTACGTTTTTTGTCAGTGGATACATTGGACGCAGTGTTGGTCGTAGGCGAAAATGTAAAGCATGTAAAGATATATTATTGGTGGACCATGATAACGAGATTTTTCTCAGCGATTATGTTCTTCAAGATTATATGAAACTCTTCGATGATGCTGATCGCGGATCACTTGCAGTGTCGACGGAATTTTGTTTTGCTTTAACGGCTGTTGCTGTGCAAGGTTACAATGCTATTTCTTCTGATAATACTATAAAAGAACGACTCTTATCATTAAGCAACCAACGTTTGATTTTTGAACCAACGGTGCCTCTATTTTAAAAGTAATTGCGTTTTCTGATTATAAAGATTTGTTGAACCAAAAATGTGCTAAAAATCACTGCAATTTCGAATTTATCTTGCAATCTGCTTACAATTGTTTTGCCAAAAATGAACTAAAAAGATTAAATTCAAGATCAGGAGATCTACCAGCGAAAATAGCTCGAAATATCCAAAAACTAAGCAGTAAAACTTTGAAAGACTGCTGCAAGTAAATTACAATCTGTGAATGAAAAATTAATCAGTATTTTTAGTACTTGATCTTTTTTGTAGGCCAACCAGTGCTTGATACTACCCTCGTATTTAAATGTGCTTCGTCATGATTTGAAATTTGGCAAATAATAATGCTATTGGACCAAATATGAGTGTAGACAAATAGAAAGGCTGCATTACTAATTAAAGTGTGACGTCATACATGACGTCAAGTAAGATGACGTCACTACAGACGTGTGAATAATGTAATTGCATCATTAGCATAATCCTAAACGTATGTTCGTTGTATAAATTTGCTTAAGCACAATAGCCCTACTATTGTCACATGCGAAATTGAGCTTCGCATCCCGTAGTTCTAGATATCCCTGTTTCTAATAATAAGAGTTGTTCATTTTATTCCACACAAATTGGTAAAAACCAAAATGTTTTTGTGAACTTTTGCAATCCCGGATTTTGACGATCTTTTTGTCAGACAATTAAGTTTTTGTAAACAACGACAGAGAGCCATCCCTAAAGATTATTGATTTTCTCTGTACTTACTTAGACATTTTGAAATTGCTAGGGCCTATACTTATAGAAGAAGTGTTGAAATCACAGAACTTTAATTTAGTCTTGAGCAAAACCGCCACCGTTTACAGCATCTTTTCAAAAGCATGGCTTTCTAAAACCATAGCTAAAGAAAGGCCCTTGGTAACCCTGCTGATGAGTCCAAAAGGATGAAACGCGTCTAGGGATGGCTTTGTAAATTTGAATATATCTTTCAATAGCATTGCTTCTTTCGGAACCCTCGCGCCTTCAGCACTCGCTTTGTTGTTTTGTTTCTCGCTTATAAGACGCTCCCTATCGATGGTAACCACTTGGAGCTAGCAATATAATTTTTTTACTAGAGAAATCGACTTTGTTCCAATTCAGAGTTATCTTTTGAGAATTCCATTCTGATACTTTTAATGTAAAATTTTATATTCGTTTGTCCATTTCCAAAAGTCGGCATACCTGTTCTGATTGGATAAATTCTGTCGTTGCATGTTTCGATAACTGTTCGTAAAGGTGAGGACGTTTTTACAAGTGCTTCAAAACGGTAGGGCCATCGAGGCACATCTGGATCTCCTTCAGAAATTGTTTCTTGATTTTGACTGTTACAACCAACTAAATCAGCGCTGAAACCGAAACTGTGGTAGAAAATTATGGCGTACTCTTTAGTATTAAAAAAACCAATAAAAATCAGTTTGTTTTCAGCATTAATTCAATTTGTATGATGAGGGTTAGGACTGAGCAGTGATTACTTCAAAGTACGCCAAGCTCACATTAGTTCTTTAGGATGTCTGCTTTGATACACCCAACTATGATTTTAGTGGGTATTTTCATTCATTAGTTGAACTCCTTTTTTTCTCAATCCATATAACCATCTCAAATTACAGTGGTAAATCTGAAAATGGTAGCTTATTGGAAAAGAAATTAATTTGATTTACTGGGACTTGAAGGTTTTTACGGGAACGTTTTCTTGGTCTTGACGTTGACTTATGTTGTCTATTGTATTTGTTGATCTCATTTTACATTTATTACCTGCATATTGTATGTTGCTGAACAAACTGGATAACAGTCGGATAATCTGTTGGTTGTCGGCTAGGTTCTCTGATTGTCAGTTCTCTTCCACATATACTGTATTGCCGAACTTCAGGGGCATTGGGCGTGTAAGGCTCTGTAGCATGCGTTACCATTTGACAAATGATGGGAACTATAAAAAAAAAATTATTTAGGGGCGATTGGACTTTGTTGACGGCGTGAAAAAACGGTTGACTAACAAAATGCAAGATAGTTACTTTTTTAGGAATTAGTTTTTGAAAGATTTTGAGACAAATTTTTGCATTTTTACAACCTAATATCATCATTTCAGCTAGACATGGCATTGCTTGCAACAAGGAAGAATTGCGAGTTTAATACCCGTGTAATCATTGCATTATTGTGCTTTGGGAATTTTCCGTCACGGAGGTAGAGATGTAAGATGCCATTGCCAGAAATAATGCAGATCTGAATATAATTACAGATTAAAAATTTAATCAGCCATTACAGTAGATTAAGAGTCTTACCGATAAAATGCAAATCAAAATTCTTGCTCAGAATTAACACTAGAATTATCGGAACGGTCCTTTTGACCGTTTTTAATTTTTAATCATTTATATCTCTGATTAGGTGCGAGCATTAACACCGAAACTTCATGACTTTTCCTAAATCTTGAATAACTTTTAGCATGTTTGTTTTCATTGCATCGCAATGAGCAAAAGGTGGGATGGGAATGGATTTACCTTAAATTACCACCAACGGTCATTTTGACCTTGCAGAAACCATTAATTTTTTCATCATCAAAATATCTTGGCAATCACGAGTCTTTTTGTTGTGCTATTGTATCAAAACAATCTTGCAACAATAACAACTGCACTAAAAGATAAAAGTTACGTTACAGTGCGTAGAATAAATATGTTTGCGACATAGGGATAAAAGTACAAAGACTGATGGCTAAAACCTTCACACTGTTTTCAGCCCAGCCAGAGAAATTTCAAAACTGGGCAAAATAATCACTTTTGAAAAGTATATTTCCGAAAAAAGGTCTTCACCTTTATTTGGAGCAGATAGGAAAACGCCACTCTGAAAATATTGATCTTCAAAAGAAACACAGGTTTTCAATCTTTCTTGGAGACAGAATGCTGTCACTCCTCTATTCACGCAAAAGTAAGTGTTACGTTTACGTTTTTATCTTACGCTTTGATCAGCGGCTGTCATAATTAGACTCGTTTTGACTTACATGGTCAAAGTTTTTTTTCAAATGAATCGAATTCAGAAACTGCAATTAATAATGTGCAGAAAACTGAATCAACATCATGTAAATTTTTTGACTTTGGCAGTGAAACAGTGACAGTAATGACGCAAGTAGTCTACTACAACCCAAGCGTTAGGTGATAGTTATTAAGCATTTGACATCTAACACAGCGGAATTTGATTTGGATTAGTTTATAAAGACGAAGCATATTGAAATGCATCAAATTTTCTTCAAAATCGAGAGGCAGATTACAAGCTCCAAACGTACGAACAGAAACGCAGCTAAAAAAAAAGTTGAAGGCCTACAATTTATTTCCTACATTAGGACCTATGCAGTTTATTCCAAGGCATAAAAGAGCTTACGATTTGTTAAACTCTGACTTATAATAATTCAGGACATTACTAGGTGTAACACAACAGTTAGAAGAAACTTATGACACAAAATAATGCCTAATTATTAAGCATTTTTTAATAATTGAGCAAATGGTCATTTTGACCACTCGCGTTAATTTTAGGTAGGTTGAAATGACGGTAATTCTAGTGTTAATCACAATACATATAAAAAGAGTTTCCATCCGATTCATATTTTTTCTATTTCGTGATTTATATTTATTTCCCAACAGCTCCATAGTTTCATTATTTTTCTAAGTAATTGAGATCACTTGTACTACTAATGGAACAATGCCAAAAGCTAAAAAAGATCATGCTTAGATTTGAATCTGCTGTCTTCTGATTAGAAATACTGTACAGATGCTTCACCTATTCAGCTGCGAAACACGAAGCTTTCAAATCGCTAATTTGCCCTTATCACTGACAGGAGGCTGCAGGTTCTAATCTTACCGGAATTTTCTTTAGCCTTTCGCACTGCTCTACGGTCAGTATAGATTATCTCAATTACCAAATGAGCGTATATACAAAACAAAACAAATTACAGAAAATGTTCTGTTCTTTTGAAACAATTATGCTATTGCATAGAGCTATTAATGTGGATTTTGCATCTACTGTACTTCTGAAGCTCTAATTTGTGTCTACACAGTGTAATTTGACTCTGCGCAATTTAATGGCTTATAACAGGGATGGTCAAACTGCGGTTCTTTAGGTGCGTGACTGTGGCTCTTTTGACTCTTGGTGTATTTGTGAACAATGATGTAGTGTAGGGGAGTGCAACCTGCTGTGCGCCACGTTTAGGTTTGGGGCCGGTGGAATGTCTACTTTCGTGCTTTGAAAATAAACAAAAGATCATCACTCTCTATCTGACGGAAAATGCGTCAATTTATACAAACAAAGAATTGCATAGCAGCTCTTTCAATGATGGCCTATACCGTTTTTGACTGTTTATCGCGGCAAGTATGGCTATCACTGGCTTATAATATCAAACGCTTGTAAGTAGGAAACAGATGATAATCCCTTTTTTGAAGATTATCTGCAAAAAAAGTTGTCATCATTTGACGACAAAATTACTTTCACTTATATTTACAAAACTACCTTTTCCAAGTTTATGAAAACTTCGTTAAGCTGACTTTTTCTTACCTCGATTTGTGTTCTCTGTTATTTCAGCATCAGCAAATTTCTGAGCGCTATTGGCAGCTGTATTAAAAATATATGAAATAGAAGTAAAAACAACATTAGTATTGAAAAATATGGTTTGGCAATTGCGACCAAAAAAACTAAGAATCATATTTTCCACCTAGTTATCTCATCTTAAAAGAATTAATTAAATTAAACGGCTTAACACTAGAAAGGCCAGCTACTTATATACACCTAGAACGGACGAGGTGTTGTTTTCGACACCGGTAATCTAATAGCAGGTACTTCTGAGATATCACTTGATGCTTTGCAATATTTTGCAAGTATTTGCACACATAACACAGCTTTTTAACATCAATTCAGCCTAATTCAAAAAATCGTATTGATATCTGGTGGACGTATTCAGTAAATGTATGAATTGATGAAAGCATCTAAAACAGTGATTCTTAACCTTTCCAACCCCTGGGACCCCTATTCTTAAAGATACTGGCGTGGGGACCCCTTCTATGTGCAATCTGCAAAGGAGGTGTATGTTGGAAGAACAAACACTATGGTGATAAGGCGGATAAAGTGTTTACTTCTGGGTCTCTAATGAATTAAAAAAATTTTCTTTATGAAAGCATAGCACAAGTGGTTAATGGAATATCACAATTTACTCGGCAAAACACAGCACAAATCATTAGTCACTGTAATCTCTGCTCTTGCCTCTTCAAAACAAGCTCATCAATACGGGGTTAATATTGCTGAGAGCAATTCTCATGTCATTTGCAACTCTAAGGCGATTATGGTACGTAGTTTTATTATTAACTAGAGCAGACATGGCAGCTTCACAAAGGTATGTCGTTGGAAATGGAATTAATGGTACCAGAGCTCTCTTTGCCCATTCAGAATTGTAACATACTGCACCAAAATTCTATCAATGAGGAGGAGCTAAACTTGGTCTTTGCAGCTTGAGAACTCTGCAATTCCGGATGTTGCTCATGAAGGTTGAGCTGCTCATTGTCGTTCATCTCAGCAATAAAAGGCTGCTAAATCCATGCTGCAGAAGGGTCAGATGTTGGAAAGTAACCTTTTATTTTCTTCTCGAGGTTGCTTATGTGATTATCAATTAAAGCAGTCAGCCATTTGTTAGTTTCCTGATCACCAATTTTACTGTCCAACAGTAAAAAAAAAACAAAATTCTTGTTTCTTACGCTCTTTTTCCATTAGGATAACTTTTTTTTGGAGGCAGAGACCTTTTCTGCAGCCTCTATCTGAGATTTGTTTTTCCCCTGCAGAGAATAACTGAGTTCATTCAAAAGACTAGAAATGTTTGCCAAATAAAAGGCCTTCAATTGGAATCTATTATCATCAAATAATGTAGCAAGTTACACCCATGCTCACGAAAAAACACGGCAACTTCAGTGTCAAGTTTTGCAACACGGGAGAGCACTTTTGCCCGTGATAACCATCGCACTTCGGTGTGGAAAAGACGGTGCTGATGCTCCTTTCCAAGGTCGTCGCAAAATTCTTTGAATAATCGGGAATTTACGGCCCTGCCACCCGATGAAATTCACAGCCTTTACTGCAGATTCAAGAACACTTTTCAATTCAAGAAGGAGTGTCCAACAAGGTAAGGCGTATTTATGAATAACGCTGTGATTTGATACTATATGCGGAGCAACTTGTTTCATTAGGGCTACAAAACCGAATCGATGCCCTATCATAGCTGGCGCACCATCTGTGCATACCGATCCCACTTTATTATTCCATGCTATTGAATTTTCACAAAGAAATGCATTAGCAAGATTAAAGATGTCTGTAGCTCTAGTTCTCCACTTCATCCCTAGACAAAATAAAAGTTCGTCTACAATCGTGTTTTCTTTACCAAATCTCACGTATGCTACTAAATGGCTGATTGATTTGATATTCGTTGTTTCATCAAATTGAAGACTTATTCTACGTGGGCTATCTTGGATTTGAACAATAAGCTGACTCAAAATGTCATTTGACATATCTGCAATCCTGTTATTTAAAGTGCCATCGGACAAGGGAACTAAATTTATTCTTTTGACCTCGTTTCGGTCAAGTAATATTTGGGCCACTTTTACCGCGCTTGGCTTTATTGGTTTCTCACCAACAGTGTGAAATGCTTTTGCTTTTGCTATTATCAAAGAAACTTTGTATGAAGCGCGCAGGAGTGGTTGAGAAGTTGGGCAGAAGCCTAACGCAGGGAGTGTTCCCCTCATATCATAACGAGCTCTTTTCGCTTTGAACGTTTCAACTGAATCCGTATTCTCTTTATGCTTCAATTCTTTGTGCCTCCTTAACTTCGAAGGTTTTAAGGAATCGTTGCTCAAAATGCTATTGGACAATGTGCACTGAGCATTGTTAAGTTTATCACAGCCAATAACTTTTGTGAAACCATACTGAACGTAAGAATCGTTCCAGAAAAGTATTTTGTGTCTATTTTTCGCAGCCACTAGTAAACAAAATGATTATAATCTAAGGAAGCGAAAATAACGACTAATTGAAAAGTCTTAATTATAATAAAAATAGCTAAATCATACAAATTCACTTTCGTGGTAATCGCATGTAAAATGTTGAAATGATATAGCAAACACTAAAAGGAAACAGGCACAGTGATTGTCTTGAATTCCCTGCGCTCCTTCATTGCTTAGATTGTAAAATTCGATCCAGGCCGGTAGCAACTAGCTATCAGATGCCAGAAAGCTGCTGGGAGAAAATTAGACACTCTGACATCCCGCGGTACGGTACCTAAAGTTTTCTATTTCTTCTATTTACGTAATGGGGTTGTGGGTAGAGCTAGAAGAGAAAGTGCCGCAATTGTAACTTTCATATTTCAACCCTCAAACGCTTTATTAAATTTTATCTCTCGTTGCTAGGGATTTAACACTTAACCCTCAATACAAAAACAACGAGTTGGATGATCATATGCTTCTCCAGGAGCGTTAGTTGCATCATTCTCACCAAAAGTATCTTAGCTATTGCCGTCAGTTTTCAACTACTTCTTCAATCCTATTGTCTAAGCTTACATAACTGTATTCTTGACAAAAGAATCACCTCTACATAGCTTTATCCACTTAACCAATTTTTAAATCTGGAAGCGAAAAACGTCAGTAATGCTATTACAAAACCTTGAAACAAGTGTAGCAGTGGGATTGTTTTTCTTATTCTGGTCTATTGCATCATAATATGTAGTAAAGAACTAAAAATGACGGCCTATTGCATCAGACTAAAACATATAATTTGTTCAGCACTAGAACGATGTGATACTGCGTACGTCTGCCTGTAGGTAGCATGTTACTGTAAAACCACTGTCATTATTAGTTAAAGTGGTGGTCGTTGTTGTTTGTGCATTTGGGGGTTAAAAGAATACAGTTTGGCATTCCTTCTGGGGACCTCCAGATTTTTCATTGGCACGCCGTTAAGAACCGCTAATCTAAAAAATTCTATATTTGTGTCCTATGGTATGTTTTGATCACGAACTGCAGCTTGTGCAAACAACATACACAACTCTACTTTTCTCCTTTGCACATTTACCACAAGTTTGTTTGCTACAGACCTTACATGTGGATACAGTAGCGTTGGTGCACTTCTTGCCATAACACTTCTTCCGTTTGTTGATGAATGTTCCTTGGTTGCTTTCGAAAACTGTTGGTAGTGGTGCGTGCATTGGATTTAGAGCTTGTGTGTGCTGCGATCTCAATTTCTCTACCGGCTTGAATATGAGCTGTTTTTGACTTATTTTCTTTCCGGTTGATGTTTTTAAATCATCCAACTATTTTGAGCTGCCAGTCCAAAACATTACACCACACGCCTACCGGCCAACGTCTTGTCATGCACCTTGTTGAATACATTCTAACCATCTTGTCAACAATGTTGACTGCGACCTTGTTTTGGTTATAAAATAGAGCAACATGTGGTTTCTTCTTTTCTCCACCTGACACAAAATGAGATGCATGCATGGTTGATAGAAGACATACAGACTTCTTGTCTTTATATCGATAATTTACAGACATACTTATACAATGTCCTTCATTGTAAAATTTGCTTTGGTATTTTTCACCTTTTACAGGAATAATAATTTTCTTGGGCAAATGTTTACTGTTGACGCGAACTGTCCCAACTATTGACGTTTCCTCCTTTTGAAGCTTTTTTGTTAGTTCAAACAAGGTGGAAAAATTGTCCGTCGTTATATTGTATCCTTTGTTCTGGACTGGTTTTGTGATCTTTATCACCACACTTTCTGCTAAAGAACAGCCCCTGAATTGTTTTTTGGGCTCCCAATTATGGTATGATATTTAAGACGTATTTCGCATCCACTTCAGCTAGTATCCAAAACTTTTTTCCCAACTTATCTGGGTTGCTTGGTATATACACAATGAAAGGACAGCGACTCTTTAAGGGCAAAAACTGTTCATCAATGATCAGGCTGAAACATGGTGTGTACACTTTTCTGCAGATCATCGCAAATCTGTCAAAAATGTCTCGGATGTGTGTGAATCTGTCATTCTGAATGCGACTAGATCGTGTGCTCTTGATATCGAATTGCAGAAACTTTTTAATTTTTTAGTGAGCAAATCTAGACTTTGTGACTTTGAAAATGGTTTGGCTGTAGATCTTACTCCAAAAGAAGTCAGTACTCTATCCTTTGCCATGTAATCCCAGAGCATATTCTAAAGCTAAGTATGCTTCCAGCATTTCTATGGTGATGGACCATCCTGCTTTGTGGGTTCGGCCTTTAGTAACGGTGCAGTTTAGAATTGTTCTAAGTATGGGCTCATCTATATACATTTTCCAGGCTGCATACGGAGAATTTGAAACCCTGTTTTTCGCAGCATTGGTAGGGCCTGCAGACGCTTTGAAAACAGCAGCCGGTAGTGAACGCCCAACTCTTGTGCTTGTGAGAGGCTTCCAGGTTACACCAGATCTTGTAACAATATCTAAAAATATCAGAAGGCAAAGCAGTTGAATTGAAATATTGCAGTACCATACATCACTAGCAATATTGTTTGTAATAAATATTACGAACAATAAACATGCTTGCTTTTGATGGCCCTTCGCTTTCTTGTGCTCTAGATTCCAAAAAATTAGTTGCATCAGATTTGGGTGTCACTGTTGGAACGAAATCATCCCCGTCTCCACTTTCACTGCTCATATCATCTTCAGAATATTTTACGCGATTGAAAGCTGCATCAACACTATACAAATATTGCCTTCCTGACATCTTATCCCTGCTTGTTCAAGACTAGCAAAGTAATGATAACGCCACAGAGGCAACAACAAATCTTTAGTTATTAGCAACTAGCCAGCAGACAAAGCTTTTCTCACCCAAACAACGCAGCTGGAGATGACCTAAATTACTAGACACAATAAACTTTCTTTGAACAAAATCGCGGATTTAGTTGGTCAGCATTTGTGATATCTTCAGTTAAGACTGAAAAATTCAATTCTGTAATACCGAAAAAGTGTAACCTATTTAAAACAAGATGTCCTTTTGGCCACTGATCTAAATGTTGTTTGCTTTTAAAGTATCTAAAAATAATAATTGTCTGGAAATTACAGCAATTTATCTTAAGAACTTAATAGTGAAACTTCAATTTGTATATTCTACTGTGTCGATTTTGACACCGCGGCCTTTCAAGCGTTAAATTGATGGAATTTCAACCGGCAATAAAAGCTGCGATAATTTGCAAACAAACTTACCAGTGACACTTTCTGCATCGCTTGAAAACTGATCAATGCAATTACTTGCTGGAGTTCGTAGAAACGAGTCATTGCTCAAATAATTATTCAGTCTTGAAATCCAGCAAGCTGCAGTGTCGTTATTATTGGAAGCGCTAAATATCATGTAGTTGTGAGTACAGTGATTAGGAATTTCATTATTTCAGTTGTAACAAACGAAATTGAATTAAGAAAGGCTATAAAATTTTTTTTTCGTTTTTATCACAGATAAGCTTGTCTTTCCTGGTGCTTCTCATGCATATTTGCAAAATAAAAAACATCGATTTTATTGTATATAAGCATTTGAGATTAGGTATTTGTTGATTTTCATTAGAAATATTATATGAGATAAACCTACTGAACTGACTTTAAATGGATATTTTTACAAGTCCGACATTTCATAATTTTGCATTACTATCCGCGATTAGGTAACCGACGCGATGGTGTAGTGGTTAGAGCGTCCGCTACGCAGTCGGTAGACCTGGGGTTCATTCCCCTTGTCGAGTCATACCAAAAGACTAAAAAAAATGGTATCGACAGCTTCCCTGCTTGGCGCTCGGCATTTAGGGGAGGTTGTGGAGAACAAGCCGGCAAGTTCGCTTGTTGTGTCCTTGGGCAAGGCACTTAACGGGACGCCCCACCTTCATGTGGAAGACAGGTGGCCCAGTTTTCCCTCCGAATAGAGGGTTGGTGGCAGGAAGGACATCCGACCGTAAAACAAATGCCATGTTATAAAAATGCAGATTTCTGCTGTGGCGACCCCTAATTGGGAATAAGCCGAAAGACAAAGAAGAAGAAGATCCGCGATTAGGTAATTGAATTGGGTTCTAGAAGGTGCACATAATTGAATTCTACAAGTCTGCGAAGCTATCACAGCAGAATGTTTGGTAAAGTGATGCGGGGGATTTGATGCTCGAGCACATTTGAGTCTCCAAGCAAACATGCAAATCTTTTTTCTTCGGTTACCAACGTCTTGAAAGCAAGAATTTTGCCCATTTTCGTCTACAAATGCAGGATAATTCAACAAGAATGTCCCAATTTTAATCCCAATCTTTCCGACGACAAACCGTCCGTGAATAAAGCATATCAAATGGAAGAGAAGGAAATAGTATTTTAAAAATTGATATCATTGTGACGTCATAAGCGCGCATATTTCTGTGATGTCATATTTACAAATTTGTTTATTAACAAACAGAAAATTTTTATGACAATTGATATCCATTTTTATCCCAAGCAGTTTTGCAATGGGAAACAAGGTGTAACAATTATAAAACACAGCAGATGGTGTAACAAGTTATGAAGGGTAAGCTGTAAACTGTTTTGTAAATGTTCTATGCCCTCCATCTGCTGCGCGAACAACATCAAGATGATAATTGAACTTGTCCCAAACACTTCTTAGAGTGTCTTCGTCCAATGAATTCACTGCTGCCGTGATTCTGCTTTTGAGATCATCCAGACTAGTCGCTAATGGTGGCAGAAAAACCATATCTTTGATATAACCTCATCAGAAAAGTCGCAGGGTGTAAGGTCTGGTGATCTTGGCGGCCACAAATGTAGTGCTAAGTCTTGGGTTCCTGTGCGATCTGTCCAACGTTGAGTTAGCGTTTCGCTCGGAAAACTTCGAACATCACGATGCCAACTCAGTGGTGCTCCATCTTGTTGAAAGGTGAAGTTTTCAAAATCTTCATTGATTCGGGGAAAAAGCCATTGCTCTAGCAATTCAAGATACGTTTGTTTTGAAATTGTGTTTTCTTCCAAAAAGAAAAGTTCATAAACTACTCTCAAGAAAACGGCACAAAACACGCTAACCTTCGGGGAATCACAGCAATGTTCTAAAATCTCTAGTGGATTTTCGAGTCCCCATATTCGGATATTGTGACAGTTAACTTTGCTGCTGATATGAAATGTTGTTTTATCACTAAAAATTAAACGTGGTAAGAAGTTGTCATCTTCCATATCCCGTAAAATGGCACTACTAAATTCCACACGCTTTGCTCTGTCGCCAGCACGAAGAGCTTGCACCATATGCAACTTGTATGATCGCATGACTATACGTCGTCTTAACACACGCCATACAGTTGGTTGAGGGATGCCAAGTTCTTGGCTGGCACGGCGGGTGGACTTTTGTGGGCTTCGCGAAAAAAACCTCTTGAGCTTTTAAGACTGCCTCCTCTAAAGTCCATGGTCATCTTGGGCTTTTCCTTTTACACAAGCAGCCTGTTTCCTCAAATTCTTTGTACTAATGACGAATGTTTTTGGCACTTGGTGCAACAATACCATAATGCCGTTGGGACACCCGTTGCACTGAAATAGCGAAGTAACAGCGAGTCCACTGGGACGCCACCGAGACTCTGAAACATTTGTTTTGAAATTGAATCACCATTAAATTCACGTAAGTGTAAAAGGAGCTTTATATTATTTAGCCATTTTTACTTAATCTAAATTTACAGATTTTTTTATATCTATGCTTTTAATTCACCTGTTTTTATTGTTTTAAGCGGTCTTGCCAAAAGGTTCTTTTCATTTCTCATTCCATCCGTTTTCTATTTAGTGGGCCACACAAACATCTAAGTTGTTGGAATTTTTAGCATCAACCAAGCATTACAAATAGATGGGCGTATCAATACAGGTCGCTGGGGCCGCTTTCTTGCCACTGCAATGATTTTGCGATAGAAAGATGACTTGAAACAATCAGGACCTCTCGAGCGAGAGTCAGTGTGGCTTGTTCTTGGCAAAGCTTAGCAGGTTGGAAACCTGAACGCGCGGAAGGTTTTTCGCTTGTGTGAAAAGCAAGTAACCTTTGGCAATACACACGAGGCAACGCTAATGTTAATTTGATGGAGTGTGAATGCTGCGAAACGAAACAGGCGCGCAATATTTGGTGATAGCATAGCCTAGTGGTAAGGTAGCTGTAGGCAAAATATTAACGCCTGCACCCCAACTATATCCCATCAGATACCAAAGCAATGCTCAGTGGGATGCAAGTTTGTTGCTGCTTCATAAAACAAGCAAAGATCGAAATGTACATAGAGAGACAAAAATCGCAGCCATCTCAAGGCTGCGCCAAGTGTGAAGTGGGAATTTTTGAAAATGTTTTATGCCATATCATAAAGGATAACAATAAAGAACCGCTGCAGTGGTTAAAGAGTCTACTTCGCAGTAGGCCTGGAGTCAATTTCCTTGTCAAGTTACAACAAAAATACCAAACTTGCCATGTACAGGTCTTCTGATTGGAACTCTAAACGAAAGAGTTGATGTAAAGAAAAAGCCGGTGTGTTTGATTGTTGAGTCCTTCGGTAAAGCGCTCAGTGGGATACCTTTATCTTCATGTGGCAGGAAAGGTGGCGAGGTTGGGCAGTAAAGTGTTCAACTCATAGTGGTGGCCCAATGTAACTAAAGACTTCAAATCAAACCAATCATGACTTCATATGTATAAGCAAAAGAAAGCTATGTAGAATAAGCCTATTAAATCATCTATCAACGGGCAGTTGTCCAATCTGACACTCAATGCTTTTGCAATGCTATTCATCAGAATTGGTGCAATCAAGAGATTGGATAACTGCGTTTTTTTAACCCTGGTGCAATTGCATATTTTCCATGATCATTTCTGTGAAATCTTGGATAAAAATTCTCGAACCCGGTAATCTGTTTTTATTTGAACCGCTCCTGCGGTCAGGAAACTTATAACCAATTTTTCAGATTATTCTTTTTTCATTTGTTTGACGTCTCCTCCCTAAAACAACTTCTTGGTAGTAATTGATGAGGTCGAGTTTGCTGGGGGATTAGGTTGGTTATGAGCTACCACATCCAAATGTTTTATGCAGGGGCTGCAGGCTGCGGCCCGCGCAAGGACGCGACTGGAGGTCAGCATCTATAGATTGGTCATTCAAAAAGAAAATGCAAGATTTTTGTGTAAAAACTCCCTCTTCTCTAGGCCTGACAAAAATTAAAAAGGTGCCGCTTGAAAACTTTGTCTAATTGATTTTGTTCTCGAAAAGAAAGGTCTTTATTCAAAAAGGTTTTAAGGTATGTATCCAAAGAAAAGGTTTTCAGATCGAGATTTTGGTCTTTTTAAAAGTGATCACCATGAAAAAAGGTCTTTGGCTAAAAAATTTTGACTTTTTCAGGTCGATCACGATTTAAAAACGATAGTGGTCTATTGTATCATGCAGTTGAATGAAATTGGTCGGCCTACAAAAAACTTGCTCACTGCTGGCCTAACACATAAAAACAACGCAAAAGTAAATAATAATAAATCATTTTTTTATGGCATGCATTTTAAAAGTTTTGAAAGAAATTTGCAACATTTGCTATTTTAACGCAATGATGGGCAGGCCAAGCTATGGAAAGTCGCTGTGTTGGTACAGTCAAAATCAAAAATACCGCGGTGAGAAAAAATCACTTTGACGGATACAAATTAAGGGAAAGCTTAAATATCATCAAGGTACGGGGAGGTGATCCCAAAATATTTAAATGCAGACTGGTCTGGGAACCGAAAGTCAATCAACTTTTACAAGATGACAAGTAAGTCGGCCCTTATTTTAAAAAATTCGAGAAGTATCACCTCTCAACCTATGAAATGATTCTAGTTTGTGAAAACATGATATCAATAAAATCTTGAAGTTTTATACTGAGCTTCAGAGCTGATGCAAACTCTTCAATTTGTCCCAACATAGAATAAAGAAAATGCTCTATCCAAACAGTCAAGCGGTCAAAAATGGCAGACAACACTAAAATACGGAATTTTACGAAATTATGGAATTCTCAATGAAATACGCTAAAACATCAATTAAGCTTTGAAAATTGCCGAAGTACAGAAATTTACAAAAATGCTTGATTAAACATAAATCAATAGTCTAATTTTATCCAATTGAATGGTCATAGTTTTAATTTTTATCGACTTCAGTAAATTTCCGTATCTCTGCGATTTCCTTACTTAATTCATTAGTTAGTACTAGTAGTTTTTTCGTATTTCTGTAAGTCTTGATTCCTTTTTTAAAATAAATTTCCGTTTTTCCCTGATTCAATAATTTCATAATGCAACATAAACATTTGTATTTCCGGATCTTTTCGTATTTCAGTGCTGCCCAAAATTGCCACTGTTTACTCTGCTGTAATTGTTGGCTATTGTAAGCATTTTATTTAGCTGCGTCAGCTTATCAGGCAATCAGGCGTTATTGTCAAAACAAATGCTTTGACGCAAATAGCAAGTGCTTCACGTTTTTTACCAAATATTATCAAGAGACAAGAAAACTAAGATAGGCGTTCAGTTAGTTCAAAATTTTGGTTTGAGCGTTAACAACGTGGCAAATTTATAATAGTAATAATAAGCAATGATAGTTTAGCTGCTTTATAATAGTAAAATAATTTGCAGATGAACCTTGTTTCGGTGCCGATACAAACTATTATAACTCTTGCTATTCAGTGACGTAACCAGGATTTTGCTCAAGAAGGAAGAGAGTAATTAGGAAATTCTAAAAAAAGAATATTTTGGCAATTTAGAACAAAAAAATGGTCTTTTTAGCTCAGATTTTAAGTCAAAAATCTTGCAAAAATTGATCAAAACTGAACTTTGCTAGTATTTTTGGAGGCTAGGAGATCTTCAAACCATTCATCTCCTCTTGGTTGCACACTTGTTGCTGTTTATTTCAAAATCATTAGCATGGGATTTGTATGGAATGTGGAATGAAAGATTTCGAGTAGGGAATGGATTGGTAGAGAAGAATATTTGGTAGTGGGGGCCGCGTTTTGGTCAAGACCGTCTCGTTCGAGACCAAGTTAAAGACCAAGACCAGTATTTTTTCAAGACCAGCATTCAGTGGTGGGATTAAAATTTTTTAAGAACAGGCTTTACCACTCCAGGATACACTAACAACAGGTCCTCTCATTGTCACAGGCTCTAAAGCAGGGGTCGGCAACCATTTTAGGCCTAATTTTCAAGGGAAAAAGATCAGCGGGAGCCACAGAAGATAGATTTTTAGCACTAAAAGTATTGCTCTCCAATAAAGAGGTTTTCACGGCGACTGGCCCGTGAAATCTGTATTAAGTCATTCTCCTTTCGGAGCCGCAAGTTTACGACCTCTGCTCTGGAGGCAAACCATGCTGTCTGACCACATTTAAGTGCAAAACATGCTGATGGGGAAAAATTGAGAACCTCTGACTTAAGGCAACAACCGGTTCTCGAAATTAAAAAAAATATAAGAACCGGTCGAATCCCATCAATGCCAGGATCCCGAGAGCAAGACCTGAGGCAAACAAGAGATCAAGACTGGCAAAGCTTTTTCCGTGTATCAAACTGGTAAAATTTTTTCCATGCCTCGCTGGATGATTTAAATTTTAAGCCATAAATAAGCCAGTAAGCACTGGTGCACTAGATCTCAATTTGCGTGTTTGCCTTAAATTTTTAATGGTCGCAAGCATCTCACCAGAAAATGCAGTTTGATGTGGTGCCATTATTTATCATCTACTTTGACAAAAAATGTACTCCTGTGACGTGGACAAAAGTTTGAACACAAAAGTTTGAACGTAACTGGACTGATCAACCCAAGTTAGGTTGAATGCAAGTGAATAAGCTCCCCCATTTTTTGTAAAAATTGATAAATCGATTCTTATAAAACTTTTGAAATTACGTCATTTAGTTTACTGCAAAGTTACCAGGCTCCCAGTTGGAAAAAACTTAGCGGTCTAATTTGAAGTGGTATGATTATAATGCAATTATACAGCTAAATCAATCAATACAAGTACCGGAAAATAACAAATGGCTCTCTTTGCTTAAGCAAACCAATGAAATAAAAAATCAGCCAAGTTTTTTGTACGGTGTTTTGCCGCTTTGGTGGAAGAAACTCAGTTTTGTGTTTTTTCCAGTTTTTGAAATTTTGGTTCTAAGAAAGTAGCAGTGATTTAAAGACCATGTCACGAATAAGGAAATTTGTCTTGAAAGAATTGTTTTCATATTTGTGTAAAGCGCTGTATCATTTGTTCGCTCGGCTACTGATTGGAAAAAAAGACCCTTTTTCCTCGCAATTGGATTTGCTGTAAGTACGCCTTTATTACGTCACAATTGTGTATGACATAATACGTTTCCAGATTGATCTAGTGATTCTAGCTTCTTCGAAGAATTTCGATAACCGATTACATAACTAGTAATGCTTTTTTTCTTTTTTCACGTGATTTCGTTCTAGCGTTTTTTGGATTGTTTTTTTCGATTTATATATAAGGCGACGGGATTTTTTTGTAAGTTAGTTAGTGGTAGTAGAAAAGTGTGTAGTGGGGAGAGACAGATTGATTGACAGAGTAAAGAAGGGATATTGTTTTTTGTGATAATTTATTGTGGATTCTGTGGACGTGGCGAGTATTGAACAGTTATTGGTGAAATTAGTTTTGGCGGTTTTCTGATTGTAAGGTAAAGTGATTAGTTCTGAGATCGTTGAGCAAAGAAGCTTGAAGTCGTGAAGTATTATTTCTGTGATTACAATATTCTGTTATTAAAGTGGTTTAAGGTGTTTTTTTTAGTGGAAGTCAATCTTTTCCAAGTTTTATTAAGTTGCGGTCAGACCTAATTATCCGAGCGATTATCATACGTCGCCTCAATTTTAAAAGAATTTTAAGATTGAGATAGAACCGAAAAATTCTATATTAATATTTCAAAACGCGACAGACCATGATGGGGTGTTTACACCATACGCATAAGACAAGGGAGCTTTGGGGTCTGGGATTGGAGTGCCTATGAACTGCTGTCCGCATCCTCAGAATATTATTAGCACCTCCATAATTTTCGGAAGTTTTATAATCTCAACAAAATTATCACATTAAAAATTTGATTTCTAAATGGAGGTCCTCTACTTAGTTTTTGGCCAAAATGTGAAAAACAGTCGCTTTCAAGAAAGATTCTCCATCCGTCAACCCCTCCTCTTGCATAAAATAAAAAAGCCACGCCTCTGTTTACTCTTTTTAGTAGGCTATTTTTTGTTTATTGGCATGCTCATATTCGATAGAAAAAAGGTTTTTTTAAATGAGACTGGCAATCGCATTTACTTGCCTTTGAATTTAAGCTTAACCTCTCCTTATTTGACGATATTTGGAAAAAAGCCAATCCAACAATTGATTAACTGTTCTTTGCTTTATTTGAGCGGTATTTAGAAAAAGTGCAAACCTGCCGAGAGTTTTCTCTAGGTGGCCATTTGCTGTCATAAAAAGTAGGCAACCTACCACGTTTGCCTAAAATTATGTTGCATTATAATATATTTTTAGATTTTAGCTAAACACTATTTCACACTCCTAGTGGTATGAAATGGCATTGACTACAACTTTTATTGATTTCATACAATAAAGCAATTTCCTTTTTTCATAATTCCAATTTAAGGAAAAATTTAATTAAATTCAAAGTTCAAAGAAAAATCGCTAGAAATTATTTAGGCTATATTGTGAGCACTTGCGCCGAAGGCATAAAAATAATCTCTGTCTTTTTTGTAAAAAGCTCAGCACTGGAGTCCAAGAAATTTGGGAGGAGTCACAAGGCCATTTTGCCACCACTTAGCAGATATGGTTACTCATATTGAAAAATGAGATCCAGCTTTAACACACGAAAGGCCAGGGTTTGGATCGCAAACTGGAAATCGAGTTGCTCTGACCTAGTAAGCTTAAGTGGCTTTTTCAAAATATTGCAAAACCAAATTTTTGTGCTTCATGCTACTATTGCACAGTATTAGTTGTAATAGATTTTGATGCCCTTGGATCTCCATGACAACTTAAGTTTGGTTACCAAATTTTTACAAAACATGAAGCTTTGTTCAACAGTGGAAAGACCGAAAGCGTCAATGGACCTAATTCTAACCTTTCAGCATACATAATGCATTATATAAATACATAATGCTAAAGCGGTGGGTAGCACAGCCGCAATATTTTACAATTTTTTTCCATATTAATCTTTCTTAACTAACTCCTGAGATTCAAGTTTTTATTTTATCGGTAAAGAAAATCAACGAGGCTACTACCTAGAAGAACGGCGTGCCTCAATTGACGCACTGCCATTTTGCCTCAAGAAAAACAGTTTTCGCAGCAAAGAGCATTGTTTTCTTTCTCAAACTCAGTGGCTGATCAACAGAATTTTCTTTAGCACGAGATGAGTAGCAACTGCTTTCGCTGACGAGTGTGACATATTACCTACTTGGATCCTAATAGGTGGATGATTTGTTTTAAGTTGTTGATAGAAAGTAACTCGTTGAAGTGTGCGCTCAGTAGCCCATGAGGTATGCATGTGGAGTCAAATAAGCTGGCTATGTTATTCGTCAATATAATTGGGCTAAGTATAACTTAATAGTACTGCCATCCTTAACCTAGCTTACCAAAATTCCGTATGGTTGGTTGTAGGTTGATTGCACTCTCGCAGGAAATTTCTGAAGCTAATCTAATATTTGAATAATTATCTTTAGGTGATGTTTTGTGGCCTACAGTAAAAAGCAAAACATAATTTGCAAAATATCAACTCAGAGAGTCACAGCAAAGCGTGCATTGGAGATTATCCAAGATCTTCCGCTGGACTATTCCGACGGCGGTGGCTCTGACAGCGAAAATGAAGCAATGGTGAATGCTGCCGTAACTAGCCTATAGGAAGAATCAGATTTGTCAAATTCAAGAGATGAAACCGAGAAGCCAATTCACCAGGTCTAAACGCATCTCCATTGGCGCAAGGTGGAGAAGATCTGTTTCAAGGAAGAGATAGGTACTTGAGAAAAAAGGTTCTTTTATCCCCCTGCTACTTAGATGCAGGTGTTCCCAGTAATATTGTAGTAAAATTAATAGATCAAGTTTTCCAATAGGGCTATAATCCTTGGCTTTGAGATTTGCAGACAAAAAGGGCAGTCTTGTTGGAACAATGGGCAAGAATAGGAAAGAAATTCCGGATGAGTGCAAATAGAGAAGGAGCTACATGCAACAGAAGCTTCTAGGTATAACAGCAGCAATCTTTCTGCCCGACATTAACTCCGCAGGTACAAATAGTTAGTAGGTGAGTCCCCTGACCAATTTGTGTTGCGACTTTAGCATTTAAGTAAGGAATGTGACTGCAGAACAGCATCGTTTGGAAATAAAGCGGGATGCTTTTGTCGCTGGCATATCTTCGATACTGATTTGATAACGAAGACATGCCAGCCATAAAAAACGAAATACGCAGTGCTGGTACCGATGCAAAAAAACCTGATTTTACTCTCTGCTGCTTGACTTAAACTACGTACCTGCAATTTGAGTCTCCAGTATTTTCATACCAAAATGTGTCGAGAATTGTTGTATCAATCACGCTTTGCCAGTCCCATATGTCACCAACCTTTTAAAAAATAACAAACAGAAAACAATACTCTTTACATATTTATGTCACCTTGTGATTCATTTTGAGGCGTTTGTGACAACCAGAAGTTTGATTGCCAATCACGGCTTCATCAGAAAATTGGCATTAAAAAAAGAGTAATGTTGCCAGGCCCAAGTTATTCTCTAAAAAAAGATTTTAATGACGCACGCGCCAATGCTGCAATTTTTTTAGTGCTCCACTACAATAGTCACATGCAATTAGTTTGGTAGCCTACCACCAACAAGGCACACTGCCATCTTACAGATGTCCAAAAGTCTTTTCTTAGAACATGCTGGGTGAGCAGTCTCATTTTTCTAATACGGTACAGTATTGGCGAAAGAAGCTTTATCGTACATTCGTTTAAAAATCTTCCCGTAAAGAATTTCGAGCTGCGTCTTTACTCACATCACGTTGCAAACAGTAGGAGAAATAATTTCGGATTGTTTTTGTGTTTTCTGCTGTAATTGGCTTTGGTTGCTTAGCCTGACGCTTTTTTCTTTTTGAAAATATCGAGGCGTCATCTCCCGAGTGGCATCCTGAAAGAAAATAAGAAAGAGAAGTTTCAGATTCTGATCAGTTGTTGTAAGTTTTGCTGAGTGCCAATACGAAAAAGAGTAAAACTTTTGAAAATAATTGTGAGCACAGTTTTCTTGTAAGGACCAGAAATATTTGTACTATTCCAAATAACATAATTTCCTAACTCTTGAATTTTTGTTTATAACAATATTTACAATGGCAAAGTTGATAGGTGTCTTTAGAAAAGGTATTGAATATTTTCCGATGCAAAGTGTCGCAGTCAAAGAGAAGATCTTCAGTCTCTTTGTATTACTTTTTCTTATACTCTTGATGGTCTGCAAACATTGCTACATAATTGCTTTTTATTTACTTGTAACAATGGGTCATAAAAAAGGAAATAAAAAGTCTAAATTCCTTACTCTACCATTATTTTGACTCCTGAACATCTGTTCTAAATTGCTTGCATGCCTATTCCTACCTTAGGTAGCCGATTCCTAATAATCCTGCATTTATCTTTATTAAGATCACTGGAAAAAATTTTAACGTTGAAATTATTTTGAAAAACAAGAGCAGGATTGATAGTACCAAAATTTAACCCATCTTTATCACTTATAATACAAGACTCACGCGATCGCAACTAACTAACATTTTAGCCACTTACGGTTTATTCAATCTAGATAATTGTTATCAACTTGCAATAAATACTGACTTGATACAGTTCTAACTTTGATAATTTACTAAAATCGTTTACAGTGCAAAGAACAAAACCTCGCTTAAAAGAGCTAAATTTTGTCAAAATCCACAGTTGTCTTGTTTCTACGCTATAAAGTGCAATTTTTTCTGTGTGTGTGTTCGTGTGTTTTAACTCCTCCAAATTACTGGTCTTGAAAACATTGATCTTGGCACAATTGATTACTTCACCGGGGTGAGTGTCATGAGGTAGGTGACGTCATGTTGACGTCACCTACTCCGGTTATATATGATATGTATCTTTGCTATTTGTTTATACATCAAAAATATTGAACTCTAGAGCTTGTAGTGTAAAACTTTATCTCTCCAAAAGGGGTAAGTTGAGTAAAACACAGGTAAGTTTCATATATACAAGTTGTGATGTGCTGCTAACAATTTATGTCACATGAAAGATTAATAAATTTGCTTTCCAGGAATACGTAATTCTAATTAATTAAGGCTAAGGATTAGCTAATAACGGCTGATCAATAATTGCTTGCCATACATCATTTTCCATTTTTAGTTTAACAATATTCCTACAAGGTCTAAGAAAACTTTCAATTTTTAGAAATAGTTAGTTCTTTGGTACATTTTGACTACTTTTTATTGCAAGTATGGCTCTTCGGCATTATCTATCTAAAATTTCAAAAAGATTCATCAAAAAATTAAATCACTGAAAATTTTGAAATGTAGCATACCATGGTCAAAAACATTCAAAATTTTGCTGCCTGGGCTTGATAAAATTGCAAATTCTAGAAAAACTGAGTCATTTGATAAATTTTGACTATCCTTCCTCAAAAGCATGGTTATTTGGCGGTATCTATCAAGATTTTCAAAGACAGTTAATTAAAAATGAAATTTCCAAAAATTTAAAAAAGTATCTCACTCCAAACAAAAATTGGTGATCCTCTACAAAAAAAAGAGCTGCATGTCATGTAAAAGTTGCAACAATCTCTTTTGCAACTGGATGAGGACCGCACATCGGGCTGATTTGATATTTTTAACCTCGACATTACTAATGGGAGCGACTGCAATAACTTAACTGTAAGTGCAATATTTCGGATTAGTTTGCTCTTTGTCTGGCTACGTTTATGTCAGGACCAAGCAACATACTCGCAGCCAGAGGCTTTAGGTCGAACAAAAAGGCATACGATTAAGAAAAAGTGGTAAGTCGTGGTCCTGACACGAAACAGTTAATTACGGAAAATATATATCAATTACCTTGGCGCTCTTCCACAATGTGATGCGCTTTCAAGTATTTTTCAAATTCTTACGGCCAAAAGTTTGCTAAGTTTAAGGAAGCTTCCGGTGAAAACAGAGCAGATTAGACGTTGCCAGGGATTTAAGAAATTAGGAAGACATAGAGTGGCTATGCGCAATCCTCCTAACTGTTTTTTAATCGATTGCATTTTAAAAAACGATAGTTTTGTTTCGTAATGAGATTTGGCTGTGTAAAAAAACAAAACCTTTTTATAACTGTTTTCACAACTCTTCTTTGGGTAAAGCCAGCTTGGTCCCCTTAAATGATGTTGTTAACCTCGATATTGCTGATGGGGGAGGGGGGCTTGTGGGCGACGCCGGAAGATCTATTTAGTAATAATCAAAATGGTTAAAAATTACAAGAGAAAGACAAACAGAAGTAGCTATGGCGGTAGGAAAACTAATTCTTCCTTGATTGCCGTCCAAGAAAGCATGTCACCCAATTGAATTTCCAAGGAATGCGATGTTTTTCATAGAACTACCCGACGCCATGTGAGAAAAATGTGGGAAATCCAGGCCAGGTTAATCTTGGGAGACACGAATTTTGTTGACTGTTAATGTCCAAAGCGAACTGTTTGATCACATAGTTTGTATACAGACAGCCGTATAAGGAATAAGCACAAAGAATATTGGCAGATCGGCATATGAGACTGCCGAAAGAACAGATTTACGGTACCGTTTTTGAAAAACGAACAAGATTACTGGAAAGAAATGGGTAGGGTGTTCTCGCTCGTTGCCCTAGAGTGAGTATAAGAGAACCTTAACAAACCAGTCTCTCAAAAGTCCTAGGGTTTACTTAGTTTAAAGTAAAAATTTTTTACAATTTACGAAGACTTGCTTGAGATGACTCAGTCTACTACACGTCGCATTTGGAAGATGGACGAAAGCGGAATTAGTGTTGCACATAAATCCACAAAAATTCTTGCAATAAACAGTGTAAAAACAAGTCAACAAGGTAACAGCTGAGAACGGGGGAAAAACTATAACTGTGATGTGGGACGATGAAAGCCACTGGTATTTATCTGCCGTCAATGAAAACATTTCCTCAGAAAACAATTGCGGAAATCTTGATAAATAGCACGCCTCTTCAGGCCATCAGTTTTGCTAGTCCCAGTGGCTAAACAAATGTAGAACCTTTGAAAGTGATTGGAGCACTTGGGTCAAGTAACAAACGCTTCTCGCAATGTTTCCAAGATACTTATACTTGATGGCCATGGCGGCTGTGGTTTTGCACGTGCTCACGTCATCTATCTTTTCATGCTATCACCGCAATGTATTCACAAGATACCGCTTCTACATGTATATTCAGCGTATTTGAAGTCTTTAGAAAGCGCTTAAAACGTCACTTTCCATTCGTGGATTATTTCCCATTCGGGAAAAAGTGACTGTTTTTGACGTTGCTGCAGAGTTTGGGAAAGTATATATAAAATTTGCCATTCTAGAAAAGTCATTCAAAGCTGTGTTTGCAACGGCCTGCGGCGATTGGATGATATTATCTTTCAAAGTAGATTTGTAGACCAGGAAGCGCAAAAAGAGCCTCCACTTGTCATGCGCAATGACAGCCGACAGGCTGCATCAATAAAAGACGTAAGCGAAACTGTAGAAGACGTCACATTGACCGCCACAGAGACTGCATAACCACACTCGGATTTCATAATACAGTCATTAGGCCAAAGTTAGCAAACAACGTCGCAAATTAAAACTTGTCACACAAGATCATACTGGTAACGTAAACAAGTGTTTGCTGTAGGCTTCAGGGGCGTATCTAAAACACTAGAATGGCGCCCCTGTCTCAACATCTAACACCAATCATTTTTTATTAATAGTAAAATCAATAGATCCTTGTGGCTTAAGAGTGCTAAAAAGTTTTTTCTGAGCCCTCTTTCAAATGGCATCCAAGGCATCTGCCATACCGTAGATACGTCCCTGTTGGCCTACCGCTAACAAAAGCCGTTGAGGTTTTCTGTCAGACCTATTTTTGTCTTATTTTCCAGCAGGACTTACGCAGGTAAGCAATATTATACAAGCTGTGTCACCAAATCAAAATTATCAGCTTCGAGACGAGAGAAGAAAAGCCGAAAGTGCACTACATTTGACGTCTTATAGCCTACAAAGAAAGACTTACTTGAAGCAAGAAATAGAAAAACAATAACAAAGTTGAAACAAAATTTCTCTTTAAAAACCAGGTAGAAAAAATGAACAAAAAGGGATATGCAGAGCGTGACCAGTAGAGCTGTAGCTCATGCTCAGAAGTATGGAATTGTGCAATTTCTGCTGGGTTCTTTTCCAATTTTAGGAGCCAGCAGTTTGGGTGTGCTGCATTATGGGCCCAAAAATGGCCTTGTAAAGGTTGCACAAAAGACAAGGTCCTTTTCATATGTCTCAATTGCAAGTCAAAAGATACCTCAAAAGAATAAATTTGTTCATTCTTCGTTGCTCATGGTCACAGTTGTGTAAATACGAGCAGCAGTTTATCGTCCGTTGGTTTAAAAAATACAAAATATTAAAACTTAGGTTGTTGTTTATGAAAATAGACCTGTGGGCATTAGCTTGTCCTTTTATTGATCGGAAAAAGCCAAGTTGCCTGGTTTACTCACAAGTTTATTAGACTATTTCATACCTTTGGAGCAATACTTCCATCATGGGCGCATTGCTAATCTCAGATGGGCCTTTTTGACTTACCCCATGAGGCAAAACGCCCATTTGATGCGCTTTGATTTGGTACTAGTTTTTAAATATTTTTAAAAATCTAATACATGTAGGTAGATCTTAAATTGAGACTAAAATTTGATAGCTTAGGTATAAAGGAATGCAAATACAAAAAATTGAGTGTAAAGAGCTAGTTCAATGATGGTTAGATCCAAAAGTGCTTACAGTGGGCGCCTTGTCCCACCTTACTCTACAATATATTTTTAACTCTCTCCTAAAAATGCATTTCTGACTGTGTCCATGCTTATCATCTTTGCTAATATGTTATATCAGCAACGTTACACCATTATATTTAGATTGGCCTCCCACTCCTCTTCTAAGAAATTTTGGTTGTGCTCCTGATGATAAGTAGAAAGTACTGCGTGTCAGCTGATCGCTACTTGTTTTTCTGCAACCTACTGAACAGTATTCATAGAATGAGTTGTAAGAAACACTAACCTCTTGTTAAATTAATGCAAAAGAAAATTAGCAAAACCACTAAAACCGGTAATTTTGAATCCATTTTTTAAATGAATAAATGATAAACAGCCTGTAAATTTTTGCTTGTTTTTGAACTAGGAAAGCAAACCTGTTGTTATGATGTGGCTGTCCACAATGATGTAAATCTCTCTATTTGCTTGCAAGCATTAGCGCACGCGCAACTATTTGCAATGATGTTGTATTTGCCATCTCAACTAGATTATATATTCGCTTGCTAACATGCCCTTAGGATAAATTGCTTTAGATTGACGTTTGACATATGTTCTGTTTAGTATCTTTGTTCCCCTGTAGTAATATATTCAGTAGTTTAGGAATTCTTTCTTTAGGGCCTTTCAGATATGATATGACGCTTTCTTGACGGCGGAAAGGGGAAGTAATATCGCTATATTTGTGCTACATAAAGGGAAGAGAGATAAGCGATGTACGTTTGCTGTTCGAATTAAAGTTTTTCATCGTTTGATTAAACAGGTTTTTGTGGCAAACCGGAAATTTAAAACTTGCTTGAGTAATTTTTTATATGATGCATCATATGTGGGGCGGAGGGAAGTAACAAAATCTTTATAATGCATCACATGATAAGAGAGGCGTTAAAAGTGGAATAAAAAAACGTCATATGATTTGTGAACAGCCCCATTGTCGTTTTGCAAGTGAAAAAGGAACTTGCAAAATTTTCTTCTGCTAGGTTGCAATGTTTGGGCTAGAAATGAAGTTTGATGACATTACTGGCCACTTGGAAACATGGTGAACACAACTTTTCGGCTACATTACCTATTTGAAAAGATGTTCTGGTGGCTGCATAAAAAGCAATAAGCTTATAACTAACAAACTAGCTAACCACAAAAAGGAATTTTTTGTCAAGAAAGGGCTAAATCTCTTCAAAATAACCAAAAAATAGCGTAAAAAGTTTGCTGCTTGTTGTGTGCATACAAGTTACACCTTGCTCAATCTACGCTAAATCAAAATAAGCAACTTTCTACTATTTCCTGTGGTATTTCCCGATTATCTGCAAAATATTACCGATTACCTGCTAAATATAAATATTCGCTAAAAAGCAATCATTGAGTAATCTTGTGTAAGCTATAAATCTTGATGCAGAGGACAACCTTTTGTAAGAGAAGTTAAAAATACTATTGATTGAGGCCTCTGTTTTAGGTAAAGAATGTCTGCCAAAGTATCTTTGCGAATCTACCAATGTGTGCCAAGCATGTCTGCCAAAGCTACCCAACATCTGCCAATGTATGCCAAAGCAAGACTAAAGTAGATCGACTTATAGCAATGAAATCGTCATCCTCGTACCCGTCTAAAACTCAGCAGTTTAAAGTATGCGTATCAAGAAATTGCTGTGTGCAATCATATCATGTAGTCGCGTTGATGCAAGATCTAAAACAAGGCAGCCTTTCGGTGAAGTTTTTTATGGAAAGAATAAACATGAAAAATATCATTTGGTAAGGACCTGTTCACAAATCATGTGACGCTATTTTGAGCGATTTTTAGCTCACGTTTCCCCATGTGACGCATTATGACGTTTGGGTAAACCCCTCCCCCTCATCTCATGCGTCATATAAAAAATAATATTCAAGCAAACTTTAATTATTTGATTTTGCCACAAAAACCTGTTTAATCAAAGGATTGAAAACTTTAATTTCTTTCTACAGTATATACAGTAGGCGCCGCTTATTATGACCACGGATAATATGACCAGCCGCTTATTATGACCAATTTGGTACGGTCCGGAATTTCTCCCATTTAAAATTCTCCGTTTAGTATGACCAAATTTCGAATAATATGATCAACATTTTCTCCATCTCTCTTATTACAGTACAGTATTTTTTCCTGCCACACACTTATAACTTCGCTTTTTCAACATATTGTTACACACTGTACTAAATTTTACCGCCACTTGTAGTGTTACAGTACTGTACTTTGTTTTACTGCCAACGTCACACTGTTACTTCGGGTAAACGATGAATTTGACAGTATTTGGACTTCTTGTGGCTTACGGCGTCGATTCAGGAGCTGTTATGGCGGCTTCGGTTTTTATAACCATTCGGATATTATGACCAAAATGGTCTGGTTCCAAGGTGGTCATACTAAGCGGCGTCTACTGTAATAGCAAGTTTGCGATAAAATGACATCTTTATCCTCCCTCCCCGTATAACACCAATATGGCGGTTTCGCTTTCCCCTTCCGCCCTCATGAAAGCGTCACGTGATATTTGGATGCCTCCTGGTCTTTTGAGTTAGTATTCTTCTTGTTATGTCTGAGCAACATAAACACAATTTAAGGCAAATTAAAGACGCGGATTTTTAGCTCAATAAATCTGAAACTTCAATGCTGTTACCTTTGAGCTTCATTCCCGATTAGAGGTCGCTATAGCAGATAATTTCTGATCTACATTTTGTATGACATGGCGTTTGTTTTATGGTCAGATGCCCTTCCTGCCATCAATCCTTTCTTTGGAGGGAAAACTGGGCCATCTGTTTTCCACATAAAAGTGAGCGCATCCCGTTATGTGCCTAGGCCAAGGACACAACAAGCGAACTTGCCCGCTTCAATCTGAAACTTCAATGACGACAATAAAACAACTACGATGTAGGCTATTACAAAGTTATTATTCTGCAAGTGGGCCACAGTAAGGACGTTCATTGACAAAGTGGTACAGCAAAGCTTATGTCGAATTACATGTCAATCTCCTTGTTCAAGAATAGAATATTGTTTTTAAGTAGTTATGCGGCTAGCAAAATAAAAACGCAAAGAAAAATATATAACAGCAATTTGGAGATTTTGCCATTTACTGAATATTTTGGACTGTTGATCTTTCCCAAATTAAGCGAGCTCAAGAAAACTAATAAGAAAAAATTTTTAAATTTTGGAATCAGGAGGTTTTTGTCTTTTAATATTTGAGTTGCCAAAATCATGAGTGAAGTCACTATGGTAATGATAATAATATGTACATTTTAAAGCATTTCATCACCTCTCGGGGATTTTGTCCCAGCAATTCTTAAAAGAATAAATATTAACAAAATCTAACACTGAAAATATTGTAAGTTAGAAGAACTTACACATTGTAGATCTGAACTGTAATGCATATGAGTATGTCAGGTAAATAAAATGAAACGTTTCAACAATGAATCACTTAATCGAAAACGTGCAGAGATTTCGCTCCAAGCAAACATTCTGTGATGGTAATCTAATATTTAATTTTTTGTAGAGAAGTTAAAACGCTGGTTAGCGTTTACACCAAAAACGTTATAATTTTATATTTCGTGAAAAAAGCGTGTTTTTTGAATAATTAATGCACTTATGTGGTACGCGTATGTCCAACTATCTCTTAAACAGAGAAGGCTTGAAGTAGGGTTGTCAAACTCATTCAGTGCCGTGAGCCACATTTACTTAACCACATCTTACGCTGGCCAGATTATTTTTTAAAATTTAAATCATGATAACATCCATACTACTACAGTTCGGAATGGGTACTTTAGAATTTTAAACCTTTTGAACCCAGTTCTTAAATCACTTGTAATCTTATATCATCGTGTTTTAATAAGCGGAAGGAAAATCAATCGCTGTGACAACAAAGTTGCAAACGCGTGATCCAAATTTTCAAAACTTTGAAGTTAATACTTTAACCGAAATTGCACATCATTCTTGTTGCGCTGTAAAGCTAATACAAGCCATCGAATTTCTCTCTTTTTTTCTGGCACGTTGTTCGCCAAAGTTTCCTGCTTTCTCCTTCTTGGCTCATAGGTAGCATGCAGTTGAAGCATGCATGTTACGACGAATCTTTGTCTATTCATGAAGCATTACCACTGCGCCATGGAATTAAGTAAAAAATTCTCTTAAATAGGATGATTAATATGAAACAGCAATATTTATGAAAAGGATTCAAGGCACATTATACCTTACAAAATACACAATATATAAGCAATAAATCCCGCGGCTAGCTTGTTTCACCTTTACTAGACTCATCAAGCAAATGAATTTAAAAATGAAGGTTTGCAGAATAATGCAGTACAAAAGGAAGGTGCAAAGAAATATCAACATCAAGGAGTTTAAAGTATCAGAAAATCAACTAATTTAAAAATTTTTAAATCATCAATGAATTAAAAATGAAGGCTTGCAGAAAAATAAAACATGATATTAAGGGGCTAAACAAATATGAAAATCAACAAATTTGAAAATGATCAAATAATTTGAACTTTGATATCAAAGCAAGCAGGCATTACAAAATGCAATGTAATACCAACATCCTGGAGATCTCATTTAAGAGCAAAGCAACATGATGGGATAAAATCACAATGGCATCGGTAAAATAATTTTCAGGTTCATTAGCCTGATGAGACTTGTAAGGGCGAAACTAGCCAGTTGTTGATTTTGTTGTGTATTTTGTAACGTATGATGAGGCTTGATTCCTTTTCATAAATTTTACGCTTGGTCAGAAATTCTGACAAGTTGGCCTGTGAGCCTTTCGATCCTTTAAATAGAAGATCACTGTAAGTGCTACTATTGTGGCGATTGGTAAACCTTTGTATTTTTTGAAAACGCATTAGATATTCAGTAGATGCGTGCCAGCCTGCGAGGTTAGTAACGTGCATTACGTAGATAATTACGCAGGCGCGATGCTCAAAACACTAATGCATCAATGGCGTAAGAAGGTGAATATAAATGAGTGCTTGATTTTGGATAGACGACTTCATTGTTTTTCTAATTTAAACAAGAATATTTCATCTGTATATTTTTGCAAATGAAATTAACGCATTTCCAGGAAAATAAATTATCTTTATATCAGAGCAAATCAAATCACCTGAATTATGCAAGCTGATCAGCACGGAGCAGTTTTGTTAAAACAGTTCTAATAAAACAGAAAAAAACAAATGAAAGATGCAAAAATCAAAATTTCACAAAATAGTTTTGACGTCAATTGCTTGCAGAAACAAAATCTTTAGCAACAGCAGTCAAATTAAATAAGTCTGTGAAAGATTTATGGATGTACATCAAAAATAAATTGTTTAGACGTTCAGGTGTCGTTGCACTTCGTAGGTAGGTTTCAATGAGCTATTAAGAAGTGAATGATTGCTCAACCGTTGCATTCGTGAGCGGAGAGGTGAAACATAAAAAATAAGCTTGTCAATCTCACTAAATATTTCCTTGATCGTTTCATTATGAACAAATAGGCTTCGTCAGCGATGGTCCAAACATTGGTTACATTTATTATTGAAGAGTCGACAGTATCGTTGGGTGTAGCCTGAATTGCACCTTTTATCACAAACAACGCATATTCAAGCGACCTGGATCATTCTTTTCGCGGAAGCTCTTGACAACATCGTGAGGTATTTTGCCTTTGTCTTCACCATTCGCTGCCTTCAGCAGGATAGTTTCAATATCACGAATAGTGGCTAGGTCCGATGGCTCAAATCGTCTCTCCAGTTCTCCGCACACACTTTTTCGAGAGCCTTAATATATTTATGTTTATATGTGACATCACGAGTATGGTACTTATGCTGGGAGGATCCTTCCGAAATCTTGCCAGGTCTCATCAGTATTGCGGGAGAAGTGGCTCGTTAGTTTAATCTTTGGATTCTTTCAAAACCGATGAGTAAAAATTGAAAAAAGATTCATCAATGCGTAGGGATTCCTAGAGATGTCTAAGCGTCTTAGCACCACGTATACCTACAGCATTTTTTCTATCTTTTGCTTAAAGATTTGTGGAGAAATGTTCTGCTTCAATAAAGATTAGAAAAGAAAGGTTTAAGCTGAAAAAAGGCATTAAAGTTTTGATCTGGTCCGTTGAACCTTTTCTTGTAATAGCATATTCATCAAGATATTTACATACAAGAAGGCCATTCACTGTCGCGCTCAGAACGCGATGACGTTATCTTGGGAGCGATATAAATCGACACGCGTCTGCACTATCGCTGCTGTTTTGCTATTGAAAGTATGTCAATTGAGAAATGGAAGGTTATAATCAAAATATATCAAGTGACATGATTGCAAGACAACTCTATAAAGAATAGCCCAAGTGCAGAGTTTTGGAAAAATAAAACGGTATTATATAAAGCATTGCAACTTATTTTGCAAATAACTGTTCATCATCTTAATCTTACACACTCAAGTAGATGTATTCGGTGGGAATCTGTGTCGCCAAGAGTATGTAATTTCATTGAACGAACAAATATAATAAGCATTAGCTTTTGGTCTACACTAACTACTATGTAAACAAAAGGTCTCAACTCTTCGCTAGCAGTCAGTACATGCAGTAAAATTGTTAACGTCATCAACATTTTTTGGAAAGCTCATTAAAACTAACCGTCTTTTTAAAATCTTCCTAGGTTTTACTGAAATCTAATTTTGGTACTTATGGGTTATCTGTCACCACTTTTTTTTAATTTAATAAACCTAACCCTGTACACTCCCTTCCAGTGTACACTGCCCCATACATTTACATACCGGGCCTGCCCCTTCAGTGTACACTGCCTTCCAAACTCATTTTAGGCTTAAACATTATATATACAGTTAAATAATAGTAATTTAATACCTGGTGAAAAAAGTGGTGACAGATAACCCACAAGTACCCTAATTTTTTCTGTGAGATGGATTCCTTTTTATTCCAATATATTGCTATCGCGTCATTATAATGCTGTTCTGTACGGTTCAATTTATTATGTCTGTTTGGTTGAATAATTGGTTTCAAACTGATACATTGGAAAGGAATTAGCAAATTGAGATGGCAGAGCTTCTGGCATAAATCTTGGATGCTTTAACTCATATGGAATAATTTTTCCATTTTCGGCGTCAAACACTGAGCCAGTTTTTTCAATCTTATGCGAGTGAAAATGCAATTCGCAAACCTAAAAAATAGTCTTACTTTTATATCAAGTTTATGCACTGCATCTGTTGTGATAACAATACTCATTTTGCTAGTTTTCTTAGGAACGAAAGGTTCTCTAAGAATCGCAGTAATCCGTTCCTGTTTTAAATTCTCCTGTTATGGAAACCCAAAAATATTAACTTTTGGTTTATCTCAATAATGCCTCTACAGTTGGGTACGACACACATACAAAGCATCTTAGTGATTTTGTAAGTTAAAATCTATCGCAATGACAATTGAAATACAATTAATAGGATGTTGTAATGATAAAAATGTAATGAAACAATCTTTATGATTTCAATGATGTCAATTTCTACACCTTCTTTAAGGGGTCGCGAGATTTTAAAAAACTAATTTTTTAAAAAATATGGTCACTGTTAAAAAAAGTTGCGAAGCACTGCCCTACTGTATACATCGCTTTGTTATTTACCAACATTAAAATTTTATAATTGGTTGACTTCATAAAGTAACGGTTTTTAGATTCTGGGACAATTTGCAATCATGACCGTGTTAGATCAGTTTCGTATTTCTCCTATTGCTAAGAATCAAATAGGATATCAGTAAATATCACTTGTAAAGTCCATGCTATGGCTGGACTAGGGAAGCAAACTCATGATCACCGAGTGCAAAGAGGAT